>JAIUSX010000046.1:27267500-28517500 GCA_026573805.1 Hesperophylax magnus
AAGGGATATGCAGATCCGTTAATGGTACCGCTTTTACATATCTTTAATATTTCACTTAACTCCGGTAAGTTCCCCGACCGCTGGAAAATCTCAAAAGTCACGCCCTTACACAAAAACGGCGATAAATCATGTGTATCTAATTACAGACCTGTGGCAATTCTTTCGGCACCGGCCAAATTATTTGAACTCGTAATACAAAAACGTATATACTATAAAGTAGAACCATTTCTCATAAACCAGCAGCATGGGTTTAGAGAGGGCAGGTCTACAACGACCAACTTAATGGTATTTACGGATTACGTCTCAAATATATTGGACAATAACGAACAAGTAGATGTCTCATATAATGATTTTGCGAAAGCTTTTGACAAAGTGGATCACCTCATATTACTTAATAAACTTGAAAGCTTCGGCTTCTCATACATGCTGCTTTTGTTCTTTCATAATTATTTGTCTAATAGAAAACAATACGTTGTTTACGGGCAGTTCACATCGAAACTCTACGCCACAAATTCTGGGGTCCCTCAAGGGTCTAATTTAGGACCACTATTATTTTTATTGTTTATTAATGACATAGGGATGTTTATAAGATTTGTAAAATTTTTATTATTTGCGGATGACATTAAACTATACACCTGTATAACGACAAATGAAGACTCCATTCGTCTACAAATCGATATCGACGGTATAGTAGAGTGGAGTCATCAAAATAAACTTCATTTTAACAGTAGTAAGTGTTCAATTATGTGCATTACAAGGGCAAAGCGTACTTTATATTTTAACTATAAAATGTCTGGTACCTCTCTAAAACATATTTCGATAACGAAGGATTTAGGAATCACTTTTGACACGCGTTTGACTTTTCGAACTCATATCGATTCGGTGTGCAACTCTGCAATGCGAATGCTGGGTTTTGTTATATGTAATTCGAAATCTTTTACGAATACGGCAGTCATAAAAATGCTTTATTTTACTCTGGTTCGCAGCATTCTTGAGAGTGGATCGATAATATGGGGACCCGAAGATGCCCTTTACTCAAATGATGTAGAAAAGGTGCAAAAAAAGTTTATGCGATACTTCTACATGCGAGAGTTCGGATATTACCCTTTATTGTATCCCTCTGATTTTCTTGCCGGAATGCTGGGGATAGAACGTCTAGACGTTAGGAGAAATATTGCAATGGTGTTAGTGGCGCACAAGCTGCTAAATGGGCACATTTGCAATCCAGATATTCTGGAACGAATTTCTTTTTATGTCCCTGATAATTTCATCAGAGCTTGACAGCACAGATTATTTATTTTTCCAAGGGGCAGGACCAACCTACCAATGATCATGCCTTTGGGGAGAATAACTACTTTGTTAAATAACATTTCTTCTGTGATTGACATTTTCAATTTGAACCAAAGAGAATTTAAGACGGCAATAAGCATACTATTTAACAAATCTGGTTAATCAGATAGTATTGATGTACTTACCCATGCAAATAAATGTACGTACTTACTTCTTATAAACTGTAATTTATAAACTGTTATTTGTGAAATGTAAATGGCTTATACTGTTTTTCACAATAAATCAATAAATAAATAAATAAATGTGAAGATTTTTATAATTATTTGTTAAAAAACCAAGAACTTCTTTCCGAAATTGGCAGCTCAGCTAAATATGATTAAAATAGAGTAAAATAATATTAAAAAATCGTTTAATTTCTGAATGTCCTCCTTTTTTTACATAAAATCCTCCTTTTTGGACCCATCTGCCCTCCTTTATCAAATTATCATCTGGCAACCCTACTGCGGCGAGCCGGACACAGGTGTGCCGCGGTCAAATTCAATGTATTTGAAATTTTACAATATTTCATTATGTATTTAATACACAATGACAAAATATTTTTCATAATATTGTCTATTTTTCATTGTCTGCAGATGCTGTTAAAAGACGTATTCACAATATATTAGAAACACTGATTAGAAAACTGTTATTGGCTGAAAATTTTGCGTTTCAGATCAACGAAACAACCGATATTAAAAATAAAACACAGTTGATAGCTATTGTATTTTTCGTTGACGAGGACTTTATTAAAGAACATTATTTATTTTGTAAGGAGGTTCTAGAGCGAACTACCGGTGAAGTTTTTTTTCAAGTAACCGATGATTTCTTCAAAATATATAATATTAAATGGAGCAATTGCATTGCTGTTTGCACGGATAGCGCTGCGGCAATGACGGGTAGTGTACGAGACAATATACCGTCCGTACAATAACTGTAGATACGAAGGTAGCTGGGTACAATTTTCAGCGTTTTCAGTCTTGGTAGATGTTGTAGAGGTTTTGTGGTAGAGTTTAAAGCCACGATCAGAGAGGAATTTATTTCCAGATCTGAGCTGACGAAAAGAATTTATTACTGGCAAAAACTGAATTTACTACTGAATAAAACACTTGAAAATATTTTCTTGAGACTTTGGAGACTTGGAGATGGTTCTTCAGGAGAGAGGATTCTCTTTCAGAGGTAGTTGTTGAACTGACTTTGTATGGGATTCGATTCTCTATTTATAGAACGTTTTCAAATCGAGCCCTCTCGGAGGTGTTCTATCCTCTTTCGTGAGGAGTAAAATGGTTAGGTATTTTCCCTATCTGCAATTATCTTGTTGAGAGGAAAGTTATTTTTTAATATGATACCTTTAACCAAGTCAGTTCAATCTACCAAAACTATCTCCCCCAGTCCCGTTTATTTATTTTATAAATAATTATACAAAATTTCATATTAGGTTTGAAGTTAAATATCTTTGGTTTGAACATTTCCCAAAGAGTAACAAACATATTTAGGTATGATTTTTTATGTCATTATATTAGCATATAATTATTTCTTCATGTTGATATTTATTCCGTGGTTGAATCTTCCATCATTTTCCTGTAAATTGAGCTTGATGTTATCACAAATAGTTGCCTTGAATTTCGTTATCAGTGTTTGATAAGAATCTCAAAGAGATATGCCGTGCTGTGATTGGTCGAAAGTTCGGCGGCCATCATGGAATTCCTTCCGGGTGGTAGAGAGGGGGGTCCACGTAAATACTGGGTAGCTTCCTAGGCGGAGGTCACTTCGTAGGTTGGTGGCTCCGAGTGAGGTGGTGGATGGTTATTTTTAGATGTGTTTCAGGTTCTGCTATTATATTGCTATGTAATTATCTTGATTAATCACATATAATACATCATTTGATTGAGTTATTTTGATGTAAAGATTTCCAAATGTGTCGGCGACACGGTATCAAGCGGTTTCGGGGTTCGAGTGTTCTTGTGTTGTATGAGGTTTTTTATCCAGTAAAGAATTTTTCCTCATAAAACTTATTAATGTAACATAAATTCAGTCAATTAAATACAACCTCAGATGGTAATAGTAATAAGGCCAAATGAGCCGCAGTACTAGTCAGCTAGAAACATGAAGGGTATTGTTATAAGCCCTAGCTAGTTAGAGGATTACGAAAGAATCCATAAAATCAAAAAAAAAAAAAAAATTTGCGTAAATATGAATTCTCTTGCAAAATTCTGGAGGTCTGGATACGTATGATACAGGTAGTAAAAAGGGTTTTGTCTCTTGTGTAAAGCAAAAAAATCCAACGTTACAATTTACACACTGCTGCATACATCGAGAAGCATTGATGGTCAAAAATTTACCGGAGGAACTTTTGAACACGATGAATGAATGCATTAAAATCATAAACATAATTAAATCAAGAAAATTAAAATAACGAATACTCTGCGCAGAAATGGGAGCCGAATATGAATCCTTATTGTTTTATACTGATATTCGTTGGCTATCCCGAGGCAAAGTTTTGGCTAGATTGTTTGAGCTTCGTCACGAGGTATGTGAGTTTCTTTTAAATCAAAATATGCCCAAACTATATCAGCACCTCAGAAATCAGAAATTTGGTCAATATTTTTATTCCATTAATACTGAACAATACGATTGGATTCGAAATCCTTTTGCAACCAATGCAATAAATTCTACGGAAGCACTGCCTTTGCAAATTCGAGTGGAATTTACAGATTTAAATAATGACATGACATTAAAACTTGACTTCTCCGAAGATCAATTAGATGTTTTCTGGATTTACGTTAAAAAGGAATATCCTCACATTTCCGTCAAAGCATTGTTTACACTACTTCCATTTTCAACGACATATTTATGTGAGCAAAAATTTTCAACGGTTTTATTAATTAAAAATGATAAGCGGTCATGCTTAAAAGGTCTTGACCAACAACTTCGGGTTACGCTGTCAAAAATCGAGCTGAATATAAAACTTTTGTGTTCATTGAAACAAGCGCAGGTTAATTTAACAATGAATCGCTCATTAATTTATTATTATTTTATAATAATTATTAAGATTGCGTAAAAATAAATATGTTATAGATATATGTATGTATGTATAGTTTTCAAATAAAAAACAAGAAATTATTGTAAATTTTGTGTATCAATTTAATATCTATATATTTTAGCTTTTGGTGTGCCGCGGAATTCTAGGAAGAAATTTGGTGTGTCGTAGGTGAGAAAGGGTTGCGGAGCACTGCAATAGAGTATAAGAAGTGACTTCAATAAAGTGATTAGTTTCTACTAAAAGTGGGTATAATAGATGTATCCATTTAAATTGATTGAATTTTGATTCAGAAAAAAAAGTGTAAATTAGTCTAAGTGGTTTTGACAGAAATTGGTTCGATTTTTAGTAATTTGGGAATCAATTAATAAAACTGCTGTAGGTAGGTACATATTAATATATCCATTTACGTACGTATTAATGTATCCATTTAAATTAATTGAATTTGATTCAGAAAAAAAATTGTGTAAATCAGACTTTCTTTACTATCTTAATGTATGTTAAAATGTGCGGTGAGAAAATGAAGACAATGTTTGTAGTTCTTATTGGAAGTATTATACAGTTAAATAAGAGTAAAACCTCAAATTATAATATTTAAATATTGAAGACAATATTAACGATTCTTAAACAAGTCAAGCAATAAATAAAAATTATTTCTGTAAACTGTAGATTGATTCGCAGCTCTGAAAAATTCACACATGATCTTTGCGAATTTTGCGATCCAAGTAACGTGGTTATTTCCAACAGATGTAGACTTTTTGACCCGTATTTACTCTGAGTTTAACAGCTTGGGCACCTCTGCCGTCAATATCGCTGACTAACCATTAATTGGCAGACCGCACGGAGGAGTGGGGATAATCTACAGACAAAATTTAAGGTTCATCACAATCCCGATTGAGAACTGTCCTTTGGCGTCTTTAGCATCTTTACAATGTATGTGCGGACTCGCACAACAGATAATTTCGAAGAGTATTTCCTATTGTCTTGCTTCTTTACAAGATTGAAGAAAAAGATTATATCAACATAATTATCATCGGAGACGTTGATGCACATCCAAATTCGTTATTCGGCTTAGAGCTAAAATCTTTTTGTCAAGATAATGAGTATAGTGACACCATCAAAAGTGATGCACATCACACAACCAGGTGGTTAGACCATTGTATAGCCACAAAAAATATCTTCAAGCCAATTAGATATGAAAATATACTACGATGTTGACTGGACAGATCATCGGCCTCTCGTGGTGAACAGTCCTGGATTTGTCAATAGGCCTTATAGGCCGCGGCCTAGGGGCGGCAGAGTTCAGGGGGCGGCACTCGCTCGCTTTGGTAAGCCGTGTATGCGATTAGAAACAAAAAAGTCCCTGTGGATAGACAGAGTTTTATAACTATTAGACGAAGAAGAAGGCGCTAATTCCTAGTACTTTAGTTAGATAGTTACTTTGTAACATATTATCGTGGATGGGTGATGAAAGGATAATTGTATTAATTAATGATGGGTCTTTCGATTGTGACATTAATTGGTAAAATTACCGAATACAATTATCTAGTCAACCACGCACACGCAATAATTCAAAGTAGGTAGGTAGTGAAGAGAACTGATAAGGATGATAAAAAAATAGAATACTTTAAATATCAACATACGCTAATTTATTAAAACAATAAATAAAATGTTTAATCAAATAAATAAACATGAGACTCTATCAAATAATTGAACTCAGAGCGTGACAAGAATGTACGTGTAAATAACGCCATCTTGATAAAATTTTGACTAAAGAACATGTGACATTAATGAATTTAAAACACTTAATCTTGTAAAGAATGTCTGAGCGGGCGCCAGCGAGTTATAAAATAACTACGCAAGAAGTTAAAATGAGTAATCCCTATTTAAATTATAAGTACATTGTTAAAAGATATAAGTGAAAAAGACCTTCCGTAGTTTGCACAGTAGACCCTCATTGTTCCAGCGTTGTCCGAACACACCGTAATCCCACGAGTCCAGCAAGCAACTGAAGTCGATGAAGTGACGCTCCGCACTCATAGCTCGAAACAGTCGTGCCAATTGAAGAATGTTGACCAATGATTATCTTAATCGGGTAGGAACTGCCCGTCCAGAAGTACGCACTGCTACATTACCCCCCTTCCAAAGGAAAAAAAATTTTCGGCACGATAATTTTTTTTTTGATATATTCCATATGCCTCCAAATCCAAGTCCAATGAGTGGTAAAGAGTCACAAATGCCGATAATGCCTTAGAAGAAGAGTCCAGCACGTTCTGTAGAAGTCCGTGAAGTGCTCGCTGAGCAAGGATTGAAGCGCCAACACCCAGGAAGTAGAAGGAAGAATTCTCGCTGATGGAATATCTGAATGACCCTCTTCTGACATCAGTGAAGAAGATTGAACTTGCTTGGCGAAGATAAAGAGCCCCGATAATTGTATCACCATTCTCCAATGTTGACAACAATGCAATCTTGAGAAGCTGCACCCTCTTTCTGATAGCAGTGAACGGCCAGGTAGTATCCTATTAAACTCATCCCGTAGAAGAATGTTGCTTCCCTGAAGACTCGATCTTGAACAAAATTGCTTCCTCGAAGAATAGATAAAAGTTTGTAAATCTTGAAATTTTGTATTATCTTGAGTTATCTTGACGTGAAGAACCGAAGAGTGATGAAGGCGACTGACTTCCTTGAGGCAAGTGAAAAGAAAGGTATGCTATGCTTGACAAAATGGATTACTGAGCAAGGAATTTAACAACTACTAAAGTGTAAACAAAAACTTGAATAGAATAACAAATGAAAAGATAAACTGTAGTAAAGACTAACAAAATTTATTAAAAAAAAAAAAAAAAATTTTTTTTTTTTATAAAACGAGTCTAGCTAAAAGTGCAAGCTGAGCGCCCAACAAAAGTTAAATTTGAAGCTAAAAGAAAACACTATAAAATGAAAATAATAACGTCTATATCCACATTGAAGTTACTGCCCTCTGTGAGCAGAGATGAAAAATTATAAAGTTATCCCAGAAACAAACCCAAATTCATAATAAGATAGAAGTGAGGGCTCAAACAGAACCATATATTGATGACCCAATATTGACAAAATACAGCTAAGTCCAAATGAAACTGATGCGACTTATCTTGAGCTCAGAGAGAAGCCACAGCAATTGCATGTGAAAACGCATAGTATTTGTTAAAAGAAAATGTAAAAAAAAAAATTACTCAATGACATTCTTAATAATATGAACAAATATCAATTTAATAATAAATCAAGCCAAGGACAATAAGAGCAATAAAAGTAAAAAAACTTCATGAAAGGATGCAATTTTTAAATGTTAAAAAAAACTATGATTCTGTAAATCTCAAATAACCTGAGCGAGTGAAAACCCACTAAATTTCAAAATAAATATTAAATAAATAAATAAATTATTAAATTAATTATTATGGCATAAAATTTTTTTTAAAAATATTTGAAAAGTGTAATCAACAGTGACTAAATCAAAGAAAACACCATGCCAATGGTTTCCTAAAACCAGAGAAAAATAGATTGTTATGAGCATCTGAGGCTATCGCGGAAAACTGCATGAAGTATTTTCTAAATTAATGAATTAAAATAGTCAACCAACACCAAGGCAAACTAAGGTACTAAGGAACAACATATAAAGAACAACCATGCGCACAATTAAAATGACACGAGGACCAAGCTTGGTACAGAACTGTTAAACCGAAATACAGCTTCGTATATGCCATAATTGAAATACAGTATGTCCCTCTAGAAAGGACAAACCGTACCTCAAAACAAGTCGCCATCGCGGACTTAGTTCATTAAAGAACAATTAGTATCATCTCACAAAGTAAAATCAGCTATTAAAAGATCCCTCGAACAGAAAAATAGCACAAAACAGTGGCCAACTGAGATTGTGAACTTCACTGCCCTAGGATAACGTATAAAATGATACAATGGATTCAAATCGTGAGATCACAAAATGTTCAATACAATATAATTGCACTTAAATCCAAAAAAAATGTGTGGATTCAATGCGTGAGATAAAAAAACGTCAATCCCCCGCGTTGAATCGGAATGGACACATTACTCCCAAAACACATACTACACATGTACACAAGGACAAAACAAAACTTATACAAAAAAATCCACTCAATGTGAAGACACAAAAATACTAGTCATGTCCTCACAATGAGAGAACACAAGAAAAATTGCAAACCTGAGGGCAAGGCAAGCAATAACCTAATATATAACAAGAGAAAAGGGATTAATTCTCAAATAAAAGTATAACGATTACAACATAAGAAAAAATAGTTCATCAATTAACCCACCCCAAGGTCAGTTAGCTTCTTCTAACTTGATTATATCCTTAACATGAAAAGTTCCCACGGGTTTCCCTGTCATATCCGCTAATTGATAAGCAACCGGCGATATCTTGCAAATAATTTTACTACGTATAAATTTGGGGGCTAATTTTGCTGAAAAGTATCTACCAGCGTCTGACAAAGCAAAGGACCTTCTCCAGACAATGTCCCCAACCTCATATTGAACGTCCCTACGACGCAGATTATATTGTACCTTATTACGTTCGTATGATTGTCTTAAGGACGTGCGAACTTGGGAGAAAATGTCATTTAATTCATGTAAATCAGATGCCCATGAATCGCGTTTAGAGAATCTAATGTCTTCCGCGTTAAAGTCTACACCTTTGTAGTCATTTCCCGAAATTACAATTTCTCTACCAAAATTAAGGAAGAACGGAGTATAGCCTGTGACTTCATGAACAGCCGTGTTTATAGCCAGTTCAATTTCAGGTAGATGGCACGCCCAGGATCTGTGATCAGATCCCACAAGAGAACCCAGGGCTGCTACCAACACCTTGTTTACACGCTCAACAGGGTTATTCTGCGGGTGATATCTGCAATTATAAAACAAGTGACGGATATGAAATTTATTGGCCAGCGCTTTCATGTCACGCGATATATATTGTGGGCCATTATCCAAAACAATCGTATCTGGAACACCGAATTTATAAAAGATATCATTTTCCAAAATTTCCGCAATAACACTACCCGTTGCTTTCCTAAGTGGAAAAAGTCTAGTATACTTGGTAAAGAAATCAGAAACCACTAAAAGGTAAGTATAACCCTTTTTATAAGAATTAGGGTAAGGACCTAATAGATCTGTCGCAATCATTTGCCACGGCCTTTGCACCAGTTTCGGGTCACCCATCAAACCAGGAGGCAGTAAGTTAGAACTTTTATAACCTAAACAAGTATGACATTTACTTACAAAAGACTTCACATCAGCTGCCATTTTTGGCCAGTAGTATTTAAGTTTAATCCTATTTAACGTTTTTAAGATGCCAAAATGTGCACACGAAGGCGGAACGTGATTTTGAACGATGACGTTTTTCCTACACTCTTTTGGGAGAACTTCCTTCCAGTCATAAGACCTGTGAAGAGCCTCCATGCTCTGAATGTGTTTGAAGATGACACCATTGCAAACTTTAAACGCTGGAAATTTTTCCGGATTAGCCAAAATTTTTTCTTTCAAACTTAAGTACCAACGGTCAGAAGTGGAAAAGGACTGATCTAACAAGTCAACATGTAAAGGGTCACGAGACAGTGCGTCCGGAACAATGTTGTCTTTACCGCTCCTATGAATTATTTCAAAATTGAACTGCTGTAGTCTAACCGCCCACCGCGCTAATCTTCCCGACGGAGACTTTAAGTTTGTAAGCCATTTTAGACTATAGTGATCAGTGATCACCTTGACAGGAATAGGCGAACCTTCAATATAACCCCTAAATTTCTCTAGTGCAAAGATCATAGCATTTAACTCCTTCTCGGTTGTGGAGTGATTTTTCTCCTGTGCAGATAGTGATCTGGAAATAAAGGAAATAGGGTGTTCTATACCATTAACGTCAGATTGAGAAAGGACCGCCCCCAAACCGGTGTTCGATGCATCGCAACTAATTGTAAAGGGTTTACTAAAGTCGGGACAAGCAAGAACAGGAGCCTTGACCAGAATATTCTTTAATTTAGTAAAGGCAGCATCAGCCTGTTCATTCCATACAAATTTTTTACCAGCAAACTCCTTTTTGGTTAAATTATGCAAAGGTGCTGCAATTAAAGAAAAATTTAAAATGAACCTTTTGTACCAAGAAAGTATACCGATAAACCTACGCAAGCTCTTTTGCGACGTTGGAATGGGGAAGTCAACGATTGCTTTCACTTTTCCCGGGTCAGTTCTCAACCCATCCTTATCAATCACGAAACCTAGGTATTTAAGAGAGTCACGACAAAAGACTGACTTCTCTACGTTAATAGTCAAACCCGCGGCTTGTAACTTTTGTTTAACCCGTCTTAAAAGATCAATGTGTTCTTCAAAGGTGGAACTAATGATAATTATGTCATCTAGGTAACAAAAAACTTTCCCATCGAACTCCGGACCCAAAACCTTGTCCATTAGCCTCATCATCCGAGAACTCGCACCATGAAGACCAAAAGGCATTGTTACAAAGTGGAATAGGCCTCGTTTAGGGATAGTAAATGCGGTTTTCTCTTTAGAATCTTCCTCTAACGGGATTTGAAAAAAGGCACCATTAAGATCTAAAGTTGATAGATAACGTGCTCCTCCGAGACTATTTAAGATATCAGATATCAACGGTAGACTATAAGCGTCCCGCCGCGAGACCGCGTTGAGCTTTCTACTATCCAAGCAAAGTCTAAAAGAACCATTTTTCTTAGGCACTAAAACAATAGGATTATTCCACGAGCTATTGCTGGGTTCTACTACTCCCAGATTTAATAGTCTGTCAAGTTCTCTGTGAGCTTCCGGCAATAAATAAGGAGATATCGGATAAACACGTTGCTTAATAGGTTGACAATCACCCGTGTCAATAACATGTTTTTCAAGAGACGTTCTACCCAAACGATTACCAGAAAAGGCTTTAAATTCCAGTATAACGTTATTTAAGATTGATTGTTGAGATGAGTTTAAGTTCTCAAAGCTATCTAGTCCTCTTACCTCAGACACGCAACTATTGTCAGAGTCATTAGTCATTAATTTAGTTAACTTGGGACAAATGTTAAAAACTTTCCAAAAGTCGCAACCGAGGATGATGTTAGATTTTATATCTGGCATAACCACAAAATTAAAAATTTTCTTAACATTACCAAGAACTACCGGAACCGCAATTTTGTGAACGCACTCCACAGTATGACCCGTAGCAGAAGTGAGTGAAAATTTTTTCTTAAGAACAGAAAGATTTAACCCTAGATTTAAAAATTGACGATGAAAATTATTACCAATAATTGAGATATGCGAACCAGAGTCAAGAAGGCCAGAAAAGTTGGAACCCAGAACCTGGAAAATGATGTGTGGACGGCCATCCCTTTTAGCCGCACCCACCACCTTCGAGGTCCAAAGGTTCTTGAAGAAAGTTCTGGTTTCCGACAGCACAGCGAGCCGATGCCTGGCGGTGATGTCAGCGAACGGTGTCGACTTGCCGCCCGCAGACAGGACCCCCAGGACATCTAGTTTTTTGCCTGCCGGCAGTTGCATGAAGGCGCCTTCACACCAGGACGGCCACAGCGGAAACATTTCACCTCCCTAGAACTCATATTTGACGGGCTACGTTTACTGAATTCAAAATATTGACGATGATTGCTGAAATTGGGATTATTCTGAGACATTCTGTTATTCCCTCTGCTAAATGCATTATTTGAGGAGGAATGAGAAACATTATTAAAATTACCAGTATTTGCATTTGGCGGGGAAGGTCTGGAATCAGACCGAACGTCTGCAAGTTCAATCATTTTTCCCAATTTTTTCAGACAATTAATGTCCGAGATGACAGAGAGCGATAATTTTTGTATGTATCTCGGTAACATATTACACTGCAATATTTCCAGAATTTCGTCATCTGGTAATTTTGACGACAATTGATTGTTTAAAGTCAAGACCCGCGTTATGAATGAACCCAGGTTCTCTTTTTGTTGCTGGTACGTGGCTCTGATCTGAGCAACTAATCGTCTTTCATGGTCCAGAAGCTCAAATTCTTCCTTTAGAGCAATTACAATATCCGACCATGACTTGAAAGAAGAACGGTTGACTCTAAACCAGTCTAAAGCATGACCTGAAAAAAGTTCCACCGCAGATGAAAAAAGAGAAGCTGTACTTACGTTACGAGATATTGACAAATCGTTGACCCGTTCAATGAAATTATGCACGTTCCCAGTACCGTCGAAGGTTAAGTTCCATTTGTGAACCGGAACTGTGTTAGACGCGACCGCCGAATTTGCCGAAGAAGTGCCATCCTCTGGTTTAGACATGATTAACGCACGACTTCTTGTTAAAATGGTCGAATCCGTCATACCTAACTAACAGGGTAGGTAGAAAAAAAAAATTATTAGAACATGCAAGCAACAATACAACAACCACAATCGCCGCAAAACACAAAAAAATATAAAATAAGTGTGACGTCAGCGTACTAACAATCACGATAATAAGACGAAAAACGTCATGAGTTGTGCCGGATGAAAAGCTGCGTAAAATGAAGAATTAATAAAATCTCAGTGACACGATGTATTTCGAGCAACACCCGAACATCTACCATGCAAAACGAAAGGTCTTTTTCAAGGGATTATACAAGAAAATTATGAAAAAAAAAATCAGACATCCAATACAAGATTAAAACAATGAAAGAAAAAAAATACTGCATTCATTATTTAGTCAAACTTAGGTTCACCCACAAGGGCTGCCATTTTGTAACATATTATCGTGGATGGGTGATGAAAGGATAATTGTATTAATTAATGATGGGTCTTTCGATTGTGACATTAATTGGTAAAATTACCGAATACAATTATCTAGTCAACCACGCACACGCAATAATTCAAAGTAGGTAGGTAGTGAAGAGAACTGATAAGGATGATAAAAAAATAGAATACTTTAAATATCAACATACGCTAATTTATTAAAACAATAAATAAAATGTTTAATCAAATAAATAAACATGAGACTCTATCAAATAATTGAACTCAGAGCGTGACAAGAATGTACGTGTAAATAACGCCATCTTGATAAAATTTTGACTAAAGAACATGTGACATTAATGAATTTAAAACACTTAATCTTGTAAAGAATGTCTGAGCGGGCGCCAGCGAGTTATAAAATAACTACGCAAGAAGTTAAAATGAGTAATCCCTATTTAAATTATAAGTACATTGTTAAAAGATATAAGTGAAAAAGACCTTCCGTAGTTTGCACAGTAGACCCTCATTGTTCCAGCGTTGTCCGAACACACCGTAATCCCACGAGTCCAGCAAGCAACTGAAGTCGATGAAGTGACGCTCCGCACTCATAGCTCGAAACAGTCGTGCCAATTGAAGAATGTTGACCAATGATTATCTTAATCGGGTAGGAACTGCCCGTCCAGAAGTACGCACTGCTACAACTTATATGTATGCTACTGCCCGGGGGCAAGGGTAAAGGGTGGCGGCGGATCGGGGGCGGGTGATGTGATGAACAGTCACCCCCGCTACCCGCCCGCGCCCGTACGAACACATAATATACCGTATCACGCCGCATCACGCGCGCGCCGGGCCGGCTGGCAGTGCAAAGCGGCAGTTTCGTGTGTATACTTGTGTCAATTAATTGTAGACTCTACACCGGATGCAGCACACGTAGATCAACTGACACTTGTGATTAGATATTTTTTAAATAATGGAGAGCCATGTGAGAGATTTCTTAAATTCTTACCTTCTGTAGGACACAAGGCACAAGATATGTTTGATGCCATTACTTTAGAGCTATAAGACTGCCGGGGTCAGTCATATGATAATGCCTCGAACATGTCAGGAATTTATAATGGTTTACAAGCCAAAATTCAAGAACAAGCACCACTTGCTATGTTCGTCCCTTGTGCAGCTCATTCATTAAATTTGGTGGGAACCTCGGCCGCTGAGTCTTGTACAGAAGCCTGTCACTTCTTCATGTTGCTGGAAGAGGTATATACTTTCTTTGTGAAGTCAACCGATCGTTGGAAAAAATTGGCTAATGAAATAGGAAAACGAAAGACGCTGAAGAGAGTAAACCTCACACGTTGGTCAAGAGCAGATGCCTGTCAAAGTGTAAGAGATTCCTGGGATGAAGTACTGGTGTATACCTGGTTTTAAAAATGATTGAAAATGACGCTACACAGAAACCCATCCCACAAATTGAAGCAAAAGGAATTCGCCTTAAATTGGAAAAACTGGAAGCGGCATTTATGATTGTATTTTGGAATGCTATTTTGGACAGATTAAATAAAGTGAGTGCTCAGATTCAGAACTCATCTGTTGATGTACTGACGGTATCTGATCTTTATGGATCTCTTCTCGAATTTACAATAGCAGAGCGAGATAAGCTTTGATTTTTTCGAAAAAAGTGCAATTGAAATGAGCGCACTTAAGCAATATCAGGGCGACATTAAGAGTAAGAGGAACCCTAAGAGAAAAAAACTTCATAGACGAAGCATCAAATGAGGAAATTAAAACAACTTCCAGAGACTCTTTCAGAGTCAACACCTTTTTGGTAATTCTGGACAGACTGAGAGCTGAATTAAAGAGAATACATGGTGCATATATAATCTTTAAAGAAAAATTTTCATTTTTAACAAGAATGAGTGAACTTTAAACAAAAAGAGTCTCAGAAAAAGCTCAGTCTCTTGTGCAATATTACTGTAATGATTTAGAAGACGATTTAGTTTAGGAATGTGTACACTTTTGTAGTCACATTTCCTCTAATAAGACGGCAGAGAAAACTGAGAAAGTTTTTGAGGAAACAATCTCTGTGTAATGTTGAAGCAGACTTAAGGGGACGGTATCAAATCTCGACTTCAGTACAGTTAGGTATTATTGCTACTTGTAAATGAATCGGTCGGCCGCTAGAACAGCTGCGGTTTCAAAACCAACACCGCGTCTTTTGAGTAGATAGGGGGATGATTGACACGGTTTTGATAAAATACGAAATAAAAATACACGTGCTTTATAAAATTTATATTTATTTACTAAAAAATGGATACAACTTGACAGAATAAAAATCATACTGGCAAAATAATGGATATACAGTCACATCTTTTGCGCCCTGGACCTTTTTTGGCGTCTCAGTTTTTTACTCAAAGTCACATAGAATCTAATCGTGTTTTGACTTGGAAAAGATTTTTGGTTCATAAATTTGATTGTATGGTTTGTGTAATGACAACAACTGTTTTTTTTAATATAATATTACCAGAAAGCAATGGGTGTGAAAAAAGGGAAAACGTAAAATTAAGTTACGACAAATATTTTTTCGTTATATATTTAGTGCAATAGAAATGGAAAAAAGTTTATTTGTAAATCATGAATGTAATTTGAAAATTTATTTCAATGTTTTTTTCGTACTCGGGAAAGAATATATTTTACAATATTAACTTAGATATACAAAAAAGTAGAATGAAGTACATAAACTAAGAAAAAAACACAGTCTAAGATAGATATAAAGAAGTTGATAAAAATTGATATAAAATTATCTAAAAGTCTTGGTTAAAAATACTTTTTTCATGTTTTTAGCATAATATCCTCGAAAAGTGCCAAAACTTTGGCTTTCTTTGTGGTTAAGGCTATTAAAAAAGTTTTTTGTACATTGTATAAAATACACTATAATTCTTACTATGCATGTTACCGCTAATATATTATTTTATATTTATTTTCTCTCTCTCTCATATATATATTTATATATATTTTTTAATAATTTATTTATAATACTACTACCCGGAATTAGCCATCAACAAAATTCAGTGCATTTATCAATGGATCTGATAGACATTAGGTAAGTTTTTAGATTTCACGGCCAAAAGCATTTTTGTTGTTTGTTTTTGGGGTGTTATGCCGTGTTGCGCTAACTCCTTCTTTAGCCGACGTTTCGGACAGCGTTGCAGTGTCCATCATCAGGGCAGATCCGGTAGATCACATCTTCGGATCTACCTGATCTGCCCTGATGATGGACACTGCAACGCTGTCCGAAACGTCGGCTAAAGAAGGAGTTAGCGCAACACGGCATAACACCCTAAAAACAAACAACAAAAACTGATAGACATTGTTCCCAATCTTAGCGACAGTTTGAAAGGAATCGGTAGAATCGTTGAAAGCACCTTCACACTAGTCTCGCAAAGTCCATCTCCAAACTCCGTAATCCAGATTTTGCACCAAATCGGCAGAAAACTCAAGAAATTCAAGCTGGATGCTGAAGTTATGACGTTAGATCCGAGTTCAATGCACATCCAAACTCCTTAATCCCGATTTTGAACCAAATCAGTAGAAAATTCGAAAAATTCAAAATGGATGCCAACATTATGCATTTTGACATTAGATCCGAGTTCAATGCACATCTAAACTCCCTAATCCCGATTTTGAACTAAATCGGTAGAGAACTGAAGAAATCCAAGATGGATGCTGAAATTATGCATTTTGACATTAGATCCGAGTACAGTGCACATCCAAACTCCCTAATCCCGATTTTGAACTAAATCGGTAGAGAACTGGAGAAATTTATGATTGATGCCGAAATAATGCATTTTGAAATTAGATCCGAGCTCAAGCCACCACCTACTCCGTTTTACCGACTTCGATAGAAGTCGGTAAAAATTTGTAGAAAACGTGTCCATCGGAATGATGTATTTTGACAAACCTTATTCTTCTTTTCCTCCAGTGGAGCGGTCTCTTTCGGCGCTGTACGCGCGAGTCCCTTTATTATTTCCCATTTATGTGCCCCTTTATTATTTACGTATTGGTACCTGAAAAAGGTAAAAAAAAGTTGAGACCGTAAAACAAGTTTCAAATTATATATTACAAAATAAATAATATTTAATTTCCACTTACCCCTTGGCTATAGCACCAATCTCCTCTGGATTCCTATTAGAAATTTGAAAGTTGGCCGAGCACTGGAGAATAAACAAAATAAGCGTGCTCTCACTTCCGAATTCACCTCGAGACTGACAGTCACTAGCGGTGTTCGGTCAAGCTATGGACAATGATTTCATCCATAGGATTTTGTATGACGGAAAATAATTGAAATATTCGGGAAGTTTAATTGAATCACAACAAAAATCCATATATGTTAAAGTGTTTTTTATTTATTTAAAATGACCTGTATCATATTTACTTTGAGATGACCGATGGATTTTAAAAAAAAAATCTCTCTGATAGGAGCTATTCTGCTTCCAGCGAAGGCATTTTTGAAGTTTTACGTAAAGTTGCAATGTGTATTTCATATAGAATAAAAAAGTTGACGATAAAAAAAGTTAATTCACTGGTAACATAAGACATTTTTCTAACTACCCCTATAGAATTTTTAGATAAATTATTAGTGGTATTCCTTTTACTAGGTAAATACAAAGTGATGTTTAGCGCTATTTATGATACTTCCCCCTTAGTAGCTATGAAGATATTATAGATGATTTTGTCAATAAAAAAACCGAAAAAAATTGTAATTCTTGTTATTAAATTTTACTAATTAAATTAAATTGTACTAATTCGTTTGTTTATTTTATTTTTGAATACCTACTTCCTACATTTGATTATTTATTTTGAAAATTGTGTGTCACCTAATGGCAGCCTAAAAGTGAGTGATTATGTTTTTTTTTTTCTTTTTTTTTACTTAATTTTATTTTTATGATAGATATTATCGGTTGCAATTTCCAAGAAGGGGGTAGGGGGCGGCGCAAACGTAGTGGCCTATACTTGTGAAAAGTACAAATACGGCCCTGGTGGTGAACTTACAGATGGAAAGGATGCCAATAACTGAAGTTTATGCATCAGTGACAAATGACCCAGCTAAGTGGAATTCTAAAAATGTACGTGACTTCGAAACATACAAGAAATGTATATATCGATAATCCCACTCACAGACTGCTGGGGTAGGCTGCTACATCGGAGGACGCTGTGATAATAATGTAAGTTACGCAGATAACATGGTGTTGATGACGCCTGCGATAAGGGGGCTACGAATACTATTAAATATTTGTGAAGAGTTTGCACTAGAAACCAACATGTTGAACAACCCAAACAAAACAGTACTGTTTTCAGATAAGGTCAGGGTCCGAAAAGCATTCCACCAGTTTTCCTGAACGGCGAGCTTATAAAAGTGGCAACAAATTATCTAGCCACATCATCAATAAGCTGACGGACGACGATGACATCGACCAGCAAAGACGAGCGCTCAGGATAAAGTCGAATATGCTCAGTAGAAGGTTTCAGTTTTGCATCTCACGTATAAAATTAATGCTATTCCTAACATTTTTACGTCCTTTTATACGTTCCAGCTCTAGGCCAATTTTAAAAAGAGCACCATGGTAAGGTGACGCGTGCAGAATAACAACGTCTACCGCATGATGTTTGACCTTCCCATATACTGCAGTGCTTCCAACATGCTCACGGAAATGCGAGGAGCGCATGTTGCAACCCTCATAAGAGCACGAGAAGCTGGTTTAAGGGATAGGACAAACATTTTTATTGGCTGCCACTATAAAGTATGTACATTGGTATGATCGCAATATTCAACTCAAACTAAATGCAATCTAGACAGTGTCTTAGAGAAGTATTTCCTATTTTTATTTTTAATGTGCGACATCTATTAGTTTTTCTGCAGGTCTAGGTTGAATGTTTATTTTTCGAATAACTTAATGAGTAAAACCTTTAATAAAAACCTGTAATATTTAATTATTGAAAATAATATTAGAGATTCTCAAAAGCAAATTAGATTTTTTTAATCTTTATTACTGTTTCTTTTTTGACTGCCGCGCCATCACAGGTTAGAAATTATAGAAAAAAGGAGATTTTTCAAAGAAAAGTAAACCAAAATATCTTAAATTTGTCGCCGTTGTTGGACCATGAAAGCGTTTTACGCAAGTCAGGTTGTTATTAATTTATTTGTCACGAAAAGGGGCACCATTTCGATGCAAATTTGATGAAAGTACAGACCTCAACCTCTGCTCGGGTGTTTTGCACAACTCCGCTAAAGAACTTGTTATTACAAATGCCGTGAAATGCCCCTTGTTAATGCTATGTTAATGAATCGTGTTTTGTTTGTTTGTTGTTTCGCGTCTTTGGTAAAAGTTTTTATGCTTTTCTTGGAGCTTCTGTGAAATTTTAATGTGATGCGTAAAATTTCAAACACCTTGAACATTCTTCAAAAGCAATGAAAAGCTACTTTACATAATGGAGTTAACATAAATAAGAGCTTTATTTTTATAGAAGGCATTTTTTTTAATCACTGAAAATGGTATGAAATTTCATAGGAAAAATAACAACATTTTAAAGATGTTTTCTATATCTGCACAGCACATCAAAAAATTTCATAAAAATAAAAAATAAAGCAAAAATTATAAAAATAAAGCAATAGTAAAAGTTAATTATTTAATAGGTGTTTTTCGGATTTTGTATTCTCTGGGAAATGGCCAACCCATGGGCAAACTTGTGGTGTGTTTTATTAACATAAAGAGATTTTTTTATCGAAGGAAGCAAACACTTTGTGATGTGACATTATATATTAAATGAAAAATACACTTTGTAAAACACCACTTTTAAGTTATTTTCATACAGACACATACCTATATATAGAAAAAAATAAAACAATGAATGAAAGAGATAGAAATAAAACTCTCTTTCACTCATTGTTTTATTTTTTTCTATATATATGTGTCTGAATGAAAATAACTTTAGTTGATATAATAAGCCCTGATGAAGCTTGAGCTAAGCGAAACCTGGTTGGCTGTTAATATTAATTCAAAATAAAAGTGGTGTTTTACAAAGTGTATTTTTCATTTAATATATAAAGAGATTTTAACAGTGCCATTAGCGGGCGATAATTAAGAGAATATACTGTTTAATACAATATAAAACAATATGGGAGTATTATGCAATACAATCTACTTTATAGTAAATACCTGTAAGATAGGAAAAATTATTTAATTTAAGAAATAGTATTTCGCATTTTAGTTTAGATTTATTTGCGAGTATAATTTTCGCAAATTTTAGTTTTTCTGGAAAGATTGACCTTTTAACAAAGATAGATTTATTAAGAATATAAGTTCAGCCACCAGTGTGTGTTTTCAATTTTTGAAAAGGAGAGAGGTTACACCATCGTAACCAGTTGCCGCTTTAGACTTAAGATTAGTCCTGATCACATTAAAAGATTCTATTGCTCGAGGTTCCGTGTAGATCGTATTTACATCAGTTTTAGACGTTTTTATGACTGATGCTAAGTTTTCCCAAACTGAGAGAAAAAATTGTAAAATAAGTTTGCAATCTCTTTTGGTTTATTTTTATATAATAACATATAATTGTATGTAATTTTATTTAATTTTAATGATAACGAAAGTTTCTGACAATTAATGCGTTAGGTTTTAAAGACTCTCTTGCATAAAAATAAAATGAGTATTATTAACTCTTTTCTTAAATAGGAATACACTGAATGACCGGGAGTTTATAATAAATAATTCGGTCCGTCAAATATTACGAATTACTTTATTAAAAGTGAGATAATTACAATGAATATCTAGCAGGACATACGTCCGTTCTATACGAGAGTTATTCTGGCGAGGGAAGAAGTTCGTACTGAGCTGCCGGCCTGAAGATCATTCGGATACAGCCGACAAGTTGTCTCTGTCGTGTGGCGCTACTACTGCCACCTATGGAATTATGTTAAAACTACATAAACTAAAAAATCTAGCGACATCTTTTGGGTGATATTGAAACTACAACAATTATCAACACTACAGTTATGATTTAAGAATTTAAGACATTGCAAAATTTATTTTAATTCAGTTGCACTTTTGTTTGATTTCAGACTGCACACGACAGAAGAAGTTAGAAGGTTTAATAGCTCTTTCATAACTAGCTTGCAGCGTAGACTGTAGATGGCAATTTGTGAAATTTATAGTAACCATCCACTCCGGTGAAGTTTGCATTGTGTGCTTATTTCTAAGATTTTAACCAACATAGATAAGTGAACGTTTTGGCAAAAAGCCAACGGTATTGGAGCACAGATTTGGCGAGAAAAGAGAAAGTGGAAATAAATCCTACACAAAAACTGTAATGAAAATAATTTGTACATTGTTTCATTTGATTGTTTTTAATTCTTGGCACTGTTCCATCACTTTTATCATTTATCCTTACCCTTTTCTGAAGAAAGAATATTTCACACTAAAGCAAGAAATCATTTTATATCCAGCCTACGCCCCTTTTTTCTTATGAACATACCGAGAATGCCACCATAAAATATGTAAAATAAATCATATGTATTATGTGTAAATACTTTGCAAATTTTCCGTTAACACTTTATTTTTCTACACCACTTTAGTTTGTGTGTGCTAAAAATAGGTTAATGTAGATATTATAGAAAATATTATGATTTTGCTATTTTACATTACAAAATCTTTTAATTAATTCGTAATCCGGGTATAAAACATGACTGATTTATATAGTCAACAAAATTAAATTTATTGAGAAAAAACGTAGTAAATTTCAAACCAAGAGATATTTATGATTAATTTATTCTCTTTGTACTGACGTAATGTTTATAGGGTGAGAAATTTACAACCGAGCTTATACCAAAATAGACTATTTATTGTTTTTTATTCGTGTGCCGTTATAAACTACGAAAATCTCGAATGATTATAATTCCATTCTCTCCCAGATTTTCGTTAATATGCAAACAAGCGAAATAGGAAAGCGAATAGGGGGCGAAAGATGGTGCAAAAGAAAATGAAGAAACCCGTTCAATTATGGAAATCAAATTCGCAAGGCTCGTGGAACGTGTTTATGTAACTGAATTAAATATGTCGCAAATTGTTTTTTCTTCTTCGTGTGATTTTTCGCTGTTGAAAGAATTGCAAAAAACTCAAGCCTCTAAATATAATTTTTTTTTTAAATTGTGCAAAAAAAAACATTTTTAAAACTTTCATTCGTTGCCAATGGGATAATATTATAATTTTAACGGTTTTGTAATCATGCTTCTTACTTTGATAAATATATATTTCAATGCTTTCATATAAAAATTAAGCTGTGCGACGAATATATTTATATTGGCTTTTAAATTCCTGACAGAAATTTGTAAAATTGCATTACGTTGGGATAACGAATCAGTTTTTTGCACCTTTTTTGATGGAAACAAATTTATTCTTATTATAGTCAAGATTACGCACTTTTTTGGTTCTTCAACCATTATTTTTTTTAACATGAACCACACTCAGGAGGCCATGAGGAAAATAATTTTTCTCAGGGCCTATTTCATCTTTTAGGATGCTGTGTGGAGGGGTTTTTTTAAGGAAAGGAAGGAGACGAAGACAAAGTTCTTGGAAAATAAAAGGTGTGAGGGTTGGGTAGGAATCTAGGGATTAGTGTGTCCAAAAGTGACAGAGATATGAATATATTCTCTCACTGCGGCGCAAGGGGATGGGTCGCAAAAGCAGTTGGAGAGGTCAAAGGTTCTCCCCAAACCAGTATCTCCCGATCTGGCACGTCACGCAGCTGGTGAGCTGGCGCATTCTGCATGTATATTCATCGAAATTCGCCATGATAGAAATACTGCGCTGATATAGTTCCATTCCAAATCAATTAGTTCTAATTTATTGCCTAAAAACTGGATTTCAAGGTCTCATTAAAAAATATGATTCGATAATGACAATTTATTTTTATTTTATTTTCATTTCATTGTCCAAATTATTTATTATTTTGATGTTTTATTTTAAATTTTATTTGATATACAAAAATAGGTTTAACTAATACTTATTGTTCATACGATTTTGAAAAATGAAATAAAATGTGTAAATTTATCACATATACCAAAAGGTGCGAGGACCTCTTAGCCACACAATGTAATTCAACCAACGAATTATAATTGACTCTCATTGCTATTTAGTACTATTATGCATTCAAAGGGCCTCTGTCGAAGTGTCCCATTCGGGACCAACTAGTCTGAGTTCTAGGACCTAGGACCTAGGGCCTGGGGCCTTTAGAGTCAAGAAGTACTAGAGTCCAATCGGTTCTCCATTACCAGTCCTTTGCCCTACCTTCAACCCTCATCACGAAGGGAATATAAATAATATACTGAGAAGGGTTTAGCTTGACCCACATGGAAATTTGCTGAGCAAGTAGTATTTTAGTACTGAAACACTCGATTTGGCTTTTCAAAAAGAATATTAATATTGTTTTTAAATTCATCCATTTGTTTTCGTGGACGAATGCAAATCTTGGAAGCAGAAAATAACCCATTCCTGACCTTCGATCGAACTGAAACTATCAACCAAGTTAATAATGCATTCTATCAACTGTCGGTAGCAATCAAGCACACACACGTGGACATATACGCATTTCTCTTAAATTTTCATTACAGCAGTTAGTATACGCAATACATGTTAGTCTTATCCGTTATATATCCGTTCATGGGTAAGAAGGTTCAATCTCAATTAAACCAAAAAAAAAGTTTTAGGTTTTAAAAAACATTTCAAATAGATGTATTATATTAAAAAAAAAAAACATTTAAGGGTTGTTTTTTTAATGTTATTACTAAATATATCATGTTAAATTAAGGATTCACAGTTTATTTCGTATAATCTGTTAAATCTTGTGAAGAACAAGTAGACTTTAATAAATGTTTACGACCAATTACTTATGAAGTGCGCATTACTGTCAAATTATTAAGAAGCTTACATCATAAAGTTATTCACGTACAATATTTTCATTTACTAACTTAACTAATAGTGCGATTTTAGCTCAAGCTTGTATGCTATCAGGTAGTTAATAACATGTATTATTATATCAAGCACGTTGAAGCATACGAGTGAATTATTAGACCTAGCTATGTCACTATATTCTAAAAGACTTATCGATCGATCTAAGTAAACAATTAATTACACGGGCTTATTGAATTTCCGAATCGATTATCAACATGTTATTTTCGAACAAGCATCGAAATAATTCTCGTAGATCTCAATTAATTTTTGGCAAATTTCTCACTAAATAAATGAATGGGAGAAAATTAATATTTTTATTTATTTTCTAGCTGACGTGTACCCGGCGTTGCTGGGGGTTATCCTTGGGAGATAGACATTTACTATGTAGGTCTTTTTAAGTATACATTTCTTTAGAATATTATTTTGATTTATCTCTGAAGGTATAACCAGCGTTAGTAATGTAAGTAATAATGTATGTAATGTAAGCGGTCGAAAATGTTTTTTTTATGACTTGATTACAAAACATCGGTTTTTCTCTACTTTCTACAAGTATAATATGCATGTATTATATAAAAGTCACACGTTGAGGATAGAGAGGCTTTTCAACAATAACTCTTGGGTTTTCCGAGCCCCAGACGCGACAATTTTGCTTGTTGACGAAGCCACCGAGGTGGAAATGGGCCTCATCACTCAAGATGATTTGCATTTGATTCACTCAAGTGAATTTTAATAATATCAATGCGTTGTTGAAGCGTCAATTAATCCATTTTTATTAATGGCGTAGTTTTTACTTGTCAAATGTCAAAAAATGACAGCTTCAAAAGTAACATCTACCGAAATAGCGGGCTATTAAAAATAACACCTCTTATTAGTAAACCCTGTATAAACTTTTGGAAAAAAAAACTAAATGAAATTGAAAACTTTATCATAATCCATTGTGTAGTTTAGAAGAACTAAGCGCACAAACAGACAGACGCACATGGTGACTTTAATTTATACCATTTAGAGATTAATCGTCAACATTGATTGATGGGCATTGATTGTTTTAAAATTTTTACGATTTAGTGCATATATAGAGAACAAAAAAAGTTTTAAAATTTAGCAAATAAATTAAAAGGTTTAATTCAAGGTTTTTGTCTATTTAAGTGTAAATTATAAAATATAAGACAATGAAAGAAGAAAAATAATGTTGAACTGTAGATAATCATATACATAATACATTATTTAAAATGCATAGTATATAACAAAGTCCATGAAAGAGAGGAACAAGTAGTTTTTATGTTGTGAATAAACAGAAATAATATATAAATATATCTATATAATATAAATATATAGGTTCTTCGTGATGGTCCTAAATAATAATTATATTATACTATTCAGGTATCTCTTAAATACAGGTAAACTTATCTTAAGTGTATCGATATTTTAAGTGAATTTGTTTCCAAGTGTATGAAGGCGAGAGATAATGAATATAGTAGTTATGTCCGGTTGTTAGGCCAGAATTATATATTTTAACTAGTGCCTCTATTTCGTACTTTAAAGTCGATGAGGTGCAGGAGTTCATAACAGTCTACTTCACAAAGAATAATTTTAAACAAAAAAAGCAAAATCAGTAATTTTTCTTCTATTTTCTATAAAGTTTATTTGTGAAGTATTGATTTTTGCGACATCCCGATGTTAGATTGTTAGTTACACACATCAGACTCAATCAAACAGATAAACGGATAAAACACCGGAAATACTGATTGACGTGCAAACACTCACTCTGACAAGAGGTGTTTATTTTGGTACCGTTAACTGACTTAGAAAAATCACGCGATGAAGGCATGTTTCCACTACACCGTTAAATGTATCCACGTGGAAAATTTGCAGCATTAGACAGAACTCGCATCTTTCGGCTATTACGACCATTTGTTGGTCTGGTAAAATATTAAAAAGTTATGATTTTATAGATCGTAGGTGCTTAATGACTCTGTATGATCGCAGGGTGCAAAATCGCAAATGGCTTTTTTTTAATTCTTTAGCGCATATTCAAAATTTGCAGTGAAAGATAGTTTTTAGTCCAATACTACTATAATTTTTTTATTTTATTTTATTTACTTTATCAATATGACGCAAGGAGCGTGTGCCAATACCGAGTTGTTTGGCGGTCCGTCCTCTCTGCCTACCCCTGTGGAAACGACGTGATGATTAGTTAGTTAGTGCAATTTTTTGTATCATTGATTGTCAAATTTAATAAAACAATTAATTAGAATATGTCATAGTGAAATCTTCGGCATTCTTATTTACAGAGGGTTGCACCCAAAGATATTAGAAGAACGAGATGTGCTATGCGCAGTTCGTACTGAGTGGAATTGTTTTGCCGAGTTTCGCCGGTTTTGTTCACCAATACTACTGCACACCTTCGCTTACGCTAAGGCATCGCTAAGGTATCCGCACTAATACATAGAACAGATTTCTGTGCGTACACGTCCCGATACCGTTCAAAGTACCCTAATTAGGTAGTACTCCGGCTACGGTCCGGCGGCCAACATAGCATATCTCGTTCTTCTAATATCTTTGGTTGCACCTTAAAGGGTTATCACAAGCAAAAATTATATTATATGATATTACCAATTTAGTTCCCTCCACCATATCAGTTTTTTTTTTTTAATTTAGAACTAAAACTAAAGCTTAAACGTTTTAAACTAAGCTGGGTTTGCTTGGAAGTGATATAATTTAAATAATTTTAATTATACATTCGAAACCATACGGTTACATAGCAAATTACCTCGAATTTCAAAGGAAATTGACACTTCATCCAAATGGAATATGTCAGTATCTGTTGAATTTTGCCAAATATTAAAACCGTTAGACGTATTAATTTAGAGTAAGGCCTGTGTTGAAATTTCTGAGAAAATAGTAGGATGTTCGACTACCGTAACACGGGCATGTGCCTAGTGTGGTAGTCGAAAAGCATGTAAGAATGTTAAACAAAAATTAAAATTTACAGACCAGTGAAAAATCAAGTGCTTAAAAATAAAAACATTTTAAAAGTACATTTTTTTATCAAATTGCCACGGCTGAAATTGAAACCCAATTCTCTTTGAAAGTAACTATGCAAACTATTTTAAGAACGGCGGCATAAATTCGTTACAATAATGTACTAAAATATAAGAATAATAGCGTAGTAATAATGAAAAATCCCATGATATTATAATTCCAATTATAATTTGCAAACGCCATAATACAAGGTGCTAAGCGACTTACTTGACTAATCACTGATTTACACCATACTTATTTTCATACCCATCTCCATATCGGAACCCACACGAAAAAAAATCGCTTTACACTATTATTATTTTCATAGTTACTATTTCATGTAGATAGTTGCCATTAGAAAAGAAATACCATTTTGAGACGGTACTAAATCGTCAAAAAATAGCAACACCTTGAACATAACCATAAATCACAATCATGAAATCATCTGTCATTGTCGTTTGCGAGTTTTGTCAAATGCTTTTTCATTACCCAATCGATGTTTTATTCTACCCATTTGTCTTTGAACCTTTGTCATAATGATTTGTACAGGTACCTATGCCTTGGTAAAATTGCCTACGTGATCAGCGTAACTTGATCGGTACGATATTCGTATAATATATGAGGTGGAACTACCAAAACACATCAGCGCAGAAGCCAAAGCAACAGTTCTCACAACCCTGTCTCCATAAATAAACCAATCACTCTGTTTCTATTCATTAATTAAAAAAGTGTGGTACAATATCTTGATATTAATATATTAACACAAATAGATATTCTTTATTTTATGAGTTAACTGTACGTATGTAAAGTTCTCGTGTATTACTGGTATTTGCTCAAAACAAAATGTCAAATCATCAAACATAAACGCAAAATTTACAATACCTGACAGTAATACACATTCACAATTAACAGACGTCAAATAATGTCCGCCATCTTAAAATGTACGACAATCGGTAATACCAACACACGTCTTTCTCGGTACCAACTATCAAAATAGAACACGTCCCTTTTTTCATCCCGATTAGACAAACTGGATGAAAAAAGGTGTCATGTAAAACGGCCATTACTTTAACCAGTAATTCCTGACATTTTATGGAGTAAAAAATGTAAATGAAATTTGGGTCTCCGGTGACGTTATTGATGTATTTTTTTTCAACAAAATACTTCAGTAGGAATTTAACAACTAGGTGGATGTAAGGGGTTAGGCGGTTACCTGGCTGAGAGACCAGTGGCGTTGTGTAACAATTTTTTTAATGGTTTTGGAAAAACAAAATGATCAATCCCTTAACACCCTAGGTAGGTACTTACCTACTTTATCGCTTGTATGAATAATTATTTTTCGTATAACTGATTCCAATTTTGAAAATGACACTTGAGTTCAAAAGCAAGTTTTCAGTGCTCTTTGAATCAGTTCACGATGAGTTCAAGTATAGAAGGCCCTGAAGTTATACTTCAATAAACATTCCAGGTATGAAGCCTTCATCTCCTAAAGAATATTTGAAATGCAAACTATTCCGTTGAAGGGAAAGTCTCTTCAAAGAAATGTCCCTGTTTTGCATGTGATAGTCTCCCTTACACGTTAATATTTAAGTCTGTTTGGAACCGACGGTTTTCATTTTCTTGTCGTATGTAAATTGTCTCGATAGAAAGCCGTTTAGGAATGAATGCAAAACTGTCATCTACTATTTAACTGATTTTATATTGATATTTATTCCCGAATGACTGGATTTCAAAACGGTATATAAAACGTTGATAACACAACCAGATGTATTTCATTAATTTTAGAGCATATATTTATACCAATTATTAATTATTTTTGTAATATGAGTATGATCCATTAATGCATTATTTGTATCTAAGATATAAAAAAATAAGTTGGTTTTTTAGAGAAGTATTTTGTATTTTATATATTTTTATTTTAACATTCTTCATGGGGGGGCGAAAACAAAGGTCATTCGAGAAAATGTTATAGAGCTTTAAAAATAATACATATTTTGATTTATTTTTACATTTTCCTCACCACACCCAAACTGTAAAATTATTATATATTTAAATTAAATACTTTTTTTAATAACCACTTAATTTTTGATTAATTTTCACATCTACCGGTTTCGCTTCAGTTAAACTTCATCAGGATGTTAATTAAAAAGTTCATCCTGATGAAGCTTGACTGAAGCGAAACCGGTCGATGTGAAAATTAATAAAAAATTAAGTGGTTATTAAAAAAAGTATTTTATTTAAATAAAGAATGTCTAATCACAAAGTAATTGCTTCCTACGAAAAAATGTAAAATTATTGTCTGAAATTAAAGCATTCTTTTGTAGTATGACTCCGTAATCTGAAGTTAAAGTCAGTTTTGAGCCATTTAGTGATGTTTTATTTGTAAAAAATACTTATTTTATTAACTTTTGCTCAAATCATATAAGATAAGTGTAACGATGTATTTCCTGTAATAAGGGATTAAATAAAGTTTTATTTTGATAAAATATTCTTCCACGCAAAAAACAAGACGTTGAAGATGGGGAAGACTTGGTTTAATTTTTTATATATAGTTGGAACCCTTACAGAGATAATAAATATTTTTTTTAATTACCGGACAGTAATGCCTTTCACACCATTCAAGTAGAACTGGCATGAAAGGTAGAAGTACCCTTTCCGCCGGAAAAGTGTTAATAATGTAGGTTTCCATGATTAAAGTAACACAACCCATTCAAAGTTCAAAGTTAATTCATTCGGATATTAAATTTATATCTCGTATATTAATTGGATTCAAACTAAAATTATATTTATCCTTAGTATAATTTAGTTAGATTGGATCCTTCTAAGAAAATGTATAAATTCTGTCGATTTCTTGCCTTGTTGGACGGAGTTGAACTCTAGTCGAAGTATGTCGTCGATTGTATAAGCTGATGTTATCATGTATGACAACCTACTTATTGATTTCATAAAATATTGAAGGCTTTGAAGGTGGTTACAAACACTCTCCAAAACTTCCTTTAGTAAAAATAACCATTAAGAACATTGGAATAATACTTTACTGGATAGTAATAAAACATGAATCCTTAATACATGAAATGAAAACTTAATACATAACTCTGTTCTCTGCTTGAAATCAATCTGCAAACTTTGGATTTGATATTATTCCCTCTAGGGGGAAATGTGATTTTATATTTTCAAGTGTCACACAGAACCATGAGAGTTCAAACCCAAGGAGCAAAGATATTATGACAATACTCTCGAGACGGTCTCGAGGTACGCTTTTGTCTGAAATTTACGCTCGTTCTTATGTATAGTGAATTGAATATGCTACATAGATAGGAAATATAATTTCTGTAACGGAAATATGACAATGTTTTGAGTTTATTTGAATTGTACAACTAAATATTATTTAGATATCATAAATTTATAGACGTGGAAAAATAGTTTATTTTTAATAAAATAGTGAATTGGTACAATTAATAGGTATATTCGACGGAAACTTATGCTTAGGGCATTAGTGTTGGTATGAGGGATTTTTATTTATTCTTGGTATCAATGGTTGATACGATTAATATATTTTTTTCTTCATCGATAGTTGCTCAAAATAATAATCACGCTAAATTACTCTCAATTCTTCAACTAGAACATTGTTCGTTTATCGTCACTTCTTGTTTGTTCCGTTTGACCTTATTCTAGTACTTTATTTGACTCTTTTTCCCCTAAACATAAAATGCCAGATTACCAACACTTCTTGTGTCACTCCAAGTGGTTCGCTACGTTTAGTGACTTAGCCAAGTGCCCTGGTTCATGGGGGTGAGGTTTGTCTAAGTCTTGGCGCGGGGCCGGATCGGGGTCGAAACTGGTTGAGGGAGACCTTCTGCTCTTTCCAACAGGACTATATCGACTCATCCCACTGCACTGCAGTGGGAGAAATAGATTCATACGCCTGGACACACTGACCCCCAGATTCCTAATCAACCCTCATACCTGTTTCCTTCCCATAACATCCTCTTCCTTATTTTCTTAACTCACCAACCTAAACATGACGTAGGCCATTAGGGAAATTCCCTCCCACTTGCGTTTCTGTATGGAGCCAAAATATATTTTTTTAAATACCTCTAGTCTTTTTTCGTACTAAACGGAAAATGGTTGTTTTCAGATACAACTAGATTTGCATTGCAATTTATTCTCAGGGTGCACATTTTGTATTGTAATGTTTCACAGAAGTTGCATGTATAAAACAAAATAGTGGTACGGTGTAATTTGCGGAGACTCCTGACACAAATTGAATGTCATCTTGCAAATTGCACTTTTGAGAAACGGGAAGCTCCTACGAAATCCACAGTATTAAATGCTCACGTTAAACACAATAAAGTGTCCTACAAATGATTTATATTCCTTGTGATGACATCAAAAGTTTTCGTTATTTATGAAAGTAGTTTTTCACAGGAATTCTTGTATGGTATATTATTATATATACAAGGTGACTGGTACTTTATGCGAAATATTGTATTGTAGTCAGGCACCGTCGCAACAAATTATAAACATCGGTATGTGACATCGTGATGTAGCAACACTGAGTCAGCTTACTTTCACGATTGGGGATGCCTTAGTCTCACTGACTCCAGTCGGTTGGGAGTAGTTGGGAATCTTGTGCGGTATTCACAAGAAAAAAAGTTAATCAAATACAATCTGTTTAATATCGGCATAAAATTTGATGACACGGTTTAATTTTTTTTTACGTAAATTCCAAACAGGAAGCCCTGAAGAAAATAATTTATCTAAGGGCCTCTCTCATCGCATTGTCGCACTTAATTTATAAAAAAACACTACTAACTTACTAAAATATCCAGCCCCCGACATCATAATCCACAGCTAAACGGATGATGATTTAATTATTTAATCGAATATAATATTTTTTCTCTTAAATTTCAACAGTGGTTAAGATTATTGACGCCACATTCAAATGAGCGTTTTTAATAGTAATCGTAGGTTATAATTCAGAAAGAATAACAGATTACAATTTTTCCTTCAAGGAAATGTAGGAACTATTCATAATCTAATTTTAGACACTGGCAACATTTTTTCAATCACCACACTGGGACGCATGCGCATTCTGAGCATGGCTTGAAGCGTGACACGTAATTTCTGAAATCTTCCGATTTGTAAATTTGAGTATTGAATAATGTTAATCTCTAAAATAATAAAAACGCTTATTTAGCAGTAAGCAGTTAACGACTAACTGTATTGCGATAGAAATATAAATATAATGCTTTTCGATAAATAATTTTCAAAACCTACTTGAGCTTTCGAGACGTTTAACTTAAAGACCTCAAACAAAATCATAAATTGATAGTTACTTCCGTGCCGTTTATCAAACACAATAAACGTTTAATTCATTGGATGCATAAATAATAAATAATGCCAAGTCTTTCCAAAAAATCCCATTCAATGATAATTATTTATTCCTTTGTTTGTAAAATATTAATCATATTTATTTTAACCATTATATTTATAAGTCGAGTGTTTAGTATTCCGACGTTTGAAGCTATTATACTGAATATAATGGGACAGTAGCATTATTTCGGAATTGGGGTAGTCTGATGATGACAGATTTAAAATTCTGTTGATTTTTTCATATTACATATTAAGAATCTTTGTCCCATGAAATACACACGGGTAAAGAGTAAGTACAAATTTCGCGCACTACATGTTGTCATTAAAACCTCGTGCGATAAAGACTGGGAATACAATGGCTGTTCAAGCAATCCAACTACTATTGAAGCTGCTGGTATCGACTGCCTGTACCAGCCCTTGTTTTTCATGCTTAAAACAGACACTATGTTTGAATAATTAGAGAATATGGAAAAATAAAATAGAAGTCTGGAGCCAGTGAGACTATGGCATCCCCAATTGGTATGTTGTGAGGCTGAGGGTATTGGGGAGGGGAGGGAGATGGGGAAGAGGAAGGTGGGGAAGTACCTGGCTATTCAGATCTGGTCACCAAACACGGCTAAAGCCATTTCAAGCAACGTTTCAATTCTGAATTTTGGTCTTACACCAGGGCGATACTGAGAGTATCTTCCACTCTGGAACGTGCCGCAAATATACTATACATTATTTTTAATTAATTAATTGTGAAATAACACAAATTAATCAAATAAAATTTATTTGCTTTCTATTCTATTGTAATGATTTATTAAAACTTTTATTCGCTTTTTTATTTATGACCGTAACCCTTATTAGTCTATTAGGACCATCTTCAGATTGATAAAAAATGCTGATAGACCTGATACCCCCAAAATTGAAATTTATCTGCAAACAACGATTTTGATAAATTCAAAATATCTTACTCTACAATGTATAAAATTGGGATATAACACTGATTAATATACCCCGAAAATGGTTCAAATACCATATTTTAAAACAACTTTTTAAACTTACCTACTTTTTATCTAAGATTTTACTTAAGAAACCATCAACGTACTACTTTTTTGTCATGCACCATTTAGTTAAAACTTGTGTACTGAAACAAAAATACAGCATTGATTACTTCGGAACTTTTTTTCTCAACTGTGGAACTGTATTGTGTCTCCGTTATTTTCACAGGGCTCTCACCCCTCACTTAATTTTTCTTCCATAATGGACATTGTTAAAGCAACGTATTATTCTGAATACAGACGATCTGAATTTTGCGAAACTAGTTTTTACAATTTTAATTTTAAACTTAATGAAGTGCTGTGCGCAAAGATATATTCAAAATAATAACATTATTGTTAAAATTAGTAAATGCCGATACCGAAAAAATATTCATACTTTTTGTCTCATCAAATGCCAGTCTAGATTTAGACGAAAAATCCTGCCATTAAAACATGCAAATGGGTATAATATATAAATGATCGTCTCCACAAGGAAGATTGGTCATTTCTTAAAGAAGGCGACATTAATCAAAATATTGAATCATTTTATTACTTGCTGAATAAAATTATTACAGATCTCATCCCACTCATTCATTTTAAAGAATCAAAATATCCGAGATGGTTCAATAAAGAACTTGTTCAATTAACTGCCCTTAAAAAAGTTTTACATAAGAAATATAAAGAAGACAGGTCATTATCAAATTATATTGAATTTAAAAACGTTAGAAAAGATTGTAAAATCTTATCAAAAATGTGCTACAATTCTTTTATTATTAATGTTGAAACTTCAATAAATCATAATGTAAAGTATTTTTGGAACTATGCAAAATCAATGAAAAATAACAACTTTGGTATACCCGCCAACTTGGAATATGCAGGTAAAAAGGCCAAAGACACTCAAAGTATCGCTGACCTTTTTGCTGATTTTTTTAAAAGCGTTTATGAATGTGAGACACCAGTTTCTGCTAGTACAGTATCAAATTTTACTACTGATCATAATCTTAATTTATCTTTTATCCACATAGAATATAATGATATATTGACTGAACTAAAATTACTAGATCAAAGCAAAAGTGGTGGACCAGATAAAATACCTCCTGTATTTTTGAATAATTGTGCTACCAATCTGGCGTATCCTTTATATTTGCTGTTTAATCAGTCTTTACGAACAGGATGTTTTCCTACTAAATGGAAATTCAGCTTTCTTACGCCTATTTTTAAAAAAGGCGATAAACACGAGGTGATTAATTACAGACCGGTGTGCCTTTTATCAACAATTCCTAAAGTTTTTGAAAAAATTCTTCTTAAAAAAGTTATTTTCCGACTAAACCACGTCATTTCTCCTAAACAACATGGTTTCTCTACTGGAAAATCTACCCTTACTAACTTGTTAACCTATCAAAACTATATATCTGATTCCATGTCTAGTAAATGTCAAGTTGACTCTATTTATACCGATTTTAGCAAGGCGTTCGATAAAGTCAATCATGAGTTATTGCTGAATAAACTCCATAAATTCGGTATAGGTGGTTCACTATATAAGTGGTTTAATAGTTACTTGACCAACAGATTACTGGCTGTTAAAATTGATGGCACACTTTCATACAAATTCACTGCTACGAGTGGTGTTCCCCAGGGATCACACTTAGGTCCAATCCTGTTTTTATTATTTGTCAATGATGTATTGTATATTTTCAATGATGTTCAAGTGTTAATGTTTGCAGACGACCTGAAATTATTCAAAGCAATCAGAAACATTAACGATTGCCATATATTGTCAAATAACTTGTCAAGATTAATTATATGGTGTCGTGATAACCGCTTGCAACTTAACATAAGCAAATGTCAAATTATGAGGTTTCATCGAATAAAGTATCCAATACTTTTTGATTATTCCATTAACAACATGTCGTTAGTATCTGTCTCGGAAATTAATGACTTAGGTATTTGGTTTGACACGAAACTTAACTTTATCAAGCATATTGAAATAATAACCAATAAAGCTTTGAAAATGTTGGGATTTATTTTAAGGGTATCTAGTGATTTCAATAATGTAAATACTGTAAAAACATTATATATGTCACTAGTAAGGAGTCATGTAGAATACAATTCCACGGTTTGGTCCCCAAATTATGAGGTTTATTCACATGCGATTGAAAGAATCCAAAATAAATTTTTAAGATATGTAAATTTCAAAATGGGCATTCCTAGAGAAAACCTAAATTACGATAACTTACTTTGTTCATTAAATTTAATAAAATTATCTGATCGCAGAATTATTTCCGATTTAACCTGTTTGTATAAAATCATTAATTCAATGTTTGATACCCCTGATTTATTATATGTAATCTCTTTTCATACTCCAAGCAGGTCGGTTTCAAGACAGTACCTACCATATTATTGTAGCAATTCTATGTCAACGTCCCAATATCATACTCCTATGCGACGGATTCAACAACTAGGAAACAAATACTCAGATGTTGTTGATATATTTAGTACATCAATTTCAATATATAAGCATACCCTATTGAAGTTTTTTTTTCATCGAGTAGTGGAATATTTTAATAAAGGTATTTAATTTGATTTGACTAACATTTAATAATTTTGTCAACTGAAACAGAAAAAAATATTTTGGATTTTTTATATGTTGTGCCTGCATTCTGTGTAGATCAAGTTGAGTGATATTTTGACTTTATATTTATTTTTCTGCAATTGTATTAATAGTCGTTTCCTGCACTATTTTCATGTATAATTTCGTAAATATTTTTTATATATATGTATGTAAAAGCCTTAATAGGCGTGAAATAAATAAATAAATAATTACAATGCATCCAGCTCGTACAGAAATGCATCTGCATTTTCTTATTCCTTCCATTCGCCGAGCCGCCCTTGACATATTCCCCCCCTCCCCTTTCTCCCTGCCCCACCACCCCACATCACCTTCAAGTACACCGAGACGAGAGAACGTAGTCTCATTGGTCTACATTGATATTTGAATCACGGACCACGTGACCTGAATTGGAGCCCAGGGACGTCCGTGACAAAAATGCAAAATGGTTTTAAAAAATACGTTTTGTTCGCTGCGATTTTTTGGTGATGTTTTTTGATATCCATTGCATTGCTTTCCAAAGGAGGTCTATTTTAAAAGTTGAACAATAGATTATTTTCAACGTATATTTGATGCGACATGTTCCGTTACAGGGTTTTAAAAGTCGCGCGCAGGGATTTTTCACTATTTTATTTTTATTCGTTTATTTATTAACGCCCTTTTTAGGGGCTTTTACATATGAATAGTAAAAATTATGAATCTGCAATGTTAAGCAATAAATTAAAGATGTCCATACACTCGGAAAAAATATTTCCTTCCATAAGTATTCTGGACAATGAGGAATACATATGGTAGTTAGTCCCAGAATTTCTGCACTGAATTAAATCCCGATTTCTATTATAACATATCCGAAAGCTTAACAATGCAAGCAATTCCGGACTATTGAATGCATAATTTGGAATTTAATGTAGAAATACCGGCGCAAAATCTTTCTGTCGAACAATTTAAGCAAATCCATTTAATTTAAGATGGTGTTGTAGTTCTACTGGAACTAGTAACTTGCTGAAATACCCATTTTAAAAGTTATAATACGTAAGAATGTATTTTATATTTTTTTAATAATAACTGGTACATGAGTATTGTAATTTGGGTTCCAGACGTGAGAATTGTATTCAAGTTAAGTTCTAGAAAACGCAAAATATAACAATTTAATATACTTTAATTTTTTTTAAATTAGGTCCACACAGGAGGTCCTGACGAAAATAATTCCTCTCAGGGACCATGTGATGTTCTTCTTCCTCTTATTTTATGATCTTCTATAAAAACTGATATGTACTCGTATGTTCAACCTTGAAATCATTTCACACCCGTTTCCATTTCTTAAATTGTTATAAACGATGTTAGCAAAAATGATTACATGCAACGATTCCCAAAAGGTTTTATCATTGCTGAAAATATGGCTTATTTTTCCTTTGCAAAAATGATTGTATTCAGCAATATTTCTGAGACTTGGATCATTTATCATTTAAAACACAACAAATAATATCCTCGGACAGCGGAACGCTACTAGGAGTACATGAGATGGAAGAGGATAAAGTAATTTTATGCAGACACAATGAGTGCGCTTTGTACGCCGCTGGGCTTTTGTTCGCATTACGCTATACAGATTACATGGGAAATATTAAAAAGAATGCCAGAATTTGTTTGAGTAGGATAAAGGGGACAAATAGATATTTATAGAAAACAGGTGTTTTAGTAACTTGCAATGCAAATTGAGACATTGAGAGGAAAAGGTGAATTGTTACTATACCAAGATAATCGCTCCCAAAGCACTTAACCCCTTCAATACCAGAGTTCTTGAAGTTCAGAGAACATGAAGAAAAAATTAACAGCTCTTGATTTTGTGAACCAAATCGCCTCGTATTTTGCGTGTTGCCTGTGAAAGATATTCCTCATGGTGTCTATTTATTCTGCTAGATTGCAATCGTAAATGTAATGACAGATTCCGTTTCGGTTATTTTGCTTTGACTGGGATCCATTATTATTTTTATGTTATCTTTGTATTTATGCATGTTACACTGTAAATTAATATTTTTAATAAAAAAATAATAATTAATAACTGTTTGAGGCTTAAAAGTAATAACAATATTAGAAAAAAATCTAAACTTGAAAGGAAAAAAAAAATATTCACCTACAATTGCAAAAAGCATTAAATTTGGTAAAAAGGTGGAAACAAATGTGCGGTTCTGAAAGTGTTAAATCTTGGGTTACTCAATGATCTGATTGTATTCAATTTGATAACCAGTACCTCTGCCATAGGTCACCCCAAGTGGTTCGCTACGTTTGGTGAATTAGCAGGGGTGCCCGGGGTCATTGGGTAAGGTATGTTCAGGATGCGCCTGCCACCAGCTACGTGGCGTGCCAGATCGGGAGAGGTTTGGAGAGACCCTTTCACCTCTCCAACTGGTCTCTCGAACCATCGCCTTGCGCCGCAGTAGGATGGATTCGTTCATATGTCCGTCACTCTTGGACACCCTGATCCCGAGATTCCTACCCAACCCTCATACCACTTACATTCCCAGAACTTCTTCTCTTTCCTTTCTTTCTTTCTTTAAAAAAACACCTCCACACAGCACCCAAAAAATGTCAATAGCTTTGAGGGAAATTATTTTCCTCCCAGGGAAGAACAAAAATGTTAGTAGCCCTGAGGGAAATTATTTTCCTCCCAGGGAAGTACAAAAATGTCAATAGCCCTGAGGGAAAGTATTTTTTTCCCAGGGAAGAACAAAAATGTCAATAGCCCTGAGGAAAATTATTTTCCTCCCAGGGAAGAACAAAAATGTCAATAGCCCTTAGGGAAATTATTTTCCTCCCAGGGAAGGACAAAAATGTCAATAGCCCTGAGGGAAATTATTTTCATCCCAGGGAAGAACAAAAATGTGAATAGCCCTGAGGGAAATTATTTTCCTCCCAGGGATGAACAAAAATACTCGAACGAAAGTTCAGGCATAGATTTTCTAAATATTTTTAAGTCACATAGTTATATGCGTAATAGGGTATTGTATGAAGCAATGACATTAACATTTAGCTATCAAAAAAATTACATGACATGGTTTATTTTTTGCTCCAGATTTTCGAATTGATAATATTAGTAGGTAATACACATAATATCATAAACAACAAAAACCGTACAACTCATATTACTCAATATTACAAAAACATTTTAGTAACAAATATACTGACTCTCTTTTAAACAGAAATGTCTAAAAGCTTTCTCAATCACCAGAAATATAATTTTGTATTTGCAAATTTGGTGTTATAGACAACAAATCATGTTTCTCTGGCAATATTCCAGCAAGTAGCAATTTCTAAAGAGAAATTCCTTATTTTTAAAAACGGCAAACGTTGCTATAAATGTCTGTCAAATACACAGAATTTTTTATACCAATTTGATTTATTTTAGCACACACAGAAATTTTTCATTACGCCGATAATGCCTTCTTCATAATTCATTGTCTTACCGTTGTTTACATTGATTTTATACTTACGAAATATGCCTGATGGACGTTTAATATACACCAAAATGTGCTAGTTTAGATATATATTTATTAGTAATACAGGTTTTTCCAATAAGAGGTGTTATTTTTATATTCAATCGTAAAAGATCAATGGTTTCGTTGCTTGTGTGGCACGTAGCGCCGTCTTGTTTAAAGCAAACGTTATCTAGATCAATACCATCCAATTCCGGCCATAAAAAATCATTTATCATCTCTCGATAGCGCAATCCATTCACCGTAACTGTTGCTCCAGCCTCATTTTCAAAAAAGTAAGGTCAATGACTCCGCCGGACCATAAACCGCACCAAACAGTCACACGTTGAGGATAAAGAGGCTTTTCAACAATAACTCTTGGGTGTTCCGAGCCCCGGATGCGACAATTTTGCTTGTTGACGAAGCCACCGAGGTGGAAATGGGCCTCATCACTCAAGATGATTTGCATTTGATTCGCCTAAGTGAATTTTAATAATTTCAATGCATTGTTCAAGCGTGTATCGTTCCATTTTTATTAATGGCGTAGTTTCTACTTGTCAAATGTCAATAAATGACAGCTTCAAAAGTAACATCTACTGAAATAGTGGGCTATTCAAAATAACACCTCTTATTGGAAAACCTGTATATATTTTGATGAAATAAATCTAAGCATTTTTATTCTATTAAGGCGACATTAGACCGTAATAACAAGGGTTTGCTCAACACTCATATTTTAATTATTTCTGATAAACATATTACCAAATTTTAAAATGTTTCTTCAGCGATCCCTATGGATGTGAGTTATTTATATTTAAGATTAATAAAAACTAACCTTAACATAAAAATATTTTATGTAAAAGTGATTTGAAATTTTTATGAAAGGTTTTTCTAATTATTTACTCTAAAATTGGCAGTTTTCTGTCACGCCGATTTGCTTTTGACAGGCAGTGTGCTGACCAATGGTATGGTCAGATTTTGAACTGTACAGTTTGAAATCACACACGTCAACTATAATCACGGAGTGCCGTGAGCCGTACAATCGCATCGAAACGTTCGTCTTATCAAAACCAATGTGTGTACTATCGCCGGTTATTTATCGGAATAATCCCTTGAACGTATTTTATCGCAATTATCGCAATCCAATTTAACATAACGAGTGCTACCGTATTACGATCACCGTTCCAGTGCTGACAGATGATTCTCGAGATGCAGATTTCGTTCGCCACCCGGTAAGCTGACTGTGAATTAACCTTACAAATTTTGTTATCGCATTCGCCTGTCATAAGCCATAGGCGTTATCCATGCTTTATCTGTGTGGAATAGCCCTTTAAAATACGGCTATCCCAACCCTTGTTCGTTCCTCGAAGAGGCAGTAAACACCAGATTTTATTTTTCTATAAATATTCTAGATAAATTAGTAACTTCCCGAGGTATCCTCCTAGAAACATTTGAGATTTCAGTAAGGCGTTCATCAGAAATAATTGAAATAAACCCCACGGAAAGATTTCAATTTTCTAATCTTGTAAGGGCAAAGTCGACCGTACGAAATTACGCCGGGCCGTGCTCCGAATATTGTTTTAGATCGACTTTATCACTATGTCGTTAAGATTCTCAAATTCATTTTTGAGATTTGATTGGGCAAATTCAACCGTAGGTCTGTCAACATACCAGGGACGCGCGTCGCATATTTTTGTGCACGGCTGCTTCACTTACGTCGTTAAGATTCTGGCTTTGTTTAAGTCTTGACTCGTCCTAATTTAAACAAAAATGTGCTAGTTTAGATATCCAACGTAATAATATCTAAACTATTTTTTTTTTCCTGACTTGTTTCAAATAAATTATAAGCTTTGTCGGGGCTTTTATATTAACTTTTTTTTTCGTTTAAGCTATTTTCTTACTTAGGACGGGTTGTTTCACGGAATTTGACTATTCATCATATTTCAAAGTTAATTTTCAATTTCTGCCATTATATCATTATTGGTCAGGGGGTTTACAATACTGAAATAATAACATAACATGAATAGAACCGACACAGAACTTGTTAATTGACTTTGAAATTGTATGGATTGTTCAAATTCTGTGAAACACCCGTCCAAAGTTTTTCAAGTTCTTTTTAAAGTTTTCAAATTGTACATTAATCTGTATTTTATACCTGTTCCAATACAACAATTTTTTCAATCAAAATCTATGCATTTTCTACGTTGTCGTTTGCTTATCAAAAGTTTACTTTTAAATGTCTGTCAATCATAGGGGGAGTCTTTAATGACCCAAATTTAACTGGAAATAAACATTACAAAAATTATTCCCCCTTACTTATAATTAAGCGACTTATTACTGCGGAGTGTGGTGTAGGTATGGTTAAAACTGCCTTTAACAGAGATTAATAGTAAGGACGGGTTGTTTCACAGAATTTGAATAATACATACAAGTACTCATCAAATTTCAGAGATAATGAGAGTATCTGTAAATATCTGAGTACTATGAAACAATCGATCCATGGTGAAATAATAAGAGAACTTGAATAGAGAACATTGAGAGAACTTTAATTTTAACTTTGATGAATTGTACAATTTCTATGAAACGATTCGTCCTGAGAGATCCTGGACCGGTTTAAGAATATCGAAACTAAACCGGCGCGAAAGAATAAACCAAACTTTTATACAAGGCTTTACAAAATCATCAGCTATTGTAAATCACTCGTAAAAGTAAGTTTGGATCCCTCCTTCAAAGGTTAATTGAAAGTCAGTGTTCAGAAAGCACGGTTTGCACCTGGTGTAAACGACGCACGGTGAGCAGTAGCAACCCCCTCCAGGTTCAAAAGGCGTGTAAACTGGATTTCTTTTCAGACAAGAAGGTCCGCTCAATAGCTGAGACTAATCCGATAGTATTTTCCAATCAATTTATTCCGTATTCAGAAAGACTTTCTTATTCGGAATTCGAAAGTGAAAAAAAATCCGACGAGAATTGAGAATTTAAGCTCGTTTTACAAAGTTTTTTTGAAGGATTGGCGTGTTAATTTGTTTGAACAGATTGATTAGCCTTTTTGTGAACATTTTTTTACGTTTTCAATTTTGTTCACAATATTTTAAAAACGATAGTTTAATGTATTTTGCACGGTAGATAATATTATTTCATTTGTTCAGTTTGGGTAGACCATGGAATAAATACATCTACCAGTAAAATACAAAGTTTTGTTTACTATGTATCTATTTTTAATAACTGATGAATTTAAAAATATAAAATTTTTGTTTTTGGTTTGACTGAAGGTTGAACCTTCCTCCCCAGGGACTTGCTCTTAAGTGCTGTGATCTTTTAAAATATCTTTTAAAAGTTTAATAAACAAAATGTTATGACTGAGGATTGAACCATCTTCTCCAGGGATTGGAGTCAACCACGTTAACAACTGAGCCAATTCCCGAATGGGTTAAGAGCGACATTTGTGATAATCAAGCGATAATCACAGCGTGTTTGCTTGAACTGCTTAATCTGCCAAATTTCAGCTCGATCGAATGTTAGAAAGTGAGTTAATTTCAGCTCGATCGAATATCAGAAAGTGAGTTAATTTCAGCTCGATCGAATGTCAGAAAGTGAGTTAATTTCAGCTCGATCGAATGTCAGAAAGTGAGTTAATTTCAGCTCGATCGAATGTCAGAAAGTGAGTTAATTTCAGCTCGATCGAATGTTAGAAAGTGAGTTAATTTCAGCTCGATCGAATGTCAGAAAGTGAGTTAATTTCAGCTCGATCGAATGTCAGAAAGTGAGTTAATTTCAGCTCGATCGAATGTCAGAAAGTGAGTTAATTTCAGCTCTATCGAATGTCAGAAAGTGAGTTAATTTCAGCTCTATCGAATGTCAGAAAGTGAGTTAATTTCAGCCTTATCGAATGTCAGAAAGTGAGTTAATTTCAGCTTGATCGAGTGTCAGAAAGTGAGTTAATTTCAGCTCTATCGAATATCAGAAAGTGAGTTAATTTCAGCTCAATCGAATGTCAAAAAGTGAGCTAATTTCCACTTTTCAATTTCCAAGATTTGCATTCATTCATTCACAAAAACAAAATCGAAATTCAACTAGATTTAAAAATAACACTGGATGTTCCTTTCACGCTAATTTGAATGGGAACAAATGTTCCAAATCCCTGTAGCGCAGCGCTCTGTCTCACTTACACTCGCCGGACATCGTAGATCTCCATCCCATTTGAACACAGGTTTGTATTGAAAATGTAATCCTCGATTAGGCAAATATTTGGATCACGAAACACGCCCGCAAGGCACTTTTGTGATATTCTTTATTTTATGGGATAGACGAATAAAGCAGTGTCAAGAGAGTATAATACGATAAAATGAGAACTCGGGGACTCCAAGGAAGAAGTGAAACAATCGAGTCATTTCAAGAGTCAAAATAAAAGAAAGTATTATACAACGTACGAATGTAGATGAAGCAATGAGCTTGCCAAAGTTGTTATTTTCAATTCTCTTTGTCCACCTTGCGGAGAAATAGCATTATTTTAAACTTTTAAGTTACTACCGTGATTGTATTTAAAAGTGTCGCAATTACGCAAGTATCAATAGGTTTATCCTTTACCTAGAATTTCTCCTTAACTCACACTTAAAAATCACATTTTTTTACGTTGACACATCACCTTTGTAACTTTTATCTGGTTTGATCTCCAATAATGATGCAAGGTTCTCATTTTCCGAAGTCTCTTCCTTTATGACAGAAATAGAGCCTTTGTATCGCGAGATGAACGTCAGCCTAAGTATCGCTGTAGGTTTATTACTGCTCGCGGCCTTCGAAAAATGGATTTTTTAAATATTCTCATCAATTTGTGGGCAAACTTTTTTATGTCTTCAATTCCTTGGAAGTTTTGTATTTTAAAATAGGAATACAATTAGAAGCCTTTTAACGACGGTTTTTGGATCTAAATAACTAAATTGCTGATTGATAAAAAATGAGTCGCTCAATAAAACAAAAACGAAAGGACCTAATTATAAATCATTTGGTTTATACAAACTCTTTATTCTCCTCATTTTCAACACTGTGACATACATTTACATTTTTGAGTGCTCAGCGGAGAGTCCACGGAGACGGTTTTCCTGGACACGACTGATTGGTGAATTTTCGGACGACACGGAAAGGAGTCATCTAGTTTATTTGATTCTAGTTTTATTTTAATTTGTGATGTCAATCATTTGACTCACATGGCACCCGAAAATTGTATATCAAGATTAGTACTTCTAGTTTTATAATGTCACATGTAAAGAAATAAATGCTTTGCGATTGGACCAACTTACAAGCAATTCTATAGGAACCTCGTATACGACCTGAGATATATTCATTCCTTAAATTATAGTCTTGGGTTTTGTAGTGTATTTCTATTAATTTTTATAATACACGTGTATGTTCACTTGCAAATAAATGCTAAATTAACATCCTCTTTTTATTTCATCCCCACAAACGTGTAATAAAATATGATGGAGGAGTTTAAATGTTACAATATTGGGAAGTTTACATACAAAATTAATAAATATTTTGTCGATCTATTAAATCAATTTTCCTAGATTCAAATCACGTTTTTTATGTACTATTTAGTAACGTTTTTATATAAATTAATACTAAAATATTGTAATCCAATTTTTGTCTAAAATTTCCTAAACAAATATTTGTGGGTACTGCTAAATGTTTAGTTATGTATTGTTTTATATTTTCAACCCTCATAAATAAACCAAATAGCATTGTCCTTAGAACCTTTACTCGGTTACAGAATGGCAGCAAAGGGCCGTTATTCAAGTCTTATAAATCATGCGAATTCTATGAAATATTCTCGAAACAACTCAAGTCACGAAAATGTTCACAACGCTGTTATGATTAGCAAACAATACTTCCTAAGGCCAAAATTTGTCAACTGAACTATTTTATGAACAAGATATGTTAAATGTGCTGTAAATGCGATAAGATTATGCTTGTGAAAAGTCAATAATTAAAAACAATACTATTACAATTCCGATAATCGGATGTCAACAAAATGACCATGATATTTTTAGTATTCCTATTAAATAATCGATGACAACTAGGAAAACTTTTGTGAAAACCTTTCTACATTTTAAGAATTGTTTGAAGCCAGTGGAACTCTATCATCATTAATTGGAGTATGTAGTGAGACTAAAGTAGCGATAACCTATTTTCAATGTGTAGTGATATCATTTTATAAAATGTAAATTTATTAAGTTTTCTTGAACATACATTGTAACGTATTGGAACATCAAACCACAGCCATCGTTACAATAATATCGATACTACTGTTATGATGCAGTTGCGTAAAGTGCTTAATTGATACACTGTTAATCAAGTACTTATTTATTTTTCTTTTCCGCGGAATTGTCTATGGTTTTTTGGTGCGACCAACACTTCCGCGGAAGCAGAAAAAGGCCGGTTCACTCTCGCTAGGAAGTGGCAAGGCGGGCCGCTTCGTGGAGACAGTCGCAATCGTTTTATAATGGCGGAAGTCTGAAAACCAAGTCGGTGTTTTATTTTATTTAATATGGATCGGGCGATAAACCACGGTTGCGATGGGCGAGACTCGCGGTCCATTTGAGACATGTTGAACGCGAGTTCGATTTAAAATTACGTCGGAAAAAGTGTTGAAACTTGATCGCCGCCATGCGGCTTGAAATATATAACGTGTGTTATCAAGTCAATCGTAGACTCGGATGCCTAGAAACGTAGACAACCTGTTTCTGCCAACGTAGCTGGATGGCTCAGAACCTTATTTTTACTATCCGAAAGCTTCATATCATCACCCCACCTGAGTAGACGAATGTCCTTTCGGCCGGACATCGACCGCAGGCTGTTCGTGCATCGTTCCTCAACGACCTCTACTTCTACGCATGTCCCTTGGGCCGGACATAGTACTGCGAATATGCCCGTTCAGCATCACAGTAGTATAGTTAGCTCCTAGGTCGGTCACAATGGGGGGTGAGTCTTGAACTGTTGACAATTTTGTAATAAGTGTATAAAATGTAATTTGTACCCAGTCAAAATAATACATGTTTGTTTGGCTACTAAATTCAATTTGCATTTTGATTACTTTACTATAGAACCTAGCCTACCATTATATCACAGGGATTGCAATTTAACAGTGCTCATGAGCCCTCGAAATAGAAATCATGCTTCTACCTTCAGAGGGTAGCATACAGGAAGCGCCCATGAACATAATTCCACGTCTTATTGGAATTTTGGCGCATTACGATACGTAATAAAGTTCACGGGACCTTTCTGGTGATGCTGCTTTCGGCTGAGAACGACACAAATACTTATCAGGCACTGTCGCCGTAACACTACAGCTATCGGCATTGATGAGAACAGAACGTTATAGATGACTTGGATCTTCAACGAGCGGTATCAAAACGTCCCTTAAACGTCCAACGAGCGGTATCAAAGATCACAAGGCCGGGACACTCATTCAAAGCAGCCTCCTAATTTGCATGGGATTTTACAAAAAAAAATCTTTTAAATTGTTTTTCAATTTATTTTTATTTTATAAAGTAAAAAATGTTTCAGTTAATTTAAAAAAATAATTACAAATACATTTTTTGGAGAATCCCACACAAGTTAGGAGGCTGATTTGATTCAGTGTCCCGGCCTTATGATCTAAGAGGTTTTAACGGTATCAAGAAAGGTCGGCAAGTGGGTTCTCTGAGAGTTGGCGGAATGGCTACCTAACGGAAAATGCGAACGAGACTTATGAACGTTAGCTGTTATGGTTCACAATTTTCACTTTGTTTATCTTTTGCTTTAATCCTCTAACTTTTGCTATTATGTTTAAATATGACACGTTGCCCCTTAAAATGTTTTATGTTTATAGATATATTAATTTACCTACTGAAATGATTATAGTAGTAATCAAGCATGTAAATTTAAAGTTATTTCAATCTTCTAAAAACTCTTCGAGTTACATCCACACTCTGAAATATTTATATATAACAAAATTTAGAGTAATAATCTTGAATTAAGATCGTTGAATCTTTAAATACTGTTAGCTTCATTATTGTCAAATAAATCTTATCATTATTGTAGAACACAGATCAAAGTTACATTTTGGCGCCCAACGTGGGGCAAGTGTGTATCGATGGTATTGTAACGATCACCGGTTTTGATGTTCCAACATATAACAAAAGTCTCTAAGATAACTTTTTTAAATTTAATTTAAATTTTTTAAATTTAATTTTTTTAATTTAAATTAAATTTGGTGGACATTCTTCAGATAAATAAATGTTGTATGTAATAATTTATTACTTCTCAATCTCGGAATGTTGGTTTAAGCGCAAGGGATAGTGGAAAAAAATAATGATTTACATGAAGCAATTGACTGTCAACAACATTGTTTATTTTTCTCAAATGTTAGAATTATGCTAATACTTAGGCTGGCCGCATCATACGTTTTCCGTATTCGGAATTCCGTGAGACTAGCGCAAACGTTCGTTTTTCTTCATTCGGAATGTATAAACGTCAGAACCAGTGTTGCCAACAAGGGCGATATATCGCCATTTAGGCTACTCAGAGCGAGAATCGGCGCCGAAAAAATCTAAAAGGTCGCCAATTAAGCTACTTCAAAAACATTAATTTTAAACATGTCCCGAAATTAAATTCTCTAGCCAATTTTAAACATGTCCCACCTAACAGCAAATTCGGCTACTTTACGCTACCTTATGTATGAGAAACGGCGATATTAGGTCAAGACCCGTTGGCAACACTGAATTACTGACAGGAAATTTCCGAACGTTTGCGTCGACACAAACAAAATGTATGCAAGAGCTGCGTTCCACATGACGTCATTAGGTTTTTCCATTCGGTTTCTCCGGAACTAAAACGAACGTGTGCGGCAGTTAATGTATTTTCTACTGATTCCGTGCATTCGGATGTCCGAATACGGAAAACGAATTCGGAAATCGAATACGGAAAACGTATGTATGCGGCCAGCCTTAACATTAAAGCATTTCAAAACCTGCAATTATTTTTTCTTTAACAGCAGTTCAATCACCTTTTATCGAGCAATCTGTCATTGTCCTTTCAACTGAATTACTTATTGTAGGAGACAAGATAATTTCATTTGATTCTTTAAAATTGCTTACAGCAGTTATAAAAAATAGTAAGAATTACCATATTTTCAGTTTTATTTGTCTCATAACTTATTCCCGAAATATATAACATGAAATAATTTCAAACATTCGAATGCGTAATGAATTCTCGGAAACCTGTCTGGAATTTATGAGGAGACCATAATTATTCGTATCCCGAGACATGTAGGGAAATGCTTGAAGGAACGCGAGTTCTGCGTGTCCCTTTGGTAATGAAAATTAAATCACTTACACATGTAAACACAGAATAATACATCAGCTAGTTTCTAGGAAATACACGGTTATTAAATTATCAATTCTCCGGGGGCGTAAAGTACATAAATATTTCTTGCGTATTTAGTATAATTTTCAGTATGTCTTGGATGATATGGAGAATTTAAAGCTCGCTTTGATATTGTTAATATGGAATTTCGCAGGCGTTTTATTATTATTCGCATGGACGAAATAATTCTGTAGACACATGAATCTACGCTTTGTTAATTGTTAATTAATGCGTTCAAAGGGTTTTAAGGTATCATTATTATATTTTATCAGATCGACACTATTTGACTAATTAACTAACCTATTGCTATTTCTCCCCAGACGTGGGCAGAGAATGTCTAGGTAGAACCACCCAATGTATCATGGAACACACTTGCTTCATATACATTCAATACATCTTGGAGTCATAATATTGTATCCGATTCATTTTTGCAGTTTTAATGTGGACTGTAATCAATATTTGACACAACTATTGGGGTAGCTGTGGTTAACAGTTAGAATTGGAAAAGGATTCTGGTTTAATCTTTGTCTTTTAGATCGATATTATGGCTTTGAGAGGCAATGCGGTTATCATTGCACAAGCTTCCGTAAATTATTTGAATTAAACGCACCGATGGGATATGTTCTCTGCGCCGGTTTTTATAACAGAATGGTAATTTATAAATAAACTGTTGCAATGCCACTGAATGTTGGTACTCCGCACTGTCAGACAAGGGCAGGTAATTGGGTGGAGGAATGCAGAAACACGTGTTAAAGGGAAATGCATACAACTCTTGCCAAGATCCAATTCTAATGTTTGTTTTACTTGTGCGATCCACGTCTTCTTACATCTAATTGGGATTCACATACTCTCCTAATACACATTTCCCCGTTCTTTTTATCTACATGTAGAAACAATCAAAATGACGTTTTCAGTATATTGTTCATATGCTGAAAATCCATTATTCACCATGAATTGTTTCCGTGGCTTTTCATCCGTAATACTATAATTCTCAAGTTTCCAACGCCTACAGGAATCGCATCTGTAAAAAAACAATGGTTATAATAATTTACCAGTCTGGGTACCAATATGTAGAGCGGATGGATGGTAAAGACTCCATAGTAAGCGTTCAATAAGAAGAAGAAGATGGTTTGAAAGGAAGATGTGTAAATATTAATATTAGAGGGAGGGCGCCAATATTAAAAAAAACAATTATGATTCAGCAAATATCTCTCGATAAATATCTAAAGTAGTCTCTAAAGAAACACTGTGAATTTTTTCATACCTATAGTATGTTAAATAATTACTCGGCAAAAATATACAGTGATTCTTTTTAAAAATAGCATTTATTTCTTTGAGAGTTTAAGAACTTAAAGCATTCAAGGGAAATTTCCCAATTGGTAGAAATTCGGAATGCGGGTCCAGAAAAGATTCAGGAGAAATGATATATAAAAAAAATATTAAATGAGATGATATTCAGAATGAAGTGAATGATAAAAAAGTCGGAGATGCACAAGGAAATTCTGGTGCTATCAAAATATGCCATGTCGAAATTCAGTATAACAGGAGGTCTGAATAAAGCAAGGATTATGTGCCAAGACAGAATTGTGTGGTGGTCCATTCTCTTTGCCTACAACTGCGAGGAAAATGTTAGTTAAATAACTTTGTTACCATTTTTACTAATTATATAGATATATTATCTTATTTAGTAAACTTCAAATGAGAAATGTGTACGAACTTGATGTAACGCTCGTCACGTACCTTTTCAACTCAAATAAAATTACGATTGGTTCTAAAAAGAATCTCACAGTACGCAGTAAAAAAAATCTCCTGTAATTTTCTCCCGTAATTTGAATGACGCAACTCAGTATTCTGCCGAAGTGCGCCTCGAGCAGCCAAATATTGACTAAAATACGTTTCTAAACGAAAAAACATTTTCAGCACAAGGCACTTTTTATTTGAAAGCTCTTTTTGTACTTTTTGTAGAATTATTTTCAGGCTCTTCTAAACGTGGAATGGATAAAAATATTGAAAAAATCGGCATTTAAAAAAATAAATAAATTGGGAGTTTCTCCAATTTATATAATTTATTTTGTGTATTCGTATTCAGAACTAAGCAAACTAATATATATATATAAATTATATAAATTGGAGAGAATATATTTATATATATATAAATATGTTATGGTTAAGGTTTTCACGGGTTTAAGATGTAGAATGATGTTCTCGGTTTACCCGCGTAAAGTAGTCCTTAAAAGGACTTTTTAATTCCTGACGTTTCGGACAGATCTCACTGTCCATCTTCAGAGGCCTTATGTCCTGAATTTTGTCTCAAACTGAACGCTTTCGCGTGTCTGTTCGGTCCAGAAGTCAAGATACAAGTGGGTGCTTATCAATTCTTATGTCTAGGACGAAGTATGCGTGTTGATAGTGATTTGACGGTAGAGGGGGTGGGGCGGGGTTGGCAATATCAAGCAGTATGCGTGTAGCGACCTGATTGGGTTGCTTTGAACTTGTTGAAAGTGCTTCTGAGAATTTTGGAAATGCCGGTTTTGGGTTATTTTGGTCAATTTATATATATAAAACCAATATATATATATTGGTTTTGGTAATATATATTGGTTTTGGTAATGTTTCAAAATAATCTATTCCGTATTGAACAACATTCATTAAGAGCGTTTTTGATAAATAACTAAAATAAATAGATACTTAACCATTAACAAAATAAAATGTCCTCTGAAGCGGCAAGAACTATCTAACGGTGAGGGCTGATCTCATGAAATTTGCTGAAACTTTTTGAAAAATGTTAAAATTTTATGTCAACATAAATTCTTTAATTGCGCAACATGAAGATTCGATTTAACAAATTATTTATCCTTATTTATTTTTTCTCGGAAGATTTTTTCAATTTAAATGGGTGTTTCAGGCTAATAATTAATTATTTATATATATTTTTTGTTGTCATTTCCAATTTACAAAACGGAAAAGACTTTTTTTAAATACTGCGAAAAAGTCCGAAATACTGCGAAAAAGAAGGTTTTATTTTTAAAGAATTTGACAATGTAAATCGAAAAAAAAACAAATAACGCTAATATTGTCTCCTAGATAATAGAAATAAATCCGAGAATTTTGCTTCCTAATTAATACTCTGAGAACCTGCCAAGTTGTTGAGATGAAATATACCTATGAAATATTCGTATGAGAGTACTTTAACCTTGTAGAAGGTTCTATTTTACAGACATAATGCCACATCACGTCACACTTCAAGACGTTCTCTTGTGGGGTTTAAATTTTGTTCACAAATCCCTGACAATCGGTTTAACGAATTTCACTTTTGACACTTTTATCAAGGCCAGTCAACTTTTTAAACAAGCATATTTATTCATTATATCAACCCGGAATACTGAGCCAATTGGGCTATTATTTATATTTATTAAAAAGTAACACTTTGCATACACCACTTTTAATTAATAATAATTTACATTTATTTTACAAGCAATAATTATTCGCCTGAAACACTCATCCACATTGAAAAATCTCCTGATAAAAGATACATGACGCCAACGGGACTCGAACCCGTGTCCCTTCGATTTCCGGTCGACAGCTCTGACCACTGAGCTATGGCGGCTTATCTCTTACCCGCGAAATTATTCAATATATACTAGTGTTTCATTCAACAATTACTGCTTGTTACATTTTTTCTCCTGAAAACAACCAACTTTATTTTATATGAGAAAGGCATTGTAAGTGCTAACTCTCTCACTAGATGGTGTCGAGACAAATTGTCTACATTTTTAGGTGAAATACTTGAACTTGTCAAATATTAATTATTATTTTTTTTGGAAAACTAATGTTTTTAAGACAAGATTTTTTATGCATAGCACAAAAGGTAACAATTATTTTACATGTAACAATTATTTTACATGTAAAATAATTGTTACCCTTTGTGCTATGCATAAAAAATCTTGTCTTAAAAACATTAGTTTACCAAAAAAAAAAAAAATTAATAATTTACATGTTTCGAAGGCAATGACTTTTTCGTCAGGATAAAGAAAATTAACTTTAAATTTTCGTTATCAACTTTATATTATGTTATGACGTGTACCCAGCGTTGCTGGAAGTTATCCTTAGGACTTAGACACATACCATTGCAGATTTTTCTGTAGGCCTTTTTAAGATATACAATTCCGTACTACATTATTTTGATATATCTCTTAAAGTTTAGCCAGCGTTAGCCTGTAGTGCCAGAAAATATATTTTTCGACTTGATTACAAAACATCGACTTTTCTTTACTTTCTGTGAACATAATATTCATGTATCATATATATATATATATATATGTAGAATAATGTTCTCGGTTTACCCGCGTAAAGTAGTCCTTAAAAGGACTTTTTAATTTCTGACGTTTCGGACAGATCTCACTGTCCATCTTCAGAGGCCTTATGTCCTGAATTTCGTCTCAAACTGAACGCTTTCGCGTGTCTGTTCGGTCCGGAAGTCAAGATACAAGTGGGTGCTTATCAATTCTTATGTCTAGGACGAAGTATGCGTGTTGATAGTGATTTGACGGTAGAGGGGGTGGGGGCGGGGTTGGCAATATCAAGCAGTATGTGTGTAACGACCTGATTGGGTTGCTTTGAACTTGTTGGAAGTGCTTCTGAGAATTTTGGAAATGCCGGTTTTGGGTTATTTTGGTCAATTATAACTTTCCAGGTGTTGGGAATTCTAATTGAGTCATTTCTGGTATTCATATTATTTTTTTTTTTTTTTTTTTTTTTTTTTTTTTTTTTTTTTTTTTTTTTTTTTTTTTCAATAGCTAGTATATACAATGAGCCAAAAAGAATTTACCGCGAAGCAATTGAAATTCATAAACATAAAAATAATATGAATACCAGAAATGACTCAATTAGAATTCCCAACACCTGGAAAGTTATAATTGACCAAAATAACCCAAAACCGGCATTTCCAAAATTCTCAGAAGCACTTCCAACAAGTTCAAAGCAACCCAATCAGGTCGTTACACACATACTGCTTGATATTGCCAACCCCGCCCCCACCCCCTCTACCGTCAAATCACTATCAACACGCATACTTCGTCCTAGACATAAGAATTGATAAGCACCCACTTGTATCTTGACTTCCGGACCGAACAGACACGCGAAAGCGTTCAGTTTGAGACGAAATTCAGGACATAAGGCCTCTGAAGATGGACAGTGAGATCTGTCCGAAACGTCAGAAATTAAAAAGTCCTTTTAAGGACTACTTTACGCGGGTAAACCGAGAACATTATTCTACATCTTACACCCGTGAAAACCTTAACCATAACATATATATATATATATATATATATATATACACGTATATATATAGACCTTTTGGAAGAAATTCTTTAAATGATAGTGAAAACTTTATCAAAATCCGTTCCGTAATTTAGAAAAACTAAGCGCACAAACAGACAGACGCGGATCGCAACTTTATTTGAAAAATAACGTTATCGGTTGAACGTAAAAACAACACGCGCCAATGTTTCTCTATCTGCACAGATAGTATGAGCCACAGCAACGGGTTGCAGGATACAGCTTTATATATTTTTAGACCAATCCCCACGGATGTAAGTTATTTATATTGAAGATCAATAAAAACAGTACCTTACTATTAAAATATTTTATATAACATGGTTTGAAAAATAAGCACAATATTTTATTTTTCTAGACGATGAATTAAGAAACATCTAAGATTTTAGCAATACGATCATCAGAAATAATTAAATTAAACCCCACGGAAAGATCAATTTTCTAGGCATGCTACGGGAAAATCGAACCTAAGTCTGTACATTACGCCAGCCGTGCGCCGAATATTGTTTTTACACGACTTCATACCTTATGTTGTCAAGATTCCTACTTTATTGTAAGGAGTTGCTAGGGCAAATTCAACCGTAGGTCTGTCCAATACACAGGGCCGTGCGTCGCATATTGCGTCGTATTTGTGCGTGGCTTCGTCACTTACGTCCTTAAGATTCTGACTTTCATTGTAATGGTTTAATAACTTTTTTGTAAAACAAAAGTTGAAGAAGGCAGTTCATTTCAGAATGGTGCATGAACAGTGTAAATGAGTTATCTTGAGTGGTGGATCGAAATCTTAATGGTTTCTCACCATTAGTATGATGATAGATCACGTAATCAAAATTATTGTCAAGTCCAAAAATGTGTTTTTAAATAAATGTATATTTTTATATGTAAATGTTATATCCAATACAATCCTTAACTGCACAAAAATATACGTGGTTCGAGCGCGTTTCCATGCTTGTGATCCTGTTGAACTGCGTTACCCTGGGAATGTACCAGCCTTGTGTAGATGACCAGTGCGTCACCAACCGCTGCAAGATACTGCAGGTAATTATACTTAAAACATTCTTAGCTATATTATCTTGTTGAAAAAAGTCTTGGCTTTCCAAACTTTTTCTTAAACTTCTATTCCTCACGCACTTCCTTCAACCTCATATAACATAACGCGAAAAGCAGGGAAACTCAGGGCCTATGTCATCTTTGGGGACGGTGTGTGGAAGGCCTTATTGAGGAAAAGATTAGAAGTTTTAGGAAGGAGAAGGGTATGAGAGGTTGGTAGGAATCTATGGATCAGTGTGTCCAGGAATGACGGACGCACGAATCTATCCCCCCGCTGCACTGCACGGCGATGGGTCAAAAGAGACTAGTTGGAGAGTTCAAAACCAGTCTCTCACGATCTGGCCACAACGCAACTGGTGGGAAAGCGGATCCTGAACACATCTCACCCTATGAACCTGGGCACCCCTGTTTAATCACCAAAATTAACAAACCACTTGGGGTGACCAATGGCAGAGGTGTTGATTATTCAATCAATAGTTCCCGGAACGGCGGTACCCAAACCCGCCTCCCAATAAAAACATAGTACTTCTCAATCTTTAATGTTCAATAATTAAAATTGACTTGCTAGTTGTCACGGCTCAGGGCGTTGTTGTCGTGTTTTTCCTATGTAAAAGTTGCAAAGATGAGAAGCTTTTTTTACATTAAAGCTATCAATTGGAACACACGGACTGCTACAAGCAGTCGATATTTGAAATGAATGTACTACGGTTCTTTTGTAATGCATTTTTTGTATGAGAAATATGCAGTCACTGCTTTCACGGAGAAAAATTACTGATAAAAAATATTGCTAATTTCTTAAGAACCTCTTAAAATTATTCTTAAACCGGTTAGTAACGAGATTTCAGGCCCTTAACGAATGAAGTGAAAGGTTTCCTGATAATTTTTTAGTAAAATACAAATGTGTTGTCACGATGTTGGAACACGTGTTCATTAAAATCCTAGCATTTTCGTATTCCGTCATCATGCATTATCAAGAGAAACGCAGGTGCGTGAACATGTATTCCGATATTTTTACAAATTTAGAAAAAGTTTATCAGGAAACGGCCTTCAATCCCGTTTTTAACCGGATTACCAATAATATGAGGAGATTTTTAATACTTATTTTTCTTCGTGTGTGGCTTTTGATGTTGACTCCTTGCAGCAGTACATGTTTTCCAGTCCAAGAGGCATGTTAATCATAAATTACAATCTTGCAAAAGTCTGTTCTGGCAAGTTTGTAATGCAATGTATGTTTGTTTTCAGATGTTCGACGACATCATCTTCGCGTTCTTCTCCCTGGAGATGACCATCAAGATGGTGGCGATGGGAGTGTACGGAAAGTCCACCTACCTGGCTGACTCCTGGAACCGACTGGACTTCTTCATAGTTTTGGCCGGGTAAAAAACCATTGTCTATTACTTCTTCCGTAGATTCTCCCCTCCTCTTCAACTCATTTTAGGGACTAAGGGTTTGATTTGTTTGCTACCAGGCCAATAGGGTATTTAAACAGTTTTTGTTTATTCTGTAAAAAAATAAGAAAAAAATTACGATCACGAAGGTATTTTTATTTTATTTTTAAGTTAACGAATTAATTTTCCGTAGCAATTTAAAATGTTCCATTTACTCGGTCTAATAATATAACCTTTCATTTACAAACTAGAACTTATCAGCAATGCAATATCAACAACAAAATCAGAACTGAATCATTTAGATAATACAAGAAGGCTATGATAACATACAATGATAGTAATTAATGCTGGCGTAGAATAATTTAAATAGAAAATTTTACTTCATGATTACTGTTCCACAAAATCATTATGTATATCACACATTCGTAATAATAAGTAAATAATATTGGTAATTCTTAAATTGAAGTACGAGATGGATAAAAATGACTGAAAATATTTAGGTCTCAATAGCCCTCAGTGGTCAGAGATTGTCCCGGTAAGACAGAGGTTCTGGAGGTCTGGCGCGGACGATCAATAAAGCCCTGTCAATACGATATTGACGAAATACGTCATCTATGATCAGTTATGAGCATGGTCAGAAAATGATTCCGAGAGTCGGTTAACAAAAACTCTCAATGTACACGACTTTTTGGATAATGTCGTTCGTTATGCAAAATAACTGGCTTATTAATGAAAGGGAGTGAACTAATAAAGCTCTAAGAACTGAAAGAAATCGTGTACACGATCCACAGACTTAATTATTTCACTTTGATTTCAAGATGCGATCAATTGATTCCGTTCCATCTCCGAGATACAGCAGTTCTTAGTTATGTCTAATGACCTCATAACTAATAAATCCCTTTTTAGTGTCAATAAGTACATACAAGTTAATATTTCAATTCAACATTGTCAATTTATTATTATTTTTACTTATAGGTAGCCGTATGACGCTAAGGATCATCAAATCACAGAGAGATGTGCCAGTGTTGCCAGCGTATATTGAATTCTGATTTTTAGGCTTTATACACAATGGTCTAGATATAAGTAGTGCTGTCGTGTTCTGAAAATCGGTATAAAATCATTTGATTATTCTTACTTACTTGTAAAGTTATTGATTTCACTGTGGTTCAATTCCAAATTGCGACGGTCACCTTTTACTGTTCTGTGTTGTTCTGTTTCGAATTTGCTTATAATATTTTGTTTATTTGTCCGTGTAGCGCTCTGGAGTACTGTTTGCACGTGGAGAACATGAACTTGTCAGCCATCAGAACAATCCGAGTGCTCAGGCCTCTGCGGGCGATCAACAGGATACCAAGTAAGTTACTTGTTACTTTGTCATGTTTTATGTCATCTACTCCACTTCCACCGCTTACACTTCAAACCATATCTAATCCACTTCCTCGCTGGTCGATTAACTCACGGGGCAGAAGAATTTCTCTGCAATTCATTGTACAAAATGATTAAAATATTGGCCAATGAGTAAAAAAAAGATGTTAACTTTTATTTTATTTTTAATCTGCTCTTTTTGTGATTTAACCATGAAAAATTGGAACGATTTACTGAACATCAGTTTACCTATCCAGTGAAAAAAAAAACTGTTTACTTTTGTATGTTACTTAAAGTGCCTACGTATGGGAATCTTCGCAAATAAATCAAATAAAAAAGTAACCAATAAATAAATAAAATATTTGTTTTAGTAAGCTTTTCATAAAATTCTCAATCAAGCGAAAACTTCAGCATTTGATAAAACTAGCTCGTTAGAAATTATTTCCTCAGAAAGTTTCCCATCTGGTTTTTAATCAAAATTTCAAACGACATATTTTACATACCGTACAAGATATGGCATAGTCTCACTACTCCCAAGCGTCTGGAACCAGTGAGACTATGGCATCCCCAATCGGGGTAAGGTGGTGAGGCTGTGAAACTTGTGACCCTGATGGTAGCGGGGAGGGGAAGGATATGGGAAAGAGGAAGGTGGAGGGTATCTGGCTATTCAGATCTGGTCACCAATTGCGTTTGAAACCATCCCAAGCAACTTTTCAATTCTGAATAGAGTATTTTTGTTGTTTGTTTTTGGGGTGTTATGCCGTGTTGCGCTAACTCCTTCTTTAGCCAACGTTTCGGACAGCGTTGCAGTCTACCGGATCTGCCCTGATGATGGACACTGCAACGCTGTCCGAAACGTCGGCTAAAGAAGGAGTTAGCGCAACACGGCATAACACCCCAAAAACAAACAACAAAAATGCTTTTGGCCGTGAGAATCTAAAAACTTACCTGAATAGAGTAGTCTTACACCAGGGCGATACTGAGAGTATCTTCGAATCAAGTATACCAAATATTATTTTTTATGAATGAATAGTGAAATAACACAATTTAAACAAATAAAATTCACTTGCGCACGCCGTTATTTGAACCCGCGACCTACGGCTTTCTAGTCGAGAGCCTTACCCCTCGAATACAAAGGCCGTCGGTAAAGCAACATTTTATATAAAACATTTAACTAAAGCAATAGCATATGTAAATTATCCACACCTACTTTAATAGTACAAAACTAAATCAGTGCAAATCGTGAATGCGCTCCACTGTTGCATTTGGCACCCACTCGCAGAAACGGACGGTCCGTTTGATTTGATGATCATATCTTAACAAACGGATTGCAATCTCTAGAGCACAGGCGTCGGGTGGGAATGCTGTCTTTGATTTAACGGTATTTCAATGGAAGATGCTCTAAGGACAACAAACGCTCGCCCAACATTTCTAGAGAGTTGATATTTGTCACATGAGAACGGGTCGTTTCTAAGACTCGTATAATGGTTACTTTTATTCACACAGTTTTTTGCTCGTGACTCTTTTTTTCGTTCATACATACGCACCGTCGTAGTTAAGCCGATGTTATTGTAAATATTAATATCACCCCAAATAGTTATTTTAAGAATGCAGAATTTTTTTAATAATAATTGTACGTTGAAAAATAATTGTTATGAAATACTAAAGGAAATTATGATAAATTAAACAAAACTAGCTTATCACGATGTGTTTATCACAACGTGATCAGAGAAAATTGACTTTTCTTTTTAATACTCAAAAAATTTTCTACAAAAGCAGTTCAAAAATTAAAAGTTTGAAAATCCGAAACCCGCAAAGAACAGTTTACTTGCCTGGGAATCTTTTTGAAGTTGGGACGAGCAACTTGTTGAACCCGAGGTCTTAGTCCCAAAGAGAGACACCAACTTTTTAAACGATGGAAGTACTTAAGCTCTAAGAAACACAGCACTTTATGAGAGATATCGACTTTTTCTGGCGCTGGGAATATGGACAAACGTTTTTTTGGCAGACCAAAGAAAGGGTAAACTTTGGGATAAATAGGTAGTTTTGTTGAATCTGTCAGTACAGAGCGAGATAGATGAATTGAAGCTATAAATACGAACGTAGTAGGTAGATCTCTCTCTCTCTCTCACATCTCACCTAGTTAAGGTGTATCCTTACAGTTGTAGTCGGTTCAATAAACGCAATAATCTAACCCGGAGTGTTATTGAAAGTCACGTTTAACAGTGGCGCAGCCGGTAGGATGAACTAGGTGTCTTTGGATGGATTGTTTCTCAGAATTTGAACAATTTATCAAATTTCAAAGCTAAATTCAAGTTCTGTTATTATTTTATCATGGACTGGCTGTTTGACAGTACTTGGAAATCAACAAAACTTGAAAAGTACCTTCACAGAATTGAAATTTCACATTTGTTCAAAACCTGTGAATCAACCCGTTTTAAGTATTTATTGATTTAAAACAGATCAATTCGGAACAATCACTCCTTTTCCAATGTTTCAATTAACTTAATCCAAACATCATGATGTAACGCTAACCCTAGTGAGGATGACTTTGAATATTATACTACTAGCGCAGACCAGTGAAAAATCACGGGATATTGAAACGTGAAGCTGAAAGTAGTTAAAATAATATATATTCCTCAAGAGCATTGCCTTTAAAAAGAAGAAATTTACCGAATGTTGAATAAATTCCAAGTATACTTGAAAAATACATGTATCCATAAGACATGTAAAATTCATATTATATTATTATTAACAAAAAATGTTGCACTTTTTACGAAAAGTATAGCCATTCAAAGAAAATGATTGTACAAATAAAAAAATAGCTTTACGAATGTTCCAATAAAGAATTTCGCGTTCATCTAAGCATCTCTCAAACATCTAAACAAAATAAATACACATTTCAAATAAAGAATTATTAATTAATAAAGTTATGAAGATACCTACTTTATCGTTTGTCGGATATTATTAAATACTGTTCAGTCTGGAATTTCCATTTTTTTTAATTAAAAGTTGTTCTAGAATAATTATATGCATTACACGGGTATACGTACGAATATTGCACATAATGCATTCACCGACAACCAATTAACTGAGTTTAATTATAATTGTCATTAATAAAAATAAATAAACAAAACTAATGATTTTAATAATAAAGAGGCTGCCATGACACTCTCCAAGGGCTGGCTTTTGAATAATTATAATTAATGTAATAAATATTTCTGTAAGAGCACACAGTTATGCGATCTAACCTAATATACCAATGAATAAGTGTATAAATAATAAATAATTGCTGATTTGTACTTATTATCAACAAAAAATGCACAATGCATAATGTAGAGCGTATAAAGTAAAAATTATCTAAAAAATTTATATTCTAAATGGCGATTTAGAGTCCGATACAAGTGGTAGCAGTGAATTTAAGTGTTTTAAATGGCTTCTAACATGTTTATGGACCATATCTCAATAACCAGGTACTTCCCAACCTTCCTCCTTCCCATCTACTTCTTCTCCCCACTTATTTTAGCCTCGCAATATACCCCAATCGTAGATGCCATAGCTCCGCTGTCTTCAGTTTGTTAGGAGTTGCTTGGACTATTGTACGATATACACAAAAATAAGAACAAACTTCCTTTTTTATTAAATTATTTAATAACCTGGATTAAGTCAAAATCATCCCGAAAAAGCTAAATATTTGTCTCTTAAAACTTAAACAAAAATATTATTAGGATTGAACCTTCCTTCCCATGCATCGGAGCAATCGCGCTACCGTCCTTTTCAGACGCTAATCGCGTAGACCCGACATTTATTTCGTAAATTGCTGTAATATCGACTAATTTCAGAAAAATTCTTAGATGTCCGTGTGTGTGGACGTTAATGGCACCAAAAGATGGTTGATTGAATGCATTATTACTGACAACGAGCCCATCTGCCGAGTTTCAGCCAAATCGAATGTCAGGAAGTGGGTTAATTTTTGTTTCCTAGACTCGCATTCATTCATAATCAAAAATAAAATTCAAATTCAAGTACGTGTATTTAAAAATCAACAGTATCTCTCAACGCAAACCTCACAGTAATTATTTGTAACGTCAGATTTAGACCTAGAAATCTTTGTTCAGGCCTACCTCCGTATAAGAGTATTTGCTTAGTCGTTAAATCAACCACTCGCTTCTCACCCCATCCTTCTCTTGCAAGTCTAGTAACAATGTGCCCCTCCAATTAAACGTTTATTCTGGTGATTAGGGGATGATCCTTCAAGGTGGGATGCTTCAAATAAGCGGATTTATCAGCGCTAAAACAAACCACTTACTGAGGTGTACAGTGTACATTATTAATTAGGCCTCAATATTAGTTTACGTCGGCGAAGTTTGATACGTGGTTTAACTTAATGCTTGGAAGTTAGGAACTGCAGGTGAGTTGAATCTAAACAGATTTTAGAGTTGATATTTTAAATAAATGATTATAAATTACTTTGTTTTAACCCTTTCAGCCTTCCCTTCCTTTATTTTTTCCGCTCGGTTTTAATCCTTATTCCCGCCACAAAAACGATAAATATTTATTTTTTTATTTTTTGGAATAACTTTATTTGGAAAAATTTCAAATTTTAATATTTAAATAAATTTTATTATTTACCCAGGACCCTTGCGAGGGTCCTGGGTTCGAGTCCTAGATGTGACCGTATCCTTTTCTGATTTTTCTGTTTCAGATTTTCGTTTAGAAATCGCTAATATTGTCTTCAATAATTAGATAAATATTTTGACATCTGCTGATTGTGAGTTTCATCGAATTTCTGCCGTCATTGATTACTTAATTTAAGGTGAGATATCAATATTTGCTACTCGAATTACAAATATTTTAACGCATAAAGATGTGTACTATAATAATAACATCAGTTCAATTCATTGTTCACAGTCATTTGCCAAAATATCGTAAATGATTTTCAATGTTCATTCAAATTAACACTGGTAGTGACGGACATGTTTTCGACTAGTATTATCCTAGATTATTTATTTATTTCTGAATTAATTTTATTTAAAATGTTATTTGTTTCAAACCTCGGAGATTATCACTACTCTGTAAATGTGCATTGACATGAAACCGTTATTTGTATTTTTTATTTTTATTTTTTTATTAGGTACAATATTTTTTACAATTCAAGTTTTCCAGTAATGTAGGCCTCACTGGGTGGCTTGCCCGTGCTGAGGCCCGTGCTGAGGATACATAACGTACGTCCCTTAAATATTTCAATCATTAATAATGTCATATTGTGAATATATAGTGTCATATTATCGGAGAAACTAGTTTATTTCGTAAAACTTAACAATAAAAAATCAACGTTTATATTGTGCCGAAATGAATCCATTATGCCTGATATTTTGGTTATCATCTGGAAATTAATATTATAGTTTTTAATAACGATTAATTGTATGAACAAGATAAAAAAAAATGAGGTGACAATTTTATTGAGAATCCCTTATATAAAATAACTGGTTATTTTGAATTTAAAATCTGTGATTTTTTTTTACGTTTTAACTAAGTTATATTTTGGTAAGACTTTTTTATTACAATAAATTATATTTTAAATACAACTCTACTTTTTGTATTTAAAATATAAAAAATAAATATTTGGAATACAAAAACTAGATTATTAATTAATTAACCATACTTTTTGTATTAAAAAAAGTTGAAAAAGAAAATATATGAAATTCTCCCCGATAGAAAAGAATCTCAAAGTATGCTCCTAAAGTTATAAATACAAATCTGTTTCTGTTATTTACCATGTAAATAGGTATGCAAAAGTTTCTTTAAATGTTGCTTAACTAAGATGTCGAAAGATTTTTGCTCCATTGTAAATAAGTCAAGTTTAAAAACATATTTTCGCTAACATCTATTAATTAAAAACGTTTTTTAATATTACCACGATCCCTCTATCATTCGTATTTACTTTAAATTTTTACAAAAAAAAATTAGTAATCTTTTGCTTCTATTTAAATATGTATAATGAAGCTTTGACCACTACTTATTATGAAAATATCAACTATTTATGATGACTACCGCACAAGAGTTTCAGCTGCTCTCAACCGTCTGTTAGATTATAGCATCCTCAATGTTGTGAGACTAAAGATAGTGGGGAGAGGAAAGAGTTAGGAAGAGTAAGGTGGAGGTGTACTGGCTATTCAAATCTGGTCACCAAACACGGCTAAAGCCATTTTAAGCAACGTTTCAATTCTGAATGGTGGTCTTACACCTGGGCTATACTGAGAATACTCTGGGGCGTGCCGCAAGTATACTATATATTATTTTTAATTTGTGAAATAACACAAATTCATCAAATAAAATTTACCTATACACCGAGATTCGAACCCGCAACCTTTGGATTGATAGTCGAGAGCCTTACCCCTCGACCATGGAGGCAATCAAAACTAACAGCTTCTTCGTCAGGATACAAAGTATCTCGTATCAACGTATCCAATCTTGTTTAGTAAATTCCCATCTGCGTACAAATGAATGTAATTGTAGAATTTTATCAAATTTCAATTGTTTTATTTGTGTTCACCTTTCACACCCAAACATTGCTGCGCATTCTGACATCTTTAAAGGTTTTCTCGGTAAATAAATGCTCAAAGCGTCACACAAATCCAAAGGGTGTAATGACGGAACGAAAATGTGATTAAGCTTTTCAGTACAAACCCCCTTTTGTACAATTTATCGGATTTTATTATAATTTGATAGTCCTCAAAGCTACCGAGAACAAATATTTCATTTTAAAGCTTTCAGTTCTCTCGATTTCGGTCGTAAAGTAAACGTTTAGAGAGATCGTAAATAATTCGTTTGTCTGAAGTGCTTTGCCATGAAGAGGCGAAGAATGTGCATGATATGCATCCATTGATTACGTTGCTTTAATGTCAACTTTATAGCACTTTAATGCGACTTTGTTCAAAGACTTATTAAATTGAAAGCGTTAGCCTACTTGGTAGCTAACTGGAAAAAGATTCCCCTTTAATTGCGAGTTTGTAGGAAGAAAATTGCTCGTTTTTAATAATTATTTTACAATATCAGCAACCTGCCTCACGTATTTAAAAATACATGTTAATTAACTTAATAACAACACTGTACCGCACTGCAAGGCACGCTGGAATATCAGAGTGTAAATTTTTTTCTAATGAGCTTGCTATTGTTAGCTAATAACTTAACTAATAACTATTCTTTTACATTTTTAAATAACTTAATGAGTTAAAACCTCAAATTGTAATATTTACTCTTTTAAGACAATATTAGCGACTTGCTGAGAAAACTTTTACAAATCAGATGAAGATGAAATGGTAGATAAATTTTACTCAATTTTAAATAAATCTATTGATTCGCTTGTACCTGTCTCAAAAATGTATATACATAACTATCCAAAGTGGTTCAATAACGATCTCATTAAAATAATTAGAGAAAAAAAAATAGCTCATAAAATCTACAAATCAACACGCGATCCTATTGATTACGCTAAATTTAACGAACTCAGAAAGTCAACCAAAAAAATGTCCAAGCAATGTTATAAAAAGTGCATCGACAACTGTGAAAAATTGGCTCTTGCCAACCCCCATAACATCTATAAATTTTCAAAATTACTTAACAACAATGACTCCGGTATTCCCTCTAACATGTATTTAGATAACAAAACGGCCGATAATTCCCAAGAAGTTGTTAATCTGTTTGCTGAATTCTTCAGTAAAATCTATGCTTCTACAAACAACTCACCAATGCTCGACGCCACAACACCTAATAATAATAACATCGATTTCAATCAATGCATATTTGAAGAACGTGATATAAGAACCAAATTAAAATCCCTTGACCTTAACAAATCGGCTGGTCCTGATAACATTCCACCAATCTTCTTATCGAAATGCTCATCAGTATTGACTTATCCTCTAACTAAACTTTTTAATTTGTCCATAAAAACTGGCATTTTTCCGATAAAATGGAAAACAAGTTTTCTGTCTCCAATTTTCAAGAAAGGTGATAAATCTGATATATCCAACTATAGACCTATCTGTATCCAGTCGTCAATCCCGAAAATACTTGAATCTGTCCTGCTCTCTAAACTCTCACCTAAAATCAATAAAGTAAATTCACATCGACAACACGGTTTCATAGCAAAAAGATCTACTCTAACAAACTTAATGATATATCAGGAATATATAACTAATTCCATGAACAATCGTCTTCAAACTGACGTAGTGTACACAGACTTTAGTAAGGCTTTCGACAAAGTCTCACATAAAATTCTTTTAAACAAACTAAGATCCCTAGGTATAACTGGGCATATTTTAAGATGGTTCGAAAGCTACCTTCACAAAAGAAAAATATCAGTAAAAATCAATTCATATTTTTCACATCACTTTGAAATCTTCACCGGAGTCCCACAGGTGTCACATCTGGGCCCAGTGTTATTTTCCTTGTTTATCAACGACATAACTACCATCTTTGATGGAGTTATGATACTTTTATTTGCGGACGATTTAAAAATTTACAAAACAATAACTAATCATAATGACTGTAGCGTATTGCAATCAAATCTTGTGAGGCTACAAGAGTGGTGCACTCTTAATGAACTGTTTCTCAACATTGAAAAATGTCAATCAATAACATTTACCCGAATCAAAAATCCCATTAAATATCAATATAGCATCAACAACAATGTCCTAAAAAGAGTCGAACAAATTAAGGACCTTGGTATATTATTTGACAGTAAATTAACTTTTGTTCCTCATATAAATGAAATAACCAACAAGGCCATGAAATGCCTGGGGTTCATTCTGAGGACGATAAAAGAATTTAAAACAATTAATTCCTTCAAATTGCTTTATACTGGGTTGGTAAGAAGTAATTTGGAGTACAACTCAACAATCTGGGCTCCATTTTATAAGACTCATCAGCAAAAAATCGAAAGAGTACAACATAAATTTCTAAGGTTTATTAATTACAAACTTGGAATACCAATCGAAGAACTTAATTATACATGTCTAATGGAATTACTAAATCTAAGCGATTTAACTACAAGACGCACAGTGAGTGACTTAGTTTGCCTTTTCAATATATCAAATGGCAACCTGGACGCCCTTGATTTAACGAGCTTAATTAATTTGCGTATACCTACCCGTGATACCCGTTTAAATGCTCTATATTTTGTTACCAAATCTCCCAATTACTTTGTAAACTCTCCAATTCAAAGGCTTCATACACTTGGAAACAAATATAGTTCAATCGATGTCTATCATTTCCAATCGGTTTCCAAATTTAAAACCAAAATATTAGAACTTTTAAAATAAAACAATAAACATCTAGCTATTGCACCTCTTATTAAATTATTTCCTCAAGATCGACAAAACAGGCTTATACCTACAAACTATCATGTTTAGATTTGCTTTTTGCTTGGTTTTATATGTCTAATGGTGAATGTTATATTATTGTTTTATTATTCTATATTTATAATCTGCACAATATTTTCTTATGTAAACTATGTAAAATGGCTGACTGATCGCCCTCGATTTAGCAGGCCACTACAACCAGACAAACGCAGTATATTTGTTAACAATACTGCCAATAATAATTATTTCGTTAGCTTTCTTACTCAAGGGCCTCATACAGTATGTGTTGTATTGTATCATGTTACTGCTGCCACTACCTAGCATTTACATATAAACTTTACATTTCTTATTAACTAATTTAAGTCTGTATAACTTAGGAGTAGGAATATTCTTATTTTTTGTACTATTTACTTGCTGTTATAATATGTCAAATGGATATGGTTATATGTATTTTTACTATTACTTTTGTGAACTTGCAATCTTCAGAATATTATTTTTTTATTAACTATGTATGTAAAAGCCCAATGGGCGTATAAATAAATAAATTAAAAATTAAAATTGATTAAAAAATCGGTGTACACGGAGACCTCCTCAGATGGCTCTCGTCCTATATAGCAAACCGTAGCCAAGCAGTAGTTGTCGGTGGCTATAAATCGAACTGGGAAACCGTGCCGTCGGGAGTACCCCAGGGGTCATTATTGGGACCATTACTCTTTAATATATATATTAATGACATTGGGAAATGTTTTCACCACTCCAGAACTTTATTATAGGCAAATGACATGAAAATCTCTAACTTTTTATATCCATCTAGAGTTTCTGTTAATTGTATATTTTCTGATATCACTGTTTGTAATTTACTGTATATGGTATATTTTATACCGTTGATCTTAAAAAATATTCTCCCCTGTCACGTGTATCAATGAGTGTACCCGCGTGCAAGAAGATCTAAATCGCCTAAATATTTATTGTGCAGAACACAACCTGCAAATAAATGTAAAAAAAATGTGGCACCATCAGCTTCACCCGAAATAAAAATCTCATTTATTTTAATTTCCAGAGTGGAAGATACTACCAGTATCGCCCTGGTGTAAGACCACCATTCAGAATTGAAACGTTGCTCCAAATGGCTTTAGCCGTGTTTAGTGACTAGATCTGAATAGCCAGGTACTTCCCCACCTTCCTCTTTCCCTTCCCCACTTACCTTCAGCCTCACAACATCCCCCAATTGGGGATGCCATAGTCTCACTGGCTCCAGACGGGAGCAGTTGGGACTCTTGTGAGGTACTCACTATAAAAAAAAAAAAAAAAAAAAAAAAAATTACTCCCTTAACGGCACAATACTGAGCAAAATGACAAAAGCTAAGGATCTGGGAGTAGTGTTAGATCCGAAATTACTTTTTGAGCGCCATATCGAATCCATGGTCGCAAAAGCTTCCAAGGTACTTGGCTTTGTACTCAGAACTTGCAAAAATTTAAAAACAGTAAATACCATGAAAATTCTGTACTTTGCGTATGTACGCAGTTCTCTGGAGTACGCCTCTCAAGTCTGGAATCCCACGTATAAGTCACACATAGAAAGGATTAAGAAAGTGCAATATCGTTTTTTACGATACCTTGATTTTCGGGCCTATCGTCCTCATCTGAGTCACGAGGAGTCAGCAGCGTTTGTCAGGATTTTGACACTGGAAAGTCGTAGAAACTCCGCAGACGTACTATTTTACAAAAAATTTCCACCTCTGTGATAGATTGCCCGGAATTACTAGAAAGAATTCAATTAAGAGTACCCATCAGACAAACCAGACAAAATCACACATTAAGCATCCCTCAATGTAACACGAACTCAAAACAAAATGCTTTTATTCACCGTGCTTCATACAATTTTAATACTTCATACAGTGAATTAGACTTATTTAACTCAGCACCCCACAATTTCAAACCTAAAATCAATAATTAATTATATTATCATTATTATTTTTTATTAATACACATACGTACATGCTACACATTACACAGACTAGATCCATCCCATCCCCCTCCCTTCCGCCATCCCATCCCTATAGGCTAATGTAACTTTTTTTCTTACATATTATATTATATATATTCACTAAAAAATTAAAATACCTAAGTGAAAACCTATTATTGGTTAAATAATTAACACTTACTACACCATACCTTGTAATTATTATAACTGTTGGTTTTCCAAATAAAATAAAAATAATATACGAAAAATCAGAAAAAGATTATTATTAGAAATAAACATATATTTTTTTTAATACTCAATATATAAATGGCTCACCTAACGTTTTTTTGTCAGAACACTCGACAAAAATTATAGTTAACGAAAAAAAAACAAATTTTCTTACAAATATACTATAAACATTACTGTCACATCAACTTTTTAAAATAATGAATTAAAAAATTCATTAATTTTTTCATTCATGCGGTCAGAACCTTTGGTTTCAAAGAGGTATAAATTTGATTTCTTCTGTGGTCGAGTTCTAGATTTAAATATACGAGTATATTTTTTTTTGCGACATCGTTTAGATTTTTACTCAGCGTACGGGTGAAAGAACGATTTCGAGACCATGTGAGCTGTATGCAAAAGCGAACAAATTAGCTGGAGGGGTTAAACTAGAAATATAATTTTAAGTTGATTTCTTGTTTTTTTTTCAGGTATGCGCATCCTTGTAATGCTCCTATTAGACACCCTGCCGATGTTGGGAAACGTCTTGCTGCTCTGTTTCTTCGTGTTCTTCATCTTCGGCATAGTCGGGGTCCAACTCTGGGAAGGCATTCTGCGGCAGCGCTGCGAACTGGAGCTACCACCTAACGTGTATCGGCCCAAGTAAGTACTGAACTGAGATTATATTAAGTAACTGCCATTTAATGATTGAGCTTTTTTCGAGAAAATTAATAAGAGCTTCCAATAAAAAAAGAGCAGAATTGAGGAGCGTTTTCACAAAGAGAAAAATCTACAAAAAAAAAGACATTTTTAAGTCAATCGAATCAACTCGATGGGAATATTTTACGCATGCAAATTCACTTAGACATGATGAATAACAAGAAAACTAAAAAACAACAAAAAGAAAATTCATATGAGAAAAACCATCTTTATTTAAAAAGAAGCGGAAAATGCGAATATTAACAAAAGAAATCAAATATTATAGATTCCAGTGAGGATAAGAGTATCATTATATCTTTTTGTTACAAAAAAAAAATATATATATTTATATATAAAATCACAAGACGAAATATCAATACATTTTAGTGCTACAATAAAATATTGTTTTTAATAATAACAAAAAATTACGTTTGCTTTATCTCTCAAAGTCTCTCATTTCACTAAAAAAATATATTTTAAAAGTTCTTAAATAAAAAATTTATATATAACTCATTTCTTTGATAAGTAAATATTTAGAAAATATATAATTAATACCTACGCCAACATTTTGATAGGAATCAAAAATAAAGTAACTGGAGGCCTGCACTAAAATAATTGCTCTTTTATATTATATATCTACCTAGTTAATTCGCTTTTACGTAGATATCACGATTTATAATTTTCTATTAGACATAAAGCCGGGTAATATATGTATTTTTGGAAATCTGAATTAGCCGTTACGTAGACACCTATAAATACATAGGGAATAAGAATAAAAATTAAAAAATACCGTTTTGGTGGATATTTCCCTTTATGAAAACACTCCTCAATTATTGTTGCGTTTTTCTTTTAAAACTGTTAACAAATAGACGAAACCAAAACATTTTTGTAATAATACATATAAAAATTATATTTGTATTTTCTTGAACAGGAAAAGGAGTAGATTTAATTAATATTTTACAAGTTATAAATGTGAATATTAAATCATTTTCTCTAGTAATCCTTTTCAGATTGTTTAATTAGTTTCCGTCGTAGTAATGTAAAGCATTGTTATTAATTAACATTAAAAATGCATCTTTTCGTAACATTAATAATTCATAGCATTGAGAGGTTTTCGCTTATAAGTAGAGCGTTGATATTTTAGCCCTCCTGCTGTAATCCAAAGTGTTTTCAGAATATATTTACACGAAAACATTGCCATGTTCTGCATCAGTTCATTCCAATTTTATTACTTATTTATTTTCGTAGATATTTTTTTATTGATAGTAGTTTAATTTTAATAACAGATTCAAGGAAAATCAGCAGAAAGAAACAAATACAATTCAATATAAACTGTCTCCAATAATGCATTAGTAACAAAAGAAAACATAAAAATGTTTTTTTTCCTACGAGAACGCTTCCATAATCTATAAAAAATTGGTAATTTAACGAAATATTTTCAAAATTCAAGTTTTTTTAAAAATCGTTAACAAAAGTTTTCCATTCACCGATGTAATTATCATTTTCTCTGAGTTGATTATAGAATCATTAAACTTCTAAAATGATCGTCAAACTGGATAGTGATGCTAAAATTTCTCTTTGATTGACGCGTCCAATTTTTAAGTTTTTTAAATTTTTGTTACAAGATAGCTTTTATATTGTTAGATGAAATTCGGAACTTTAATATACAACAGTTAAAATTATTAATTTGTGACTATGAACAAAAACAATGTAACGGTTTTTTTTTCAAGATGTATTCAATGAATACAAAATCAGTCATAAAGACGTTGGTTTTGCCTGGTTTGCGTTCTCGTAGGGAAACTGTACTGTCCTACAAAAAAATTACACGAAAACCCATCAAAAAACCACGAAATCATCCATCGCCCCAAAGATCTGAGCCTCCGCCACATTGTTTTATGTCTTGGCTGTTCCCAGTTTTATGTTTGTATGTTGCAGAGACCTGTGGGAATGGTACAGAGTTCGTGTTCGAGTCAATTCGTAAGCTTCCCCTATCACACGTTTACCTCCATATATGTCAAACCTCTTCGTATCTATCTGTGTCAGGTATGAGACCCGGCGGCACAGCCTTAGCGTGAAATACGCACTTCTTCTCCTCTTTTCCAGTTTTCTCTGTTGGCCCTAACTCTACATTACTTTCCTTTAGTCCCCCTAAAGCACACGCGTCCCTGCGTGCTGCTTATATGTCTCTTACTTGTGCTGTTATACGCAAATCATCTGTCAAAGTTTCATCGTTAGGCTGATTAAAATTTTCTATAAAATATTTTCATGCTTTGCTGTCTCAACAAAAGACTTCTAGATTCCCAAAGACAACATAAAAATAACCAATATTTTTGTCATATGTGTTGACAGCTCATATAAATCTTTAAATATAAGTAAAAACAATATTTCTTTGAATAAGTGCGTATTTTTCGTGAGTTGTGTCTCTAGGATCGTGCCAGTGTTTCCCAATGTTTTGTCTCTTTCTCATAGTTGAGTGTTGAAGTTTTCCAAATATGCCAGCTTCCAATAAAACTGTTTCCATGAAAATTTGATACCGCTTTTTAGAAACATTTAAAGGAAGCAATTGTTTTTGACAATGTGCATAAAATTAATATAAAACAGTTCGTACAAATTTTCAAAACAGTTTTCATGAAACTGACGACGTGTGTGAGAGGGATCTTATCGTTTTTAGAATGATGTCAAGTTTGGTTGATATTTTTGGTTTTCCGTTTTTGGGATTTGCGGTTAGAACTAATAAAAAATGTTTTTAAAACCTCTAACGCTTGCTTTTTCTACTAATCATTCCATATTTGTATTTCTAACAAATATTCGAATAATTCTTATTAACTTTTACAGATATAAATTTATTTTCAATGTTATTTTGACTATTAAATTGTGAAGTGTGCTGATTTTGTCATTGATGTCTAACTGGTGTATTAATCAATCGATTTCCAGCGTTTGTACAACGTTTACTTGCATACTAGGAAAATATTAAGTTTTATTTTCAAAACTTTGACATCATTTCAATGTTTATTATTTTTTGTTTGAATGGATCGATGACTCTTCTATTAATCAACATAATATGAAGCTTGCACAAGATCTTTTTGTAAGTGGATTAATTTATTACAAAATTTTGCCACCGTTCAAAATTTGTATAGCGAAAATACAAATTGGACTATTGCAAACTTTACTGTTTGGTTCTTCTTGTGTAGAGTTGTCTACTTCCTTGGGTGTTTCTTCTTTAGGAGTTATCTTTCCGATCAATGTAAGTAGTGTTCTCAGGGTGTAATCAATTATTGCAGTTGGATAAATGTGAAAAAGACTGACTGATACAAAACAGCCTCAACTAAACAAGACACAGCCGATTAGTTACAAAATTAAAGGTTTTCGAATTTGTGAAATTCCGCGCTTTTTGTTACAAGTATATGAATGGTAAAAAATAGATGGCTTAGAATGATATAACTAGAAATTTCTTAAAATAAACATACCTGCTCTCGTGATAAAGTTTGCAGGGCTGTTCAAAACTCAGCCCCAGAATGAGAGTTGTTATTAAAGCAGCACGATATAAGGGAGTATTTAAAGATTTTTTATGGGTTACTTAAAAAAAGCTTTTATATTTCCATCCTTCTCAAAATAATGGTTTACAGAGGAAAAAACCTGTGCTCCCAGCTATAGTGGTAATTGAACTTCATTCTGAAAATTCGAAAATTGACGGCTTTCCTGTAAAATTTATATAAGATTGATGGAGGCTTAATTGTAATTTCATTCATAGCCCGATTCCATTAAAATATCACATTTTTAATAAAATTATTAACATTGTATTATGCGTTTATCTGTGTGAATAAAAATGTTAGCAATCGTTTGTTCAAAATCTTAAAATCTAAATCAAAGACACAATGTTGCATTCGAATACGCATGTGTTTTTATATACCTATATTATATCGATGTCACCTGTGACAGTGAGTGCCATCTGTTGGACGTAAAAGCAACACGCGCTATTGCACAGTCAGACTAAGCCACAGCAACGTATATCGGGGTACAGCTAGTATTATATAAACTAATCAAATCTACAGGTTTTGTCTTGTTGTTTTTGTTTTTCCGGCTATTTTGTCTCAGGCCGTTTTGTCTGTGTTGTTTTTTTTTATTTCTGTTGAACGCTGAACGACGAGGATGATTCTCCGAGCAATGTGGCCCTATCTACCACTTTCTACTGTTGTCTACTGCTGTCTGAAACTGTCTACCTGTTTATTATTTCAGTAGAAGTTTAGCTTGTTTCATTTATTATTTTCACTCCTTCATTCATCTGATCAGACATCTTTACACTATCCTCTACAACTGACAATTACTGACACACCACTACTTAAATAAACGTATGTTTTAAATAAATAAATAGTAAATTGTTAGCATGTAGGTTTAGAAAAATAGATATTTTCTTAGTTTAACACTGTGATAAATTGATCTATTTAGAATTTAGTTCTAGATTCTAGAATATTAACTTGTGAGTAATATGTATTGTCTAAACTATGTTTTAATGAATTTAGGATTTACGTTAATTTAGATGCTGCTGATTTAATAATGTTTTTCTGAACTGTTCTAAATATTATGCAAAGTGTCCACATGTGTCATAAATAAATATTTGTTTTAGTGGACTTTTCATAAAATTCTCAATCAAGCTAATACGAGAATTTTTGTACGCTTCAATTTCAGCATATGATAATATTTACATGAAATTCTTTAATAATTTTTAATTATTCCCTCGGAAACGTTCCTGCCTACTTACAAATAGAAATGTAAAATGATATGTAAATACCGTACAAGAGTCCCAACCGTTTGGAGCCAGTGAGGCTACGGCATTCTCCAATTGAGGTATGTTGCGTGGAGGAGAGGATGTGGCGAAGTACCTGAATATCCAGGCCTGGTCACCAAACAATACCAGGGCTGTACTGAGAGTTATATATTGTTCAGGTTTAAGATTTCAGAAAGTATGTTTATAAAATAAAAGTATTTAGTACGACTCTAAAAAGCAAAAACTTTTTTCAAAAATATTGTTGCATGAATTAGTTCATAAAAATACTGTTGTATGAATTAATGCAAGCAAAATGAGTTTCGTCAGCTACTTATTTGGTTATATCGGACTTCAATATTATCTTTAATGATTGCCTGATTGATCATTAAAGATAATCAGGCAATCATTAAATATAATATTGAAGTCCGATTGATCATTAAAGATAATCAGGCAATCATTAAAGATAATATTGGAGTCCGATTGATCATTAAAGATAATCAGGCAATCATTAAAGATAATATTGGAGTCCGATTGATCATTAAGGATAATGATTGCCTGATTGATTGTCTGATATTAACAAATAATGTTCTCACAGACAGTGAACGTCTTATATACCTAATCTCGTAACTCTTATTCAACTAAACAATTCATAAATGGACTCTTCACCAAACAGATGTATTATAATTTTTTAATGATTTCTGTTTGGTGCTGAATCGGCAGCCATTGACAATTGAAATATTCCAGAAGATTTCATAAACTTTCATTATTTGCAATTACTATTAAAAATTAAAAAATATTGTTGAAAATAATATATGGCACATTCCAGAGTGGAAGATACTCTCAGTATTGCCGTGGTGTAAGACTACCCTTCAGAATTGAAGCGTTGCTTGATATAAACTTACCCCTCGACCACGGAGGCCGTGTTATGAAAGTTGTCCTGTGTAATCGTAGCTTTACTGTTCCGAGTAACGCACGAATTCGGATAACGACATCGCTTTCCTCACATTTCAAACCTTTAATAGAACAGCTGACCGACTGGGAAGAAATTGTAATTATAAAGGTGTGTTTACACGAACGCTTTGTAAACCACACAAAAATAAGAAATTTATCATAACTTTTTTTATTTGAAATAAATGTCGATTTTTCCAAACCTTCCCAGCATTCATAGTCCTATTTGAGTGTCGACATAGTGTCGGTAATTTTGGCAACTTTGATCCTCATCATTATCAACTAGTTAGCTTTTCTACCTAGCCGGAATCTTTAATTTGTTTTGTGTGTGATTACGAATGACCATTTTTATCACAAATTCTTTGATAAAAATCCATGTTAACATGTACGTCAAACACGAATAGGAACTCAAAACTCAATTTGTCACACATAAATGAACATGTACAAAATAATGAATTCATGCATTCAATTTAAACTGACGTTCTTGATTCTTCAATAAAAATTCTGCATCAAATCAAACAATCAAACCGATTAACACGTAGATTTAATTGGATATATTCAAATTTAGAATAACGCTAAAAAATCACGGGTTATTATTATTTTGAAGCTAGAGGTATTTATAAAAAATAAAAATAAATTGCTTAAGGATATTGTCATTCAAAAGAAGAAATATACCTGTCGAATTTATTGTCTATTAAAGTTATTGTCGAATTGTAAGCTTGAAAAATTACGACAACTATCTAATGAGATTATAAAAATACAAGACACATTATATTTTATATTTGACCGGTCGGTGGCCGAGTTGACATTGCGTTTGGGTCCCACCCAGGCGTAGTGTGTTCAATCCCTGGGCTGGCTAAGTCCTCCATCACAACACAAGCAACATTTTAAGCTTACTGTGGTGGTAGTAGGAGATTTTCAAATATTGTCAGATTATTCGTAACCCTGGAATGTTTGTCTTTTTTTTTTAAAATAAAAATAAAAATTATAATCTGGTTCTCAATCGCGCGTAGTCAGTTCAACTCCTCCTCCTTTTGAACAAGGATCACATAATGTGATGGTAGTATGAGATTTTTAAATATTGTCAGGTTATTCTTATCCTGTGAATGTTTGTCTATCTTTTAAAAAGATGTAGCAACGCTTATGAAAAGATAATAATATTTAGATGTGTCCACCGGACCTAGTAACGTACCATCACTCTATTAAATTAAGCATCTGTCAAGCATTAACAAAAGAAATATGTAGACATTTTGAATAGATAATAAATTATTATTCACTGAAGACAATATTCGCAATCCTTACACGATACGGTCGCATCTAGGAATTGACCCCAGGGCATTAGCCTTGCTGGGGCTATGCTTTACCACTGAGCTAATCCGACCATTTTAGCAGTATCAAATTTCCACTAAGAACCACCAGCATTATCGTAATTTTCCTAAAGCATATTTGTATTGCCTGCTATCTTTATGTATGATCGCAAGATTCATCCCGAACTATACAATCTGGATAAAAATAAAAAAAAATGCGTATATATATACATATACGCATTTTTTTTTATTTGCATTTAATCGCTAATATTGCCTAAAAATTTGGGATGTGTTTTTGGGTACCGCCGCCCTAGATCCATTTATTAGATAACCAACAGCACTCCCACATTTAATTTAGCAGGGGTGCCCGGATTCATTGGGGAGGTGTGTTCAGGAAGCGCCTGCCCACCACCTGGGTGGTGTGCCAGATCGGGGAGAGGTTGGTTTGGGGAGACCCTTTGACCTCTCTAACCGTATCTCGACCCATCGTCTTGCGCCGCAGGGCGAGGTATAAATTTATACATCATTTCTGGATATTCTGATTCCTACCCACCTCTCATACATTTTTTCATTCCCAGAATTTCCTCTCCTGAAAAATATCCTCCTCGCAGCATCCTCAAAGATGACGTGAGCCCTGAGGGAAATTGTTTTTCTCAGGACCTCTTGTTTGGGGTTAGTGTAAAACACATTATTAAATATTACAAATTGTGGTTTTATTCATAAAGTTATTCCAAAAATATTATAATTAATTATTACTTTGATACCTGCTTTATCGCTTCTCCAATATGATAATTCTCCAATAAGTAGTTCTAATTATTAAAATTAAAAATTTACGCATTACGCATAATATCATTACATCACTCACAACCGATATCAGTGTGTTTAATATTTTTGGAGTGCTCCGTGTGTAGCCCACCGTAGACGTAAGCCATCTACTCTGGGTGTAACAAGTATTACGTACGTGGGTACCTACCTAAAATAGTATAGTTCCCTTTTTCTCGGGAGATAAAAGCTACTCGGAAGTTTCATGAAGCGTCTTACTTTCACCGTAGTACTGCATACCGCACAGTGGGTGCCCCGTAGCATAACAAACTGGCTGATTGTCGAGTGCTTCTAGTCGCTGTTGCATTCAGATAAAAGTGCGCGCTACCTTGGAGGGCGTGTTCGGCTGACTTTGATTTATTCTTGTGGGTACAGATGCACTCAATCGGTGAAGAACTTAAGCATTTTTGATGATGTTGTTTTCTGTCAAAGAATTCATTTTTAATAGAATCGATTTCGATTCGAATTCCTGTTTTTGTTACTATCCATAAATTTTACGATAATGAAGGTATTTTTATGATAGAATAGAATAATTTTTCTAAAATTATAAGCAATAATTAGGCGGCATTTATTTTTACTCTGGAGATATTTTCAATTTGTATTGATATTTCAGGCGACTAATTATTTGTTATCCTTTATGCTATGCATGAAACCTTGTCTTATAAACATTAGTTTATCATTCAAAAATAATAATATTTGACAAGTCAAAAATATTTCACCATAAATGAAGATATTATATGACTCGACGCCATCTAGTGAGAAATTTAGCACAAACAAAGCCTTTCCTACAAAAATTAATTTGGTTGTTTGTTGAAGACACGGGTTCAATTCCCGTTGGCGGAATTTATTTTTACTCGGGAGATATTTTCAATTTGTATTGATATTTCAGGCGACTAATTATTACTTATAATTATTTGTTATCTTATTGTAAAACCTTGTCTTATAAACATTAGTTTATCATTCCTAAATATCAAGCCTAAATATTATTCCCAACCCGCCAAGTGGTTCAGTGTGTACTGGTGCTTCAATCAACGATTACCGACGACTTATCTTTGCTTATAATAATTTATTATTCTTTACGCTATACATAAAACCTCGTCTTGTAAACATTAGTTTAGCATTAAAAAAATAAGAAAGTAAGTTAACTAACTTGTTGGTAGAACATTTTTTAATCGAAAAACATATATGTATATTTAAATATATATTTTATTATTAGTTGGAATTGCAAAGTATAAAGTGTAATATAAGTATAAATTCAATTTTTTTCACAGTCCTCCTCACAAGGGTTTCTTGTTCCGAGGCGGCCTGTAGTTTTAAAACTTTTGTATTTAGTTTCTAGTTGTCTTTACATCGTCTTCATAATGTTTGTAAGTTGAATAGAATTTATAATTATTATTGGGTGTAACCAGCTAAATGTTTTTTTCTCTTCATCATTGTCAATTTTACATAATATCTTTTTTTTAAATGACCACAGAAATTTACCACTATTCAGAACAGGATTGTTTGTAATGGTTTCAGTCATGGTTTTTCTAATCTAGAATTACAACCATAATGAATTGTTATTATCTGTACCTCAGAAGTCAAAGGTCGGTTGTCCAGTTTTTTTGTGAAAATGGGTTATGTATGAGACCTTTTTCGGTTTTTCATTATCTACACAGAGGTATAAAGGCGGTTGTCCTACGACAATTTGAAACTAAGTTAGGTCAACATAAAAGGTCTGGTATCCCCACAATGTTCAAAGGAAAAAAATTACTATTTCCCCTCTCCTGAACAATTTCAAAAATGTTACAACCGACCTTTGACTTCTGAGTTACAGATATCAAAGTCCCTCTAGCAACGGGAAGTTGATCTTCCATAGTATTAAAACAAAAATATCCATGAAGTTATACTTATATTGAATATAAACGAAGTGTGATAGATTTATATGGCAACGTGATAACAAATTTGAATCTTATGTTACCACGTAAGATAAAATAATATAATAAAATATCATTCCAGGAAAACATGTTTGTTCCTCCGCTAGATGTCACCCGCGTCGCGTCAGTTCGCTTCCGCTCGGCCGGATATCGCGGGCCGTTTCCGTCCCTTTCCCTTCCCGAACAGCCTTCAGCAAGTAAAAGGGAAACCCCGGCCAAGGCTTCGAATCTTCCATATTACAGTATCTACGCTTTTCAATTCCCATTGCTGATTCTACCTTTGTGCTGGATTGAACAATGGCTGGATTTATCGCTATATTGCTACTCGTAATGTCCGGCTGATTTACTTTTGGACACCGTTATTGTTCGACTGGACATGGATTAATTTATTTCTGCAATCTTTATTTTTCTATGTCGATCAAATTGATAATGAACAAGCAATTTCATCGAATTTTAACATCTAATAGGATCAAACGAAGAAATCAGATCTTATTTTTTACGTGAAACTGTAGTCACAATATTGTATGCAAATCAGTTTTTAGAGGACTAAAATCCACATTTTTTACTTTTAAAAATTGACACAACTACTTGGGATAGCTGGTTGACAGAATTGGGAAAGAATTCTGTCATACCTTTGGTCTTTTAAAATCTCACCGTGGATGATAATGACTGCGCAAGGTTTTCGTAATAGATTCGATATTATAACGCTCTGGGGGTCACTTAACGTGTACACTGCACAGGTTTTTTTAACAGACTGATGAGGTATCAATAAATTGTGGCAATCGTCACTGATGTAAGTATTCCAAACTGTCATAGTGGGACATGTAATTGGGTAACAGATTGGATTGGGGATTGCAGGAACATATCTTGAAGGAAGATGCATAATATAGTTGCGTCAACATTTTTTTTATGTGAATTCCGCCCAAGATACTCAACTGCTCCCTATCGTCAGGAACCAGTGAGACTATGGCATCCCCAATTGGGGTATATTGTGAGGCTGAAGCTAATGGGGAAGGGAAGGAGATGGAGAAGCTGAAGGTGGTGGAGTACATGGCTTTTCAGATCTAGTCACCAAACACAGCTAAAGCCATTTCAAGCAACGTTTCAATTCTGAATGGTGGTCTTACACTGAAAATTTCTTCCTATCTGGAATGTGCCACAAGTATACAATACATTATTTTTTTTAATCCAATAATATCTACTTGCGCACGCCGGGATTTGAATCCCCTACCTTCGGATTGCTAGACTTACCCCTGGAGGTCAGTATAGACCTCTTTGGGAATTACTGAAATAAATTAACGAGAAACCAATCCATTTTATAGCTATAAGATTAATATTTCCTTGGTCTCAACGTTCGAACATGTATCCTAACTTTTAATATTAGCCTGAGAACGCAAGGCGTAATATGCAATATAATTTCATGTGCATGCATGTTGACTTCCAATAAGCATAATTCGTCGTCTGAATTTTATCACAGGAAAATCTAAAAAATGGTATATTTATTATGCCGTTCAAAAAGTTTTCCTTTCAACTACGAATACTGACACAAAAAAGTTTTTAAAATACATACAACCGGTGTGTGTTTCACTTGTAAGTTTCTGTTCCGTTTCAAAATGGTGGCCGTTTTAATGATTCATTTTCAAAAGTGAAATCATCGTGTTAAGTATGACTTTCTAATTAGCATTTTTTCAATATTATAGTAAGTTGTATTACTCCTTATTTGAAGTTATATATTTCATTTCCGATTTTATGTCCGGATTAAATCTTCTCCATAGGAAAAACTAAACCCTTCCACACACTTTTCCACAAATGATCATCTAGTCAATCAACATTATGCAAGAGCATTATATAAGCAAAATAAATACAAAACCATACAAGAACAACACGTCAACTCACCAGAGATCAAATGGGAAAATAATTCACCGACTCCAGATATTTTCATATCAGAGGGTTCAGCTCGGTAAAACTCCTAACAGGGCCTATAAATCCTACTGATCCCTCAACATAAATATTTAAAAAATCTTTCGTTATCCTACATGTATTCTAAATGACCAACTTTTGCATCGTATATAAATTTTTTGATAGATCTAATACGTCTAAATTTTTAATGAGAGAGCTAGGTATAATGCCAGTAGCCGAAATAACAAATGGTAATATTTTTATAGTTCGAGAATGCCAAATTCTTTTTATTTCATTTCCTAGAGATTTTTTCCTAATAGATTTTTGAATATTACAGGAATTTGGAATAGCGACATCAATTATATAAGTTATTTTTTTTAATTTTGTCATGTAAAACTATATCGAGTCTATTATGACTAATCGTTCGGTCTATTAGTATAGTTTTATAAAATTCGTTTTCTAAAAATGAATTTGGTTCGTATTCATAATATGGTATTATATTACGGCAGTCAATCAAGTTATGTTTAATTACCAAACATTGGTGAATTATTTTTAAAACTTGAAAATATATATTATACGTGGATTATAATTAAGTAAGTAGGTGTTTACGTACCAGCTTACAAACCTTAAGATTTCATCGTAATTCTTGGTTTGATTCATTAAGAGTAAATTAAAGAAATTAAAAATTGGCTTGTATTACAACAAATGTTAATTTGCTCAAAAAATATGTCAGAAATTTTACGAAAATTTACAAATATTTTGAATTCAGAAGTTCTGTGTATTTTTTATTTTTTCTTCTGCCCCGCAATTCTACTGAAATCTTGGAAATAAATAGAACAGGAATAAAAGATTTTCTGCTTATCATTATAATAAAATCAAGGAATAATCAACTGGCAGCATATAAAGTTACAAAAAGTGATTGATCAATCACAAGCTGTCAGAACAAACTCTGATTCAACCTCTCCCTCTATATCCACACATTAACTGTCAGATCAGATTTCATTTTCATCACACACAGACGTTACAATACATCACGGCACATTACCTCGGAAACGAAGAACGAATAATGAAGAAATTACTAATATACCTACTGCAATTTAAAAAAAATTTGCTGCCAGCATTATCACTGTTTGACGAAATCGATTAAAAAGTATTAAAATTTAAATCAACCATTTAAAAACATTGTGATCCTCCAGCTTAGGGTAAGTTGTTTTACAGAATTTGAACAATTGATCAAATTTCAAAGTTAATTTTCAAGTTCTGTAAAGTTTCTATTCAGGTTGTGTTACTAGACCATTTGTTTCACATTATTTTTTTATTTTTTTTAACGATAAACTAATGTTTATATGACAAGTTTTTTTATGTATAGCACAAAGGATAACAAATTATTATAAGCAATAATTAGTCGCTCGAAATATCCATACAAATTGAAAATATTCCCCGAGGTCCTGTCATGTACTCTGAGACCACTGAGTTTGATTTATTTATGTCTCGACGCCATCTAGTGGTAAATTTAGCACTAACAAAGCCTTTCCTACAAAATAAAGTTGGTTGCTTACAGGTGAAAATATAATATGCAGTAATTGTTAATTGAAGTACTAGTACATATTGAATTATTTGGCGTATTGGAAATAAGCCGACGTAGCTCATCAGAAGGTGCGGGTTCAATTCCCGTCGGCGGCATTTATTTTTACTCGGGAGATATTTTCAATTTGTATGGATATTTCAAGCCGCTAATTATTGCTTATAATAATGTGTTATTATTGTTTCACATAGCTGAAATGAACTTGAATAGAATTTTAACAGAAGTTGAAGTTTGATAAATTGTTCAAATTCTGTAAAACTTAGGACGGGTTGTTTCGGAGAATCTGAACAATTGATCAAATTTCAACGTTCATTTTCAAGTTCTGTGAAAGATTTTTTCAAGTTCTGTTTTTATTTCAGTTTTGTCAAGCAACTAGCCTACAATGATATAAAAACAGAACTTGAATAAATCTTTCACAGAACTTGAAAATGAACGTTGAAATTTGATGAATTGTTCAGATTCTCCGAAACAACCCGTCCTTAGAGTCAGCAATGTGACAATTTCACATTGCGAGATTGGAAAGAAGAAAGAGGTGTTAAAAGAAATGTCTATCATTACCTGTCTATTCGGTCTCGGTTACTAAACACGGCTAAAACCATTTCGAACACACTCTGAACTTATTTGGGTGAAAAGCAAATAACATAAAAAGGCTTAAATTCCGGTTAGTAGCTAAGTGTACAAATGCGTTAAGTTCCCATCTAGGCGTCGCGTGTCGTGGATTGAATTATTCTAATAACTTTGTTCTACATCATTGTACAAGCAACATTTTCCGCGTATAATGAATGACAACAGTGGAAATGGTTTAAATATTGTTATGTGAAGGCGATTATAAAAAAAATGTTCTCTTTATGTAATGTGCTCTCTATACATAGTAGGGTAGATTACCAACTAACGCTAGATGAATTCTGGAACACAGAATACAAAAAACATGTAAACCATAACTACCCTACTAGGCATAGAGAAGCACAAATGTTTATTATTAAAATATCGCAAAATGTATACGGAGATAGAACAAAAATACATAAAATTCCGGAATTATTTAACGCATTACCTGAAGACATTAAAAATGAGACATCTTATTCAAAAATCAAAACGAAAATTAGATCGTTCTACCTCCGTGAAACATGAAAACAAATAATATTGAGGATAAATACCTAAATCGGTGAAAACCAAATAATATCAAAAACAAAATACCTAGAACTGTTAACCATTGTTAAAAATAAAACAATTACTATCGTACATTATGATCATAAGCATTATAATAATTAGTAAGTATTTTATATTAGATATATACTATTAAGTAAATATTATGTACCTATTACCCATCATGATATCAAGTTGAGATTTAAATATATTATTATAAGCAAATAAATAGGAAAAATGAGAGATTTTTTACAATCAAACTGATTGATCAGTTTTGTAGGATTTAAGTAAGATAAAATATTGTAAAAAAAATAAAAAAAATTTAAAAAAAAAATAAATAAAAAAATAAAAAATAAAAAATAAATAAAAATATTTATGATTAAGTGGCAAAAAAACAAAACTGTTTTCAATTAAATAGAGTAGGTACTTATTTCAGTCCGCACTCGATGCAAATGCCAAATCTTTTAAAGCGACAACCCGTTCGTTTTCCACCCGGAGAGTCCCTCGACTATTCGCTCCACGTAAAAAATATCTAATTAGTATAATTAACGCGACCCACCAACTTTCTGTCCATTCCAACCAGTTTACGAGCGAAATCTTTTCCAACGATGTTTAAATCTCCCGCAGATGTCCTCCCTCGCTAATTCCAACAAATTAATAACATTCATTTGCGAGTTTACAAGATTTACAAATTTTACTCTCTCTCTAACAGCGCGTATAAATAGTCGAGATTTCGTTCATTCTAGGGGGTCTAATTTGTTAATGAGTTACAAAAAAGTTTGTTTTTAATTCATTTATGTTAGAAGAAAAATATTTTTCAGCTAACAAGAGAATAATATTCAAGCTTGGGATCAGCACAGTGAAATCGATAACTTTTCAATATTGGATCGATTGGCGTAGCCACCGATGATTTTATACGAATTTCCCGAGCACAGTCGCGCTGTTGATAGCCAGACCGATATTGATAAAGCAATTAATTATAAATCGACATACGCTGGCAACACTGGAAGCATTTTCTATAAATTGATACACCTAAACGTCAGACCGCTACGTTAAATTTAAAGATACAAATAATTTGACAACGTAAATTGAAATATTATAAATAAAATATAAATAATAACATTTTTTATTAAAGTTTGGTAATTAAACATAACTTGATTGACTGCAGTAATATAATATCATATTATGAATAGGAACCAAATTCATTTTTAGAAAACGAATTTTATAAAATATATTATGATAAAATTAATAAAATAACTTATATCATTGATGTCGCTATTCAAAATTCCTGTAATATTCAAAAATCTGTTAATGAAAAAATAAGAAAATACACAGATTTAGGAAAGGAGATAAAATGAATTTGGCATTCTCAGACTATAAAAATATTACCATTTGTTATTTCGGCTACTGGCATTATACCTAGCTCTCTCATTAAAAATTTAGGCGTATTAGATCTATCAAAAAATGTATATATAAAAATGCAAAAATCAGTCATTTTAAATACATGTAGGATTACGAAAGATTTTTTAAATATTTATATTGAGGTATCAATAGGATTTATACGACCTGTTAGGAGTTCTACCGAGCCGAACATTCTGATATGAAAATATCTGGAGTCGGTGAATTATTTTCCCATTTTTCTCTGATAAGTTGACGTGTTGTTCTTGTATTTTTTTGTATTAATTTTGCTTATATAATGCACTTGCATAATGTTGATTGACTAGATGATCATTTGTGGAAAAATGCGTGGAAGGGTTTGGTTTTTCCTAAGGGGAAGATTTAACCTGGACATAAGTCAAGTCGGAAAGTAAATATATATTGACAGTCCGCTTATACTTTTGGACACTAAAAATCAATTAGTTCATGAGGTCTTTAGTCATAACATAAGTAATATTTTTGATGCTCCAGGCTGGTACGGAATCAATTGATCGCGTTTTAGATGAATTAATTAATTCTACGGGTAGTGTGTACAATTTTTTTTCAATTCTAAGAGCTTAGTTAGTTCACCTCCGATCATCAATAAGCCAGTTATTTTGCACAACTAACGACATTATCCAAAAAGTTGTGCATATTAACAGCCCGACACCTTTGAGGCTGCGCTAAATGATGCGGTTTTTGTCTACCGACTGTCGGAATCATATTCTGACTTCTGACCGTGCTCGCAAATATCACTGACCGTAGATGACGGATTTCGTCAAAATCGTACTGACATGGGGCTTTATCGGTCGTCCGTGCTAGACCTCCAGGTTTTACTTTTTCTCATAAGTTTAAGCATTAAGAGTGAGAAAGAAACAGGGTGAAGAATAAACAGAGGTGTGTTTCTTTTGGGTTATTTGATACTTTACCACTTTCTCCATACGTTACCCGTACATTAATTTTAAGATGGAAAGTTGCTGATTTATTTCTTGCTACGATGTGAACCAAAGATTCTAATATCTTTGATGTGAACATATTTTTTTTTACTTCCTCCAAGTTATTAGTGAGCAAAATTTTGATATCATAGTTTCTAAACGTTTTTACAATAATCAATAGATATTTTTTTACATTAGTTCCACACAGCTAATGGGCCCTGAGGAAAATAATCCCCCTCAGGGCCTTTGTCATCTTTGTGGATGCTGTGTGGGGAGTCTTTTTAGCAAATAACGGATGGGTAGTTCTGGGAAAGAAAAAAGTACAAAGGGTGATTAGGAATCTGGAGGGTAGTGAGTCTAGGAGTGACGGACTTAATAATCAATCCCTCCCACTGCAGTACAATGCGATGTTCCCAGTGAGTCCTGCTGGAGAGGTCAAAGGGTCTCCCTCACCTCCCTCGCGATCCAGTCTGCAATGCAGTTGGTGGACAGACACATCCGCCGTCAAGACCTGGATAAACCTTATCCCATGAACCCAACCACCCCTGCTTACCAAACGTAGCGAACCACTTGGGGTGACCTATGAAAGAAGTGTTGGTTACCCAATAAATGATTCCCGTGGCGGCGGTATCCATACCCGCCTCCCAAATTAGTACAGATCTTGTAAAATTAAGGACCGATTGTTTCACAAAATTTTAACGATTCATCAAATTTCAATGTTAAAATTCAAGTTCTTTGAAAGTTCTATTCATGTTATCTGTTATCTATTCGTCATTGTTTGCCATTCGCCGATTGCTTCACAGTACACGGAGAAAAATAAGTATTTCTGGTTTATTAAAATATTTTGTTAAAAACGGGATTGCAGGCCGTTTCCAAAAAAACTTTTAGTACATTTATAATATATCGTGACACGTGTTCATGCATTTGCATTTGTCCTGATGATATACAATGACGAAATACGAAAATATTAGAATTTTTATTTAGTGTTTATTAAGAAACCTATCAATTCATTCGTAGCTGGCCTGCAAAGCTTTTTAACCGGATGAGGAATAATTTGAAGACGTTCTTAGAAAATTATCAATATTCTAAATTAGTACGTTTTCGCCGTGCACTTGGATAGTAACAGAACTTGGATATTTACTTTGAGATTTGATGAATTGTTCAAATTCTGTGATACAACGCGTCTTAAGTAAATATTATGCTTTAATTTACCGAAATTGGAGCCCACACATTGTAATAATATTCAAGCGCGTTAGCAATTTAAGGATTTCAGAGTAGATAGAAAAAAGGGTTATGATTGCTCATACTATTTTAAGAATTTACTGGGAATGTGTGTCTATGGTTATTCGCATGCTTTAATTGTCAAACATTATCGTTGAAGGGTGGTTATTTTATGTTGTAAAACACCTTTATCTTTTAGCTGAAGTTCACTTTGCAGAAAAGATAAGTTTCAGATTATAACTAAATGCACTGTAAATGTTCTAACTACATTAGAGGTAAATCCGAAAACAGATAAGCTCTATTAGATCGCATACAACAAGATTGCAACAAAGTCATAAATGTTGTTCCGGGGTCATAAAAGGCTGGATATAAAAATTCTAATCCCTTGAAATTGCCATTTCTCTGTAGGCCATATATAATCATATAGGTACTACTTTGCAACAGGGGCATGCCGTAATATTTTCCGATTTCCTCGGATTGTCAAGAAAACTTTTTGTTTTTTTTATCATTTTGATTTCATGTTGGAAAAAGTGGTTCCATGAGAAAAATTAGTTAAACAATTTTTCAACTCAATCTGGAAAACTCTCACGTCGCAGACATATAACATGACGTGAAAAATTAAAAATGTATATTCAAGAAGATAATACATATAAATCTAATCGAAACGTGAAATAGAACAAGACATACTAGACATAATAAATCTACATATATTAGGGAATAATTTGACATCAAAATTTTATTATTTTATTAATAAACTTATTATTATAAGACAAGGCTTTTAAGCATAGAGCATTAGACCAGCTGCATTCCATTCATATATGTATACGTTCACACCAATCCTCCCTCCCTCACACATGCACTCCCACAGCCTCACATACGTGCTCTTCCTAATCTCGATCCAATTTCAGTAAACACTGAAAGCTGTTTGAATAAATTATCTCATTGATTGGCTCGTTTCCTTTAATCCCGCTCCGAGCGGGAGAGCAAAAAGCAATCTGGCCAAATATGAACAGAAATAATTAAAATATTGCCCTGATTTGATGAGCTTCGTGATTGAGTGGTAACAGGCCTACTACAGACTTCAAAGGAAGTCATTATTTCAATCCTTATCTAAGCGTTTCGCACTTAGATTACAATCTCAATCAGCAATCCTTGCCCAGCTGTTTCAACCCTTGCTACATTTTACAGTGCCATCAAATCGAACACCAACGCAGTTATTTATTTTATATTATATAAAAAAAAGTAAAATGGTTACAGTTTTACAGGTACGAGGGTTCTCCAAAAATTAAAACCAGGAAAATTTTATTCGTACATGGCATTTTTCATACATGTCTTTGCTATTTTTCTACGTAATCCCGGCAAGTTCAACGCACTTCTTGAGTCGGAGAACAAGAACATTGATGCCTTTGTTATAAAAATCTCCCGCCGCGGTCCGCAATCTGCTTGACACCTCTTCCTGGACTTCCTCGTAAGCATTGTACGATCAAATGTTGCTTTAGGTGAAGGGAAAGATGAAATTCGCTGGGCGCCAGATCAGGGCCATAAGCCGGATGGCTAAGGACATCCCACTTAAAAGATTGCAGAAGTGAGGTGGTTACAGCTGCTTTATGGGGTGCGGGCGTTGTCATGCAACAAACATACGCCCTTGCTCAACCTCTGTCTTCCCTTGTTTTATATCGCTCTTCGAAGATTTTTAGCTTTCATAATAACGATCATCGTTGTTTGGACTCCCTTTTGGCAAAAAGTTGAACTCCTTTTCCATCCCAAAACACGTTTGCCATGACCTTCTTGTCAGAGATTGCCTGACGAAATTTTCGGACGTGAGGTGAACTGGGGTGGCGCTATGTCATTGATTGCCTTTTGGACTCAGGAATGTGATGGTAAGCCAATGTTTCGTCACCTATAACGATTAAGTACAAAAATCATCTCCTTCCCTTTCAAAAGCAGGGAGTAAGGTAGAGTAATTTCCACACGATTTTCCTTGTGAACGTCTGTCAACATTTTCGGCGCCCAACGCGCAAACCTCCCTAAACCCCAATTTGTCCATTGAAATGGTTTGAATCGTGGATTTGATCACTTTTGGAATCGATATTGCGAGGTCCTGGACTGTCAGACGGTGGTCTTTAAGAATTATAGCCTGAATTGTCTCCCGCAATGCGTCATTAATTGAAGACCTCCTTCCCCTATCTTCCTTGTCACGCACATTGGTTCTACCGCAAGAAAACTCACCACATCACTTCCTAGCATTACGCTGGTTAATCGCATCGCCATAATGGCCGTCAGACGACAATGAATTTCAACTGAGCGGACCTTCTCCGCGTTAAGTAAGCGAATAACAGAGCGCCCTACACATTTGTCGGAAGACGGCAGCGGAGTGTTCATCTCTAAAAGCAACCATAGCCCCAGACTTGAACTACCAAACCGAGTGAAGAGTGAAGTACACGCTACAAGCTAGTGTTGAAAACTAGTGAAATATTTAATTTATACCCTCATATCATATATGTCAAGATGGGTACCTATGATTCTCAGGGTTCCTTGTAATGTCTTATAAGTGGTATGTATATTTATTAATTACCGAATGACATGTATAGGTGTGTGTGTGAGAGTGTGTGTGTATATATGTATGCGGATTGAACCGTTTATATCATTTACATGATGGTCCTTTGGAAAAAAATGTTTGTTCAGATTTTTTGCCATTTATCTCTTCAAATAAATATATTTCAGTAGTTTGATCAGCATGAGGTTACCAAAGTTTAAACAAACGCTGACGTTTGACGCTGTTATTTGAAGTGGTATATATAAAAATAAATCAAAAATGGCGTCGATAGTTGTGTTTTTTGACATTGTCAAAAATGCGACTGCGGTGTTAAACTGGGTTGAACTGGGTAATGACTACCTACATATATGCTTTTACGATGTTAATCAAATGGCAAAATTGGATGATACGTATCCTTATTTTGGAAGCTGTTCTAACGCCGGCTGTCACATAATGACAAGGTTAGCATGCCGGGAGCGTCACTTGATACGAGCCTTTGAACATGTAGCAAGTACTCAATAAACGTCTTACAAAGTAAATCGTCTTTCTTTCACAAATAAAACGCACCTTTATAAAACATAAGGGAATCGGAAACATTAGCTTTGACCGCATACACATTATTAATAATAGTAGTCGATTAAGACAAATGCGGTATAGGAACGATAGGAAATGCCATTTTCGCTTGTAATAATTGAATGGCTAAAGGATATCTGAAACCTTCGCATGGTATGCGTATATTATGTTAAAGAACCACATTATACCAACTAAATTCCGAGCGATATTGTAACAAATCTGAAGGTTTTGCTTGGTGGACCCATATCGTAAACGAAATCGTAACACACGGTTGCTTTTCCCTCGTTAATATTTCTACCGTTTCTTTACCAGGAAAATGCTTACAAAATCCCAAAAGGTCATATGGCCAATCATCCGTACTGTTGTCATAAAAAAAATTTAATATCATTTTCTCAATTTTATTAGTTTTGTCTTTTTTTTAAGATAAACCTTCCGCTTATGCAAAGGGAATCATTCCAGAATTGTTACTTTCAAGACGTTAAATAGTACATTCTATCAATATAGTAGATTATGGTAGATGTGATCAAGTCAGTGCCATCGAGCAAGAACAATTTTTCAAACGCCGGCGATTGTTGTTGATACTCGTTGTTACTGCTGATTTGTGTATTTTTTACGGCAAACACGTCAAATAAACAGAGTGATTAGGCTATTTTAAACAGTGAAGTTTTCTTAGGGACAGCATTGATATCGCAATTTGGCGGTCGCCACTCAGCCCTGTACACTAGTCGGCGTTGGTTTTAAACCTCGCCCAGAGGCAAGCCGCAGCGCTATAATATTTTTTTCTTTTTTCTTCTTTCGTATTGTGGGGGGGGGTTAGAGGGGAACATCTAGGTCAGCGAGTCAGTCTAAGGCCTGAGGCGTTGCCCTGTGGACCTCATCAATCCCGCCGGGGAATGATTGCAGCGGGAATTCTTCGACCACATGTTTGATGGTCTGCACCGCACCGCATTCACACATCAAACATACACCGCACCTTATTCACATTTTTTTCCTGAATCGAGATTTACGATATTTTTGTTCAGCAAATCTTCAACGTTAAATTAATTATCAATCGTTCCCCTTTATTGTTGACTGTGGCCTTAGCGAACAATCTGCCCCTACAACCTACAACCTCCACTGCGGATCCTTAATAAGCGTGTACCACTTATTCCGGAGCGGTGAGCTGATCCCCTCTATTACAGTCCGACCAGACGAACGCGACTCTGCATAATTCCAAGTATTTAGTTCCCGTGATGAACATTTACATGGCAAATTCAGCACAACCAGCGTTTAGTTCCAACCATGAGCCCAAACGAGGGGTGTGCGGTCTGCAGTACTATCGGAATTCGGAATCCCATGAACACGACTCGTTGGGTTTAGAACATTGCAAACACGCTTTCTATAGAATATTTTTGTTAATTTTATTGTAAATCTTTACTTAAACGATTTTTATTTATGATAAATATGTACAAATAAGAACACTGTTCAGTTTCTTACAAGTTTAGTATAATCAAAATTAAAACTTGTATTTCAATACGATATAATAGAATAATGTGATATGGAACAAGGTAGTAACTACGCGAGCTGTTGAATCTAAGGCAATCAGGAGGTCTAGCACGGAGGATCTATGAAGCTTTAAATCAATACGATATTGACGTAATAAATAATAAATAAATAAATAATACGTAATAAATCTGTGGTCAGTTAGCAATATTTGCGAGCACGGTCAGTCTTGGATAAGCTATCAATAAGCAAGAATTTTTCAATAATGTCGTTTGTTATGCGAAATAACTGGAGAAGCAGTAGACTAAAACTTAGTTAACTTAAAATTAAAAATAGTGATATTATAGACCTCTCTGGGAATTCTCGCATAGATTTGGCTCTGCAGTTAAAGTGAGAATGAAATTCAGTCATCTGTGCATTTAAGCAGCTGGATTCGTCTGAATTATATTGTTTGACAAGAGAGGGCACCACTAGTCCTGATTGTCATCTTCAGATTTTAAATATTTTTGTCACAAGAAAAGTGACAGTACTTTTAGAATTACAATGTGTTAATTCAATATTATTCTAAATTCTACTCTCTTGAGAGCTGGTCATGTCAGATCATTATTTCATGATGCGAATGCAAGTGTTATTGTGCTGATTGCCGTCCGCTGCTGAATTTGGAGATTAAGAAATCGCTGCCAATCTCAATGCGAGTGATATATTCGGTGAGTTCTGTTTTTTTGTATTTGGTGGCTGGATGATAATTTTTTACGTTTCCTGCAGAGTGAATTTTGTAATCAACCCATTTTTTCATAGGGAATTAATTATTCTCTGATGGTCTGTGTGGCTTACATCACCATCATTTTCATCACCAATAACTGACTTATTAACGAATAGGGGTGATGCATAGATTTAACTAACTCATCTAAGATGCGATCAGACTGATTCCGTTCCAGCGTCGAGAAACAAAAGTTGTTAGTTATGGCTGTGACCCCATGAACTAATTAACACCATTTTATTGTCAAGAGTACATACGGACGCCAATGTATTAAAGTTAAGATTTCAAGTGAACATTGTGAATTTACTAGTATTTTTTACAATTACGTAGTCGTCTGACGTTTAGGAATATAAATGAACAGAGAGATGCGCCATTGTTGCCAGTGTATATCGATTCGAGCTCGTTTATCACAGTGCTGATTGCAGGTTCAAGAATTTTGTTTGTGATTGGTGAAAAGGTCTCCTATAGAATTTGGCACAACCTGATCAACCTACAATAAATTGTATAAACTTCAATACGTTAATTCTATTAAATTAAATGTTCATTCTAGACTAAAAAAGTCAAATCATGTCCTGAATAAATACAATTCGATAAGTTTATCCAAGACGCCACATGTGCTGTAAACATATACTGGTATAACGTTGCAAAAACACCAAAGCGATGGCACCTAAAAAAATTTAAATTTATTTAAGATATTGTGATTCAAAAAAGCAGTATGAGATTTATCAAAATGACGGTAATTAGATGGAAATAGCCCATTTGGTAAAGACTCCAGACACGGTAAGACAAGAGGATTTGAGTTCAAGTCTCATTTGTGACCATTACGTTAAAATAATCTCCATAATTATTTCTCTAATTTACAAACAAAAATAAGTAATGTCACTTGATACACAATTTAGGGTTATTCTAAGAATAATTATACTACATTTCGGTAGAAAGCAGTAAATTTGTGGTTTGACAAAGTGATGTTTTGTTTTCAATAATAACACTTTTTCGTATTAATCTTCATTTTAATTCCTCCTATAATATATTGAACAAATATTTTGGAAACCTCTTAGCGTATCCACTATGATCTACATTGACCTTGTACAGTAAAATTCAAATTTGTAAAATCGTCGAGTTTCTGTAACAGTATTTAAATTAGTAGTAATTAACAACCGAGCCAGGTTTCATAGGGAGGGAGGGGTTGAATAAAAAGTTTCCATGACATTATCCCAACAACTAAAAAAAACCTCCAGCTACAGCTTTTTACACGGTTACTCGCACTATTTAATCTAGACATAGCATTTGCATGGCAACTCCGACACAGCAGCACACCGCGTTGCCATTAAGTAAATTGCACTCCGCTCTGAACACAGAAAAGAAATAAGTCTAGATTAAGTGTGGTTATGTTTTATTACTACAAAATGTGTGGGTTAATTGGGAGGACCTAATAGGGTGCCCTGAGGTATTCCTTTTTGTCAGTTAGTTTTAAATCTAGGCCATGAAAAAAGTGGTTGGGGGTTGTATGAAACACTTTTTCTGGCGTTAAATCGTGACCATCACACTTCACTGTGTTTTTTACATGAGTTATCTATTTCCCTCGGCAATTATTAATTTTTCCTTGATTTGAACATTTTCCGTTCAATGGTGTAAAGGTGTTTCTCTTGATCTTTATCATTTTTTTAAGTGAACACCCCACAAGAGTTCAACTATCTGAAGGCAGTTGAACATTGACACATCTATTTGAGAATGTTATGAGGCGAAACAAAATATGAAATATAATTAGGCGTGATATAGTAAGTTAATAGGTCATGTACTTATCAATATCGAATGAGAAGATAATATTAATAAATCTAAACGAAACGTGAAACAGAAAAAGACACAGATAATAAAAAAAGATAACGGTCGCAGCTAAAGGTCAAACCTAAGAACTCTGTCTTACTGAGACAAAACTCTCACCACTGAACTACCGAGACGGTCAAGTGGATATTTATTTCTATGAGCGCAAATTTACAAAGAAAAACAATCTGATTTCGTCGTATAACAACAATTCATATTGAGCTGGTGAATAGATTTCTATTCTTTAAATTTGTTTCATTGTTCTAATTTTATTCAATTTATAGAGAAGTCGTTAAAAAATGATACCATTATTTACACTTATTTATTTACGGTTCAGATGCAAAAGAAAACAAAATAAATGTTTCCTCTCAAATGCTATTATTTCTACGATGATTTTTGTATCCCCAGTTAAATCTCTGACACATTTCTACGTCATCGCAACAACACAAGAGCTCTGAGGTCTCGTTTGGAGTAAAAAATTGTATTCTTTTATTTGTTTTGTTTAGAATTATAAACAAACACACATGTCGCTGGTTGAGCCGAGGAATACATATTGCTATTTACATCACGTTCACTGAAGAAATGCGCGATGTTTTAGCGGAAATGTTTCTTTCAAATTGTTGACAGCTACTTTTTTGTGATGTCTAATGAGATTTTGATTAAAATGTTTTTTCCACGGATTTCTTAACAACGAATTTTCACCACTCAAAATATTAATTAAATACAATGAAACCACGAGATACAAAACATAATTAGTCTTCCCTTGGGATTTTGAAATCATTGTATCCTCCACTAAATTGAAAATCCTTAGAAGTGTTATCCACAATTCGTTTTTTAATACGAATACCGCTCAAGAGTCCGAACTTCCAATTCCTTCCGGCTAACCGGAGCCATTGAGATTACGGTATCCCCAAACGGGGTATGTCGTTAGGGCTGAAAGGCATGAGGAGGGTAAGGAGTATAAGAAGGGGTACCTAGCTCAGGAAATCTGGTCACCAAACATGGCTAAAACCATTTCAAGCAACTTTTTATTTCTGAATGGTGATCTTTCACCAGAGTGATACCGGGATTATCTGCCACTGAAAGAAAACTGATATATCATTGAAGAATAAGATAATACCAACAAATCAACTCAACTCATCTCAACTGGAAATCGAACCCAGGATCTCTTTACTACCGGGACAATGTTTTCATCCACTCGACCATTAGAACACAATTATTATTATACTTCAAATTAATATTTCAAATTCAGAATTATATTATCTTGTTTATTAACTATTTTTTTGATATTCTTGGCAATCTTTTTGAATGATCACAAAGTTCTAAAGGATTAGTTTGTAAACTAGATAGTGTCTCGGATAAACATATCCGATTTTTAATTACACGGGATATCTATAGTTTTTTTCTAAAAGTCTAAACTAATATTCCATTTTTATTGGAACAACTTTTCTTTAAATTTTAAAGGTAATTCTAACAAAAAAGATAATACTAACACCTTTGGGTGATTTTTCACAAAAATGGCGCTATACAAATCATCCAAATATTATTGTTACTAAGTGTAAACGAAAAATGAAACAGAACAAGTCAAAACGATTCCTAGAGACTCTTATCTTTTATTTTCTGTGTCTTGTTCTGTTTCATGCATCGTTTAGATTTGTTAGTAGTATCTTCTTCTTCAATGACAAATGACATTGATGGGTTCAACCTTCAAAAGTTATTCCTGACCTTCAAATATGACCTTTCGGCCCTAAACATACCAATGAATTTTTTGTTCAGATTTTGTTTATTTTGAAAATCTTTTCCAAAAAGAAGCTTGATCATTTCTGTTTTTATCTCCAGAAGTCATCAGTTTCAATCTAAATAGGTCCTTTAATGTGTATAAAATTTGCGATAAATTCCACCTTGCAATAAACCTTTTATATCTAATAAAATCTATTGCTTTACGATTTAGGTCACGATACTAGCGGATTGCCGTTTTATTGTCATGTTTTTTTTAATATTCACATAAAACGAAAAAGCACTTTTTATGAAACATTAGCTCACGTGTACCCGGTGTTGCTCGGGGATTTAGGATTAGTTTGGGGTAAAGTTTTAGGGTTGTGAATTTTAGTATACCTGTCGGCTGGATGCATTTTAAATGTGGAAAGAAGGTACGCTTCATTTTACCACAAATGATTACTTTATATCGACTCTAATTCAACTCCATGTCTCATTCCAGTGCAGAAATAATGGTTCGGTCTCTTCCTCTTGTGTCCCCAAATTTTTTTACCATTCACTACTGTATACTTCATTGTTACATTAGAAAATCTGCATTATTTCGACGATTAATGCTTTTAAACGAGTCACGCTCGCGCGCTAGATGTGTTCCAATTTCTGCTAGCCCGAGTAACGCTCGCTGGTATCGACTTGTAGTGTTCTATTTTCTAACGCTCGTGAAAGTTAGCGATGTATTTTACTTCGTTTGAATTTGCCTGCAGTTGAGATGGTCGTGTTTTTGAGCTGCTTATTTCGTTTTTACTATCTTTTTTCACATTTTCGTGAAATTTAGCGATGTATTTTACTTTTAAAATTAAAAAAAGCGATTTTTTTAAAATACTTTTTTATTTAAAAACCCAGCATTAAGTGGTTCATTCGACTCCGTATGTCTACATCGTCCCCGACTTCTACCAGTTCTTATGTGACAAAAGTCAACCATCTACATACATGTTGTTCGCGCGTTTGGCGTGTTTCCCGACTATGCACTGGTGCCGAAGTGATCAATGACGCAAGTTTCTCGGAGCATATTCCAGTGTAATACTAGTAAAACAAGGACAGCATATCTACCTGAAGTCTGTGCTCTAAACATAAGACCTCCCGAAGTTTTTTGCAGGTATTGTGGGGTTCCAGACCATTGTCTAGGGTTACATAATTTCGTTTTGTACAGGGCTAGCAGTTATGTATTACTAAATTATCTGCGAGCCCGTGCAGTACGCCCAGATTTTGAGAAGATAACTTGACTCCGGCTTCGATGGAATCCCCGTACCTGAGCTGATCACTTTACATTTACACCAAACAATCAATGGAAGGCCTGTTGGGAAGATTGCTGACTTGTCTTATTTCATGGAGACTTGGTTCTGACGTCATTTGAAACAAATGGAGGGACATTCGCGGAGAGACTAACAACTATAGTGACTTCATCTTTTACCAAAGTCATCGTATGACCCCACTTACTACTTGAATAGACCCGTTTCTACGAGACTAAAAAATACCCAGTTTGTGTTTTAAATGTGCTTTGACGGCGCGGCGCCAGAAAAAATCCACTAAAATACCGGTAAACGAACACCGGATGTTCTGAAGATTACCATCCGTTGGTTGAAGGGCGCAAATCTATCGAACGGTTTATTTATGTATTAAAAGACGGTTACACATCTAATTGAACTCTTTAATTTATTCAGGTACATAAGAACACCAGCCTAGAAGTTACTACCAAAATCAACAGTGTGACCCACTAATTCAATACCACGTTTCTGTGAAAGCTCTCATAAATAACGTGATTGTAAGAAAGTATTTACATCAAACTAAAGTTTTTTGTAACATTTCAAATTTCCTTTGATAAATTATCGAAGAGTTCCGTGAAAGATTTTTTCCGGAAACTAGTGAATAAAGCGCCGCCGGTGAATGACTTCCGTTGGCGCTGACGTCTCCTGTTCGCCGCTTCCGGACCACAAAAACCTTCTCGGTTTCACACCTTGTGACACTTGTGCGACAAAACTTATAAACTCAATCAATCTCGATTCCTTGAATGCACTCACAAAGATGGATTGATTTTTCTAGCAAGTTTCTATGAAATTTTTCAATAGAATTTCTTCTCAAACCAACAATATTAAAGTAAATTATTCAATGGGTGTGAAGTTTACCCTTTATTGTGTTTGTCTTTTACCCGTCAATGTGTTTTTAAAATTTAATTCAAAGAGAAGAGTAATCCACGTATTTATCGGCCTCCAAGGTCGAGGGATAGGACTCACGAATTCCATTTAATTAATTTGGGTTATTTCACAATTTTTTAATTAAAAATAATATGTTATACACTTGCGGCACGTTCCAAAGTTAAAAACACCTCAGTATCACCCTGGGGTTTTTACCCCAATCTGAATTCTGAATTCTGAACGGCGGTCTTCTTAGAATTGAAACGTTGCTTGAAATGGCTTTAACCATGTTTGGTAACCAGATCTGATAAGTCAGGTACTTCGCTACCTTCCTCTCCCCTACCTCCTTCCCCTCTCCTCTACCTTATCATTTGAATTATCACAGAGATCTGAATTTCCTCCTTCCTTCTGAATTTAATTCGGACCTCTTCAAGACCCGCATAAACAAATCCTTCCAACATCCCTTTCCTTAACTGTATCACGACTTTGTCCAACCTGGTGGCGACACATTTCCCCTAAATGTATAGTTACAAATTCTGTGTAGCTTGAAATGGAAATTTTATTGAGAATCTCTTCAAATTATTTATAATTCGGGTTCAAATAAGATTCCAGCCCTAACGAAAAAATTAACAGGTGTCCTGATAAACTTTTAGTAAATAACGAATATATTACCACGATGTCGGAACACATGTTCGTGAAAATTAGAATATTTTTGCATTACAACGAAAATTCTTTGTATGATCATGACAAATGAATAAAACATTCTAAAAATTAATTGTTAATTTATCGTGAGGGCGAAAATTGGTTTCTCTCCTTGTGTTTAGTAACTTTACCTTTTTAAGGCGATGCCATACGTAGTAATGCAAAATCATGTGTTTTTGGTTTGAAAATTTGGACAAATGTTTCAGATGCTTTAATTAAATACTACGAGTAGAATACATCTTGTCTTTGAAATAATCGAGTATTTTTTAGATAAGTCTTTTTATAAGCCCAGAAAAAAAATAATGTATAAGGCCTATGAAAACTGCTTTAAAGTTCAAAATCTCCTACTTACAAACCCATTTTTGGTTATGATTTTATTGTATAATGTGGCAAATTAAGTTCTTTATAAAATGATCGAAAAAAATATATATTTATGCCTGAAATCCACAAAATAAAATAAAAGGCACTTTTTGGCCATGTTTTTTTCTTGCACAAATCAAAACAGGCCGTTAATTTTAATTAATTTTTTTGGTATTAACACCTTAATTTAAACCTTATCGCCATCTACGTAAGGGTTGTTATTGATAGCGGCTCAATTTAAAATATTACACGACGTAGTGCATCGCCTTAAAGGTACCTACTTAAAACTAAAGATAAAATTTCTTAACAGAGAAAAATACAGTAATGTTTTCACAACAAGGTAGGTACTTCAGGTAGGATTATTGAGTTTTTCTAGAGTGGAAACGTATTCATATTCTTTCATGTCATGAGATCGCCGCCATTTTTACATAAATAATATTTTATGAAAGCGTATCTTCTATACAAGAATATTTACACAAGTCCTGACCTGAAACTATAAGACCCCTTCAAACATTTTTCTGAACGAATTTAAATAAAATAAAAATAAGGATGGAGACGATAAATAATTAAACTAACCATCCTGCCGTTTCCCCAAAGTGGTAGGCAGAGAGGACGGACCGCCAAACGACTTGGTCTTAGCACACACGCCTTGCCTCATTCACATTCATACATCGTTTTATACATAGCCTTCTATTATTCTGATTCTTGACATGGCCCGAGTTGAGTATCTGATTCACTTGATCGTGCCATGTCTTCCTCAGGGGTCCCCACTCCCCAGCTTCTTATATCGAGCGTCCCTTTCTCAATCTTACAATATTGTATTACCTATTTACATGACTATTTTATTTTGGATTTATATTTTAATTTTATGTTTAGGTACCTGCCTAATATTATTTTTTCTCTTTGTTTTATCTTATTTCCATTTTTATAATTTTTTACTTTATTTTATTGTTTCCCTATTTTACTGCATTTCATGTAATATGGCAGACTGGGATTGCACTATCCTCCCAGTCCTGCTGGATTACAACTTAAATAAAATAAAAAAATAATACACTTACATCAGCTTTGTATTATTTGCGGATCTCAAAATTTCTCAAACGTTCATAAATGGTTTTACCACATTTACGTCTAAGGGATCTTATTTCTAAAGAATTTAGTCTGTAATGCTACGTATAAACAGGACAAAATTTCCGCGAGCGGAGCCGCGAATCATGAAAAAGGAACTAAGCAACCGCAAACAGCGGGAAACGCCGCTTGCTGTTGCTTTTTTCCTTTCCCGTTATTTGTGGCTCGGCTCGCGGAAAATGTATCCTGTTTATACGTATCCTTTATTTATTACTTTAAAATGGAAAAAGAGCAGCCCCTTGAAAAACTTTATTTGTCAAGATTATTATTATGAGCAGAAATTTTAACAAAAGAAGTACACATTTCAAATAATGCATTTGTAATTATTTTTTCTGGAAACTAAAAATATAACCTACTCAAGGAATGTATGCAAAATAAATCTGGTAAAAAAATATAAGTAGACACTTCATCACAATCAAAATTCAAAAAAATATTTATTGCACAAAAATACGGAGTACAAAGGGTATAGTTTATAGGTTACATCCTATTTCTTCCAGCTAACCCAACAAATACACATTATATTACATAACCCAACAATTACATGTTAACAAATGTATGTAAATAATAAATAAAAAACAGAGGTATTTAATTTATGTAAGGTATTCATTTAAGGTGTAATGACATTTGTTTAAAAGAAATGTTTTTAGTGATGATTTAAATTTAAGTATGTCGGTTATTTGTTTCATGCTAATCATTTCCAATTGTGAAAATGACACTTAAATTCAAAGCAAGTCCGAGTTTTAGAGTTCATTGAGTTACAGACAGACAGACACCCAACCGAAATTAGTATATTTGATTATTTACATGAAAAGCAAATAAAATAAAAGCTAATAATATATTTGCGGCATGTTCCATAGCGGTAGATACTCTCAGTGTCGCCCTAGTGAAATACTATCGAAGTGGCTTTAGTCATGTTTGAGCCAAGTATTTTCCAATCTCTCTTTCTTTCTTCTCCATACCTTTCGCTTCCTTTCTCCATAAAGTATTCACATAAAGAGGTATACAATATCTACAGCGAGCGGTTTACATTGATCTAGAGTTTTTTATTTTTTATTTTATTTTTTATTATTTTAATATCGATCATATGGGTTACATTAATACATACATATTTTGCAAAATATAATATTTAGGTTCATAATTGGTCATGTATACCTTATCAGAAAAGAGGAGCTCTTGTGCCTGATAAGGGAGCCACGATTCTTACTTAGATTCTATGTTATAATATTATGTTATGTGTAAACTATATATAATAATATATATATATATATATATATATATATATTTTTTTTTTTTACTATAAATTTTTTTGGAAAAAAAGTTTGATTTTATTTATTTGTTCAAGCGCAATTGAATGGTATAATGGTATAATCCCTTAATCTCTCAGGCTAACCCTATTTTACAATTTATTTATATATTTTTAAATAGTTAGCTAGAGTCCAAGTTAAGTAGTTGTTAAGTAAGCTTCGTAAGTCTTGGATGGCAATCTTAATTATGGATACAAGAATAAATTGTGTATGATAAGTATGATAACGCACCAAAAACCCTCGAACGTTGAGTTCTGGCGTCGTGAAGTTTTGTGCAGTTTTTTTTATGTCAGGAATTGCATAACTGCAATATTTTTGAGTTATTAACGTCATTTCCATCATGAGCTATGGGGTTTTAAAACTGTATAAGAAAAAAGAACTAAATGTAATGGGTAGCTCAACACGCTTGCGTTGACCTGTTGAAAGGCCGTCCAGAAATCTGTGCAATTTTCATGAAGCTAGAGGAGTTTAAAAGAAAACGAATAAAAAGATTTTCTGCTGCATAGAGTTACATACAGTTTTTTAAGTGAAAAAATGGTTGATTGTTCCCAAAGAATAAAAATTATAATCATTTCAAAAAACATTCTTCCACTGATTTCTATTCTTTGGTATTTTTTCTTTGAAGTAAGCAAGCAAAATGGTATAAATATATTACCTGCGAACAATTTTCCGTAAAACGCACTAAAAATACAATTTTCACTCACTCCGAGAAGAAATTCCTCTCCGCCCTCGCTTCAAATACGAAAAGAGGCAATTTATGCATATTATTGGGAAATGCATTTTCGATTCAATTTTGTGTGAACCAATTTACCCGTTACGGAAGTTTGCCTCCACTCCCCCTGGGAATACCGGATCGATGTAAGCTCTGGAGATTGTGAGTCAATACGTCTTTCAACAATTCAGACTCTACTCGGTGATCGAAAAAATTTCAAGAGTAGTCCTTTGTAGGGGAAGTAGGTGAGTTCTGAGAAATTTTCATGCTCGGTTTTCTGGCAATGTAAGCTCGTGAGCAAAGCGTGTGTAATGTACATTGTGTTGAAGAGGTTTCTAGACTGATTTTATTTTGAAATCTATACCATCAGCCGTTTTTCTTTAATTTGAAAGAACACACTGCAGCTGCTAGGAGTTATTGGGGCTAAGATTTTCCTAAATGTGGTATAGAATTTTGTGAGGCTAAAGAAAAAAGTTAGAAAGTACCTGGAGAGAAGATAGTGAGATAGTACCTGACTAATCAGATTTAGTCACTTAAGATTAACTAGAGTCATTTTTAGCGAAATTTCTATTTTGTGTTCTAATCAGTGGCCGGTTCTCCGCTACCTACCGAATAAAAAAATATATACGGACGGCATATATAAGCGGACGCACAGCCTTGAACGAGCAGAGAGTCTAAGCCCGTCGTAGGCTCAAGGCCGGATACTGGTAGTGCGATGTGTCGTCTCTTCCAGCGAGGTCTTAGAAAAATACTACGCAGAATACCCGATACTGATATAGAGATCTATCGACGAATTCGAAGAAGTTCTAGACTCAATACCTGATAACTGTTAGCTAGGTGTATTGTCCCTTTCAGTAAGTTTAAAGAGTGCCTTGAGGAATTCTTTATCTTTATATTATAGACAGAGATAGCGCGCTGTGTCACCTGTTCCGCGAAGTTTGTAATATTTGCTATAACTGTTAGATACTATTACTTAGTTACTTCTACCATTGTTATAAATTGGCGCCCAACGTGGGGCTACGATAAAAAATTGTTATGCATTATATTTTAAAATACAGCTAATATTTAAGTAGTAAAACTTTGTCATAAATTAAATTCGCTTAAAGATTTAAATTTAAATAGCTAAGCATTTCTAAATAAAATAAAATAATTACTGTGATCTGAAATCTAGATTTACCTATCTACACTTTTATGATATTATACTGTTCTATCTGGTAATGATAAATAGAACAGTATAATATCTAGGGACGGTCCGATGCTCTGTAGGGAACCAGCTTACACAGCGCTGATGTAAACTGTGCACCCTAAAGTTTATGTTTGAAATATATTTTTTTTTAAATTACGACATTGTTTTAAATATCATTTAAGAAATCAATTACATTTCAGAACATTGTATGAATTTTAAAATCCCTGTACATTTTTTCTTGTGCTAACAGAATATCATTATTTACGTCATATTTATTAGAGAAAACACAGATACAGACTGCAGACAGCAGAAAAATAAATACAAAACCTTTACAGGTGTTTTTTACGTGGATTAAAAAAATTATAATACTAAGAAAATTTTCTTGTACAGAAAAAAGAGAGAAAGTACATGGCGAGAAATGAGTGTTGCTAAGTTACTAAGAATCTCTTTAAAAATCATTCGTAATCCGGTTAAAAACGGGATTGCCCTTAATGAATGAATTGATAGGTTTCCTGATAAACTTTTAGTAAAATAGAAATTTATTATCACGATGTCGGAACACGTGCTCGTAAAAAACCTAATATTTTAACATTTCGCCACTATGTATTATATATTATCAAGGCAAATGTAGGTTCATGAACACGTATTCCGATATATAAGGAATATACTAAAAGTTTATCTGGAAATGGCTTGCTATCCAATTTTTAACCGGACTACCAATAATTTGAAGATTTCCTTAATCATTTAGCAATACCAATCTTTCTCCGTGTGCACAATTTTTTTTGTACATTCATGCGTAACTTTGAAAAAATATTAAAATTAACAGACCAAAACGCCCTGTCATTATTCTGCCCCATCCCCTATTCAGATCTGGTCACCAAACACGGCCAAAACTATTTCAAGCAACGTTTCAATTCTAAAATATTTATTTAACTAAATTTTAGTTTATCAATTTGCATTATGTTACAATTTACTCATGAAAAAAAAAGTATATTTGCGGCACATTCCAGGCTGGATGATACTCTCAGTATCGCCAAGGTTTAAGACCACCATTCTGAATAGAATCGTTGCTTGAAATAGCTTTGGCCATGTCTGGTGACCAGATCTGAATGGCCAGTACTTCCGCCACCTTCCTCTACCCCATCTCCTTGGCCACCGACTACCTTCAGCCTTACGACATACCCCAATTGGGGATGCCATGGTCTCACTGACTCCAGACGGTTGGGACTCTTTTGCGGTTTCACATATAATTTTTTTTTTATTGCATGAAAAAAACTAAAAATGATAAAAATTGCAATTATTCGACATCTCATAGGGACTAATACTAATAAATTTTTACAAATACTTTTTATAAAATAGAGGGAAAACTTTTGTTCTACGTATTTCTCATGCGTACATTTTATTGCCAACCTACTAAATTGTTGATTTATTTTATTCAGGTTATGTCCGAGAATACAAAAGAAACTCAAAATTATTATCATTTGAAAAACATGACTTGGAAATTAAAAAAGAATTACGTTACGCTAAAAAAAACGTAAGTTTTTTCTTTTCACGAGATATAATACCAAAAAACATTAATCCTTTACAAGCTGATGAAAACGACCAAGTCTCTCAAAAGATTTATTTATGTTTTAAATATTCCAGTTTTCTGGAAATGTTACAATCGTGTTTATCTGGAGCGCTGTAATCTAATTTAATTAGAAGTATTTGATTCAAATACCTGCAATTCATTGTCCAATGTAATTATTGCATTAAATCGAAAGCATACATTTAGATTATATTTTGTAAAAAAAGTTTTGAAATAGTTGTCCTTCGTTAGCTACAATAATTACATTTGGTTTCTACCATAGAATAAAGAAGAAAACTAAGGACTGGTTGTTTCGCAGAATTTGAACCATTCGTCAAATTTAAGTTGATTTACTAGCTCTGTGAAGGTTCTATTCAAGTTCTAACACTATTTCAGTTTTGTGGAACAGCTGGCCAATAACAGAACTTGAAGAACCCTTCAGAGAACTTAATAATAAATATATAATTTTATGACTTGTTAAGATTCTAAAATTAGTAAATTTATAAAAGTTATCGATAAAGTACTTACCTTTACAAATTAGATTAGAATCAAATGTCCTACTATGATTGCATTTTGGTTCTAGACCATATAGAACGCGGTCTGTCTCTTTTACACTTGCCTAAAATTGTATATCGCCATCCCATTTGAATTTCGTTATCATCATGAAACACAGTTGAATGAAAATATAGGCTTGAGCTTATAATTATGTAGTTGGGTCACGAAACACGCCCACAATGTACTTCTTGTATTATTCTTTATTCTACGGTTCCGACTATGTTATTCTACGGCACAACCCGACTACATACATATTATATTCTTTGCTTACAGAGCGCTTAAAAAGACATTTTATTTCAATTAAAACACTGGTTTGTAAAATTCCTCCACAAAAAAGGTGAATTTTTAATGCCTGACAACGAGATAAAACAGTTTTTACTAATTTATATACTACCCGGTGAATGTCTAATGAATAGATGAAAATTAAAACCACCATAAAGATTCCTCGACTAATAAATAGTTCATAATTTAATTAAACTGCAGTTTTAAGTATGTTTTTCTTTCAGCATAATGAGTTATTATATTTTCGATACGACTGCAAACTCTCGCTCTCTTTGTAGAAAGGTTTTGTTTAATAAAGTAATTTGTGCAAGTTTGCATGCTACAGTAAGGTAAGACTTGTTTCATGCTTTTTTTTCAGACAGTTTCGGTTTCTTTGCAACTTGCAAGTTATCAACTACAAAAGCTTCTTGAAACCAAGCGCGTAGTTGTGTATGTGTTATTTAAGCCTGTGCTTTTAATTAGCGTAAATAATATATTGCGTTTTTATATTAGATTATATAAACTTATAGAAGAGATTCTGATTTTTAATTAACTAAATTTTACTTCAGAAAATGTATAATATGACAATTGAAAATTTTAATTGTTTGGGGTTGTTGTAATCTACCCAAACAAACTACCTATTTTTGTCTTCAGCGATTGCATCTTCTCCAATGATGGATACTTTTAAGGGTCAAAAGATCATCTTCTAGCTTTGGTTAGTTTCATGATGATTTTTGAGGCTACCATATTATAGCGAGGCCGCAAACAAATAAGCAGATTTTCGATGCAATGGCGTATCTAACGGGAAGTTTTAGAACTCTTCAAATAAATATAGAATATTCCTAACCAATTCCGTTCACCTGCACTCTCCACTGAGGTGTCACGAACCTGTCAAAATGGTTAAAACATTACGTAAAAGCCATATCTTGTACATTTTGTATTCTTGTTTTTTTAATATCTTTTTACAGTCGGGTTTACAGTTCGGGGTTACAGTTCGGGGTCAGTTTTTCATTGTGGGCTCTCTAGAAAGCGGAGCCCATCAAAATCGAAAAGTTCGAAACCAAGCCATGTCATTGACAGCATGCAAAATAAAGACTAAATAAAGATTGTAAGGTGAAAAAAATTGCAGAAAACACTAATTTCAAGTAGAAAGCTCTTAAAACGATTGCTACCATTTCCATGCTAATTTCCTAACCTAACCTAACATCCGAGTCCATTTTTCCAGCGTGTCCCGCTACTACGAATTCAGCAAGGATCAGGACTACATCTGCACCACTGCCGAGGACTCTGGGATGCACCTGTGCGGCGACTTCCCCCCCTACCGCTACGGGTCGCTTCCCTGCAACGGGACTCCAGATCCCTTCAGCTTCAACGCGCCCACTGCCACTTCCTGCGTCAACTGGAATCAGTACTACACCAACTGCACGCAGCGAGGGCCGAATCCATTTCAAGGCACCATATCGTTTGACAATATCGGGCTGGCGTGGGTGGCTATCTTCCTGGTAAGAACTTTTTAAATAGTTTTCTTTACGCGCAACTGTGCAATTACACTCAGAAAATGCTATGAACTATTTATTAACCTAGAAACTACTCGAGCTTCAAGCTAGTTTGATAATCGCTAGAATTCAAAAACCTTGTAACTGATATAAAACAAGGAACCAGTAAAAATATTTGCACAAGTGATTTATTTTTGGAGTATTATGCCGTGTTATGTTATGGCTGCGAAAACCTTAAATCATATTTCCATCAACAAGTAAAAAACAGTCCTTATGACCTTTTCCTGAATCTATTCTACAAAAACTATTCAAACATCTGCTCTAATCTTACTAAAACGGTTAAACCAAATTTCTACAGAGCTAAAATAGATTAATCCCATAATAACCCAAAACTTATCTGTCAAATATTTAAAAAAAATCACCTACACTAACCAAAAAAAAACAAACAAATTGGAAGAAATCGACACTGATAACGGAATACTCTTGCTTAACAAAAATATACATCAACTATGAAACTACACAAAAAAATGTTTTGCAAACATAACCATACCTCAAAACTTTAACCCAGACATTAAAAAACACTCAAATTCTCAAAGGAAAAAAAATTACCCTAAAACCAACCACTAAACACGAACTAACACTATTTGTAGATTAATCCCATAATAACCCAAAATTTATCTGGCAAATATTAAAAAAAAATCACCTACACTAACCAAAAAAAAACAAACAAATTGGAAGAAATCGACACTGATAACGGAATACTCTTGCTCAACAAAAATATACATCAACTATGAAACTACACAAAAAATTGTTTTGCAAACATAACCATACCTCAAAACTTTAACCCAGACATTAAAAAACACTCAAATTCTCAAAGGAAAAAAAAATACCCTAAAACCAACCACTAAACACGAACTAACACTATTTGTATCTAAATTCATACCAACATCTTCTTCTAGTGGTAGTGATGGAATCACAATGAAAACAAAAAAATACTTACAAGTCGAACTTATTGCACCGATATTCTTCCTAATAAACCAATATATTATGGAAAGCAGAATTCCTTTACAATTCAAAATAGGGACTATCACACACATTTTTAAATAAGGTAATCATAAAGACATCAATAATTATAGACTTATTATAATTCTAAACACTTTTTCTAAAATCATAGAAACTGGAAACAACAATCAAAAATCTACTCATCCTAGAATCAAACAATATGGTAATAAGACAACGCGCTTAGTCTTACTGAACTAGGTCCATTGGGCATACTTTAGCAGCCCATTCATATATATATATTGAATCCTTTTCATAAGCGGTGCTACATTTTTTTGTTGGATTAGTATCCTAGTCGAATTTAATGTTTCAAAGATCCAATCATGTCTGTTTACGTTCACAAAAGATCTAAATGACAATCTTGTACATTCTTTAAGGATCCTTATTTTCCTTCCCCGAAATTTACCGCCCGCAATAATTTTAGGAAAATAATATCTGCTTCCCAACTTCCCACCAAGATTCCATCTATCATCATTAAGCAAAGTTACTGGCGTATGAGATACGTCTGCCACATGAAGGTACTATGTAGCCACAATTCTCGAGGCATTATAGAAATTCTGTCTCTGATCTCACACGCGTGGGTACTTAAGGGGAACGGCTGCGAGGCCTTTTTCATACAAATCTTAAATTTCGATTTGAGGCCAAAATACTCGACCAAACTAAATCATTATTTTTACTGCTTTATTTATTTGTGTTTTAAATTAGAAAATATGGGTAAATAAAAAAAATACATTTCATGATTTCAGAGGCAACTTTGATAATTTTGTAATTATTAAAAAAATTATCTTTCCCAACCTACTAGGAAAATACAATTAAATATATATTAAAAAATAAAACACCGTAAAAAATGGCGTAATTTGTACCTGAATTTAAAATTTGTGTTCCAACGTAAATCGGTCGTACGAAAATTAAATTTAAACCCAAAAAATAGTTTTTTTAATAATTCAATTTTTTCATTTTATGTTTTATTATGTTTGAATAGTAAAAAGTTAAGATTTTTTTAGAAACTATCATTAAGTCTCAAATAATTTCCACACATGAAAAATTAAATATTTTATAATTTAAAGCGAAATAATATCCATACTATATATTTGCTCTAGCTTTTGATTGAAAAAATTATTTTTCATATTGGTTAAGTGTTTTGGCCTCAAATCCAAATTAAATGTTTGTATGAAAAGTCCGCGCAACCGTTCCTCTTAATTGCGCACTTATACTCTGTTAACATGTGTTACACACGTATAACTTTCACACTACTATTATTTGAAGTTGTGCACATTGTGAATTCCTAGAGCTGTCTCAATTTCAATTCGAAACAATGAATCATGGTTAGCGTCAGGTATATTCGAACGTGTCTGAAGACACTGTAGAAATGTCAGACTATTTGTATTGCAATGTACGTATAATTGTATTTTAGGCTGGATTATTTTTCTTTTAACTATACACGGGAGATCTTTGTGGATGATGTACAGAAGGTTTTTTCGGGAAAGGAAGAAATTGACATTTTGTGACATGAGAACGGGTCTTTCTTAATAATAGTTTCTCAATATGGGTATCTTCAGGACCTATGTTCACTCCTTCCTCTCATCAAAAAGATCCTTTACACCGCATCGCCAAAGATGAAATAAGCCTTGAGGAAAATTATCATTAGAAGAGCGAGTCGTAAAAACTGCTCATGTAAAATTTTTACGTACACAAAATAAGGTTTCGAGTTTGATACGTCTCCCGGATGTGCAGTTATTCAGACGACCTATAAATTAAATGAAGATCTAACTTATTTTGAGCAATTCATTTCTGATTTACCGATTGTAAGACCCAATAGATCATATTTGCTACAGGTATCAGATATGGCAGGCGGCCAAAACATCATATTTGATACAGCAGCACCACCAGGTTAAAAGTGTGACCTAGTAATCCCTATGAAAAATTATTATAATACTTCATAGTGAGTACATTGTATTGCGTTGGGGTTCTATTCCCGTCTCATTCGCTTCACGGCTTGCTCGCTGAGTGCAGACTGAGCGCGGGAAAATAGGGGATGGTTTTGCAAGGGGATAAAGCGTGTTAAAAAACCCATACATAATTGTTTGCTAGTTTTTCTATTTCCACAAAATTTCTAAAGTAAACATGAGACAGAACAAGACACAGAAAATAAAAAATAAGGTAACGGTCGCAACTACGGATCGACCCCAGGATCTGTCTCACCAGTACAACGCTCTAATCGCGAAGCTATTGACACCTAGTTTAGAACGTAATGGCCGGAAGTAAGACGGAAAATAATCATGATTTAATGGCTTAGTGGTTAGAGCGATGTCCCGGTAAGAAAAGGATCCTTGGTTCGATAAAAAGTTGCGACCACAGGCAACCTTTTGATTTATGGTGTCTTCGACAGTAATGACGTAAAATAATTAGGTCCCTTTGGCCGAGTAGTTTGAGACAGAGATCCTGGGTTCGATTTCCAGTCGAGGGCGTTACCTTGTTATTATTATATGTCTTGTTCTGTTGTGAAAACATGAAAAAAATACTAAATTTATTGAAAATTCATAAGTTATTCCAGTAATTTGAAGAAATTTTTTTTTTTTTAATATACAAAATTTTTTTTTTAAAACAAAATTTTTTTAAAGACTAAAATTTATGGAAAAATCAACAATTTTCTCGTAGCACTCGTCTTGAAGACCTTTAGGGCGGGTTGTTTCGGAGAATTTGAACAATTATATTATTATATTATATAGCTATTCCAAGTAGAATTAATTTTGAAGGCAACAATAAACTCACTACTAATTACTCTATTATAATATTTTGCTAGATTATACACTTGAAAAAGTCACTTTTTTATACATATTAATATTCTGTTCAAATAAAATATTCTCTGTTATTATAACATTCTAGGCTTTAATAGAATTTACTTTATATTAATTACTATTCATTATCATAAACACCTCATACCTCGATTTATGTCAGGTTTTATACAAACCTAGTATTCATTAAACTATTACTACACTAGAAGATATTTCTTTTAATTATGTATTGTTTAACTGCACTTCTATTAACAACTGTATCACTTGCAACAATATTTTTGTGTACACATTACTTGTTCTGTAATCACTCTATTGTATCACTCTATTGTAAAAGCCATTTTATGGCGTTTAAATAAATAAATAAATAATTTAATTTCTGTTATAATATAATTGTAGTCCAGTTCCTTAATAGAACTGAAATAAATACAGAACTTGAAAATAACTTTCACAAAACTTGAAAATTAACTTTGAAATTTGAAGAATTGTTCAAATTCTCCGAAACAACCCGCCTTAAAGGTCTTCAAGACGAGTGCTACGAGAAAATTGTTGATTTTTCCATAAAATTTAAACTTTTCCGTGAACTTCGAAGCATTGACGTATTTTTACAATAAATTGCAATAACTCATTCCCATTCTACAATTACAATAGTATCCCTACAAAAATTCAATCATTTTAACTGTTTTGTAAAAAAAATAAAAAATCAAATAACGGAGGTTTTGTAAAAATCGCTCCTTTAAACCTTAATGTATTATGGTTTCTAGAACCTTCCCAATGATATTTCAATGCATTAATCAAACGATATGAATTATCTTAGAAACAATGGTGATGATAAGTTGGCGTGATAACGCGAGTTATTACCTTCAATCATTTAAAGAGAGAAATGAATTTAAATGATTGTTCTAAAACACGGTGATAGAAAATTATAATAGGCCATTCTGTGCTCAAGACACACAAATAAGCCATTATTATTAATTACCTCATAAATTTTAAACAGTTTATTTTCTTCCGAACTTTGCGTGGCCCCAAATAATTTATTTTTTTAAGCAGGCATCTTATTTAGTTACAAAGGCATAATAAATAGTAACAAAATGGAAACGTTGGGAAAATATTACTTTTACGGGTAAGCGTAACGTACGTTATAATCTACATGTTAATAGATGGCGTTAATTAAAATTCACTTTATGCAAGTTATGCTTTAAAATATTGGATTTTTTTATTTTTTTTATTTATTTATTAAATTGAATATAATTACATTTAATACAATGTAAGATATGGGTAGTCCCACAAAGCTGTGAAAATCAGCTTGTCTGTAGGTTCTACCATTTAATGTTATTACATAATACACATTAGCTTAAGTTTAAATATTAATACCAAATATAATGTTTAGGATAGATAAACGTTTTGTTCATTTATTAACCACTTTTTTGTCAGCTTAGGGCAGGGTTCCTCACTATTTTTTAAGTTAAAGTTTTCGTTAAATTTGTTATCAAATAAATAAAAATAAAAAATCACAGGTATCAAATAGTCAAGTGTTCTGCTACCATACTTATTTGATATTAGTGGAATTTTTAGGCCTTTTTTTTCAGTAAATCTTGTTTTGTGACTATGCACGAATTATTATTAAGACGAATTATTTGTTGCACCCGTAAATAAGCAATATGAATTTGAATAAAGAGGTTATTCAATCTATTTTTTTTTTTTTTTTTTTTTTTTTTTTTATATTAACTCCACACAGGAGGCCCTTAAGAAAATAATTTTCCTCAGGGCCTATGTCATCTTTGGGGATGCTGTGTGGAGGGTCTTTTTGTGGAGAGGAAGGAGTGAACATGGGTCTTGAAGAGTCCCATGTTGTAGGAGGGAGGAAACACAGAGGCCGGCAGTTCGTTCCACAGCCGAGCTGTTGAACTTAAGAACGAATCGTAGAAGCGACCCGTTCTCATGTGACAAATGTCAACCGTGTACAAATGTTGGGCGCGCGTTTGGCGTGTATCCCGACTACGCACCGGTGCCGAAGGGATCAATGACGCTAGTTCCTCAGAGCATCTTCCATTGTAATACCGATAGAACAAGGACAGCATACCTACTTGACGCCTGTGCTCTAAAGATTGCAGTCCGTCCGTTAAGATTGGGGAATCTATCAAACGGACCGCCCGTTTCTGCACAGAGTCAAGGGTTTTAATCAGGTATTTAGGGGCTCCGGACCAGAGATGGCTGCCAAATTCGACAGTAGGGCGCACTTGCGATTTGTACAGGGTCAGCAGTTGTGTACTATTAAAGTATCTGCGGGCCCTGTACAGTACGCCCAGCTTCTGAGAGGCCAGCTTTACTCTGGCTTCGATGGAGCCCCCATACCTGAGCTGGTCACTTATAGTTACACCAAGCATATCAATGGAAGGCCTGTTCGGAAGATTGCTTCCGTTGAAGGAGACTAGGTTATCATTTAGATCCCTTTTAGACGTAATCAGACAGGATTGGGTCTTTGAAACATTAAATTCGACGAGATTATTTTTACCCCAGGAGGAAATACTCTCGAGATAACCGTCCATTCTCTGCTTCAAAGCCCTCCGAGCCGTTGGAGTTTGTGTGCCCTTTGGGGGCTTGTCAAACAAAAAGCTATCATGAACTGTACTGTCATCCGCGTAACAATGAATCGGTGCACATGTCAAAAGGTCATTGATGTGCAACAAAAACAAAGTCGGAGACAGAACCGATCCCTGTGGGACGCCAGCATTTATAGAGTGTGAGGATGAGGTGAAACCGTCAGCAACTGCCTGAATCGACCTATCCCTTAAAAAGTCAGCAATCCATGTACACAGGGATGCGGGAAGTCCGTAAGAAGGCAATTTGTTGACAAGTCCTCGGTGCCAGACCCGGTCAAAGGCCTTGGATATGTCTAGTGCGACCGTTTGGGTCTCACCGTGACGTTCCAGGCACCGCCCCCAAACATGCGTTACATACGCGAGAAGATCACCGCACGAGCGGTTCCGCCGGAATCCGTATTGACGGTCGTTGATAATTTTGTTCTTCTCGAGGTATGTGAGCAGTTTGTCGTTGATCACACGTTCCATCACTTTGGACAGAACTGATGTGATCGCTATGGGGCGGTAGTTGGCCGGGTTGGAGCGGTCACCTTTCTTGGGAATAGGGTGAATGACCGCTTTTTTCCAACCAGAGGGCACAGTGCCACACTTCAGGGACATTTTGAAGAGCTTTGTCAAAACTGGAACTATTTCCGCAGCACACCTCTGCAATACCAGGGCAGGTATTCCATCAGGTCCACTAGCTTTGTTAACATCGAGCCCCCGTATAACGTGGAGTACATCCCGATGCCGGATCCTCAGCTTTTTCATATAGGAGCCGCAGTGAGGAACCGACGGCGGAACAGCACCTCCGTCATCGAGGGTCGAGTTTTTCGCAAACATTTTCCCTAATAAGTTAGCCTTTTCGGTGGCGGTGTTTGCTAGTGAGCCGTCAGGTCTGGTAAGAGGTGGCAAACTGGGTTTGCAAAAATTCCGACCTATTGAGCCCGCAAGGGACCAGAATGCTCTGCTGCCATGCGGGCAGGCAGCCAGCTTTTTGCTGATCTGCAGGTCGTGTTCGAATTTTGACCTATTAATGATTCTCTTGCATTCCTTTGCCGATTTGTTGTATGCTGATCTGCTTTCGGGCGTTCGAGATGTGTTGTAGGCTCGGTAAGCCGCGTTTTTTCGTCGAACTGCTTCGGAGCATTGTCGACTGAACCACGGCTTTGAGCCCACACCAGTTTCTTTAGTAGTCGATTGTATGAAGCCATCCATCGCCGATTTGATGACTTCACCAATCTCCTGGGCACATCTTGAAGGGTCCGAAGTCCGAAAACAAACAGCTGACCACGGAAAAGCGTTGAAATGGGCCCGCATACCGAACCAATCTGCTGACCTATAGTGCCACACTTTTCTCCTCAGCCTCTCATTGGTTGGTCTGAGGCTAACGGGGATTGATGTTGTCACTAGGCAGTGGTCAGATGATCCCAGAGGCGCTGTGACGTTAATCTTATAACCCTGTGGCACAGTAGTTAAGAATAGGTCTAACAGATTGGAACGGTGAGTCTGGACATCAGGAACCCTTGTAGGCTCCTGAACCAGTTGCTCTAATCCGTAGCAAATGGCAAAGGATTCCGCCTGTCGGCCAGCCGAGTCCGTTGGCCCTGAGAACTTCAACCATGGTTCGTTATGAACATTGAAGTCCCCCAGAACAATAAACTCGGCCGAAGGGTAGCGGGGCAAGAGATCATCAATAGTGTCTCTCAAATGTTTGAAGAGCTCGTCAGTGTCTGATTCGCTATGGTTCGGTGAGCGGTATAGACATGCGTAGAATCTTGCCGTACTGGCAAGATTGACGCGCACCCACATTACGTCGAATCTGGAGTTTTCCAGACTCAATAGTCGCACACAGTTGACGTCAGCTCGACTATAGAGGCAGACTCCTCCTTTGGGTCTGAACTTGCTTGCAAGGGTAAAGCCCGGGCAGTCCAGATAGGAGGAGTCTGGCGGCTCGGCTATCTGAGTTTCGGATAGGAAAAGAAGGTTGGGACGTTGGGACAAAAGATGGTGATGAACAGAATTTAAGTTAGTGTGCAGACCGCGAATGTTGGCAAAATTTACCAACAGTTTTGGCCCGCACCGGGGACGCCTGCTACTCGCCGCTGTAATGATGTTAAGTTTGTTTTTATGTATATTCATGATTTTAATTAATTTATTTTTTTGTTTTTAAGGGTATGAAGTGAAAGGAAGGTCTGGAATGGAAAGGTATGAGGGGTGGGTAGGAATCTGGGGTTCAGGCTGTCCAGGAGTGATGAGCGTTTGGTTCCAGCCCACTCACTGCGGTGCTAGGCGATAGGCTGGGAGAGTCCGGCTGGAGAGGGCATCCAATGCGCCCCAAACGCTGCTGCTGGGCCCCCTCCGGTCACGAACCGGCACAACAGCAGTGGCAGGGTTTTTTCACTCGCTGATGGGGCAGCCCACCCTTAGTCGTGAGCCTGAGGGTCGGGCCCCTGTACTATCGAGCGGCCCGGACAGCGGTAACCGGTTGTAAAGGGTCTCCCTCAACCAGCATCTCCCAACCGGCCCGCCACGCAGAAGGTGGGCCGACGCACCCGCCACCAAGACCTAGGCAAACCTTAACCCATGAACCCGGGCACCCCTGCTAAGTCACCAAACGTAGCGAACCACTTGGGGTGACCTGTGGCAGAGGTGTTGGTCATCCAGTAAATGGTTCCCAGGGCGGCGGTACCCATTCCCGCCTACCAAATTAAAAAATCTATACACGGATGCAAGAATTGAAAGAGATAGTATTGGGTGCGAATTTGAGTAATCTAAGAGTATGTTGCCTGTTGTATACTGAAGATGCGGTGCTGATTGCTAACAGAATGGAAGATCTACAGTCTCTCGTGTCTAGGGTGAACGAAGTATGTATGAAGAATGAGTTAATGATGAATGTAAGTAAGTCTAAAGTCATGGTGTTTGAAAAGGAGAGTACGAAAACAGTGTGCAATATAGCTGTGAATGAGGAATACTTGGAGCAGGTGGATGAGTTTGTGTATTTAGGAAGTATGTTCTAGAGAGATGGGAAGGCTGACAGAGATATTGAAAGAAGGGTAAATGCAGGCAAGTCCATTAATGGAGGACTGAACGCAGTTGGCGCTAACAAAAAATTATCCAAAGAAGCGAAGCTAGCAGTCCACAATGGAGTGCTGGTACCTACCCTGATGTACGGAAGTGAGGCCTTGAACTGGCAGAGAAAGGTTGAAAGTAGACTGAATGCTGTATAAATGAGATCCCTGAGGCGTATGTGTGGTAAAACCATGTATGATCGTGTGAGAAATGTGGAGATCCGCAAAGAGTGCAAGGCTGATGTAAGCGTAATGGGTAAGATCAAGAAAGGGACACTTAGATGGTTTGGGCATATAGAGCGAATGAACAAAGAAAGGAGTGTAAGGAGAATATACGATGCAAATGTGAATGGTAGCAGAAGTCGGGGACGCCCGAGGAAGACATGGCACGACCAAGTGAATCAGATACTTGAGTCGGGCCATGTCAAGAGTCTGAATAATAGAAGAGTATGTATGAGACGATGTATGAATGTGAATGAGGCAAGAAGTGTCTGCCATGACCGAGTTGTTTGGCGGTCCGTCCTCTCTGCTTACCCCTTCGGGGAAACGGCGTGATGGTTAGTTAGTTAGTTAGAGTTTTGTACATATAAAAACTGAACTCTTTCATGTTTCTGGAAATTATTTTGTAATTACAAATAATTACAAAATCAACATTTCAAGTGGTATGGTGATATAAGATGTCAGGCAGAGAAAGGGAGATAGAGTGCACACTTTTGATGGGCTGTATAGATCTTACATTCAAAAGTAGCTATGTCATTTGATAATATTGGTTTTCTTTCAAATAGATTTGGAACGCACTTCTATTTATTTATTTGTCATTCGTTTGAGCCAATTTCAAATAAATGCTTGAAAAAATAGACTAGACTAGATGGGTTGTTTCACAAAATTTGAACAATTCATCGAATTTCAAAGCTATAATTGAAGTTTGGTTATTATTTGATCACTAGCCGGTTATATCAGAGTACTTACATACACCTAAGAGTGTAGTGCAAATAGTATTATTATTTTATTTTTTTTATGATTTATCATATGTTTATTTTTTCTGCAGGTAATATCACTGGAAGGTTGGACAGACATTATGTACTACGTACAGGACGCTCACAGCTTTTGGGATTGGATCTACTTTGTCCTTCTTATTGTGGTAAGTTGCTTTCAAAATTGTTCAATAATAATAGGGTAATTAGAATTCTAAATAAGCTGTGAAAATCCTTATACGCGCCTGAAAACTTCAGCCGTGGTCGTCGCCACGACTTGTTCAAGATACCACACTCAAGATGCTCTAGCACAAGGCTGCCCAACCCCAGGCCCGCGGGCCACATTGTGGCCCGTGAACGAATTAGTGGCCCGCGTGAACCATTTTCAAAAAACCCGCCAATTTGAAAAAGTGTCGCGGGTCCGCGGTAAAACAAACAATGCAGCTTGCGCGCGGTCACCAGTGTTGCCAACGAAGGCGATTTATCGCTATTTAGGCTACTCAGAACGAGAATCAGCGACGAAAAAATGTAACCTATTGAACTTACTTTTTAAACAAAAATACACCGTTTTTTGTAATATTATTTTTGCGTCGTAAATTGTTGTGGGGAATCACATATGATGTTTTTGGGGTGTGCGGAATTTTTCTCAGCGAAGTTCCGTAACGACCCCTCCCCCCCCCCCATGGATTTCAAATATTTTGTGGGGAGCACTCATTTTGAATTTTTTTTTGTGGTGAAAATAGAAATTCTCTAACAATCACCCCCCCCCCCCCATGGAAATAGGATTCAGTGGCCCGCCAGTGATTTTTTAATCGTCAATTTCGCCCAACTGTTAAAAAGGTTGGGCAGCCTTGCTCTAGCACAACACATCATGAGACGAAAATCATAATTTTTTTACTTAAATTAGCGAGAATGTGAAAAAAGCTAGGACGATTAATAATTATTATTGTTTCACACGAAGATATTTCTACGAATTCTATCGTTTTGAAATTCCATCCACGGCCTTTTGAGTTTGAATCCGTCATTCCATTGGAAAATTGCAACAAATTTCTTGATAAAAGCTTCCTAGAGTGTCGGGATTCTAGAATGTAGGACCCGCTGGGTATGCTGACACGTCCCTTCGAAAGTGTTATTTACATAGTAATTCTCAAGTAGCAGCACTCATCTGTAATGTGATGTCCTCGTCTCACCTGGGAGTCTCTAGCGTGTATGGGAATATCACACTAAGCTAGAAAGTAGCATTTTTCATCTGGATTTTCTTTGAGATGCCTTGGTTATCTGGGTAACTCTGGATTAAAAACTGCTTTGATTTTTAGAAGCTTCCTCTGAAAAGTTTACTATGTACAACGTACAACTTGGTAATCATATAGACTACACACAACGTAGATATACTAGGCAATCATATAAACTACATACAACGTAGATATAATAGGTAATCAAATAAACTATGTCCACAAAGCGTAGATATACTTGGTAATCGTATAAACTACACACAACGTAGATATACTATGCAATCATATAAACTACATAGAACGTAGATATACTAGGTAATCAAATGAACAACATACAGCGTAGATATACTTGGTAATCGTATAAACTACACACAACGTAGATATACTATGCAATCATATAAACTACATAGAACGTAGATATACTAGGTAATCAAATGAACAACATACAGCGTAGATATACTTGGTAATCGTATAAGCTACATACAAAGTAGGTATACTAGGCAATTATATAAACTACATACAATGCAGATATACTAGGTAATCATGTAAACTACATACAAAGTAGATAAATCATATAAACTAAAATCAACTTAGATATACGGGGTAATCATATAAACTACATACAACGCAGATATACTATATATATAAACTAGAAACGAGATCTGAATAGCCAGGTACTTCCCCACCTTTTTCCTACTCACTACCTTCCCCTCTCCACTAACTTCAGCCTCACAACATACCCCATTTGGAGATGCCAGTCTCACTGGCTCCAGATGGTTGGGAGCAGTTGGGACTTTTGTGCGGTATTCACACAAAAATTAATAAATAATACATTTTTTCATCTTTAATTTGAACAGAAATGTTTTTGCTACTTCACAAAATTATTGATAAAATTTATAAATGCCTATTAAAAGGGATACCTGTGTTAGTGATTTTGTGATTATATTTTTTAATTTAAATTTTATTTGGTTTCATTTGAATTCCAACTATTTACCCTCCTATTCCATCCACAAGCAAATGCTTCTAATGGAAGAATAGTATAAATCAGAAGATGTAAAATAATTATTTGTAAAACCCGAATTGTATGTACAAAAGTTGTATTCAATAATAAACGACCTACTTACAAAATCATTATTATTTAAAAAACGTAAAAATAAATTTAAATGTAATATTTTCAATCTAATAAATCTGGTGAGAATTATATTATTATATTATTATTATTTGGTACATTATTTTGTTACAATTTATGTTTTCCAGTAATGTAGGCCTCACTGGGTGGCTTGCCCGTGCTGAGGCCTTCATTTTATAATATGAAAATCTAGTCTAAATATTACATTTAAAGAGAAGATAGTAAATTTGAAAAGGAAATAATAAATTTAAAATTAAAAATAAAAATACATAATAATACATTTAAAATTAAAAAATAATACAATGAAAATAATCTTGTGTGTTTGTGAGTGATGTGTGTTTATGTTGGTTTTGTGTGTTACGTGTAGGTTTTATTTTTATTTTATGCTATGACATTTTGGTAATATTGTCTTTTTTGTTGTTTAATCCATTTTGTAATTTTGTGTGTGAATTTATTTTTATTTTCCTCAATTTTAATTTCAATTTTTAGACTGTTGAAAGCTTTTATAGCATGGTATTGGTAGTGTCTTTGTCCAAAGGTTGAATTTACTGTTGGAGTTGTAATGTTTTCTTTGTACGCTTGTCTAACTGGTCTGTTAGTGTTATTTTGTGTATGTTGAAATTTATTTTTTTTGTTAAAAATGTAGTTTAGTAGTGTTTTAACGTATAATTGGCGTATATCTAGTACGTCACAGCTGTTGAATATTTGGTCTGTATCGGTCAGTCTATGTTTTTTTAGTATTATCTTTAAGATCGTTTTCTGTGCGGTTTCTATGTAATTGATAGCCGAGTTTGTTGCTCCTCCCCAAGCAATAATTCCATATTCTATTATTGATTGGCAGAGTGCAAAATATATTGTTTTCAATTGTTTTATTTTATATATGTTTCTTATGTTAAGGAAAATGTGTATTGTTTTGAGAAGTTTATTTGTGATTTGTTTGATGTGAGGTATCCATCTAAGGTTATGGTCAATTACGATTCCTAGATACTTTATTTGTTCTGTTTTTTCTAGAGGAGGGCAATCGCAGATGTTGGTGTTTAAACATTCGTGTATTTTTATGGTGTTTGTATTGTTTTTTGGCTGTCCCGTGCTATTTATACTGTATGTTGTGAATTTTGTCTTTGATATGTTAAGTGTAAGTATGTTTGAGTCTAGCCATGTTTTCACTTGCGAGATTCCCAAATTCGCTATGTTATATACATTATTCCAATCCTTAGCTTTGAAGAGTAAAACTGTGTCGTCAGCATAGCTAACTATTTCACCGTCTATTTTCATGCTGTAAAGATCATTTATGTAAATAGTAAAAAGAACGGGCCCTAGTATGCTTCCTTGTGGAACTCCATATGTAATTGGCAGTGGTTTACTAGTGTGGTTGTTAATTTTGACTTGTTGTGTTCTGTTACTCATATAACTTTTAAATAGTTGAAGTTCCTTGCCTTTGATACACATGTTTTCTAATTTTTTTAAAAGTGAATTGTGGCAGATTGATATTATATTATATTATATTTATTCAACAAACATAGCTGGTTAATTCAAACAATTTAGAACACGTGTTACATAGTTCTTTAATCAAAGATATTCCTTCTTTTTGGGTACATTCATGGGCGTACTGCTAATTATTGTGTATTTAAATTAAATTTCGATTTATTGGAATAACTTCTGAAAATTGTATACATCAATTTAATATTTAATCATTTCAAGAAGAACATAATATCGATAAATCTAAACATGAAACAGGACAAGACACTGGTAAAAAGCGTAACGGTCACAACTGTGGATCAAACCCGGATTGCAGTTTTCCCGGGACGGCGCTTTTAACTGTCACATCTTTATTTTCAAGTATGTCACATCTCTACTGTAGGTTAGGTTAGGTTGGATCAAACCCGGAATCTCAGTTTTCACGGGACGACGCTTTTAACTGTCACATCACTATTTACAAGTATGTCACATCTCTACTGTAGGTTAGGTTTGGTTAGGTTAGGTTGGATCAAACCCGGAATCTCAGTTTTCCCGGGAAGACGCTTTTAACAGTCACATCACTATTTTCAAGTATGTCACATCTCTACTTTAGGTTAGGTTGGATCAAACCCGGAATCTCAGTTTTCCCAGGAAGACGCTTTTAACTGTCACATCACTATTTTCAAGTATGTCACCTCTCTACTGTAGGTAGTAAGTAGCTAAGAGATGATTATTGTTTGTGATCTCTCTAAAAAAAAGTCTAAAATCGTCTGGATTAATAATACCGGTAGAACATGACAGCATTCACATCTGACGTCTATGCTCTAACTTACAATTTAAAAAAACTATTTTTCTGAAAACTTTTTAGACAAGCATAAATGTAATCTTCCTACAAATCATTTTAAATTGAACTTCTCGCCATAGTTTGAAGTTTTCGGAGTCAGACGAACAAATTTTTGGGTAAGACCCGAGACCGGCGGTAAATTAGGTTACTGAAAATGTTTCCAAGTTATGCTTTGGTCGAATTAAGGGAATCAAGTGATGCTTAACACACCGTGGCGCACGAAATTAAAAAAAATAAATCTTTTGTTCTACCAAAGTAAGCATCTGGTTTATGCCAGTGTTATACCTCATTTTCAGTACATGAAACTACACCATAATAATTATTTCACATAGCTCGCAATTCATATTTTTTTGTTTATGAAAAACTTGAGAATAGAGCAGACTATTTTTTAACAGTGTTTGAGGGGTAAATTTAAATTATAGGTAAATTCAGTTTTGCGAGTTGTGCTTAAATAACGTTTCCCTTAGTTACTATTATAATAAATTATAATCAAGATTATATTTATTACTAAACGATTTATGCAAAGATTTAATAACTTGGAACAAATTTTCTTTTATAAAAATTAAAGGTTAAAATGTAATATATCTGTAGCGGTAGCTACTAGAATGTTCGGGAACGTCCATACATGCAACTCGCATCGACATTTATTTATTTATTTATTAACGGACATCGTCCAAATTACAAAATAATAACACGAAAACAATAAAATGAAAAAATACAGGATTAGACAAAGGTACATGAAAGCAAAGACATAAGGCAGATATAATGTAATAAAATAAAGTGACAAGTCGAATCAAGTCAAGACTACGCCGTGGGTCAGGACCACAGGACACTTATAATATTCCGTCACTTGTTTAGCGACCGGCAAAAATCATTCAGACTTATTCCAAAGAAGTTAAGGTTTTGACTTGAGTTGACCAGTCTACACATTCTGGACAATGGTGAATAATATCCAAAATTTGTCGAATGATGGTTGAGGAAGAGCAGTTCATTATTTCTGAGTCTGTGCGAGGGGATATTGAAGGGAATGAGCTTCAGTAGAGTAGGTGAATCAAAAATACCATTTATAATTTTGAAGAAGCAAATGAGGTCATTTCTTTCCCGACGGACTTCCAAAGGAGAGAGGTTTAGAGTTAGTTCAATTTCATCATATGAGTATTTGCCTTTTTCTAATCCTAGCCTCCTAGCAATCCCTCTTAAGAACCGATGTTGAACAGATTCAATGCGTCGAATGTGGACAGCATAAAAAGGAGACCAGATTACACAAGCATATTCAAGATGGGGGCGAACCAAAGAGCAGTAAAGAGTTCTAAGGGTATTTACGTTTTTGAAGTCCGAAGTGATTCTAGTGATGAAACCAAGTAGTTTGAGGGATTTATTAACGATTGCATTTATGTGATCCCGAAAAGAAAGCTTGCTATCAAGAGAGACACCAAGGTCTTTAATAGATTTAACAGTTGCTAAGGAAATATTATTAAGTTTGTATTCGAAGACAATCGGTTTTTTTGATCTATAGAAGGACATAATTTTGCATTTATCGACATTTAGTTTTAAACAATTAATTTTACACCAATTATAGAAAGAGTCGATATCCGATTGGAAAAGAAGGCAGTCATCGTGATTTTTTATTATTTTTAGAATCTTATTGTCGTCCGCAAAAAGCCAAAAGCTTGTATGAGAGAAAATACTTATAATGTCGTTTATAAATAAGTTAAAAAGAAGCGGCGCTAGATGTGCTCCTTGAGGTACGCCGGACGTTACTTCAATAATACTAGACACAAGGTTGTTTAATTTAACTCGTTGTTTTCTATTGCTTAAGTAAGAATTAAAGAAGGATAACAAGGGGTTTCTAATACCGATAGCATATAGTTTGGCCATAAGGATTGAGTGGTTTACTTTGTCAAAAGCTTTAGAAAAGTCGGTATATAGAACATCTATTTGTGGGTTATCTTCTTGGCCATTGACGATGGAATTGGTAAAGGATAGTAAATTAGTAGTAGTAGATTTAGCAGATCTAAATCCATGCTGTTCCTCGATCAGTACGTTTTTAAAGATAGGTGTGATTTTCTTCGTGATTATTGACTCAAATATTTTAGGAATATGGGATAATATCGATATGGGTCTATAGTTTTCTACGTTCGACTTATTGCCGGATTTGAAAATAGGTCTGATATAAGAAACTTTCCAGGAGTCCGGAAAAGTGGCAGATGATATTGACAAGTTATATAACAAACAAATCGGCTTAGATATAGTAAATTTACATTCCTTCAGTAATATTTCTGGAATATCATCAGGACCAGTGTTTGTTTTGCTGGGGAGATTTTTTAAGGAGTTAAAGACATCTATGAGTGTGATTTGGCAATTATTTAAATCAATAGTATTAGTATTGTTGAGTGGAGGGATAGTGCACGAGGTATCAGAGTAGACGGAGGAGAAGTGTTCAGCGAAAAGGTTAGCAATGTCGAGACCGTTGGTAGCATGTTTTTCATTAAAAAACATACTTGGAGGGAGATCATTATCATCAGTACGTTTTTGTTTAACAAATTTCCAGAATTGTTTAGAGTTAAGCTCTAATTGTGTCTCGGTGAGTTCGATGTAGGATTTGTATCACCTAACAGATTCGATTTTGGATTGTTCTCTTAGCTGAGAAAATTTTTGATAATATGCTAAGTTGTTCGTACATTTGAATAATTTGTGTATTTTCTTTTTCTCGATTATCAACTTCTTTAGTTTCATGCTGAACCAAATGGGAAACTTAGGATGGGAATAAGTTCCCTTAGGTACAAATAAGTCTATGGCATGAGTTATACATTCGTTGAATTTAAATGTAGCATCGTTAATATTGATGTTCGATTCAAGAAATGTCCAGTCAGTTTGGGCGAGATATCTGTTCATGCTAGTATAGTCACCTTTGTTAAATTTGTAGTGGTATGTAACCGTTGATTTTAAGGTGACATTTTTGAAAGGATTAGTGAAGTTGATATCGAGTGGTGGGTGATATTTATCTATTGGTAGTAATGAGTCAGAAGCTTCACTAACACAAACGCTAGGCATGTTAGTAAAGATCAGGTCAAGACAGTAACCTTGACAGTTATGGATCGAGTTTAGTTGGAACATGTTCAAGTAGGCAAATAGATTCATTATTATGGAAGCTTGAAGAGAAATATTACTAGGAGTTTTCACACCATGATTGTCATTAAGCCATATTACCTTCGGTAGATTGTAATCACCGCAAATAATTAATGAATCGGCATTTATGGAAATACGTTCAATAGCTTCAGTATGTGACTTGTAGATATCTGTTGAAGAGGATGGGGGAATGTAGACACAACCAATGACAAGTTTCTTGGAGCCAAGAAGAACACAAACAAATAGTTCTTCAGATACAACATTACGAGAATCAAGAATGTGGCAAGAGTATTTTTTTTTAACACATATCATGACCCCGCCACCTCTAGACTTGTTTGAAGAAGAAGAGCGGTCACAGCGAAAAATATTATAACTATGCAGTCCAAGTTCGGTTGAAGCAATATTGTCTGATAACCATGTTTCAGTGAAAAATAAGAAATCATAAGGACTTATGTTTACGGAACATCTGAAGGCATTTAGTTTAGTATTGAGACCGCGAATATTTTGATAATAGGAATAAAAAATTGTATTACTGGGATGACTATTCCGGTTCAGCCTAAAAAATTTACACGAGATAGTTCCCGTCTCTCAGCGGCTTGGCGGGCTGGACAATCAGGGGAGCCAGTGTTGTGTGTGGCCGGTTTCCTGAAGAACTTGCAGGTGGCGCATGATGGTGGCTTGTCGGGCGTCGGGCAAGTATCACGATTGTGTCCAGGTTTTCCACAGTGGGAACAGGTTGGCGTGTCTGCGCTACACTTTGTCGCAGTATGTCCATAGAGTTGGCAATGTCCACATTTAATATTGTCGATCCAGTCCCTTACAGAATGTACCTGCCAGTCCATAGCTAGTTTGGAGAAGCGAATGAGGGAGTGGCGAACAGAGGGAGGAACTCGAAAGACGTGGATACACCGTCCAGTGCGAGGTCCAACTTTATGTGAGAACTGCAACTTATCTTTTAAATCATTTAGTTGTAGACCAGTTTCTTCATGAGTTTGTTGATGTATAGCCAAGGTGATATTCTCGAGGGGTACAATTTGAGGTAAGCCGTGGATAGCTATCCGAGGAAGTTTATGGGAAGCAACGGCCGCTTTCAGACCGGCGTTGGATAGGGTCGGTGCATTGGCCAGTTTAATGGCCTCGGCATCAGTACTGGGATGCACGACTACACCTCCATTCCTAATTTCTCGTACTCCCGTGATTGTAATTCCCAATGATGATGGGTTAGTGGACGTCTTCAGTGTTTCAAGGGTATTATTGGAGGTAAGTTCCGTGTCGTCTTTAGGGTAGATAAGTACTGCGGGTCTTGCAGGGAGAATAGGTAGATTATTTCTGGTGTTAGGAGGATAATTTTTAGGGTAGGTTTGGTTGGAGACAATCGAGCTCCACGTGCTGTTGGGATTATCGGGCGTTTGGTTTGATGATAGATGTTTGTATGTCATAATTTTGCCTTCGAGGATGCCTAGTTTGATACCCATTTGACCGATATTTCCTAACAGATCTGTGAAATTAGGGGTAAGCTTGGAAATCTGATCCTTTGTGAATTTATTAGAAGAATCCAGTATTACTATGTTTAAATTATTTAATACAGAAGTTGCCTTCGCCAGGAATTGCTGCGCAGTATTTTCTTGGTCCATTGTATATTTAGAGTTGACTGTGGTTATTAGTAAGTTATTATTTGGATAACTGATGTTTGGCCTTGTCGTAGTGATCTATCTGACCCAAAAACGGTATCTATGAGTTTTTCAATAGAGATGTTATGACGATGTTAGAACTTGACGTATTGAACAATCTGAACCAAAAACGGTATCTATGAATTGTTTTCTATGGAAATCTTTAACTTTATCCAATTGTCTATGGTAAACTTCTTGGTTCAATGACTTGTCACTTTGCTTTTAAAAGATTGATTTTATCACTAGTATTAGACTTTTCGTATGCTATAACACTATTCACCACTGGTTTAATCACTGTTTAATATGTGGGACAAATAATCATAGGATTTGGTGAATTTTTCGATATATATTTTAAGAATAAACGCGGAGCGAACCCTGGAGTGTATACCGTTTTATTTATAACAAATAATGATCATAGAACCTACTAGTGAAAAATCGTACGTACGGCGCATCTACCTATTCGCGATTTGCTGGTTTGTTCTCGAACGCATTTGCACTTATATAAAGCGGCTACTTCAAGGTACCCCAGTCAGTCAGTAATAAGCAGCTACAGAGTCTTACAAGTGAATACCCTGTACGAGCGCTCGCCTCTAAGTGAATTCGGGCGGCCGCTTTGGTCAACCCACGCGCCGCCCCCCGCTCTTACCACACCGTGCCGCCATGGGCCACGGACCTACTACGCCCGACGTCGCCTGACGTTAAAGGAGCGGCTACGGATATTAATTGACTCTGCGGGAGTACAACAGCGCCTTGGCCTAGTAATATCATCCCTGGCCTGGGCCCCCCACGGGCCTATGCCCTGCGACATCTTCGCCGGCATGCATCTCCCGCACAGCGAGCTCATCCGCGCTCACATCATCTGCCGACCAGGTCAACCGTACTTTCGGCTCTCTCACTACACACTGGAGTATAGGGAAGAGTCAACGTCATCCCCAGTACTGAACACCATCTACAAGTCCGGTCTCAATCAACGCGGTGTCGAGCCACCGACTTCATCGCCTCGACCACTCCACCATCATCATCTCCGCTTACATCTGGTATCGATCTTCGACCCGAGGAATTCACGGTTGGCTACATCCACCAACTGCGTGAGCATCGGTCCGGAGTCATCTCTCGCTACTACACTGACTCAATAAACACTTTGACCTTACAACCTCTTGCATTCGTCTCCTTACTACATCCCTAAATATCATTGAAGAAGACATTAACATGTAATTTGTGGTTAAAGTTGTTGTCCCAATAAGACAGAGATCCTAGGTTCGATTCACTGTTGAGACAGTTACCTTTTTATTTTTCTGCGTCTCGTTTTTTTTATGTTTCGTTTATATTTATTAATATTCTTCTTCTTCAATGATTTGTGTTCAATTTTTACACCCTTAAACGGAATTCAAACTTTTCACCGATACTTATTTTTTTTCAACGATAATCATACTTTTGAGATGACCGTTTTTCCGTTATTTGTTGTTTTAAGCTCACACCTACGGAAAACGTATTTTTCTGATTTTATGACCACGAATCTGGGTCGCTTGGCCAAAATTACCATTTGGCAAAAGCCATGTAATGTAAAATATACATGTTATTATTTTTCGTACACATAGTCAAATCTCCACACAAAGACACTTGTTGATACAGTGAAATATTCGAGTTACTAATGTTGACATTTACATATTTTTCTTTTTTATGTGAATATGCACAAGCGTCCCAACTGCCGTCTGGAGCCAATGAGACTATGGTATCCCCGATCGGGGAGAGGCTGAAGGTAGTGGGGAGGGGATGGATGTGGGAATATGAAGGTAGGAGATTACTTGGCTATTCAGATCTGGTCACCAAACACGGTTAAAGCCATTTCAGGCAAAGTATTAATTCTGAATGGTGGTCTTACACCAGAGCAATATTGAGAGTATCTTCGACTCTGGAACGTACTGCAAGTATACTACATATTATTTTTAATAAATAAATAGTGAAATAGCACATCAAATTTAATTTACTTGGGTGACCTTTGGATTTCTAGTTGAAAACCTTACCCCTCAAACACGGAGGCCGTGCTTTTAAAGCTGTAGCTATACAAAATTTAAAGCTGCAGCTATACAAAAAACACACTCTTCTCTGTAAAAGCCAAATGTTAGCTTTTATGATAAATTACGTCGGTTATCTGTTAATAATTTGCTCTAAACAATCTATCCATCAATATTAACTATTACTTACTCCTACAAACAGAGTCAAAACTGTATACAAAACACTTATTTTTTCGGGAGAAAAATAAAATATAAAAGCATAAATTCCATCCCCCAAGGGTTCAATATCACTTTTTTGATAATAAAATTCTCAACGTAAAATACTTTCCGTGGCAATCTGATACGTCACTTAGGTAGTTTGTTGGCTACGTAATAGATACAGCGAAACGCAGATACGTTCTACGTTGATACTTCAATAGCCGTAAATAAAATCAACGGTTTTCAGGGGACACATCACGCCATTTTTCACGGTATCTAAATCGGTACGAGCTGGATAATAAAGTGGTAGACACGTTGTTTTATGGGACAACTAGCACAATAAAGTCAATACTCCTCTGGGGTTAACTCGGGGTTAAGAGATAAACCACTTGAAGGGATTTGCGAACTTACTTAAGGTTAATACGGGAATAAGGTTGAGTTGGTATAAAAAAATATTTTTAGCCAATCGATTATAAAGTTTCTTTCTTGTTATTTATTTTCATTGCCTTTTATCGTAGACGTTTTAAAAGAGATTTAAAAAAATATCCATTGGGGAGGTAAGTTTCTAGACTCAAGGGTTTTAGTCTCAAAACATAGGGTAACTCAAAGAAAGTTTTCCACATATTTTCAAAATAAAACTTTCATTATATTTAAGTTCTTACGTTTCATTATATTTAAATTTATAGGTTGGGCGAAATTATTTTTTTTATCTTAAATTCAAATTTAATTTCTGTTTGGAAAATGCCGAGCAGCAGTTCCTCTTAATTTAAAATCGTTACATCCCTTGAAATATCTTTAGCTGTGTATAAATTATGTTTTCTTTCAACCTTTCTCTTGTTCACTCTAGAGCAAGGCTGCCCAACCTTTTTAGCAGTTGGGCGAAATTGACGATTTTGAATCACTGGCGGGCCACTGAATACCTGACGGTTCCTATTTCCATGGGGGGGGGGTTGTTAGAGAATTTCTATAAAACATAATTCCCCACAAAAAAAATCTAAATAAGTGCCCCCCACAAAATATTTGAAATCCATGGGGGGGGGGGGTGGCTACAGGATTCCATTTCGACGCAAAAATGTCGAAAACCGGTGTATTTTTGTTTCAAAAGTAAGTTCAACAGGTTAGATTTTTTCGTCGCTGATTCTCGTTCTAATAATCGCCGTCGTTGGCAACACTGGTGACCGCGCGCAAGCTGCATTGTTTGTTTTACCGCGGGCCCGCGACACTTTTTCAAATTGGCGGATTGGAGGGTTTTTTGAAAATGTTTCACGCGGGCCTGGGGTTGGGCAGCCTTGCTCTAGAGTTCACAAGAGTTTCCTGTTCCTATTAGATTAATAATACTTGCAGCTTTGTACAAGTGGACACTGTAATCTACATAACGGTGACTGAATCCAAGCTTATTTCCGCTGTAACTGTGCACGTCGAAGCTATTACGCAAGTCATTTAAAATGGATTAAAACTAATGACACGTATTCAGATTTTGACCTTTGAGGTAATTTCCATTAGATGCATTAAATGCATTAAACTTATGATGATTACGATTCAGCTTTAACCGAAGAGCAGTCTATAATAACCTTTAAGATTATGCAAGTATGATCTAATGAATCATCACCAATAATAAAACCTGCAAAACTGCGAAAGTAATGTGTATTTTAGAAAATAGAATACCTGATAACAACTGAATTTTAAAAATGTTTCGAGTGATTTCAGATGTTGACATCTCTTCAATACTGTAATGTCTTTAATTTACTAGTAATATTCAGATTCCGTTTGCAAAAGTGTTTTATGGAAGACTTCAATAATTTATGGACGGTTCGTCTAGATTATAAGGTTATTTATTTACGATTAAAAAAATACAAAGTTTCTAACGTCCCTTCTAGCTAAGTATATAAGTTATTCTGGTGGAACAGTTTTAACGCTGCGCTGTGCTGCATACAGTCGGCTAGGTTCGGGAATCTTCCATTATTCTTAAGGCGATGCACTACGTCGTGTAATATTTTAAATTGAGCCGCTATCAATAACAACCCTTACGTAGATGGCGATAAGGTTTAAATTAAGGTGTTAACACCATCCGCCTGTTTTGATTTATGCAAGAAAAAAACATGGCCAAAAAGTGCCTTTTATTTTATTTTGTGGATGTTCAGGCATAAATATTTAATTTTTTTCGATCATTTTATAAATAACTTAATTTGCCACATTATACAATAAAATCATAACCGAAAATGGGTTCGTAAGTAGGAGATTTTGAACTTTAAAGCAGTTTTCATAGGCCTTATACATTATTTCTTTCTGAGCTTATAAAAGGACTTATCTAAAAAATACTCGATTGTTTCAAAGGCCAAGATGTATTCTACTCGCAGTATTTAATTAAAGCATCTGAAACATTTCTAGGCGACCAAATTTTCAAACCAAAAACACATGATTTTGCATTACTACGTATGGCATCGCCTTAAAGTGGTATCCTCAATTTAAGAATAGTTGTTGCGTCACTAATTTGAGCATATTCATCAACCTATAAATGTCTGAATGCGACTCATAAGGACCCCGATTAGTAGAATTGCTGGTGCAAACGGTGCATATGTGGAATATCTGCCAACTTGTGGTTGCAACTCTCGGTATGCTTATGATCGCATAAAATTTAAATCCCCTATAAAGATACTCTATAGCAGAGGTAGGGAACATGCGGCCCACAAGCCAATTTCATACGGCCCGCTAGACTTTTTGTCTTGGCTAAATATATATTTTTTTTAATTTGCGGTATAAAATATTAAACGGATTCTTTTCCGTTTTGTAAAAACTTTAATTTTGATATTTTGCATGGATTCCGTTTCATAAGGGGAGGTAAGCTTCCAAATTATGAAGTAACAGAAGAGAGTTTTGATATATTTTTATTTAATATCAATCGATCGGATTTGAGGGTGCCACGATAAAATATTTAACGTTTTCAAAATATATATTACAAAATATGAAAGAGTCTATTTCATATCGGCTGCACTAAATTATTTTTTTTAAAGTTTTTTTAATATTTCAGAATGACATAATCAACCAAATTTATTGGTTTAGCCCTGGAGACAGAAAATTTTGTGGCTTGCTTTGATTGTTTTACTAAAAATTACGGTTTTAAAATATATAAATAGATTTCTGACACCACCGACTGCAAAGTTTGCTACCTACGTCAAGCTGTATGTACCCTACCCCCTGTGGCCCACTAATAAATTGAAATCGATAAATTGATTCTTCGGTTAAAAAGGTTGCTCGTAACTGCTCTATGGAATTATCCGCTTGTTTAAAGTTTGACCCGGAGGAAAGTTATCTTTAATTGTGGATCTTTTGAACAGTTGCATAGCGTAACCAATAGCTCTAATATCTCTATAAAGTGATCGTAGTTATCACTGGTTTGAATACAATTTAAATAAAAATTAGATCCGTCACTTTATCTTTGTGTTTGTGAATTCCGCACAAGAGTCCCAACCGCTCCCAGCTGTCCTGAGCAAACGGGGAAATGGCACCTTCAATTGGGACATTCTGTGAGTCTCGAGGGAGTGGGGAGGGGAAGATGTTTGTAAAGAGGACTATATCTCTGTTACCAAATGATTGATTAAAAAGGTCAATTTTTTTAAATAATAAAAAACAAAGAATCAATTGGAGATTTAAGCCATAAATCGCCTAAAAATGATAATGCAGCTTTGTTACCAGACGTGAATGCATTTCTCTATCGATTAAGCTTAATTATTAGTGTCAAATCATCTATAAGTAGTAAGAGAATAGCTTAAAATCTCTTTAAGTCTTTCCATATTAAAATATCTTTATTTTATTTACTATTTATTATTATTTTTTTCGCAAAAACTTAATGAGTTAAATCCAAAATTGTAATATTTAATTATTGAAGATGATATTAGCGATTCTCAAATGAAAATTTGAAGGAGAAAAATATGAAAAAAATAAGGTCGGATAGTACTTGAACCAAGGACTTTCGCCTTGCCGGGGCGCTGCTCTACCAACTGAGCTAATGGGACCCTACTTCTTTCGGTCATATTTAACTACCAATGTTATCTTCATTTTATCTACATGCATAATTTATTGGCTGCTATCTTTATATAATAATGTTCTAATATGTATTAGCGATTATATAATAACATTAGCGAGCGGATAAAGACGTTGTCTCGGTAAGACAGAGATTCTGGTTTTGATTCCCAGTCGAGACCGTTATCTTTTCTTTATTTTCTGTGTCTTATTCTATTTCATGTTTTTAAATTTAAATTAACAATATGAATATACTACACGGATATTTTTATAAATAAAACTTGTAATCCTATTTTTTTTCGAAAATTATCAGCTTTTCATTCCATGCAAGACTACTTTACTTAATGTTCCCGTATCTGTAAATAATTTTCATAGAATTAAATATCACTAAAAAATAATAATGCAATTAATTAAATTAATTAACTGTTATAATATGAAGTATGAAAACTATAAAAACAATTTCAATTGATAACGGCTATAACATTGGAAAAATTATTTTAAAAAAACAAGAAATATAAAAATAAAATTTATTTAATTTATCCGGTTCATACTAAAAAAATTGCATGCCGGGATTTATCGGTCCAATATCTGTTAAAACAGCATAAGATTTTTGTTTAAATGTGGTTTAAATATAGATTTTAGAATTAATATTAGTTTAGGAACAAGCCTTAAAAATTCAAAAAGTGGTAATCCTAAACTCGACAATGGTGGTAAATGTGAATCAAAAAGTATACAACGTATAGTATGTAACAATATTAAAAGCACCTCTTCAAAATTCGCAGAACATCTCTTAGGACGGGTTGTTTTACAGAATTAGAACAATTCATCAAATTTCTAAATTGATTTTCATGTTCTGTGAAGGTTCTATTCAAGTTCTGTTATTATTTCATTATTGGCCAGTTGTTTCATCAAATTGAAATAGTAACATTACTTTATTACATTTTTTACTGCTCCTAGGTTCGCCCCCATCTCGAATATGCTTGTGTTATATGGTCTCCTTTTTATGCTATCCATATTCGTCATATTGAGTCCGTTTAACATCGGTTCCTAAAAGGGATTGCTAGGAAGCTAGGATTAAAAAGAGGCAATTACTCGTATTATGAAATTTAACAAATTCTTAACCTTTCTGCTTTAGAAGACCGTCGGAAAAAATCTGATCTTATTTGTTTCTTTAAAATTATCAACAATTTTATTGACTCACCTACATTACTAGAACTCATCTTATTCAATATATCTTCTCGTAGACTCGGAAATAAAGAACTGCTCTCCCTCAATCAACACTCGACTAATTATGCTTATAATTCACCATTGACCAAAATATGTAGAATGGTCAACTCGCGTCGAGACCTTGATTTTTTGGTATAAGTCAGATTGTTTTTCGTCGCTCACTATGCAATTGAGGATATTTTGTATCACTATATTTTTAGCAAGGTCTTGACTTGAATTGACACTTCTATTTCATTTCTATTTTCTTATGTTTTCCCTGTTTGTCTCTGCTTTTATATTCTATCCTTTACTCTTGCATTGTACATTGTCCCAAATCTTGTGTCGCTTTGTAATATATTGGACGTAAGTACGTTAATTAATAAATAAATTATTTGAATAGAACCTTCACAGATTTTGAAAATCAACTTGATGAACTGTTCAAATTTTGTGAAACTATCCGTCTTTAGTGAATAATCATGTTCCGCTTAACAACAATGAGCCTATACCCTTACAAATAGAAATAAAGAATCATAGATAAAGTTTTCTTTGACAATCAATAAACGAATGAATGATCCTAATATAACGTTAATTATTATAGTTAAGGACATGATTTATTCCCCACTTCTCAGTATGTTCAAGACCTAAACAATATAGTGCATTTAAATAAATAGCAGTCACTTCATTATAAAATAATTAAGAACACATTGCCATTTAATGTGCTGAAAACGGACTCCAAAATACCACACAGAATAAAAAAAATAAATCGGTTTAACCGGTAATACATCATTTTACACGTCATAAAAATTGAAACTGAAAAAGACCCATGTAAATAAGTCGTCTGAACTTGACCTAAACTCAGTTTGAAAATGGCCGTGAATACCAAAACAGCTGTCACAATAATAAAATAAAACTCAAATACTTTATAATATTATTATTAAATTTTTACAAAAATAAAATGGAGTTCTGCGAATTAAACACAAAAACAATCAATTAATTATGACTTATGTTTATCCACCAATAATTGAGAGTAGAATGCAGTGGAGAATAATATCATTTTGAATAATCATACTTTAAATCTAGTCATTAAACACATCCCAATTCTATCTAACAGTTTTTTATACTAATGACAAATTATGAAATAAATAACAAGGTCAGGGAGGATATTTCAAACAAACCAAGGGTGATCATAGACTATACATAGGCTACTACTTGATATCGTATTTATTTTTTATTGACACATATCACTTTTTAAATTCTGATAGAATATTTAAAGGTCTGTACCTCAGAAGTCAAAGGTCGGTTGTCTAGTTTTTTTGTGAAAATGAGTTATGAATGAGACGTTTTTAGTTTTTTCAGTATCTACGTAGATGTATAAGGACGATTGTCCTACGACAATGTGAAACTAAGTCAGGTCAACATAAAATGTCTGGTATCCCTACGATGATCAAAGGAAAAATTTTACTATTTTCTTTCTCCTGAACAATTTAAAAAATGTGACAACAGACCTTTGACTTCTGAGGTACAGAGTTATACAAACATGAACTGGATATTGTTATAAAGCAACCCTTTTTAGGAGAGCTATCTCCCTTTGTGTTAAAAAGTGGAAGAAATAAATTTTCTAAAAAGATATTAATATTCAACATCGTCTACATACCTCGCATTGGGATCGGTAATGAAGTAACTTTACACACTTGGTAGAAATCTGTATCTTTTTTAACCTGTAATTGATTTGAATCCTTGCTGTTTAGTGATTAACAGCTAATCCCGTGTATCTGAAAATACTAAATATTATAATTAATTTTAACAAGGGAGTCTTTAAATTTAATTGTAACTTGTTTATAACTTGTATGTAACTTAACCAGCACAAAACACGATCACACAATCAAATACACTTATCGTCATCTACTTACACGACTAAATTTGGAATTAATTCCTTACAATACATTGCACAGAAGCAATACAACGCATTACCTAGTAATCTAAAACTTCCTGCAACGAACGAAAAAACATTGGCAAAAGCTCTTAAAAGCTATTTCCTTAGCAGTTTTATTAATGACTGACACATTCTTTCCTTGGAACTCCAAAATAACTTTTGCGTTTATTTATTTTAATGTATTTATGTTGTCTTGTCTTTAATCTAATGTTGTCTTCTCCGAAATTAGTTTTTTAAACTCACTGGGAATAATACATTATAAATGTGTTATAATTTTGTAATGTATTATCTTGTAATAAATAAATAAAATATAAAGGAAAGTCTTTTTTGACAATTTTCATAGACATCGTGTAAATTGTGATATTCTTTAATGATGTATGTATATTTTACTCATCCAGATCGGCTCCTTCTTCATGATAAACCTCTGCCTGGTCGTGATAGCCACGCAGTTCTCGGAGACGAAGAAGCGCGAGATGGAACGCATGCGGCAGGAGCGGGCCCGCTTCACCTCCACTTCCACGCTGGCCTCTTCCACTAACAACAGCGAACCGGCCACCTGCTATGCGGAGATTGTCAAGTACATCGGACACCTGTGGCGGAGGTTTAACCGGAGGATGGCCAAGAAGTACAGGTAGGCTCCTTCTTCATTATAAACCTCTGCCTGGTCGTGAGAGCCATTCAGTTCTCGGAGACGAAGAAGCACGAGATGTAAAATGCGACAGGAGCGGGCCCACTTTACGTCCACTTCTACGCTGGCCTCTTCCACTAACAACAGCGAGCCGGCCACCTGCTATGCGGAGATTGTCAAATAAAGCAGACCGGAGGATTGCCAAGAAGCACATCGATGGCCTAGAGCACATATGTATTAAATGCAAATTTGAAAATTCTATTTATAAGAATACTCTAGGTTAATTATAAGATATAAAACAACAAAATTAATATGAATATCCGCATTTTATCCATTTGAGATTAAACAAGCAATGTGAATTTCCCATGAAACATCTATTTACAAAGTAAGTAATCTTGCTAAATTAGCCTTAGAGAGGACAAAATCAAGTTAATTGAAGTAAAAATGTATTAATATAAATGGCCTTATACATGATGTTATTGCTGATCTATCTACGAGAATCTATGATCAATTCATAGAACGAAAGTTGAAGCCCATTCAACTTTAGATTTCTATTCCGTAGAAAAGCCTGTTCTCACCGATATATTTCACAGATTCTACGAATTGGATCATAGAATCCACGTGAATAATTTTATTAGGATTTGGTCCTAGATAAGGGGAGTTAAGCGAGGTACCTGACAAACTTAACCGGTGATTCCAGAGTTCATTTGTAGTAAAAAGTGTACATGGCATTTTTGATGCGGTGACATTTTTGTCGTTATTTCAAAATACAAAAATCTTTCACAAGTCGTCACAACTCCCAACCCCGAACACCTGACTGTGTCTACTAAGGTTTTTATGTTTTTGGATGATTAAAAGTCACCTGTTAAAGTAAGTCAGGTATGTCCCTTAATACCCTTTATACTAGAACTAAATCCTTATAAAATGACCTAATAAGTTAAAGATTTATACAATAAATTTAAAATTCAATTTAATTGATAGTAATTAATTTTCTATTGCGTTCTGTCTACCGCATTAAATTTTCTATTGCGTTCTGTCTACCGCATTAAATTTACTATTGAGTTCTGTCTACCGAATTAAATTTTTTATTGCGTTCTGTCTACCGCATTAAATTTTCTATTGCGTTCTGTCTACCGCATTAAATTTTCTATTGCGTTCTGTCTACCGCATTAAATTTTGAATAATCGACTTTTTAGACTTACCAAATTAATTTTAATTTAGTAGTTCAGCAAAATGTAGGGCTTTATTGGTAATACTTTAGATAAGAGGAGATATAGTAAAATCATAATTAATTTAGTATGACCCGCCGTCTTAAGATATTATGAAAATGAGCCTTGCCGACTTGTGAATTTCCGACCTGTTGAAGTCAGCTTAAAAAAACTGTAAAACTCAGTTAAAAATTACAGTATTTAAAAAAAAAAATAATATTTCATTCTTAATAATTTAAAAAATTACATTAAGGGCACTTAACGTCTGGCAAGAAATAACGTCAAATTGTAATTGAGTTCCTTTAAAAATATATCAGTTATGCACGGCGGGGCCTTTTCGGGGCAAAACGAAATTTGGTATTTATAGACGTCAAGTGCTATGAACGGTTGATATTTGTGGAGTAAAATATCAAAAATTCAAGAAAATCTTATTTCAATTTGATGTGAACAGAAATAATGATTTTATAATAAAAAGCGATTGAATAAAGGCAAATTTGTGTATTCAGCAAAAATCAAAAAAAAAATCGCTCGTCTGAAGCAGCAAGAACTCTCAAATTACGAGTTTTCATGTAATGGCATTATTTCAATCATGAGCTACGGATCTTTAAAATATTACATATTTTTTAATATGGTAAAAACCTCACGTAGTACTTTTTACATTTGCTTCATACAGGAGGCACTGAGGAAAATAATCCCCCCTCATGCCATGTCATCTTTGGGGATGCTGTGTGGGGGGTATTTTTAGTAAAGGAAGGATATTAAGTTCTAGGAAGATAAAGGGTACGAGGGGTGGATAGAAATCTGGGAGTCAGCGTATCAGGAGTGAGGGACGTATGAATCCATCCCTCCCACTGCGGTGCAAGGCGATGTTCCGAGACAGTCCTTTTGGAGAAGTCAAAAGGTCTCCCTCAACAAGTCTCTCTCGATCCGGCCTACCCCGCAGTAGGTGGGGAGACGAAAGACCTGGATAAACCTCACCCCGTGAACCCGAGCACCCCTGCTGTCACCAAACGTAGCGAACCACTTAAGGTGACCTATAGCCGAATATTTTTTTATAATGATAAACTTATTTTTGTAAGACAAGGTTTTTTATGCATAGCACAAAGGCTAACAAATTATGATTAATTATTGCTTAAAATAATTTGTTATCATTTGTGCTATATACATAAAAAACCTTGTCTCATATTAGTTTATCATAATAAACAAAATAATAATATTTGACAAGTCAAAATATTTCACCAACAAATGTAGATATAATATGTCTCGACGCCATCTAGTGGGAAATTTAGCACTAACAAAGCCTTCCCAACAAAAATAAAGTTTGTTTTTTTGCAGGTGAAAAAATATAATAAGAAGTAATTGTAGATTAAAGTACTAGTACATATTGAATTATTTGGCGTGTTAGGAATAAGCCGACGTAGCTCCGTGGTCCAGAGCACCTGACCGGACATCAGAAGGTGCGGGTTCAATTCCCGTCGGCGGCATTTATTTTTACTCGGAAGATATTTTCAATTTGTATGGATATTTCACGCGACTAATTATTGCTTATAATAATTTGTTATAGCAGAGGTCTTGGTTATCTAATAAATGGTTCCCGGAGCGATGGTACCCATACCCGCCTCCCAGATTGAATTGTCAAAAAATAATTAGGGAACAGGTTTTGATTTAGAAAGTTAGTTAAGATGTTAGTTTTTTTTTTTCAGTTAATGGGTTCCAAAATAGTGAACAAATCTTCTATAATCTCTCAATATTTGAAATTAGTGGCATAATCCATAAGAAACAAGAAAAGTTCATAAGATGTATTTTTAGAATTTTTAAGTAAATAATATTGAGCGAGATTCTTTGTCTTGGGATATTGGGGTGATGTTGAGGGGAGTCCCGAACCCCCCCTTCCTTTGTGTGACATAATCCCCCCACACCAGCTGGAGGACCTAGAGGCTTAAAACATCAACTTCTCATTTTCGCACAAGTGTTTTGCTTCAGGGACGTCTCGTCACTTTCGAGCTCGGGAAGTTATAGGTCAATCAATCAAGCCTCAATCAATTGTAACAACAATAAATTGTTAAATAAACTGCCTTATTAAGCATAACTCTGAAAAATTAAAAAAAAAAATTCTTTAATAACTTTTAAAGGTAATATCCATCAATGTAATAAATCAATGAAGATTAAGATAATACAACAACTCGAGCGATTGGTGTCATATATACAGATTTTCAGAATAATATGATAATTGTATTTGCAGGTTTCCGGGGTAAAGTGCGTTAACTGCGAGAGGTGATTCTACATAATAGTAGAAGTCGAAAATATGCATGACTTTTTTGATATTCCAATGTTTTAAGGTAGTTTTTGGGTAAAAGAGTTGAATCGTTTATATTGTAAAATTAAATTTCTTCCATGGAAAAATATGTTTGTATGGGAAAATAAACATTATTTAGAACATTTACATATTTATTTATACAGGTTGTCCAAGAGTAAGGTGCACTAACTTCCGGGGGTGATTCTACATAATAGTAGAAGTCAAAAATGTTTATGACTTTTTTGAAATTCCAATGTTTTACGGTAGTTTTTGCGTAAAAAAGTTGAATCGTTTGTATGGGAAAATTAAATTTCTTCCATGGAAAAATATCTTTGCATGGGAAAATAAACATTATTTAGATTTTTTTTTAAATTTCTACCATTATGTAGAATCACCTCCCGAAGTTAACGCACTTTACCCCGGACACATTGTATTTACATTTATCATATTATTTAATTAATATCATTCCTCAAAATGTTAATATGGAAACATATGAAACTGCTTACTGCGGCTTAAAGAATGAATCCACCTAGTAATTATAATTACACCGTTAATCCTGGCATATTATTCTAAAAATGGCTAGAGTGGATACCAAAAAATCTAAACGAATCATGAAACAGAATGGTCTCAACTAGGAATCGAACCCAGAATCTTTGTTTTACCGGGACAATGCCTTTAACCACTCGACAATTGGGACCTAATTATTAAACGACATTTTTGTCGATGTCATATTTCAAATTCAGAATTAACAATATTATCTTATAACTAATTTTTCTCATATTTTTGGCAGCTATCTTTTTGAATTATTACAAATTTCTAAAGAATTAGTTTTTATCCTATTTTTAATTATATGGAATACCTTTTGACTTTTCTAAAAGTCTAAATGAATATTTTTAGTTTTAACAACTTTTCTTTTATAACTTTTTAAGATTAGACCCATAAAGATAATAAAATAACGTATAATAAATAGATCCCAATAGTCGAGTGGTTAAAAATATTCTCCCAGTAAGACAGAGATCCTGGGATGGATTCCCAGTTGAAACCGTTATCTTTTATTATTCTGTTTCATTTTTCGTTTAGATTATTTACTATTATCTTTTCTTCAATTAAAAAAATATCGTTTGAAATTTTGAATCTCTCAGTCAATCAAAGAGAATAGTCAATTTATCGTCAGCGAATTATTGTTAAAGTATTTGAGTTAAGTTGCCCATTAAAATCCAGCTATAATCGTACATGTGCTTGCTGAAAATATAATATTATTTTCTATTACTTTCACTATGAGTATTATGTATTGTGACAGTAAAGTTTGTGGACTAACACAAATAGAGCTTTAAGAATACTAAAAGTTTTATTTTTTTTGTATCTCCAGAAATAAAAGTCTACAGTCTACATGCTACGTGATGCCACGCTGAAAGTAGGGTTTACGTTTTCGAAACATAAATTAAATGAATTTATTAATAACATTTTCAGAGCATATACAAATTGTGAATATTTTATATCAGAGCTTACAATTACAATATCGTATAATACATTTATGTGATTAAATATCATTTGGGATTACCGGATCAAGCTCAGCGCAGAATACCTTTAATGCTAATGGTAGATTGTTCAATCAGTTCAGAAGAAGCACAACGCCGTCAAAATAGAAACTAAAGTATTATTTAAATTCAGCAACAAATTTTTCCCTTTAACTTATTTTGAAGGATATATTCAACCCGGTTGTCCCGGTAAGCGATAAGCGATCCTGGGTTCGATTCCTAGTTGTGCCGTAATCGTTTTTTTTTTTTTTTTGTGTCTTATTCTGTTTCATGTTTCTTTTAGATTTATTAGTTTTATTTTCTTCTTCAATGTTATTTAAATGTTTACAGCATTGATGAGCAAATCTCTATGTAAGTATGAATCATTTATTGCTAATAGCAGATTATAAACAATATATCCTAGGCTTTTTTTAAATTAAAATTAAGTTAGGTAGGTACTGAAAATGAAATGGAAGTGTTTTTATCTTCATAAATAAAAAAAATATGCACGGAGAAAATTGAGTATGGCTGATTTATTAAAATCCTGTTAAAAACGTGATGGCAATCCATTTTCTGGTAAAATATGAGTCCATTCAGAATACATCGGAACACGTGTTCATGCAGATGTGCTTTTCCTGATTTTAGTGACGAAATCCGAATATTTTAGTATTTTTATGAACAGGTGTTCCATTGTCCCTATAACAAATTGGCGTTTTACTTAAACCTTATTAGGAAATTTGTCAATTCATTTTTTAATAAATTAGCAATATTTTATAACAGTTAGTTTTCTCCGTGTGTACATTACATCATTTTTCTAATAGCAGATTATCATCAGGTTGTATGCTTCTATTGTACAATACTGTCAAATATATTTATATTATACTTTTTACTAACCTTATGATAAAAGATTTATATGTATGTACCCAATGTTATTGATAGCAAGCAGATTGCAAGAACTATTTGAAATGCTTAGGTTTTGGACGCATATTGACTAGTAGAAGAAATTATTATTTATTTAAATTTAGTACGTATTTCGTAGAGCTTTTAAACAAATTTGTTGCAATTTCAAAAAAGGTACAACATCTTAAGAGATTATCACTAAATTAACAATTATTATTAGCTCATTCCGTTTAGCATTTTTCCCGAGCGGCACTGGTCATCCCCGTAACCTCTCCCCCCTTTACCCCTCTCCCGTTACCACCTCCCCCCCCATTCCTACCCTCCCTATTCCAGCTAACAATGAAGGTCCTTCAATAAACGCCCTAAGCCGAGATAGATCCTGCCTCAACGAGCCCTGAAGTCTCGCGGCAGTGGGACAAACAAATAGCAAATGAGGCTCCTAAAGAGGACAAAAGTGAAAGAATAAGGACGGATTATAAACATTAATTACTAGTCCTGTCATCTTGTTTTTCTAAGACTCCATCGACTTCATTTTCCACCTACTTGTTCATCATGTAATATATCTATAACAATATGGGGATTGCTAGGGGTACCTAGGTCAAATGTTGGTCAATTCAGTTAGGCATTAGAAAGTATTGTAAAATATCCCCTATTTAAGTCTTCGTCATCCGCTTTAAATGGAGAGAAATGAAATCTATGTACCGGTCGGTAGCTGAGTTGACATCGCGTTTGGATCCCACCCAGGCGTAGTGTGTTCAATTCCTCGGCTGGCTAAGTCCTCCATCACAACACAAGCAACATTTTCCGCTTACTGTGGTGGTAGTAGGAGATTTTCAAATATTGTTAGGTTATTCGTAACCCGGGAATGTTTGTCTTTCTTTTAAAAAAAAAAATAATATTTCGACTAATTTTTGAACAATTTGCCCATTTGACGTATGTAATTCTAGATTGAACCCCATATTATATTCTCTAATCACTTAATTTCTCGTATTTTTTAAGTCATAATCATTTTAAGTCCGGAATTAAATATATTATTTTCATATTTGATTTATTTTATAATTCATCATTTCAATAAAAAAAGCAAAAAATATGCCTGCACAACAGAAAAGGTCTGTACAAATTATGTCTCATGTAACTACATTTCAAGTTTTATTCCCAAACTTTTTATTTGTAGAATAATGTGAAAAAAAACATAATTTCACCTCGTCTTATTTTATAACCGCTAAAAATATATTTAAGGGCCCACTATTCGAATTTCATCCAATTTCCGACATACTTTCCTTAAAATTTTGAAGTTTTTAAGCTCTTAAAAAAATATATGTTATTCTTTAAGATAGTATCTATTTGTTCCAAAAGCCGAAACGGTAATTATTTGAAATTCCCTCGATAGAAATAAATCGCAAAGTATGCTCCGAAAAATATTATTAACACGTTTATTTCTGTTATTTTACAAGTTATATGTATGAAAAAAATCACAATGCTTCTTTTAATGCTACTCAATAGACCCCAAAAGTGATTTTTGCTATTTTTGAAATACGCCGTGATTTATTAAACATTTTCACAACTGTCGCTTACGCCTATTGCTTTTAAATCATATTTATTATAGCGCGCTCGCTCCGACTTGAAGATTAACCTATCTTTCTGCCGACGTTCATTCGCCAACTCGAGGGCTTTGGGGGCAGACGTGTTGTTCAACGTTCTCTGATCTACAGACGTGCGATTACGTGCAAATATTTGAATCTATAAAGATAATTTTTACGCGTGTAAAGTTTATGAGTTAATAAATATTGTTTTTTCAAAGATGGGAAATACACGAAAGATATCCCGTATTTCAAAGAAAAAATGATATCTCATAAAATTATATCCTATCTAATAGGTGAGAAGAAAAAAATACAATTTTTGATTTATAAGCTTATATTTATTATAAACGATAATTTACTATAAAAATTAATAATTCATATTTTTATTTATGTATTGTGTAGTAAAAAGTTATTATTTTTTTTTTCAGAATAGGTACTTTGGGAAATAAAACTAATTCCAATGCATTAAAAATTACGGGGTAAATTTTTATTAATTTAGTTTTCTTGTTGAGGAATACCTATACGATCGTGATTTACCTATTTGTGAATTAACTTTCTACGTACACAAATACACACGTCACTTTACATCTGCTCTAATGATTCACACTGCAACGATGTCCGAAATATAATATAATATGTAATAATAATATATGGGCCATCTGTTTCAAATAACAATACTCGAACGTGGAATCCAGAAAAATAATAAACATGCGAGCGAAAGAAGCTATTGAAAGTTCTGAAACTGTGGGGAATTTAATTTAGTTCAGTGATGTTATTTTTTTATGTCGGAAGGAGGCCCTGAAGAAAATAATTTCTCTCAGAGCCTGTGTCATCTTTGAGAATGCTGTATAGAGGGTATTTTTTGAGGAGGAGGGAGTGAACCTGTCCTGAATGTCAACTGTACAATTTCTACCCAGAATTGACTTTATTGTACGTTTTTTGACTAACCGTACCTAGGTGTTCTATTTTCAATAAACTCTTTAATTATTTTTCAGATGTGAAATCTATACTCCGCTACAGACTGTTTTGCCCGAGTCTTGTAAAGATGTTAAAGCACGGAGGTAAATAATAAAATCATTTGAGCCCATTACTGTTATTTAAAAGGTCACTTGAAGTGCAGTTATAATCAATGATTTTATTTTTTTCTAGCTTCCACGAACAATCTGAAAAGGCATTACCTAAGGATTATCTCTTAGATTATATAGAGAATATAGAAAATGTAGAAAGGTGACACGGATTTAAGATTTTCGATGAAATTATTGTGTTGTGAAATATTTATTTTGTTATTTATTACTTTATTTTTTTTTACAGTTTATCTGATGTACGTGTGTACGTAAACAAGAATGTACAATTGAAATCCATATCGGACCATCCTCCTTTTGGATGCGGATTTGGAAATCTTATTGTCATATCTGAGAAAAGATTTGGCCTTATGTTCAAAATACTGTTTGAATGTAACATGGGTCGCGCCAAATTTACAGTCAACACATGCGACCCAAAACCTAAACATACCATGGACGTCAATGTAGCAGCAGTATCGGGGATGACTCCTGCAGGAATTGGACTTGCTGAACTGTCCGAGCTTTTGACGGCTGTTAACATATCCCCGATGTCCCAAAAATTGTTCAACAAGAAAAATGTGTTAGTGTCAAGGGAGTGGGAGAAATGCGCGTTAGTTGCCATGACTGTAAATTTGACGCGACACATGTGACACTCCAACAGTTTTTTTGACGTTAGGCCAACTCTTTGCTTAGATTGACGATAAGGTTTCCAGATCATATCAAAGCATGTTTAGGGTAATAAGTTTATAGTTTAGGGTTCGTTCATCGTATTTATGGGAACATTTCGGAACCACAAATCCTTCATTTTGAGTGAATCTTGTTTTTGTGATTAAATTATATTTGACAATTTAAACATATAATATTTAGAGAAGTTAAAAATAAAATATAAAGTTCACTGAAAGCTTAAACTATTAAAAGTAGTAATTTCATAAAAATGTAAATAAATAAAGCCCCTTTCACATTTTAGAATATAATTTTATGTTGCATACATGTTTTATTACTCTTTATAATTATTGAATTGTTTAAATGAATCAATAAATAATTACAAAAATGTCTTCTGATTTGTAAGTCCTTAGGAGGCACTAAGGGTCTTTCTATCTATCTTTATAATATAATAAATTTGATGAGCATAAAAATGTAAGCGTGTATATAATTTATATAAATGTACAAAAGTAGATATTACATGTGTATAAATAATATATTACGCATATTATACAAGATGTTGGGGGTAAAGTGCATATGTAATTCGTGTATCTTTTTTTTACTAATAAAAAAAAAATAAAAAAAAAATATATAAATATTAATTGATTTTATGAAAGTTAATAATTAACTTTTTTGAAAGTATTTTATGTAGTATTTTAGTAAAGTAAAGTATTTTTTATACCTATACAAATTACTTTTTTGTAAAATTTAAAAAAATATTTAATTAATTAAATCCGTAATTAATAATAATAAACCCATATTTTGAGAACCATCTTCATTTCAACTTTCGTTCTAATTTGATCGGTGCTAACTAAAAATAGGTTTGTTTTTCTAAAATGGCAATAGATGTCGGTAATTTAATTCCGTCATTTAAATTATTAAGTCCCCAAAATCATTCCTATTACGAATTCAGACCGTGACACCTCTGTCGGATTCTTTTAAAACTAAATATTGTTTTTTTTTTAGGTGTTACCCAAATCTAAATTCTTTACACGGAAAGCGGGCTCTTAAAAACTTCATAGATCATGCTGGAAATGACGTTACGAGCTTAAAATAGTTGCGTCCTAAAAGCTGTACATATTTGTCAGTCAGAAATCAGCTTATTGCTGCTGTGCTTTGCTTCAGACAATACCTGTTTGGTCTATGTATATCGTAAATTATTTATTCCGACATAGTTTTACGTAATTGGTTGTTTAGGTAAATTTTTGTATATTATGTGATTGAGAGTGGGATTTTAAACGTCGATAAGACATGATTTTTATGTGTATACCGAACAAGAGTCGCAACTGCCCCCGACTGAATAATTATATTATTGTTTTTATCTAAACACTTAAATAATGCGTACCTACCAAGAAGGATAAAATCAGATAATATTGCCGCAGTAGTTTCCCAAATAAGCTATCTATCGAATATTTACGAAAACAATCGACTTAATTTCCGAGACTATCCGATAACATACCATTAAATTGGATTCCGGCCAAAAATTGGGCAAACTTGCCGATATCGGATATCGATGGTAATGAAATATGACATAGGTAAATGGTCCTAGCCGGAAGGTTCTTGAGATTTTTATAGATTAACATAAAGGGGGATTTTCTATCTTGTGAAAGAGTTGATGTGTTGATATTAATTTATATATTACATTGTCTTTCTTGTATTTTTCGAAACAAGTTTTCATGTTTTTTTATCAAGAACAGGCATATTTTTTTCTATTTTACTGGAATAACATCTGTTAATACCTTTTAAAGTAATACCCATCTAATTTTCATTTTAATGAGTAGGAATATTGAATTTTATTGAGAAAACATCTTTGACAGCATTTTCAAATAATTATTTTGAAATTTTGATTAATATGCTAGTTATGTATGCTTTAATCATAATTTTGAATGCTCAGGCAAATAACATTGTCAAATTTTGTACATTCATCCCAGAGTGATAGATCTTTTTAAAGTCGAGATGCCGTAGTCCTGCTTGCCCGGGTTATTTGAGACTCTTGTACGGTATCAATTTAAAAGTAAATATTACAAATTAGATTAATCTTTTTCAATGTTCGTTTCTTGGAAAACTTGAGAAAACAATTACAACTCTGGTACCAAAAATGTACACAGACTTATTACATAAGTCACGTCAATTTACTCTACTTCCCATTTGTAACAGATCACAATTAATTGTAATATGGAAATGTTTGTAAAATATGAATAAATACGGACAGAGATAATAAAAACATGCTTCTGTAAAGAAAGACAGAAAATTTATAATGCTCTAAGGTTTTTTTTTTGATTATTCAAATGTGTTTTTAAAAATTCACCTTGTAAACAACATCAACAAGAAAAATAACTAAATAAATCTGGCGTGAAATTAAAGCAATTAAACCATTGTTTTTCGAGGTCAACTGTGCCGCATGGAGTTGCCTGGAGTCCTTTAATAATGTAATGAGGAGGCACGTGTACACTTTAATATTTAAAGCCAAGGTTACGGATCTGCCTTGTTTACTTTTACGCACAGGTCAAAACGTCGCATATCCCAGGGGTAAAAATGATGAAAAAAACATGTTTTTGGATTCTGAAACGAACTTTTAAAAATGTGTGTTTTAAATCAGCACATTTTTATTTTTTTGACAACCTCCTTATCAAAGAGATAAGCTTCTTGATATAGACCTTGGGCGGGCCATTGTTCGCGGGTGCGTTCGCGGGTGTGTTCGCGGGTGTGTTCGCGGTGTGATTATACAATTTGATAAAATTTATTCAGGTTGTTTCTTAACGTTATTCGTTATCATAATTAAAATTTGACTCCGTATTAAATAAGGTTGTGTTAATTAATTGATATTTCTGAAGTAACGACGACTATACTGCCGTGGTAAGTAAAAGCACAACCTTGAGAGTTTCAACGGAGAAACTTTGTTTTTACTTATCACGGCAGTACAACAAACACTAATTTATTCAAAAAAAAAACACCCAAGAAATTCGCATTACACCAATATTTTTACAGCAAATCGAGTTTCTCTTTGACTCGAGTATTATCATTCGTTATTTATACGGTTATTAAAAAATATGCATTACTAGGGCATAAAACAATGTATCTGAATGTTATTTATTTAGAGCGTCACACAACAATGTGAATATCTTCATAAACATCTGTAAATCCTTATTCATAGCATTACATAATATGTATAATCAAGGTACATAATCATTTCCACATTTCAACAACCGTTTTACTATAATATCATGTTCACATTTTATTACACATCATAAAAATATTATACTTTTAAATAATTATATTATTACATAGAGTTAAATCAATCTTAGATTTTTAAAAGCTTTTTAAATAGTTACTTTACCTTATTTCTGCTTCTCTTAAGGCTTTCTCTCAATTACAATATATCAAAGTATTCAAAAGTTTTTGTACATTATTCAAAGCGATTGTTATTCAAGTTCTTTCAACATATCAAACTTCCGCTCATTTTTATTATTTTTTTTTAAAATATTTTTTCTCACTTCTCATCTCGCTCATTTCTCATCTTACTTTCTGCTGTTGTTTTGCTGTTTCCGTTGCTGTTTCTTCTGTTCTGCTCACTGTGCTCTTCTGCCCTGGTTCTAAACAGGCTGTACAAATACAGGCGCGAGCAGATACGGGAGGCACGCGGGCTGGGCGGGGAGACTCTCGCGCTGGGCGGCCGCCCAAGACAACACCACCCCTGCTGCCCTCGAATGAAGATGGTAAGGATCAATATACTATATCTGCTATTGTTTGCTTTCATATCTATCCATTATGTGTAGGTATTTGATGTTGCAGTATGGTGACCACTGACACATTGAGCATTGCTAATTTATTAAGATTTTCTTCACATTATTCGTAATAACGGTTAAAAACGGGATTACTGGAATTATAGGCAAATGCAGGTGTATAACACGTGTTCTGATATATAAGGTTTTTTTGATAAAAATAGCAGGAAACGGCATGCAATCCTGTTTATAACCAGATTACCAATTATTTGAAGTGATTCTTAATATAAAATCAATCCTCATTTTTTCTCGGAGTTTTTTTTAACTAATTTGGTGTTTGTAATAATATGGAGAGAATGCGTAAACCACTTCATGATAATATATAAAGCAAAGTCAAGTAGAGTTTTACTATCTACTTAGAATAGTGGCACAATAACGATGATTTTAGTTGCGTTAAATAAGTACTAAATAACGACAAATATGATTTATATCAATTCAATGAGTTTCGTTGGTTTAAGTAGTTATTAAGACGAGACAATACCCTTAAAAAACCCAGAATCTTAACGGCGTAAGTGTGGCAGCCGTGCATAAAATATGCGACGCGTGGACCTGATGTATTGGACATGCCTGCGGCTGAATTTGCCCTATAAAATTTCTAAAATAAAGTGGAAATCTTCACCATATAAGTGATGAAGTCATATAAAAATACTATTCGGCGCGCGGTCCGGTATAATTGACGGACCTACGGTCGACTTTGCCCGGGCAGGCCTATAAAATCGATCTTTCCGTAGAGATTATTTTATTTTATTTTTGATGACTTTCTAGAAAAATAAAATCTGGTGATTACCGTTAATTTTATAGTTTTTTATAAAATTTTCAAACCGTTTTACTTAAGATATTTGAATGGCAAGGTCCTGTTTTCATTAATTTTTAATATAAATAACTTACATCCGTAGGGATCCCTCTAGAAACATTTCATATTTTAGTAATACGTTCATTATAAATAATTAAAATGTGACCCTCGAGCAAACCCTCGTTATTAGAGTCTTATGTCGCCTTCGTTTTTTTCGTGGTTAATTCGTAGAACTCCATTTTTTTTTTTTATAAAAATTTTATGTAAATCTAATTTAATAATATTATTTTTAAATTCTATCATTATTTTATTTTTTTTATTATTTTAAATAAGCAGTCACGTCATTATTAAACAATTAAGAAAATATTTCCATTTAATGTGGGGAAAACAGAATACCTACCCAATGAACAGAGAATCTATTGTCACCATTACTTTCTCAGTAAATCGGTTTAACCGTTAATAAATCATTTTAGAAATCATAAAAATTTTAATCCAGCGGGCGTAAATAGAATCACATAAATAATGGCCTTGTTCGTCAAAACAATAAAAAATTGAAGAAATACTAGCAGAACTTAATAATAACATTATTAAATTTAATTTACATTATTGTTTTATAATAAATACATAAATAGACGCTTAGCAAAAGTTGCACTCAGTCCCTTTGATTAGAATGTAGTTTTAACTTTACGGTCGAAAAGCGACCGTTAATCTTTATTCAACTTGAACCATAACTGTAATGATATTTTCTGAATTTAATAGAACAAAAACAAACATTTTCTCAATAAATAATCTTTTTTTCTCAAATAATAATCAAGCGATTTCCGGAAGTCGATGATCTCTTGGAAGCACTCAACCATGAGTTATCCTTAATCCTACTTCAACCAGAGTTCAAAAGTTATTTCGATTTTCTTAGCACAGTTTTCTGGCAAGACAATGACCTCAGAAATATACTTAAACGTGTATGAACTGAAGTCAAATAGTGTTTGGTATCGATTAGCTGTCGATGATAGAAGCCTTTTTAGAATAAGTCACCAATACCACGCACACCGTGTATGTGAAATCTTTACTAATATAAACTGACATTTAACGGTCATAAAATAGTCCATGGAAAGATGTACATTGCTTATCCAGCAAGATAGGGTAGTTCATCTGTTGTATCAAAAAATATGAAATAATAATTTCTTTTCGAATTTCGGAATTTTTCCTAGGTATTTTAAATGTGCTATATATTTCTTCTTTTAGAAACTAGATAAAATTACGTTTTAGATTTTTGTATTTTAAATATACTTTGACATTTATGACCAAGAATATTTTAATTTCAAAAAAGAAAAAAGTTGAAAAAAAACTCTGACGAGTTGTTTCACAGAATTTGAACAATTCATCAAATTTCCAACATGATTTTTATGTTCTTTAACGATTCTATTCGAGTACTGTTATTATTTATTTTTCTAACATAACTGGCCAATAATAATATAATAACAGAACTTGAAAATATTCTTTGAAAATGTTTCAAATTCTATGAAACAACCTGTCCTAAACTTCGAAAAAGTTAAGTAAATACGAAATTTTGAAATTACATTCTTTTTATCAAGGGAATCTGCAAGGAGAAGAAGACTTAACTTTTTATCTCGTAAATACAATTAAAAATTATAATAATAATTCCCAGAGAATAACAAAAAAATGACATTTTGGATTCATCGTTTGCGCAATACAAACGTTGATTTCTTAGTTTTATATTTACCTAATCATTCATAAGGCATTTATGTTATCAAAAAATATCACTTTCGTGGAATTTTTGTTAAATGTACGCAGTAACAGTCAATTAAAAAATAATATGTCAGAAAAATACTTTTAAAAAGATGGAAATCTCATGTGTCAGCATGCGGAAATACGACGTTGCTTTCGCGACAGAATTCTTTCGCAGCCACTTTTTTTATTAGTAATAATACGAAACATTAAATTCACAGTATTTATTTTATGTGGAACTAAAACACCTTTTAACGGTTGGGAAGTTTTTTTTATTAGTGAGGCTGTAAATATATTAAAATAAGACCTTTAATGAGCTGTGGCATATAGGTCTTTCTCCAGTATGCGTCGATTTTTAGCAGAACTGAGGCGGGCTTCCATGATGAGAATATTTAATGAGCTGTGGCATATAGTTCTTTCTCCAGTATGCGTCGCTTCTGGTAGCAGAACTGAGGCGGGCTTCCATGATGAGAATATTTAATGAGCTGTGGCATATAGTTCTTTCTCCAGTATGCGTCGATTCTGGTAGCAGAACTGAGGCGGGCTTCCATGATGAGAATATTTAATGAGCTGTGGCATATAGGTCTTTCTCCAGTATGCGTCGATTCTGGTAGCAGAACTGAGGTGGGCTTCCGTGATGAGAATATTTCCGAAACTATTTATCTTTTCCCACATTCCTGCCACCCTGGATCTTAAGGGTTACAAAGTCGGAAACTCGCCCCTTCGTAAATGTACTGGAAGCGCTGCAGCATCTGGGGAGGACAAACATTAGGCGGTAGGCGTATTTTGGACGCGAAGTCTTTCTGTACTGCTCTTTTTTGTAGTTTTCCCAAAGTTCGCACGTATACAATGTTGGTAGGTACAATGTCGTTAGATAACATCATATTTAAAACTACTACCAACACACAGTAACAACCTTTAAATATTTCATAAAATGTTCATTGTGAAAATATTATACAATTAACCCAATATATTTTTCAACAATTTGCGAAGTTTTCGCAGAATCGACCATGGAGTAATAATAACCGTAATAACCGTATAATAACCGTAATATACCAGATCAAATACCTTATTTTATATACAACATTTCAAATCGAAATACGCACAAAACTCCTTGCTCGGCCGTGTCTGCAAATCCTATAATGCCTTAAGCGACATTGACATTTTCCACTATACCCTTAAATCGTTTAAAATCAAATTAACCTTACTATGTACCTAAGTTAAAAATATTACTTCTGTATTGTTTAGTATTCTCTTTTTAATCATTTTTCACACACACCATGTACTTTATTACTTTTAATTAATTTCTAGCTTTTTATAAATATTATAAATGGAACTTAACTGGTTTAAATCATGTTCTATATGTTATGTTCAATTATTTTTTTGTAAAACTGTATATTTCCTAAATAAACTAAAATAAAAAAATTAAAAAAATAAGTTATTAAAAGATTTTAGAGTTTAAATGGATGAAATGCCATTATTAACTACCAAAAATGAAAATAGTGTCATATTTGGAAATATCCTCATTACGTGCAGTTCGATTTACGGTTATCAAAATTCTTAATTAATTCCGTATTGAAATAATATTCATCAAATTTTTTCATTTTAGTTTGCATCTTTTAGACATGATTTTGGGTTTCAGTGTTTAACAATCGGAGTTTACATTACATTTCCAACAGCTGCTATCAAATATTTACTGAGACCTGTCGATTGTTTGCTATAGAAGATTACAATTGCTCAATTCAATTATTTCACTTGAGCTTGTTGGGGCCATGGGACTAGATACTTGAATACTCGTCCGAACTTAATGCAAATTAATACAAAATAACAGACGGAATATAGTTATACCAAACATAAATACTTATTTTCAGTGAACAGAATATCCGTAGAAGTGAAATCTATACCAATTTGAAAGAAAGCGGATTTCGCCAATTAAACAAGATCGTTCGTCTCCTGACTCATAAATTTCACCAAAAGTAAGATAAAATAGCTTATAACAAGATTTGTAAGTTCACGGCTTCAAAAATAAAGACTTTATCCATCAGTAACAAAATAATTATAATCAGTAAACATTTATACTTAAACAATATAACTGTACTCGCGGGAAATATACGGAGCATTATCTCCGACTATATTTGAAAGATAAAGCATTTCTCTAGGTAGGTACTATTCAACCTTACTGAATGGGTCGATAGATCTCTATATCAGTATCGGGTATTCAGCGTAGTATTTCTCTAAAACCTCGCTGGAAAGGACGACACATCTCGCTACCAGTATCAGGTCTTGAGCCTACGACCGGCTCTGTATCTCTGCTCGGTTCAAGGCCGTGCACTCGCTTATATAGGCCACCCGTGATACATCATTCGCTAAGTAGCGAAAAGGTGAGCCACTTATTGGTAAACTGTGACCAATTTGAGATAAGGATGTCATATTAGGAGCGAGAAAGTATTCGGGTTTTCGCAGTTTCGTCTTGTTACAAGCTTCATATACGGCTAACGTATGTGTGGTACTTACTTCGTGTATGGTAATTTTAACATACTATTTTTTGTACTACACAAAATATTTGGATGAAAAAAAGTTGATATCTTTCGGAAAACGTTTGATTAATTTCGACAGAAGTAAGAAAAAACTTCTTTCGAGCATAAAGATACGATCATAGCACACTTCTGTCAATTTATCATTTCAGTGTTACATTCCAAGAAATTTACTTGAAATATGAAATTTCTAGTCCCTAATGTGAACTTGGAACAAAAAAATCACTTTTTATTTGAACTACTTTTCTTTATAACTTTTAAAGATCATACCCATAAATGTAACATATCATTGAGGAAGAAGATAATACTAATAAATCTAAACAAAACACGAAACAGAACAAGACACAGAAAAATAAAAAAAAATTAAAAAAAGATAACGATCACAACTGAGAATCAAACCCAGGATCTCTGTCTTACCGGAACGACATCTTTAACCACTCGTACCTAATTATTATACGTCATTTTTCTCGATCTTATATTATTCTTTTAGAAATATTGAATAGGTACCCCATAGAAAAAAAATTAATATGTTTTTCCGAGACCCTATCTAGGTTACAAACAAATTCTTTACAACTTTGTCATCATTAAAAAAATATAGCCATAAATATGAGAAAAATTAATTGGATGATTAATTTTGAATTAGAAATATGGTCCCAATCGTCAAGTGGTCAAAGACGTTGTTCCGGTAAGCCAGATATTCTGGGTTCAATTCTCAGTCGAGACCATTATCTTTCTATTTTTCTGTATCCTTTTCTCTTTCATGTTTCGTTTATATGTATTAGTATTATGTTCTTCTTCAAAGAAAGTATCACATTAAAGCAATTTAAATTATCATATTCCAAGCAAATTCAATTAAAGTAAGCTCTCGTATTCCTGGCTTATTAGATGTTTGCCTTCATTTGAATATGTCGTTGTCGGCGAAATTTTAACGAAATTTAATATTCCCATCTAATTTCAGCTTTTTCGGGTAGGCCGCGGCGCCACCCGGAAAAAGAACCGTAGAAATGTAGAAATGTTAACATATCAAACATGTTCTTTATGCAATTTGTCGCTTTAAACGAGTCCCGAATTAAAATAAATTGCTGCATACTATTTTTAACCGTGGATTAGAAACCTTGCATATGCGATTATTACAAACCTTCGTCAATTCGTCCAACCTTGTGGAGCCGATGGGACTATGGCATTGAATAACACTAGAAGTGCCTTCAATATAACTTTAAACCAATAGCCCAGCGCTCCGTCTCACTCACGCACCATAGAACTCCATCCCATTTGAATTTTGTGAACACAGTTTTTGAATTAGACAAATTAGGCAAATTGTGGATGATCATGAAACACGCACGCTACACTCGTCTTGTGTTATTGTTTAAACTATGAATTATAGTACCCCAAATAAGGGTATGTTGTGTGGCTAAAGGAGTGGGGAAGGGAAGGATATGAAGATGGAGGTAGGAAAGAGGAAGTTTATGAAGTAACTGGCTATTCAGTTCTAGTCATCTAATAAACGTGTCTATTCTGAATGGTGGTCTTTCATCGAAGCGATACTGGGAGTATTTCCCACCCAGCAACGTTCCGAGAATGTTATTTATATCAAATCATTTGCATAAAAACCACTTTTTTCATTTTTTATAAACAAATTATTTGCCTCTGTCGAGTTTCCAGCCCGCGACCTATGGATTCATATTCCTAGTGGATGTCGAATGATGTTTAAAAAAGTTTTACAAATATTTGACATTAATACCGTTTTAAAATATTGAAAAACTATCCATATTAAAATTGTTGTTCGTGTATTGATGGTTTAGAGTTAAAGTATTGTTTCTCCATAAAACATATTCCTCAGAAAACTGAGTTAAAAGGTTTTGCATTCCTAGAAACATATTTCAGTATACATATCTTATGTAAATACAACATTTTTCCATGGACATTCATTTAGCATAAAGATAAATATATAATTGATAAAGAGATACAATATCCGAGCTCCTAAACACATTGCTTGGAGGATTTACAATATATTTTATTATGTTTATATCTTTGGAACAGTAGGTTTAGTAGATGCAATATTTGAACCTTCAAGAAGCTATCTTTAGTACATTCACTAATTTCGACTAAAATTGGAGATATAATATTTTAACACTAAGCCTTATATTATGTACCTTCTGACAAACTACAAAAGTGGTTAAGCAAGAATTAAATTTTACCTAATAAATATAAATAAATCATTAAAACTGCGATAATATTATTCATGTTTCGGCGTAGTCGATTCGACGAAGGTTTGTAATCTGGGGTTAAAAGCACTAAAAAATACATAACATATTTTCGTTTCTGACTCCTGTTCTGTTTTTCGAGAGTTTTGTTTTACCTCGAACTCGTTTCCTTCACGGCTACATTAACAATATGAAAATGGAAAGGTGGCCGAAATATTAATGACATTCCCAAAAGGTTTTCCTGGTTCCGCCAAAAGGCTTTTTGTGGAATCCTTTCTTAGTATTAAACCACTCATTCATGGCGCTTTTGATGCAAATACATTAACGTTCTCATTTCAAATGAGGAATTTTGGTCTGACGAGATTTTGAAAGGGGGTGAAGAAGAATATTTTATCTTAAAAAATTGAGGCCTTTAATAATTTAATACAGGGTTTTCCAATAAGAGGTGTTATTTTTAATAGCCCGCTATTTCGGTAGATGTTACTTTTGAAGCTGTCATTTTTTGACATTTGACAAATAGAAACGAAGTCATTAATAAAAATGGAACGATACACGCTTCAACAATGCATTTAAATTATTAAAATTCACTTGAGTGAATCAAATGCAAATCATCTTGAGTGATAAGGCCCATTTCCACCTCGGTGGCTTCGTCAACAAGCAAAATTGCCGCATCTGGGGCTCAGAAAACCCAAGAGTTATTGTTGAAAAGCCTCTTTATCCTCAACGTGTGACTGTTTGGTGCGGTTTATGGTCCGGCGGAGTCATTGGACCTTACTTTTTTAGAAAATGAGGCTGGAGCAACAGTTACGGTGAGTGGATTGCGCTATCGAGAGATGATTAATGATTTTTTATTAGATGGTATTGATCTGGACAAAGTTTACTTTCAACAAGACGGCGCTACGTGCCACACAAGCAACTAAACAATTGATATTTTACGATTGAATATCAAAATTACACCTCTTATTGGAAAACCCTGTATTTGGAAATCAATTTTAATTGCATTCATTTGGTATATCATTTATTATTGATATATGTATATTCAAATCAAAGCTACGCGTAACTTAGGCTCAGTTCTTTCGCAGATCTCTCGTCTATCATTTATATTTATATATCTCACTTTCAAACTATCTTTAGTAATCTTCTTTTTGAACGCAGATTACGGATCCTTAACTTCTTGATGGCCGACGCTAAATTTTCGCCGCGCGTCATCTGATTACATTTTCGTGAAAACTCACTTGTTTTTTGCTAAATTATTTGTATCTAAATTGTGCAATCTTACTACCTAATGTGTATTTATATTTATGGAAATAATAAGAAATCTACCATATGTAGTTTCCCCAGAATAGCTAGATGATTTTTTAACAGTTTCCTTAAGGATACGTTGGCGTTCAAGAGGTTAAGTGGATATCGCAAATAAAACTTGGTGTTATTTCAGCTGTGTCAGCCGGAGAACGAGTGTCCTGAGGAGGCCCCGAGCCCCCGCCCCCTGCTCCGAGCAGCTTCCATCTGCGTTCCAGATGATGTAAGAAGGCTCTATTTACATTCATTTGTTACCTTAAATTATTGATATCATTGTATAACTACAATTTTGTGAAACGCGTGCCGCGATCTTTAAACGGTTCAATGACGAAGTAGGACGTGTGAACAAACGTAAAGGAAAAGAAAAAAATACAAACAACAAACTTAACATAACTTCCTAATGATACATTAAAACAATTTAAAACTTTTTTCCACTTATTTTATTCTTTACCGTTTCCAGTTTCAACTTATTACGATAGTCATCTTCAGACTGACACAATTATTCCTTAAACTATGGTTTATATCAAGGTGCGCCCCGATGGGTGTCTACTTATGGCCCGCGGAGCATATGCACACATTTTTTTTCATTTATTGTACATAAATCCACCAAAAGAACATTCCAACGTGCGTAGTTTGTATCATATCTCAAGCCTAACTCTAATCTTATAAATATCTTTGATTGTCATTTTTGTTATATCTTCAAAAAAAACAAGATATTTCTTTTTATGAGCAATAATTATTAGCCTGAAACACTCGTCCACATTGAAAAATCTCCTGATAAAAGATACATGACGCCAACGGGACTTGAACCCGTGTCCTTTCGATTTCCGGTCGACAGCTCTGACCACCGAGCTATGGCGGCTTATCTCTTATCCGCGAAATAATTCAATATATACTAGTGTTTCATTCAACAATTACTGCTTATTACATTTTTTCACCTGAAAACAACCAACTTTATTTTATATGAGAAAGGCATTGTAAGTGCTAACTCTCTCACTAGATGGCGTCGATACAAATTGTCTACATTATTTGGTGAAGATACTTGAACTTGTCAAATATTAATTATTATTTTTTGGTAAACTAATGTTTAAGACAAGATTTTTTATGCATAGCACAAAGGGTAACAATTATTTTTATGAGCAATAATTATTAGCCTGAAGTAATTGTTGAATGAAACACTAGTATATATTGAATTATTTCGCGGATAAGAGATAAGCCGCCATAGCTCAGTGGTCAGAGCTGTCGACCGGAAATCGAAAGGACACGGGTTCAAGTCCCGTTGGCGTCATGTATCTTTTATCAGGAGATTTTTCAATGTGGATGAGTGTTTCAGGCTAATAATTATTGCTCATAAAAATAATTGTTACCCTTTGTGCTATGCATAAAAAATCTTGTCTTAAACATTAGTTTACCAAAAAATAATAATTAAGATATTTCTTGTTCGACATAGGATTTTTAATATAGGATATTTGTTACGTCAAACTTTAAAGGGATACATGTTTTATATTGGAGTAAGAAATAATATCGTAATAGAAGTGTAGATATTATAATGGATAAAGCACCATATTCTTGTGTTTAATGTTTTATTCATTGCAAAGTTAGGATCAACTTTTTTAGTTAGGCGGGTTATTTGTAATGATTTTATTGTAAGTATGTAGAACTTTAACATCTCTGTCTTTGTCAAATGAGTGTTTATTGTCTAGTAGGTGTGACGCAACATTCGACAAGTCACCTTTATCATTTACCCAATTTGTGATGTGTTGTCTTTTGCGCGTTTTGAACGCCCTCCCAGTTTCGGGGTTATGTATACAAACCATAGCTTAAGGAATAATTGTTCTAGTCGAAGTTGAAACCGATCACGGTCAAAAAAGAAAATATGTGGAAATAAATATTAATTTTTTTAATTATATCATTATACTGGAACTCCACAATGATTTGGCAGTATCGAAAATTCGAATAATAACTTCCTAACCTTACACAGCATATCATGTTGAGTGTATTACTTCGTAGTAGGTATTATGATGCAAAATTTCATATCTTGTCTCTAAGATAAGAGCTTGGGATAGATCTTTTTTAAACGATATCAAAATTCTTTGACATTTTCTTATTTTCCTCTTAAAAACAAGAGTAAAGGGAGATAAAGGAGGGTAAGAACAGCTCTTCAAATCGTCATGTGCTTGTAAACAAATATTCATCGCTTACAAATCTTAAATTGTTAATTTCTTCAACTTTATATAATTCTCTCATAGCGAGCTATGTATTTGTCATTCGAACTCTCCATTTAAGCAAGGAATAATTGGGATATTACCTCGGTCAATATTTAAAATAAACATACTTATTTCGGTTGTCGGTGCATCAGTGCGTGTAATTGTATTTCTGCGTATTACATAAAATCATTTAAGTTCAAAGAACTTTTAATTTTGAAAATTGGAACTGATAAGTATAAAGTAATAGAATAAATAAGAACACTAAAAGTGCCTTCCATACAAATTTTAATGGAAAAAAATGTCGCCACTGACTTAGTACCTTTTGGTTCCAAGCCATTTAGCACGCTCTCTGTGTCTTACACTAGCCTGACTTGGTACGTCGCCATCCTATTGGAATTTTATAATCATGGTGAAACACAATTTTAAATTGGAAATTTTCCCGATTGGCCATGCTTTTGTATCACGAAACACGTCAAGATAGCATTTCTTATGTTCTTCTTTATTCAATGTTATAAGGCAAGCGGTAAAGTAGGTACCAAAATTATTTTATTAAATAATAAAAAAAAAATTGTTATGTTTTTTCTTTTGTTCAAATGTTTAGCAGATGCGGATATACTACGTAATTTTTAAGTTTACTGACATTCGAAAGATAAATTTATTCTTTTGAAGGCTGAAGAATATATTATTCTTTTTATAAAAGTTTTCAGTTTCACAAAAAATATTAAATAAATAAATTAAATTAACTACTTTTTAAAACTGTTGAACTTCCAGAACACATCTGGCCTGGCCCTATTGTCCCCTCCATCCCTGGGCAGGAGACGCTCCTCAGTGATGTTCAGCGACGTGGTGGTGCTACACGGTGCCGAGTGCGGCGGTAGCGGGCCCTCGGGCACGGGCTCGCCGAACCTCTCGCCGCCGCCCGCGGGAGGGCCGCGGGAAGGGGCTAACGTGTGCAGCAGCGAGAAGATGACCCAGACTGGTTAGTGGATTACTGAACTTTTCATTGTGAGCATTGAATATTTAACTTTTTATTTAGGAGAAAACACAGATACAGACAGTCGTATTAACATATTAGGATTTCTCACGGATTAACACTTTTAAACTTTGAACCTCAAACACTGATCTTTGAACTGTAATTTGAACATTGAACTTTGAAATTTGTGCTTTGATCTTTGAACTTTGAACTTATAATAGAATCAGGTCATGTCCAAGAGTCAGAATAACAGAAAAGTATGTATGAACGTCAATAAGGCAAAGAGTATAAGCCAAGACCGAGTTGTTTTGCGGTCCGTCCTCTCTGCCTATATCTGCGGGAAGCGGTAAGATAGTTAGATAGTTGTCTTTAAATTATGAACGTTGAAATTTGTATTTTTGAACTTTGATCCGCGAACTTGTAATATAAATTATGAAATCTAAGCCTTAAAAAATACGTATTTACATAGGTAGTCGATAAACCCTAATATTAGAGAATAGTGCATTCCCGTTCACTAAGTATGACTTTTGTTAAAATGGCAATAATTCTGTTACCCGCCTTGAGTGTCCACCTTGGCCTGTCTGACTCAAGTAAATATAAGAAAACATATTTAAAAATGCCCTGTAAACTTTTTCTATCCAAGTAACCTGTTATGACCATGCGTGATATATTTTTAGGGGATGGTAATATCTGGCAGACAAATCCAAATCAACAAGCTGCCAACACTGATCTTGGCTTGACAGATGCAGCCATGACATGTCAAGAACTACTTGCACTTTCAGGAGCATTGTCAGCCGCTCTACCAACGGGCCAGGTGGCTTTGGACTCTTTCTTCGACTCTTTAACTAAAGGCATCACCAAGAGAAATACTTCTACTCTCACTGGACCCAACTCAATACCAAACGAAACACAAAGAATGTCCCCACCAAACCAAATGCTCCTAGATGAAGATTTCTCGTGCTGCGGGGACATGCAACAATTCGAAATAGGTTTTGTCCAAAAGAAAGAAAAGAAAAAGCGATCTAGACTAATGAGGATCATCATCAGAACGTACAGATTCTTTGGAGGAATTTTGGGAGGAACAAGAAGATCGGTTAAGAGATTGGTAGAGCACAAATACTTCCAGCAAGGTATCTTGCTAGCAATCCTGATCAACACTCTGTCCATGGGAATAGAATACCACAATCAACCAGAAGGACTGACGGTGATTGTTGAAATCAGCAATGTAGCTTTCTCGGCAATATTTGCAGTGGAGATGCTGCTAAAAGTAATAGCGGAAGGACCGTTTGGATATGTTTCTAATGGGTTCAACGTGTTTGATGGAGTCATTGTGGTTTTGAGGTAAGATTCAAATTATCCCGTTCTATTTTAAGGGGATGAAAATTCGTTTTGATTTAGGTCTGTATTTTGATTGTCACAACTTTCAAACTAGTGATGTGTCGTTCATGAACGAGCGAACCGTATTTATACGACTCGCGGTAAACCATACCACGGCTTAATTGAACGGTTACTCTTTTTATCATTAGACATTTTATAAAAATAGCGCCATTCAAATTATGTTATATTATGTGTTAATTGTTATAACATACTCAGAGACGTTAACGGCGTCTGACAGTCCAACATCTGGACTTGGACATATGTACCTACACCTGCCAACTACCTAATATCTTATTTTTCTCGTGGTGCGAGCGGCGTACCGGTATCGAGAGTGGTACGATCATCCATACACTTACGCTGGAAGCTGGGAGCCGTATCGGGGGAGCCGTGTAGCGGGGGAGCCGTATCGGCGAGTCGTATCGGGCGAGCACAGTGTTCTCATTGCTCACACGCTCTGAGCTCACGGCTCCCGTTCAATTGAGCCATCGTTCAATTGATTCGACTCTTTGAGCAGTACGAAAATATTGAACTGGTACCGCGGCTCCCACGCATAAAATGCGTCACGATCCATCGCTAGTTCAAACAGTGGAAGAGGCATTTGTCAAACGACATCTAAACATAGCTTTATTTTTAGGCCTTCGCAAAGCTCTAAAATGTCTAAAAGTTAGTCATAAAATATATTTTAGTCCAGCCACTCAGAGTTACATCGTAAAATATCTTCCCGTTAAACGTTGTATCCGGAAACGTATAGTACAATCAGGAAACCGATGAACCTACATCACATTTGGATTCGATTTCGTTAGTATTATCTTCTTCTTCAATGATATATTATTAATTTATTCCGGTTTACGTCGATTCCTTGCCGTCCCAGGAAGAAGCGTGGTAATGCTAACAAACTAAAGACTGACAATTTATTCTTGAAATTATGTATCGTCTAGGAAGGGAATGAATTGTTTCTGAGGTTAAAAACAATGAAACATTCACGGTAAAAATAAACCGACTTTTATATGTATATTTCCTACATAAACATAAAATTAAAACACAAATCAAATAACATGAAGACCTTCGAACTTTAAACAAGGGATAATTCCTAAAGTGTTTGTTCAAAATACTTAAGGCGATGCCATACGTAATAATGCAAAATCATTTGTTTTTGGTTTGAAAATTTGGTCGCCTAGAAATGTTTCAGATGCTTTAATTAAATACTGCGAGTAGAATACATCTTGGCCTTTGAAATAATCGAGTATTTTTAGATAAGTCTTTTTATAAGCCTAGAAAAAGATAATGTATAAGGCCTATAAAAACTGCTTTAATGTTCAAAATCTCCTACTTACGAACCCATTTTCGGTTACACCTTGGAGGGGACAATGGTTAGACGTACAAAAGTTTAACCTAATGAATTGTGTATCGGTCTCAAATTGATTATCATTTAACTAACAATATAATACGTACTTGGGTATACATAGTGAATCCTACAATATAATATAAAACCTTTTATGTATAAAAATTTCCTTCATCTCCAAATTCCTGTAAGTGATAAAATATAAATTGTCCGACTTAACAGGTAGGTACAAAACTTTTTAATTATATTTTTTAACAATTCCATCACTAGTGCTTTTGAGCTGACCCAGACCTTTATGGGGGATAGAGAGCAACAAGGAAGCTCAGGTCTGTCGGTCCTCAGGACATTCCGGCTGCTGAGGATACTAAAGCTTGTCCGCTTCATGCCCAACTTAAGGCGGCAACTGTTTGTAATGCTGCGGACTATGGACAATGTTGCCATCTTCTTCTCGCTGCTGGTTCTCTTCATATTCATCTTCAGGTTCGTTTCAATTTCAACATTGTTTTTCTTACAATTTTTATTGAGATTTTTATGTTAAAATGAGCTGGTTTTCTATTAATTCAAACTCAAAATCTGAGTGATGGAAACATTTTGAAAGGTTTAGGTTAGGTTTAACGACTAAAGCAGATGTAATAAACCCAAAGCAACTGAACCTAACTAAGCTTTTCTAAATAGTAAAATAGAATGTTACCCTAACAATGTTATCGTAAGCCATAGAAAACAAATCTTTACGCTGTTTTCAAAATTGTTTTGTGTTTTTTATGGAAAACCAGCTAATTTTTACCAAGTATGCTCATTGTAAAACTATTTTATCAAAATAAAATAAATTATGTATTGGTTTTAATTATGATTAGACTTTTAAAAAAATCTAGCTAAGTAATAATGTTTTCTTTGGACTTATTATAAAAAACTTTTCCCTGTTTATATTTAGCATCGACTCTTATGTGTCTTCGTTTGACAATAAAAAAACAGCGTTTTTTTTAATAGACCAAATTATTACATCCAGTTACAGGTAAATCATTTTAAAGAGACCCTTACTTGTGTAGTGGTGAACTGGATGGATTAAAAAACCCAATGACTTTTTTTTTCAGATCTATTTTAAAATGACTTTTTTTAATCTGGTTTTGCTGAGGATTGAATCTTCCGGCCCATGAATTAGAGTTGACAATTCTACCAATCTAGCCAAATCCCGATTGGATAAGACCGACATTTATCGCGTATATTAACTGCTGTAACGTCATCGAATTTCAGAGTATGTTTCCGCGTGATTGTGCATGATTGATAGAATGCATTTTCATCTACAAAAAGTCTGTCTACCGAAATGTCAACTCTATCGGATGTTACATCGGATACGGATCGGTACATTTTATTTTAAGGTGCAGTTAATCCCATAAACAATAAGTCAAAAAAACATGTTTATTAAAATTTGCATTTTGCACATTTTAAAGTGTAAATGGTGACCGGATAAATCATCAAAATGATAATTCATCACATCTTTAAAAAGTCATGGAAAGTGATGAAACAAAAACTTTATTAACTGGGTTAAGTAGGTTAGGTTAGGTTAGGTTAGGTTTAAATTTTATTTTTTTCATCGTTTTTAATGACTTTATATCACTTTTTAAAAGTGTGTTGAATAGTCACTGTGTTGAGTTAGCATGGAACCAAAAGTACCCGTGAATCTGATCAGCGTAAAGGCAGTAAATCTGCAATGTCGACAGTTTTCTAAGATAAAAGCTACATAGCTTATGTTCTGTATGCAGAGATCATGCAACATACACCGCGCAACATTTCTCCCGCCTGTAGAGGTCGCAAAGTCAACGATTTGACGGCTTATATCTCCGGTGCTCTGCAACATTTTGTTCTGCTTCTAAAATTCAAAAAGGTCTTTCCTCAGCAAGCTCAAATTAAAATAATACATTTGTAAAAAAAAAAACATTCGTTGTAGAAAGATGACCTCATTATTAAATTTTTAATAAATTAAAGAATATATATTTTTTTTTGTATTAGGCAATTCACCCTAAAGAGAGTGCTATGTGTAAAGAATAATTGATTAACGTCGCTACGCAGGCGTAGACTTTTAAGTAAGAGGGGACTGCGGGCGGGTTTTCCAAACTAGTTAAAAAAGTGTTACTTTCAATACTATCGGCGTGCCCAAAATAAATTCAAATGTGTCCCTTTTGAAATGATTTACCTATACAAGTCAACTTCTTAATTTTATCTGTATCGTTTCTACATAATTATATTGTTAAAGATACAAATTTAAAAATAAAAATCAACCCCTAGATAACTTATAATCGTTAATGATAATGCATAAAACAACTGACATTCACTGTTGGAATAACATTTTTATTCACGCTCAAAGTATGTTGCATAATTTGACAATATTGTACCTGTGTTTTCCATCTACGCCAATGTTTATCTGTGCACAAATGGCGATGTTCGGCGCCAAAATGTAAGTAGGGCAACATGCATTTAGCCCCGCGACAAATTGCCCGGTGCACGAGTATGGCGACGAATGCCAAAATATCAATCATCGCTAACGAGAACCATAACAGTCGAACCGTTCTAATTATAATTAACCTACCTACACCGATAATTAAGTTAAACAGCGCAGCGGTTGATAGCTGTCGGGTTTAGTCTTCCGTTATTGATAGGAGCTCAATTTATAATCCATGGATTTTGCAATAAATAGATGAATGACTACGAATTTTTAAGGTGTCCTGAAATTTAATATTATATGTTTTTTTATGAATGTTGGTTGTATTGAGAAATTATTTTTAAAGTAATCGAATTAAATAGTAGCTATTAAACGCTCTATTTTTATGACAAATTCGCTTCCGTTATTGACAGGAGCTCAATTTATAATCCATGGATTTTGAAATAAATAGATGGATGACTATGATTATTTTTAAGGTGTTTTATCATTTTAGTAATAGTATTGAGAAATTCATATATTTATATTTAAAGATATTTTCGAAACAAGTTAAGATATGTTTTAAGTGAACTCAAGGAGTAAGTAAGTAGTGCTTTTAAAACATAAAATTGTTATATTCAATCCTAGAGAACAATATTACCTACTCTTAAACGAAAAATGTGAAAAATAAAAGATTCAGTCGCATCTGTGAATTGAACCCAGGACCCCCGACTTTCTGGGGAAGTGCTCTGACCACTGAGCTAATTCGATTAGATCAACCTATGTCTTTTTTTAACTGTATCATATTTCGACTGAGAGCTACCAACATTACCCGCATATTCCTTAGGGTTGTTTTTGGATGCCTTTTTATAGATTATTATTTTTTTTTTTTAAATTGTTAAATATGAAAAATTGCTATTTTAATCCAATGCGATTAATTTCCCTCAGATATGTGGTCCATTGTAATTATTAGATTAAAATCTACATGTTTTAATCAAGAAAAGTTGACATTACGCTATACAAAAGGTAGATTCGCATTTGCAAACAAAAGTTAAATCAAATTACTTAAAAACACTGCTAATCTTCATTAGCTTACTGAAAAAACATTACGTCGGAAGGTTTTCTCTTGGCTTTTTACATTCCGAGAAATCAGTCTTAATTTGCTCCCTCAGAGAACGGTCCCAAAACTCTCACAAGTTTAATTAAAGTACCTACTAACTAAAGGTAAAAAGCGCCTTTATGCTTTCAATTTCAGCTACACGACAAGTACGTATTACTGGATCATTTTCAAACAGAATATTGTTCACTTTATCTTTGTTCTTTTAGGATACTATTTGAACTCTCCCCTTTGAATTGATTTCTTTGAAATTAGATTACTTTTAACTTTCCTTTGTCTGTGAATTTCAAATCAATATTTGATTAACTCTAATCGAAGCGTGTAAAACAATCGATTATTCAAATATAATATTGTTCTTTTTTTGAATTACTTAATTAATAAAACCTCAAATTGCAACGTTCAATCATCAATGAAGACAATATTAGTAACTCTCAAACAAAAATTTAAAACAGAAAAATTATAAACATAAAGACAGCAGCCTATATAAATATATAAGCGAAATATGCAAGGCTGAGGTCCTCGTGGCTTGAAACTATTAATTAAATATTACAATTTGAGGTTTCACTCAAAGTTTTTTTTTTAAATATATATTTATATAATATTCGTCCCAACTTGTAGAAAAGTCAATAGATATCGTACAATAAAATAAACATTGATATATTTATCCAAGACATTATCGAGATTGCATTTAGTTCGGAAAGAATCTTGAAATCATAAACATAAGATAGCAGCCAACGAAAATATGCGTTAAGAAAATGAAGATGATGTTGGTAGTTTTTAGACGAAGTATGATTCAGTTAAATATGACCTGGTCAGATGAGTTCAGTGGTAGAGCAAAGCCCCGGAAAAGCTGAGGTCCTGGGTTTAATTTCTAGATGCGATCAACTCTTTTTCTGATTTTTCTATTTAAAATTTTCGTTTGATTTTAATTTTTGCTAATACTGTATTCGATGATTAAATATTTTTTTTGTTAATTTTGTAAAAAATATAATTCTTACATTTTAGAGAGATAGTTATGCGGAAATGTTAGAGTAACAGCTTTTATGCCTTTCGAGTGATTCTTAAATTGTGGTTAAGCCACTTACAAGCGTTCTAAGAAGGTAATTATTTATTATTATATCACATAAATTAGGATTTTTAAAAGTTGTTATTAATAATTATTATATAATATTTCTTAACTCAGTGCAGTGGAAATATAATAATTATATTACAATTAAAGAGCTTAGTTTTTTTATAACTGGAATTTCCCAATAGAAAATAAAATACTAACTATAAATCACTTAACTATAAAAAAAAAACTTATAGACCAGCCGTAAATAAATAACGTAAATAGGACATTTTACTTGAATGTAAAAGTTATGTATTATTTTTGTGTACATTTATATTCGCTTGAATCCACGGTATCTGTATGCAAAATGCAGCAATCAGACTACAAAATAAATTAAGCAACACATTCAAAATTAACGAACCAAACTTTTTCAGTTCAGGTAAGATTGTGTTCATTGCAGACAAGATTTTAGTTCGATACCAAGATCCGTTAAAACCATGGCACAACTTCGTTCATCCATAAAGACGGTAATGTTTGTCTATGGTTAATGGTGCATAGATAATGAGGGAAGAAAATAAACTTGATGACTTGCTTTTAAAAACAGCGATTTCCCGCCTTTTAATGACCGTTGTCATTACATCGTGAAATATCAGAGAATGATTTTTTCGTGAAAATCTAGTTAAATAAGTCTCGTTGAAACCTTTATATTTCCAAGTCATTGAAAACACATTTGAAGACACGTTTTAATTGAAAACCAGGGATTTATTTACCTTAAAGCACTTTCCTGAATTTATTATTACGCGTCGTGATTAAATCTTGTTACAAAAAAGAAATCTTTTTCTTTAGCAAAAATTTAATGATGGAAAAACAGAACTATTTACGTTAGCCTACGGGTAAAAACAATAAACGCATAGATCTTCCTACAAAAGTAAATTACATCGCCTGACAACCTCTGAAATTTAAAACCTTTTAACGGAACGTTTAGTTTTCTTTCCTCGAACTGAGTAGTACCTACTTGCTTCTGAATTATTTTGCGAATCTTTTTTTGGCAACTCTAAATTATTGAACGTTTCCCAGAACATTATTTATGTATTTATTTTTCCCCTTTTAAGTCTATAATCCTTAGAAAAAGCACAAAGTTAAGTTTATTTTGCAGTATCATATTTTATAAAACGTTTTTTAAAGGGTGATTAAATAATAATAATATTTTTAATCTCGTTTCCATACTGAATCTTACAAAATGTTTTACTTTTGCTGCTGGTTTCACGACAAAGCTTTTTTGCGATTTTAAAACCACATCTTTTGAGTTCTAGAATTTTTTTCCAGTTCCTTCCTATTTATGAAATATTGTATCAAAGAGATGGTTACATACTTAGAACTAAATATCAACAGTTTTTTTAATCTGGTAAATGGTCATACTTGGTTATAACAAGCAAATGAAAAAGATTAAGCAAACTCCCTTTACTCGCGATGATTTACCTTACGTATGTTACATAAAAAAAAATTAAACATTAATTTTATTAGATCATAAGCAGGGGATGCAATCCTACATAAACTATAATATGTAGCTCTCATTTGTACACACAATTGTGTGGGTCGCTTTTCCATAAATATGCTCAAGGTGGAATATTTATTTAATTTTTTTCAATTTAGTATAAACCCTATAGAAATGGAAAAATAAGAAAAAAATCTTATTTTCCGGACCTTAACGATATTACGAATGTTTCCATTAATCCACTGCTCATCAAATGTTGTTTGGTTAATTCATGAAGCATGCTTGTTTAAACTATGAGCAATAATAAATAATAATAAATTAAACCAATTAAGCCTTTAGCTCGTTAAAGTAGTGATTTTGTTATAAGCGTGCTCTCATAACCAAGTTCGACTGCAGGATAAACTTTGAATTTACCAAATGCTATTTTATATATTTTGACAAATTTTGATAATTGCTCTCCACCTGATACGATATTTTGATGAGCCCAGATTTGATTCCCGACGCAAACGTATTAACCGCAGTATGATCCGATTGAGCCAACTAACAAGTCCTATGTCTCATGTATCATGTCCGTTTTTGTGTGAGTTGTGAGAGTCCCACGCCCCGTGCCCGAGCGCCCGGGGCTCCGTGTCCGTGTATAGTATTGTGCCCACATGTTTTAATACTGTTGGATGGTCTGCCCTGCTTGTAGCATCCTCGGAATGAACCTCTTCGGGTGCAAGTTCTGCGATCGGTCACGTGACAGTGAGGATGTCGAGTGTGACCGCAAAAACTTTGATTCGCTCTTGTGGGCTATTGTGACAGTCTTTCAGGTATTCTTTTCACATGTTTATGAGAGCTTTGACAAGACTAACTGGCCTGGGGCCGACATGCGCTGAAAACATCAACACACATCAGAAACATTATAATATAGTCATTAACGTAGGTCCATGGTTAATACCGACTTGCAAGGTAACACTTGCTTGTAACACGCTTGTAATGCTCACTTAATAATCACGAGAACTTTGATAATCTGACAGGCCTGGGGCCGATATGGCCTCTAAACACCAACACATCAAAAACATTTTAATTTAGTCATTAACATAGGTCCTCGGTAAATACTGACACTCGCAAGGCAACACTTGCTTGTAACATACTTGAAATGCTCACATGATGTTGATGGGAGCTTTGAAAGAACATGCAATATTGACACCAACACATCGCAGAAAATTGATATTGTACTAACTCTACTGTAACAATCTAATGATCAATATCAAGGTACGCCTAACGCTTTTTTGTTTCGTTCAGAAGATAAAGAAAGCTCTTACAAAAGAACTTGTTTGGAACTAACATGCGCAATAAACACCAAAATCAACACACAACAGAAAACAACAAACCACACTGTGTACACATTAACTTGTAGATTTTTAACGCTGACATCTGATTGATGACAACAAAAGTAGTCTGGAGCTAATATGCAATATAAACACCAACAAATATCAGCATCATCTCTCTTTAGTTACTAATCGATATAGGTCTACAATATTAATTGCTAAAAAATATTAAGCTTGTAATGTTCACATAATTTTCATGAGAGCTTTTGACAATACTTGGGCCTCGGCTGACAAGCATAGAAATCAACTTGAAGCCGAAACTTTCCACACTAGTCATAAACATAGGTCCATAGTGACGCCGACACATGTAAGATTCCCCTAAAGCTTATAATGTGTAAAACGCTTGCAACGCTCACATAATATTCATGAGAGCTTTGACAAGACTAACATGCGACATAAACACCAACACTCAGTAGAAACATAAACAATAGTCATTGACATAAGCAGTCCACAATAAATGTTAAACTTGCTCGCCACACGCTTTGCTGATATGCGATATACAAACCAATACATAGCAGAAACATCTCATTCGATGAATGACGACACATGCAAGATACGTCTAACGCTTCTAACATGCAGATATGTAGATTGAAGTTAACCGAGTTCAAGTTCTCCTGGATCGAGCAGTCCGGCTGGAACATGATCAAAGTAGTCACACTCACATTGTATTCATTGTACCTCGAGAGACTGATCTCTCACTAACCATCACAGAGAGTCAATACTAAACAGTAATATAACTAACGGGTCGGAACACCTGCACGAGTCTCCCACAAAACTATTCCACTCCGAGGTAGGTGTGTTGTAAGCCTTTGGATAATAGCATAATGTAAGGTACAGTAAAAGTATTATTGAAAAATAGAGTCAAATTATCGAGTATTTTTACCTTTGTCTAATGAATGCTTTCTTCTTATGCATGATGATTTTTTTGATTCCTATTTATTACTTAATACTTTTTTTTCTAACTTATATTCATTTCCTTTTGTATATTATATGCCCCGCTTTGATGCATTTTCATGTAGGTACGATTCATTTGTAAAAAAAAATCATTTCAACATTTTTGGAGCTATCCACGCACTTATTGATAATGCTATATCTAGATCGTCCATACTTGTTTCACATGTATTAGCTCATGCGATGAGCTTTCCATCGGTTCATGCCCAAATTAAGGTAGACAAAATTATAAAGGGATCTGCATATTTTACAGCCATCGGCTGGTTCCAGAAATACAACAATGAAGGTACTCAAAAAAAATGGCGTGACACTTTCTGCCACAATCCTTTCTCGAGAAAGAAGTACATTGTTAATTGAATTTTGAAATCTAAATACGAAAAAATATTTTTGACATTATTTTCCAAATTCAATATCTCACTAAGAAATAATTTTCATTGAATTTTTTTCACATCCCTCACGCAAATAAAACAAGAAACCGAGCATTAGATTAAAATACTTGCAATATTTTTTAATTTGTTTCACACTCAGCGCCTTTGAGGTGATTTTTCACGAAAACGGTGCTATATAAATTAGCCAAATATTATCCTTCAAGCAAATAAAATAGGAAACCGAGTATTGGATTAAAATACTCACAGTATTTTTGTTAAGCATCTATCTATAAGATTGAAAGAACGGTTCTTGTACTTTCCCATACCATGAACTTCCCGTGCCTTACACTAGCAATCACCGCCGTCAATCTCAACACTATCAGCATTTCTATGAAATACTTTATACATTAATCCAGTACTTCTCTACATTCAAACATTTCTTAGAAAGAATTACTACAAAAAGCAAAAACTATCTCTATGCTTCATATCTGTCATATAATTTGTCTATTTTCCATTTGCTCTAATACCCTTGCTCTATTTTAAAAGCTGAACGTACCTATTGAGTATAATTTAAACCAATTTTAAACTTTATTCCACTTCCCAAAAACCTTTTAAAAAAGAAGAAACCTGTAAGAAACACAACATTAAATACTCAATATCCTTTAAGTAAACGAAATATTTCAATTAAATGTTGAATTGGGTATATAAATCAACATATATAAACAAAGTTATTATCAAACTGTTTTAAATGTTACATTGACTGTCATTATACGAACAAATCGATAATTCACACGACAAATCAGCACACTTATTATGTAAGCGGACGTTACACCTCATTGATCAATGTATCAGGACCTCCGGTTGACCATTCAATATCCTACCCTACCCCCTATTTGTCATCCAAGTGTCAATATACCCAATTGTTCAAACCAGTTCGTGCTACGAGCTACGGCGGCGTAGAGCACACAGCTAATTGAGTTTCGTAGCGGGCGCTACGGTTTGGCAGTTCCCTACTGCAAGGCTCAATTGTTTCATCTGTTCTAGCCAACTGGGTAGTTCGAATCTATGATAATTTAACCAATATCTTCACATTTGTATGAAAACCTTCGGAATATTTAACCAATTTTGTGAGTTGAGTTGGAGCAGTGACGGCTCGTGACTTTTGGGTGCACGAGAGTGCTAATATTCAAAAATGGCATTATTGATGTTTGTCGTGAAAACTTTATTTTCCGTACGAAAATTTCAGAAAATTGATGCAGCGCACCGCAAAACTGAAAATCTTCATACAAAAACCGAATTTTCGAAAAAACAACATCATTAATGTCGAATTTTTCAAGCTTGGCACTTTGTCCCGCTCAAAAATCATCAGCCGCCACTGAGTTTGAGTGAAAACTTTCGATTGAATTGTTATCAAATTGACTGTTTTTAACTGAATTAAATTAAATTAACTGAATTATCGTAGGTTTTAACGGCTTATTTAGCTTTACCACGTATTGAACAAATGGGCCTTTTATATGAATACGGATGGAGGTTTAATTATGTATAAAATAATATTAAAATAACTATTTTACTGTAATGTTAACTTTAAGAAAACCTCGGAAAAAAATAATTAAACTATGATATTTAACAAAAAACATTAATCCATCGGATTCCTCTTCGTGTATCTAAAAAATAAGGTTAAAATTTATAATAGGATTTAATCCATAATGAACTCATTAATTTTCCTCAAGTAGTTGTATCACGTCACCCTAATTATATCACGTATATAACTTTCAATAAATAATTACAATCCACCCATCACGAATTGCAAAATAGCCATTTATCATTCACAATAACAATTTATCAACTTTTATCAGGTACCTGTGTAATTTAATGATATAAAAATAAACAATATCTACCAGAAACAAAATATCGTTATAAATTAAAAATATATTTTTGATAATAGCAATACTCATACTCATTTTTTTAATTAATTAATAACAGAAAATAATGACATGTGCCTGGTAGCCCCTCATTCCTTAATACAAATACAAATCGAATGAGTACGAACCTGTCATTCTAGATTGGTAGCACCCCTCAAAGGCCACCTTATAGCAAATATAGAAAATAGCAATCTACATAATATGTGTATTATATGTAGGAAATATTGTGTCAATCAATCGTTACCCAAACACAGGCACAGCTTTAAAACATCGACATTCTCACCGAAGTAAATATCACACACGTCATAATTATTGCATTACGAATTTGGTGACGAACTTTGAGTTCTATCACGGAATTACAAATAATGATTTCATAAAGAATTTGGTGACGAGCTTTGAGTTCTATCACGGAATTACAAATTATTGTCATTTTTTAATGTGAATAGTTGAATGTATATTTTGCTCAAAGGTTAATGACAAATTTGAGACACTAATAAATCATTTGTATTCACAGTATAGAAACATTGCTTAGTTGATCGATAGATTTGAAGCAATGGCCGCATTCACGAATTAAACTGAGCGACCACAATGTTGGTGTCGGTGACACCAATTAAGAGCGCTAAATTTTTAATAAAGTTCAAACCACATTTTCTAAAGATTAACCGTTAGACATCAAAAGCAGAACAATTGAAAATGGAGTGCGTTCGCTTAATTTTTGCGGGTCGGCCGCAAAATAACAGTGGAATAAAAATCATCAGTCAATTTGGTCTATTGGCATTGATCGAATGCTCAGTCAAAATAATATTAGTGTAGGCAATGAAATGGAGTGCTTATTTTTCAAGATATGGAGTTTAAGCGTACATGGAGATAAATGAGTATTTCTAATTTATGAAGATTCTCTTAAAATTATCGATAATCCGGTTACAAACAGTTCTAATAAACTTTTAGTAAATTGCGAATATATTATCACAATGTTGGAATGCGTGTTCATAAAAATACGAATATTTATCAAGATGTTGGAACATGTTTTCATGAAAATTCGAATATTTTCATGAAGATGTGTTCCATCACCGTGATAATATATTCGTAATTTACAAAAAGTTTATCAGGAAACTTGTTAATTCATTATTTAAAGCCTGCAATCCCGTATTTAACCGAATTACCAATAATTTAAAGAGATTTTTCATAAATTAAAAATACTCATTTTTCTCCGGGTATTCTTTACATGACTTAGCTTTCGCTCAGTTTTTATTGCTGGAAGCGGTCTTAAAAGTGGAAAGTGAACAAAGTATCAAGCATAGTACGTATATTTTAGACCTGAGCGCAAAGCATACATTTAACAAAAGATTTAAATTCTTCAATAAAACTTCCGTGACAGCATGGTCGAGTGAACCAACAAAGATAATTAACCATTTTTCAAAAAAAAAAACGTTTACACATTATTATAATTCGAGGCTTTGCATTCTCATTAATACAAAAGATTAACAATATAGCATTAGAGCCAACATGTATTCATTTAATTTTCCACCCCACCACCCACTTCCGGCGGCAGCATCCTCGGCATGTACCTGTTTGGGGGTAAGTTTTGCAAGTTTGTGGACGATAGCGGAAACGAGAGGGAGTGTACCTGCCCGGAAATAGTGGCGGCACACCCGCGCTGTGAGTGCGACAGGAAACACTTCAACAACATTCTGTGGGCAACCGTCACCGTGTTTCAGGTATGCCTTAACTCTACACGTCAGCTTTGTCATTTTTAGGCAGCCCAATCACTGTACTTTGATAGCAGGTTGTTTTAAAAAATACTGATGACACGAGTGGCCCATTAAACATGGAAGTTCACTCAATTTTCAGAGTGGTAACGATTTACTTGCGTCTCGTAATTTAATCACAACTTTAAAGCGAAGATCTTTTTTTTACTAAAGCAGCAAAAACACTCGATCTAAGAGTTATAGTGTCATTAAAATAGATAATAAAAAAAATGTCTGAAATCTTTAAGTCACTGTAACTTCAGTTCACAACGTCGCGTATCGCTTTAGAATATTAAGTTGTACCACCACGTGTTAATAATAATAATAATGTTTAGAATGAAGCTAGCAGTCCACAATCGAGTGCTGGTACCTACCCTGATGTACGGAAGTGAGGCATGGAACTGGCAGAGAAAGGAAAAAGTAGACTGAATGCTGTATAAATGAGATCCCTGAGGCCTATGTGTGGTAAAACCATGTATGATCGTAAGAGAAATGTGGAGATCCGCAAAGAGTGCAAGTCTGATGTAAGTTTAATGAGTAAGATCAAGAAAGGGACGCTTAGATGGTTTGGGCATGTAGGGCGAATGAGCGAAGAAAGGAGTGTAAGGAGAATAGACGATGCAAATGTGAATGGTAGCAGAAGTCGGGGACGCCCGAGGAAGACATGGCACGACCAAGTGAATCAGATACTAGAGTCGGGCCATGTCAAGAGTCAGAATAATAGATTTCAGAGTATATATAAGACGATGAATGAAATTGAATGAGGCAAGGAGTGTGTGCCAAGACCGAGTTGTTTGGCGGTCCGTCCTCTCTGCCTATCCCAGCGGAAAAACGGCGTGATGGTTAGTTAGTTAGTTATTTTTGTTTATTTAAGCTGAACAGAGCAGTGAGTACAATACTCTGTCTGCCATATAAATTAATTACATGGTATAAAATCGAATTAAAAATAAATTAAATTAAATGGTTATTTATTTAGCACTTGTACTACGGTTGCTTGAGGGAAATTCTCCGTGTATGGTGTAGCTATATAGGGGCGACGGCCTGGACGAGAGTGTTTTCCGACTTCCAATAGCGCTAACTCATTCCGGCTACTCTGGCGCATCAAAGCTTATAAAATACGCTTGACGAAGTCGGATAGTAACCACTTGTAATCTTTAAACCCTTGGCATTACTTGTTCGAGAAATTTAACTCGATCTATTTAACCACCTCATTATTTATTGATTAATTGATAGTATTTAGTAACAGTTACCGCTGGCTTCGTCTGAGTTAATAATAGCGAGAGAATATATTTTTCTTATCGAGTAATATGGCAATTTAAAAAAAAAAATTGTTTCGTTGTAGTAAATCCAGAAAGTAGCGCGGTAGTTAACCGATCAATAAATAGTTTTTCCTGCTTCAAAACAAATAGTTTTTCTGCTTTATTGTTATGATTTGTCAACGATTCAAATTTCGTCCCAAAGGTTATGTATGGGTCACTTTATCAATTGTTTTTTAAATCAACGAATTCCTAGAATGCTTTTCCAAAATGCACAGTATTTTAAGTAAAATGAAAATCCTTGCATTTTGCATTCGAATGTTTAGCTGTGTTCTTATTATTTACTGGTTTTTACCGCACTTTTGATTTTTTGTTAAAACAAATAAAGATCAAATCTGTAGATAAGTATAATATATGTATTAGTTTGATTGAAGAATACAGATTTAATTTGATTTTGTTGATTGAATCCTGATTGTTTACTAAATTGATCAGACATTATATTAACGTTACTAAATAAGTGTATGTTTTTTTCTTAAATTCTGACACGTTCTAAACTATGTTTAAGCTCATTTAAAGTTACGTATAATTCTTTATCATACAAATACGCTTTCATTTAAATTTAAACCATTATGAACAGTAGTATCAAAAAGTATGGACGGTATATTTGACAAATGTAATTATTTATTTATTTAATTATTTGACATTATTTAATCCACACTTTATTTACTAGAATAAGCATGGTTTGATAAATAAGTAATGTTTTGAAAGCGTTGAAAATAACTGAGATCATAACAAAACCATTTAACATACAATTTTTTTTTTAAATAACAAAATTTTCCTGTTACCAGTTTTTGCTTTGACTTCATTAGGGTGAAATATTAATTACTCCCAGAATAAACCTCAGTTTAACGAAGACAGGTTAACATCAATAAAATACTTATTAAATAGTGGTGTTAAGCAAAATTACGGGAATTTACTCATTCCACGCAGAGAAAAGTGAGTATTGCTAATTTATTAAGAATCTCTTCGAATTATTGGTAATTCGGTTAAAGACTGTTTTCTAGTAAAACGTGTTCATGCACCTGAATTTGCCTTAAAATAAAATAATGACAAAGTGTGAAAATATTATGATTCATAATATATTCGTATTTTACTAAAAGTTTTACAAGAAACCTATTAATTTATTCGTTAAGGCCTGCAATTCAGTTTTTAGCTGGATTATGAATAATTTGAAGAGATTCTTAATAAATTAGCAATACTCCTTTCTCTCCGTGCAATTGTTTGCTCTCTATGAAAATATTGATATAATTGTTCGAATTATTCAAGTTGAGAATCGGATAGCATTTTGCCAAAGAAAATAACTCTGGCTACCCTCAATAAATAATCGAATAAATGATTCATAATAACACATGAACTAAACTAAACTAAGAACATGGAGGGTTCGTAGTAACATGCTGTGCCATGCTATGAATGTTTAAACTTACTCTTAACGCGAAACATTACTCTTTTAACAACAAGATAACTACTAGTGTTTGTTTTACTTTATTATTTATGTTAAATAATACTTTACTCGGTACCTATCACTCTTCCTGCTCACGACAATACTGCACTAACTAACAATCAATGCTTTACTCGTTAAAATATAAAAAAATTAAATAAACTATAATTACAAACATTTACACTGGTAATACTATTTCACCTTAAATCTTTTTGTTGTACACTTTTCTCCACATATCTACCAACATTCTTTACTATATTTACATATTGTCTTGTTAACACATGTTTATACAATAATTGTGTATTTATATTGTGTTTAAATACAATTCTTAGGGACAGTTTTTTCACAGAACCTGAATAATTCATCAATTTTGTAAGCTAATTTTCAAATTCTATTATAATTCTGTTATTATTTCAGTTCTGTGAAACAACTCGCCCATAACGGAATAATAGAATAATAACAGATCATAATGGAACTTTCGCAGAACTTGAAAAATTATCTTTGAAAATTGATGAATTGTTCTCATTTTATGAATATGATAATTTAAAATATCATTATAAATTTATTTGATATTTTCAAATATCATTATAAATTTATTTGATATTTTCAAATATCATTCTAAACTTATTTAAAATGTTCAGGTATAATTCTAAACTTATTCAACATTTTCAAATATCATTCTAAACTTATTTAAAATTTTCAGATATAATTTTAAAGTTATTCACAATTATCAAATATCATTCTGAACTTATTTAAAATGTTCAGGTATAATTCTAAACTTATTCAAAATTTTCAAATATGCTTTATAATATTTAAAAAGTTGTTACCGTGTTCAAAGCAGTAAACGTTTAATTTAGAATCTTAGATCAAAATGTTAACCAATGTGAGGATTGTTAGTAACTATAGATAACACAGTTAAATTATTTCTTCAACCAATCAGTTCGTCATCTAAATTATGTGTAATGTTTTCAGATTTTAACGCAGGAAGACTGGAACATAGTGTTATTTAATGGCATGGAAAAGACTAGTCACTGGGCAGCACTTTATTTTGTGGCACTTATGACCTTTGGAAACTATGTACTTTTCAATTTGCTAGTCGCCATTTTGGTCGAAGGATTCAGCTCAGAGGTACAGTATTAGATATATAACTAGTAAATTGGTAATACTCTTTTTTTTCCTTTTTGAGCTTCAAAGTTTGTAACAGTACGACAATATTTTTGAAAGTCGATGAAAAACTTCCTTATGCCCGTGAGAATAACAGGAAAACCTTTATTTGCTGAATATCATGTATAATTTTTTAACTCAACTATATCGTATTTCGTCTGTCTGTAAATTTGTTTCTGTGCTCCGTTTCCCTTACAAGATAGTGTCCGTTTAAATGGTTGATAAAGATTATTATTTTCGAAATAGTCGTGTTTATTGAAACTTTCTTATCCGCATTTTTTTCAATTTTATGACACCTACCTGCATGAAGAAAGTTTTAAAAAAATTGTCATTGAAATAGTGACGTTTCTTTGGAAAAGCTGTATAGTTCCTTATTTGAAGTAACAAAAAAATATTTGTTTATCATTTTGTAGGTATTTAAATGCCTACTTTAAAATCTTATGATTTCAGAGTAAATTATGGTTTTGATTTATTAAATAAGAGAAAATTATAAACATAATACTAAGGACGGGTTGTTTCGGAGAATTTGAAAAAATTTTCAAATTTCAATGTTAATTTTCAAGTTCTGTGAAAGATTTTTTCAAGTTATGTTATTATTTAAGTTCTGTCAAGCAACTAGCCTATAATAATATTATAACAGAACTTGACTAGGACTTTCGCAGAACCAGAAAATGAACGTTGAAATTTGATTGATTATTCTGTGAAAAAACCCATCCTTCGACACTTAACTACTAATATATAAGAACAAAATAATATACAGACAGGCCAGACTTCTATCAATTGGAAATAAATTGTATGTTCCTTTACTTCTCTATATAAGAAAGAAAAATAATATTTAAAAAGAAAGTATCTTTATTATTACAACATAATCAGATTACCTATGTTACAATATTGTTGATATATTTATTTAACAGTCCTATAAATAAATATTATAGTACGTAACAAGGGATCCTTAGTTTAACGCCCTACAAGGAGAAAACTTACAATATTGCTTTTTTCTTTAAAATGTCTTAATATTATTCGTAATCCTGTTAAAAACGGGTCTGCAGGTCATAACGAATGAATTGATAGGTCTCATGTTAAACTTTTAGTATAAAATGAATATATTAACGCGAAGTCGGAACTCATTGGGCCCACGTATGCAACGTTCCCAGGCCGACGTGCACGCGCGTCCTACGCACGCAACGCAAATTTTAATCGCGATGTCAAATGGCTTATACATTATAAATCACTTCGTAACGTCCTACTAAATCTGCTTGCTGTTGATCACCCATTTAAAAAAAACGTGCAATAAATGTCAGTAAACGGCAAACGCAAAAACAAACGTACCTTAAACATCAAATCAACTCGTTGGAAGCCGTCCACCACCGCCGTCTTTAGACAGCGCAGATCGGCTTTGCGTGTGGAACGTAGGATTGCGTTGTGTAAGTGTGTAAAGCATCAATTTTAATATTAAATGTATATATTGTAAGTTGACCAGATATCTTGATGCGTTGCCTACATTGCGTACGTGAGCCCAGTGTGTATTTACCCTTAATACAGCAATGTTAATGTAAGCTTTGTTTGAAGATTCGCGTACTTAAAAAAATTACAAACAATCAAAAAGGATGTTCATATAAAAACAACTTAACAAATAAAACTGTATCCACCTCAGTAGATATTTATAACTAAATAATAATAATAAAATTTATACATGGTTATATTTTATGCCATGTTCCGTAGAGCTGTAAAATCAGTTAAATATTTTTATCTCGGCTGTAAATTTGTAGACAGTAAAAATGGGTACTTTTATGTATTTTGTCTCTAGCTGTGAGACAGTTTCCGTACGCTTCCAGTGGCAATATACCCAGTGAGTTTTCAGGGATTTCCGGAAACCCTCCGTTCTAAAATGAACGTTGTCTGGAAATCTGTTGTTTATGTCTTAATAAATATTAATTTTGAATTTGGGAGGCGCAGTGGGAGGAATAGATTCATACGTCCGTCACTCCTATACACAGTGACCCCATATTCTTACCCACCCTTATTCCTTTTTCCTTCCCTGAAATTCCTCTCCTTCCTTTCCCTAAAAAGACCACACCCACAAAGATCTTTCGTTTCTTTCGATGTCATTTCCCTTGATGATGGATACTGTAATGCTGTCCGAAACGTTGACTAAAAAATGAGGTAGCGCAACACGGCATAATATCACAAAACTAAATCTCATAATCTTTAATGGCGGCGTTTTCATTATAATTTAAATAAAATAAAATATGTATCATTATTATAGTGGTTCATCTTATGTACACAGATAGTTAAAATCATTTATATTTTTTTGTAAATTTTGAAACATTGTTTTTTCTAATAAGCATTATATTATTTTATTTTTTTTTACTTTATATTATATTCATAACTTAATTGCAAAACTATCGCAATTTATTCTGCATTACTCCAAATTGGTCCAGAATTACTGGGCTAGTAACATCTAGAGATAAAACGTTAAATAACATAATAAGCTTTTAATAGAATATTGATTGGAATAGTAATTAATTTATTTCCTTTGCAGAGAAACGAGCGGCGGGAGCGTGAGGCCAGGGAGATCGCTAAATCCAAACTCTCAGCGGAATGTTTCTCAGACAATAACGATCTGCCTTACGATGAGTCTCGCTCTATATCTGAGTCCAGTGAGAGCTTCACCCAGGTAATATTATCATTAAGAATTGTCATTTCAAAGATTTTTAGAACGGTTTCAATTTCCTTTAACCCCGTGAACCAGAATTAATGGATGTGATTTTAAAAAAATCATTACTACTACAAAATTTAAATAGGTATTCACGATGTCCGGAAACTCTTAGTACAACCGGGAAAACGATGAAACTACTTCACGTAGAGAACACAAATAAAACCTCTTTTTTTCAACCTGAGTATTTCGATTTTTTTAGAGTTAAAAAACCAGGTCTACGTTTCAACACATCTTAAGAGGTGTATATTCTTGGTATACCTTATGTTCTAGGTAATAGGCATTAAAATCGCTTGACAAACGGAGTCTAGAAATGTTCGATTTCAAGCATAAAACTGGTTTTTATTTATTTTGTAAATAATTTTATAAGAAAGCAAAAAAGTTAATCAAGTGAAACTCTCACAGATAATCTTAGCTATAATACTTTATTTTTTAAAAGTTGTTTCCTTTACGCGTTCATACATTTCAATTAAAAACTTTTTTTTTGTAGTTTCTTTTATATTTTTTATTGAGTAATTTATCTTTTTTATTTGTATTCTACTCAAGCGAAATGATAGGAAAACCTTCAATTTATTTACAGCATATTTTTTGGTATTCATAATGTAAACCAATTCGTTATAAAGATTAATCAAAATAGTGGTTTAGCATTAAGCTTCGCCTTAAGAGACAATTAACAGCTGACACTATCGTAAAAATTTCAACTTTGGACTCGATTTACTTGGAAATGAAAGCTCAAATCTAAAAAGTTATTCGACTACAAAATAGGCCCCAGTTTGTATCAGTATTCCACTTATGTCACTAGTTTCTGGGTATGTGCGTTGTACATAAACCTATTGGTATTTATATTTTGGCTGCTGTTTGGTTCATTGTTTTTCTATTTTTGTTACATTCGTATTTTATGAGATGTCGGCAGGTTAGACAGAATAATTATTTTTTTTATACCAACGGGAAACAAAAAATACGGTTATTTTAAAGTAGTGTAAGGAGAATATACAATGCAAATATGAATGGTAGCAGAAGTCGGGGACGCCCGAGGAAGACATGGCACGACCAAATGAATCAAATACTTGAGTCGAGCCATGTCAAGAGTCAGAATAATAGAAGAGTATGTATGAGGCGATGTATGAATATGAATGAGGCAAGGAGTGTGTGCCAAGACCGAGTTGTTTGGCGGTCCGTCCTCTCTGCCTACCCCTGCGGGGAAACAGCGTGATGGTTAGTTAGTTAGTTAGTTAGTTACCTAAAGAAATTTTGTGAATTGTTTTTTTTTTAAGAGAAAAAAGTTCAGCAATTATTGAAAACCGAATTGTACGGGAACGGTAGATTAAATATTTTCTAATAAAACGGCGCGTGTAAAATTCAAAACTAGACAATTTCATAGCACTATAAAAAAAAATTACTTAAATATATTGCTTGTTTTATGTAGTGCTGCAGTCATTATTCTTATTAAGGGTTTTTTTGTTTTTCTGTTCCTTAACATTTTGTATGTGTTTTTTTTTTTGGCTGGAGAGTACAAAACACCAATTTATTTTAAATACATTTGTGGAAAGTGTTTGTTTAGGACACCGCTCACAGTTTATTGTTACTTCACGTCGTAAATTCGTTACTCATGTGTATTCTTCATATTGTTTGGCTTTGAATAAGTTAGTTACTATGAAACGGGTAATTTTAATTAGCAAAGGGTTTAGGTTAAACTCAACGTACGTTATAATCTACGCATTCATAGATAGCGATAATTTAATTAGTTTATTAAAATGCACTCTGTGCAAGAGCTTTAAAATATTAAGACGAACTATGTGTTTGCCCCCGTATGTAAGCAATATGAATATGGACAAACAGTTTTGTCCGTATAAAAACTCAACGATTTCAAGATAATTTGAGTTTATAATAATATTTTATTCATTTTATCCAAGGAGATATGGATATTTGACTTGTGTTCTATTTGGTAGGTAACGACTTTTATCTTATTAGGTTTTTGTAATCACTCCAAACTATATAAATTTCAGCACGAGATAAAGAACCAGTGGCGTTCCGCCGACGATGTCCGCAAGGTCAAGGATTCGAACGGGCACCGCGAGAAACACGAAAAGCACGAGAAACACGAGAAGCACGAGAAGCACGACAAGCAGCACGGCAGGGCGCGCCGGCACCGCTGTCGAACGTCACGACGCGCACGCCCCGACGACCCCAAGTGCAACATCCAGAAGGAGTCTCTAATGCTGCAGCAGGGGGCGCAACTTCCAACTATTACCACCACGGCAGCTACTCCACAGGACTCGCCCAACACCACGCTAGAGCCCGGGGCTTCCTTCAAGGAGTTTAATTATAATTACAGCCTGTCGCATTCGTCGCTTTTGGATAGTTTGGATTCTATCGATAGGAGCTCTGTGAGTATGACAATGTTTTAATTAATAATTTTCACTGTTCGATTCATAACATTATTCAGAAAACACCATCAAAAATCTAAAAGTTGCTTAAAATCATATTTACTTCCATTTCCCACTCTTTCATCCACACAACATACTCAAATGTTAAAAATATACGATTTGATATTACGCAATGAATTCATATGGATGTTTTGTATCAATATCCATTACCGTCTACTAAGAATTCCCGAAACTTTCCATATTTTTTCCAAAGAACCAACTTACCCTTCACCCCATCTCTTGTGCGAATGTGTTGACTATATAAAATCCACTGTTTAATGGCAAGATACTAGTCACATTTAGTGATAGCCCCCAGAACTTTACTAAATTTCTCGAATCTCTTGTTTTCACTTGACCCTGACTTTATTGTTTCTAGTGATTTTGTTGTTGTGTGTATATATATACTTATTGTTTTATTCATAAATATTGTTGTACACAAGTATTGGACAGTTGATATTTATGTTAACCTTGTCTGATGTGCACATTATAATTAAAATGTAATAACATGTTATTTTCCACAGAGTAACAGCATTCCGGGTCTCCTAAAACCACCCAACAGTTTTACCCTGACGCTGCACTCAGCAAGCCGAGCCAAAAACTCTCACAAATCCGATAAGGACAAGCAACAACCCTCTGGAGAAATACTGAGAACGCCAAATGGACAAGAAAGACTTCCAATCCCAAAGCCAATTCTCTCCGGATCAATCGAGAAACTGGACCATTTAAGCTCCAATTACTCGCAAACTCAATACGAGAAGAACATCCAACTAACAAAAAGTTCCCTGGCAAAGGATATTCGGATTCCATCGCATAACACCATCATCACCACGTCGGATAAGTCCAGTCTTTTGAACGAGAAGAAACAGCTGAGTAACTCGGAGGAAAACCAACTGATGAATGCCAGCAAGTGTAAGATCCAAAGGGGATACAGTTGGAAGTTAACGAGGCCAAGTTTAAGGAGGAAGAACTCCAATACGAAGCATAGAAGCGGCTCTGATTCTGATGCTATTATTATTCTGAACAATGGAAGAGATCATTCAAGTAAGTCAAAATTTTATTCATTTTGACAGCTGCCAAGTCATTTTTGTAAGTTAACATTCGGCGTCACAGGCATCACCATATCATCAATTTGCAATTTCATTCGTGTAATAATCGAGTAGCCATATTTTTTGAAAAGTAAATGTCTCACTTTGGGTAATTTTATTGTGTTAAATATACTTAATTGGTATTTTAAAAATGTTTTTCTCAATTCCTAATAAGGCGTGCCCATTCGTCTATTATATAAGTACGAAAATCTATCCTATCCTTGTAATCAGTTATTAGCGCAGACTCGTGAAAAATCACAAGCAGACTATCCTGTTCTTAAAATTCTTGAAAAATCACTTCAAATCTTGAAAATTACATTTGTATTGAAAATTATATTATTGGTACTTACTTCATCGCTTGTCTGAATTCTTCACATAATCAGTTCAATTTTTGAAAATGACACTTAAATTCAAAGCAAATTCGAGCTTATTAGTATTTTTGATTAGAGTTTTACTACATCTTGAATATAACTGGAGAACACCAGACCAACCTTTTTAACCCCTATGCCATTAATGTTTTGCAATATTTTCTTGTTCTTGTTCTAGGTTCTGGAGTAAATTTTCAACACGGTCTGCGTAAAAACGATGCCCTGCTTCAATCTACAAATCGAATTCAAAATGATACACAAGGAGATACTCCCAACAATAAGTCGACCAAGGGATTGTCGCCACAAAACAGTTTCAAAGGAATGTCACCACAAAATTCCATCAGGAGTAGAGCATCCACTTACAGTGCTGTGCCACAGGTCAGAACTGTCAAAATTGATACAGTCAATTCTATGGATGAGAAAATCTGTAATTTAATTGAATATTCTTTTTTCAGGTGGCCTGGTCGGGTGGATTGACAAACCCTCCATCTCAAAAATCCAATATTCCAGCTAAGCTACATTTTCCAAATCAGCACCACGAAAATATGTCTCAAAGATTGTCGCGCCACAGACTTTCACTTACCCCAGATCTACTTACAGGTAAAATATAAATTATGCTCTAAAAACTACTAAGAAATCTAAAGAAACTACCATGTCAAAATTTAAAAAAGTTTCAGAATCTCAGATCTTATCAATCTTTCGCTACTGCTACCTAATGTCTTTCTCGAGCGTCTTCGACTTCTTCCACCATTCACTACTCCGTATCTCATTCCGGTACAGAGATATTGCATTAAGTATTCCTCAGGCGTTCCCGACGTCTTCTACGATTCATACCACTCTCTAAACACTCCTGCATTAATAAGAACAAACTTTGAAATTTTCAGCGATATCTGTCGACTGCTTTTCGTGTTTTGCGAGCACAAACATATGCAGGCTGAATTGTTATATGGGTTTTCCAATAAGAGGTGTTGTGTAGATGTTACTTTTGAAGCTGTCATTTTTTGACATTTGACAAGTAGAAACTACGCCATTAATAAAAATGGAACGATACACGCTTCAACAATGCATTAAAAATGCAAAAATTGACCGATCGGTGGCCGAGTTGACATAGCGTTTGGATTCCACCCAGGCGTAGTGTGTTCAATTCCTCGGCTGGCTAAGTCCTCCATCACAACACAAGCAATATTTTCCGCTTACTGTGGTGGTAGTAGGAGATTTTCAAATATTGTCAGGTTATTCGTAACCCGAGAAAGTTTGTCTTTCTTTTTAAAAAAATTAAATTATTAAAATTCACTTGAGTGAATCAAATGCAAATCATCTTGAGTGATGAGGCCCATTTCCACCTCGGTGGATTCGTCAACAAGCAAAATTGTCGCATCTGGGGCTCGGAAAACCCAAGAGTTATTGTTGAAAAGCCTCTTTATCCTCAACGTGTGACTGTTTGGTGCGGTTTATGGTCCGGCGGAGTCATCGGACCTTACTTTTTCGAAAATGAGGCTGGAGCAACAGTTACCGTGAATGAATTGCGCTATCGAGAGATAATTAATGATTTTTTATGGCCGGAAATGGATGGTATTGATCTGGACAACGTTTACTTTCAACGAGACGGCGCTACGTGCCACACAAGCAACGAAACCATTGATCTTTTACGATTTAATATCAAAATAATACCTCTTATTGGAAAACCCTGTATTAAGATTAGGTCACGTTTGAGAAGACCTTCAGATCACAGACAGTAAGCTACTAGACTATATATAGATGGGTGCTAAGAGTTTAAAACCCAGCTCAAACATATAAAAATTATTCTAATAAGTTAAATCTCGTAAACATTCCTTTCCTCTGCAACTTTTCAACCTCAAAACATTCGTACGAGAAGTTCTACTAGATCAGAGAAAATAGGACTGAAAAATTACAAAATTTGACTTAAGGTCAAATGCGACGTTCGTTATAATCTATGTGTTCATAGATGGCGTTAAGTTAAATATTTTATTAAAATATGCTTTTTGCAATTTATGCTTTACAATATTAAGACAAATTAGTAGGTACATATGGAGTATAAATATAAATAAATAATTTTGTCCCTACTAAAACTCAATTCTTTCAAGAAAGGCATACAAATACATGATTGAATTGAATCGTCGATACAATATTGTTTTTTCTTTAAGGAATTGAATTTTTTTACGGACAAAACTATTTATTCATATTCATATTGCGTATGTACGCATGCAAACAAATAATTTGTCTTAATGTTTTATAGCATATCTTGCAAAAAGCGTATTTTAATAAAATAATTAAATTAATGCCATCTATGAACGATTAGATTATAACGTATGTTATAACCTAACCTTAAAATGACAATTTTGCCTGTCTCTTCATAAAATAATTAAATTAATGCCATCTATGAACGCTTAGATTATAACGTATGTCATAACCTAACCTTAAAATGACAATTTTGCCTGTCTCTTCAGTCTAAGGGCCTAATTGTGTTTAAACTGGATTAGAGATTTGTAAATGGATTCTTTTTATAATTTAGAATTTGTCTAATTTCAGGCTGTCATCCTGCAACCATCGAGAACAACAATGAAAAACAAAACAGCGAAATGAAGATACAAACCTTACAAAATCAGCAGCAACTAAACACCATGTCCCCGCCTAAATCATCCAACATCATCATCTCGAACCTTGGGCAGCCGGACAAAACCGACAATGGAAGTTCGAACCCTCTCCCAAACATCAAGAACCTCAGAGATGATTTGAACTCATCGGCCAATAACAACAACGGGAATATGAACATAACAGAATTCAACTCACACCGATCCAGCAACTCTAAGCTCAAGGATCTTTTCAGGTTTCTTGAGCCAAAGGGGTGCGTGAAAGAGCGAGATGAGTTTGCGCTGTACATGTTTTCAAATAATAATAGGTAAAAATTATACAATCACTATCTAATTTATGTATCTTTTAGTGTTAGTTAGTTTGACGGCCTCCATGGTAGAGGGGTAAGTCTCTCGGCTAACAAGCTAGAGGTCGTGGATAGAATACCCGGCGTACGTAGACAAAATTTATTTGATTAATTTGTATTTTACAATTAATTCGTTTAAAATAATACATAGTATATTTGCGGCACGTTCCAGAATGGAAGACACTCTCGGTATTGCCCTGGTGTAAGACCACCATTCAGAATTAAAATGGCTTTGGACGTGAACAGATCTGAATAGCCAGGTACTTAACCACCTTCCTCTTCCCATCTCCTTCCCCTCCCCAAAACCTTCAGCCTCACAACATACCCCAATTGGGGATGCCATAGTCTCACTGGTTCCGGAAGGTTAGGAGCATTTAGGACACTTGTGCGATTTCACACTAAAAAAAGGGTCACATTTCTAGGTCAAATAGAGCCGTTTAATATGATCGCTCTTTTCGTGTGACCGGTGAGCTCTGGCATTATGAAACTATGAAATTGGTACAGATTTTTAAGTCTGAAATATTTTCCGCTCATAGTGTCATTTTTGTCACAAACTATGCAACTTTGAAATATCAAGTTAACTATCCAGAAAAGGCACAATATTTTTCTTTTCTATTTTTTTTAGATTTTCATTGCATTATGCTGTGCTGTGCTTCTTCCTTCTTTAGCCAGAGTTTCAGACAGCGTTACAGTGTACCATATATGTATATAAAGTGTTTAAGCTCGGGCTAGTATTAGTAGTAAATAGTATTTGATATGCGAGATCTTTCATGTTTATCAATCTATTATATTAAAAAAGTACTGCTGACTAAAAATCTTACGTAGTCGATTAATGACAGTGGATATTTTTTTGGTTATTATGTCAATTTCTACAGTCTGCTAAAAAAAATAAAGATACGTGACTTCAAATACGTTGTAACATTAATGGCAATTGTTAGGGTCAGCGCTCAACTTAATTTTAACTTAAAACTTAATAATTTCTTTCAGATTTCGCCGCCTTTGTGTATGGATTGTGGAGAGGAAATGGTTCGACAATGTCATCCTCCTCTTCATCGCTCTGAACTGCATAACCCTGGCCATGGAGCGACCCAACATTCCCCCCACCAGCACCGAGAGAGCCTTCCTGGCAACGGCAAACTACGTCTTCACCGGGGTGTTTGCGCTGGAGATGTTTGTAAAGGTACAAATCGTTTTATTAAAAAACTGGTCTACGCATTAACCTCTTTTGTTGGGCGCACTGTTAACATACTTTATATTGTACTGCAATTTTAAGTAAACAATTGATTTTTGGGATATTATGCCATTTTACGCTTTCTTTAGCCAATGTTCCAGATTGTCTTTTTTACAGGTGGTTGCTTCTGGAATGTTCTACGGTCCAGATGCGTACTTCACGTCTGGTTGGAACATCATGGATGGTTCTCTTGTCATTATATCCATTATAGATCTGCTAATGTCTCTTCTGTCTGAATCTAGTCCAAGAATCTTTGGAATACTCAGGGTGAGTAAAAATATATCTATCTATAAATATGTATTACATTCACCAACTAATAAAACAGACATTTAGGTATATGCTTTTTGTCATCAGAAGTTTATTACATAAAACAAATCACCGAACAATGGAACTTTCAATTTTTTTATCGTGTCATAATTAACCCTGAAGCTGCTGAATTAATTCTGCAGAATTATTTATTAATAATTATTTCCGACTAAATAATCTTTGACATACTGAATTTTTTTAACATATTGTTTCTAAGTTAGTGAACTTCCTTATTGACTCACAAGCTCTTATTAGAAAAGATTGCATTTCGTTGCCCTGAACGCAATACTAGATCGAATACCTTATTTTACGTTCAACAATTCAAATTAAAAAATGCCCAAAACTCTTTACTCGGACATATCTGCAAAACTTACAATTCCCTTAGAGTTATTGATATTTTCCACTGTTCCCTTAAAATTTTTAAAATCAATTTACCCTCACAATGTACTTATACCAAAATAATTATTTTTTATTGTTCGTCTATCCTTTTCGTAATTTTTTTTTTCTCTTATAACTTTAAACATTTACTTTATTCCTAACCTGCAACCATAAAAAAGATTGTAAATGGAACTTAACTGTTTTATTTTATACTAACTAACTAAAATGCAAAAGTTATTCACATGTATAACTGTATGTTTTCTAAATTGCTCAAATAAAATTACCTACTCTGTTTCGAGGAAACTCCTGAAAGTCATCCAATTGTCGATATTTCCAAATACCAACACCATTCACTTTAGTGATTTCTTTTTTTACACATATCTACTTACAAAAAGATGTAACATGTAAAAACGACAATACACACTTGCAATGGCGCAATTGGAGCAGTCTGCTCCAGGCACCGACTTGCCAAGGCACGAAGGAGCCAAGACGCTGATAATACCTATCTTCTTATTCAGCGCCTTTGAGGTTTTCACTAGCGCCAGGCACCATTTGGAGACCACTTAGGGCCGGCCCTGACAATACATACCTACACCATTCACTTTAATAAGTTCGTTTTTACACATATATCAAATTCAAAATTCATAATTTAAAAAAAAATTTAAGCTTATAGGTTAAATCCTATTTCTTCCAGCTAACCCAACAAATACACATTATATTACAAAACCCAAAAATTACATGTTAACAAATATATGTATAAAAAAATTTAAAAAAAACAGAGGTATTTAATTTATGTAAGGTATTCATTTAAAGTGTAGTGACATTTATTTAAAAGAAATGTTTTTAGTGATGATTTAAATTTGAGTATGTCGGTTATTTGTTTGATGCTACGTGGAAGGTTGTCATATACTTTAATGGCCATGTAGTGTGGTCCTTTTTGAAATATAGTTTTGTTTGCTTTCGGGATTAATAAGTTTTCTGTGAACCTTGTAGCGTGTTTATGTGTTGAGTATCTGTATTGAGTGTTGTGTATCTACTTACTATAAAACGATGTATCACCTACAAAAGACATCACATGCGATCAGCAGCTTTCGGGTTAACTATAATTGATTCAGAGACGATTTACTTAGCTCCTGAATACTATCTCCCATGTTTCACTCTATTCCTTTGACAGTAGTAGCCCGGTCCCTTTAATAATACTAACAAGCATTTGACGATATCTCCTGGTTCCACAACCTCTAAAGATCTGCAATATCTTACCATCAACAAGTTAAAAGCATGAAATAATTACCTGCCTCATAGTATTGACCAACTGGGTGTAAAATACCCAATACGTAACAAGTACACAATACCAGAAGCTCTTGGGGATTGCACAATAGATGCTTTAACCTGTTGAAGGCCGGAGCATTAAACAGAAAAATATTAATTTTTCACTTGTAGCAAACACTTTGTGGGTATACATAATTATAATAATTAAAATAAAATAACTTTGTTTGAATACCACTTTATTGTATATATTTATAACCAACCGGTTTCAGTTCAACCCGAACCTTCATCAGGGCTAATAAAAACATATTAAATTAATTACAGAGGTGTATGGGTACTTATAGTTAAGCTGGAAGAGGGAGAGAGAACATCAACTTTGGTGGGGGTGGAAGACTTAGGTAGGAGAGAGGGGGTAAACATAGGTGCAGGGAATGGAAATATATTTAAAATGGGGCTGTTTGTTAAATCTAATTGTTTATTTAATAAATTGATTTTATTGACTTTAAGGGATTTTTTTATTTCGAGTGCTTCTAAATTGTTGAGGCGTAGACCTATCCCGTTTCTATGTAATACTTCTATACCTGAAGGCTTATCAAATGAGTGTGATAGAACAGGTATAGAAGTATTACATAGAAACGGGATAGGTCTACGCCTCAACAATTTAGAAGCACTCGAGATAAAAAAATCCCTTAAAGTCAATAAAATCAATTTATTAAATAAACAATTAGATTTAACAAACAGCCCCATTTTAAATATATTTCCATTCCCTGCACCTATGTTTACCCCCTCTCTCCTACCTAAGTCTTCCACCCCCACCAAAGTTGATGTTCTCTCTCCCTCTTCCAGCTTAACTATAAGTACCCATACACCTCTGTAATTAATTTAATATGTTTTTATTAGCCCTGATGAAGGTTCGGGTTGAACTGAAACCGGTTGGTTATAAATATATACAATAAAGTGGTATTCAAACAAAGTTATTTTATTTTAATTATTATAGAAAAATATTAGTCGAACCTAAAGTTTTATTAGCCCAAACGATGCTGATATTGCTTTTCATACATTTTTCGAAGCATTAAGGTCAAAATTATTCTAAAAAGGATACTTTTATTTGCTCGTGTGTTCTCCAAAGACACATCAGCTTTCCACTGGTTAAAAGACGTTACCTAAAAGTTCACATCTGTATTCACAAGTGTATTTTTTGCCCACCATACTAGTGATACGACTTATTCCTATGGAGTGGAAAATTGGTGTTATGGAAGGTGTTTATCTTTTGCAGGTATTCAGATTGCTGAGATCATTGAGGCCACTCAGGGTCATCAACCGTGCCCCCGGCTTGAAGCTGGTTGTGCAAACCCTGCTCTCTTCTCTCAGGCCTATCGGTAACATAGTCCTCATCTGCTGTACATTCTTCATCATATTTGGCATCCTCGGCGTACAGGTAAATTTAATTCTTCATAAATCTTAACTAGCAGAAAATCTCCTTTCTGAAGCATCAGAATCTCTCCAATAGTCTGTTTTGGTGTCATCTAATTTCCAAGTTTATTTTTTACACTGTTTAGTTAGACACTTTTAGAAATAATATTCCTATTAAAATTAAATTTCCGCCATCTATGAACGAACAGATTATGAATAATTTTTATTTGACCCGATCTGAAATTGGCCCCTAAATAATCTAATACTTTTGATTATCTTTCTTTTTCCTTCTTACCAGATAAAAAAATGTTTTTTTTTATGCAGTATTATTATGGTTTTTACAGTTATTCAAGGGAGCATTCTTCTACTGCGAAGGAGAGAACATAAAGGGTGTTCGCAACAGGACAGAGTGCATTGCCATCGAAGGCAACGTCTGGATCAACCGAAAATATAACTTTGACGACCTCGGGAAGGCCCTGATGTCATTGTTCGTGCTGAGCTCGAGGGATGGATGGGTTAACATTATGTACACGGGACTTGATGCAGTTGGAGTTGACCAGCAGGTAAACTAAACATACTAAGAATACATACTCTCTTTTAACATTCTATTCTCAAAAGTCCTCAAGAAGTCATTTGGATAGTACAGTGACTGCTCGTTTAGAGTTGATGAACTGATCACTAAGTAATTAACTAACAATAAATACACTTGTGGGTATATGTTTGCTCTTATTACTCGGAATGGGATATAAATGACTATCTCGGAAGGTAATGATTAAAGACGAGAGACAAAGCAGACAAACCCATTTATACTCCGGCTTAACCATGCTATCTCATTCTTACACAAATGTCTCTGTCGTGCATTTAGACAGAGAAGAAATGTACATTCACAAATGACAGACAGATAGGTGGTAGGAAGGTACTGTTAAAAATGTGTGAATTATTTAAAGTTAATACATCTGGTTCAGATCGTCACACTAAAAACGTAGAATCTAAAGGTTTTCTTTCATAATTATTGATTTTAAAAACAATCTTAAATTGCAAATTCCTTAATGCTTTGAATATGGTTAAACACAACTGGCTGCTAAAATAGGTGTCAAAGGGAACCAGGATGCCCCTACAAACGTTGGCCCAAGGCCGACTAGAGTACAGGCCTGGGCGTGCAACGGATTTTGAAGTGTCATGATCAAATCAGTGCCATCGAGCAATGACAGTTTGCAAATGGCGGCATTTGTTGTTGATGCTCGTTATGCTGTTTTACTGCTCTTTTGTGTGTTGTTTAACTGCAAGCATATTATAAATAGAGTGATTAAACCATTTTACTTAGCGACAGCACTCATATTAATTTGGCAGTCTGTGCTCTAGTCGGCCTTGAGATTGATCGGTGTGATATCAAAATTAACCTCCGAATGAAAACGCTGTTTGTCATTTTGGCGGCAAATCAAAATTTATTTTAAATCGTTATAGAAAATGTATTAGTCAACATAAAAATAAAATAAAAATGCTGTGTTATTATAATTTTTTTTACAGATATAATTTTCCTTGAATAAATCATTTGTTTTCTTTCTTCCAGCCCGTTGTGAACTACTCAGAGTGGCGCCTGCTGTACTTCATAGCCTTCATCCTGCTGGTAGGGTTCTTCGTGCTGAACATGTTCGTGGGGGTGGTGGTGGAGAACTTCCACCGGTGTCGTGAGGAGCAGGAAAAGGAGGAACGCGTGCGAAGGGCCGCCAAGAGAGCCTTGCAGATGGAGAAGAAGCGGAGAAGTGAGTTCCAATCATATTATGTACATCATTTATATGTAATCCATTCCACAGCGAAACTCTGGTACCATGATAAAATGGAGCATTGAAGAAAAGTGGAGAAAAATAACAAAGTAACAACATTTAAATGAACCTAACGATCCCTATTATTTTATAACATTCTGTTTTAACCATTTAAGGTGTTGCTTGAAATGGCTTTAGCTTTGTTTAGTCAGATAGCGACTTACTTCCCAACCTTCCCCCCTTCCTTCATTCAGCCTCATATTCTCAAAAATGAGAAGGCAATAATTCTACCAACTCCAGATTCGATTTCAAAGTTACTACCTCATTTACAAGATACAATTTTAAACATACTAATTTTGGCTGTCAGTGCATGGGTGCATGTGTAATTTGAAATTGTATTCCGCATAATGCGTAAAATTATTCAAGTTCAATGAACTTTTCATATTCAATATTGGAACAGATAAGTATAAATCATATCAGACAAGTCATAAAGTGGGTGCCAAGTTATTTTATTAATATTTATTTGTTTGAAATGTATATTTCTTTTGTTTAAATTTTGACAGATCTAAATCTGAATCACTAATAATTTTTAAAATTTACCAAAAGCATTCATCCGAATGGTAATATTCATATATATCAACAAATGCTGATTCTGAATATATAAATTTTATTGATTTATATTAGAAAAAAGAAATCGTCATTTAAAAATGATTAAAACCACAAGAGACTTAAACACCCTGGAATTGGTCGACGAGTTCTGTCAAAACTACCTCGCGGGTTTGTCAGCCAAATTTGAGACAATTTTGTGCCAAGTTGCGCAGTGTAGACTCACACACGGTTCACCACTGCGTAATACGAATTATTTCAAAATAATTCATGTTTTTTTGTAAATCTTGTTAAGTATTTCAATTGGAATTTGTTGTGAAATGCTAAAAAATAAATAGAAGAGAAACTCAGGACAGTTTTTACACAACATCGCAAGTCCACAACTGTGGACTAAGTACAGTATTGTGGTCTAGGGCAAGCAAGTGGTAATAAATACCACTATAAAAAAACTATATGCCATTGATTATGGAACACATTCTATTTGAATTTGATTTTAGCAAACTCTGAAATTTGGTTAATAATGATGGGAAATTAACTTATTCCAATTTAATTAAAAAATAACATTATTTCTTTCTTACAGAAATGCACGAACCTCCTTACTACTCCAACTACTCCAACGGCCGCCTGTTTGTCCACAACGTAGTCACGTCAAAATACTTTGACCTCGCCATCGCAGGAGTCATTGGTCTCAACGTCGTTTCCATGGCCATAGAATACTACCGAATGCCACCCGCTTTAAAATACACGCTGAAGATATTCAACTATTTTTTCACAGCCGTGTTTATACTTGAAGCCATCATGAAATTGGTCGCTTTAGGATTCAAGATATACCTCAAAGACAAGTGGAATCAACTGGATGTGATGATTGTGATACTGTCTATCGTAGGGATTGTCCTCGAAGAGTTGGAGAGCAATATAATCCCAATAAACCCGACGATCATGAGGGTAATGAGAGTGTTGAGGATCGCCAGGGTTTTGAAACTGCTGAAGATGGCTAAGGGGATCAGAGCGCTGTTGGACACGGTTATGCAAGCGCTGCCGCAAGTAGGGAACTTGGGATTGCTATTCTTCCTGCTTTTCTTCATCTTTGCGGCGCTGGGAGTGGAGTTGTTCGGAAGGCTGGAGTGCTCAGAAGAAGTCCCGTGTCAAGGTAAGGACTGTTTAAATATCGCATACATTGTCGGTGTGCAAGAAATGAAACAAAAAACGCAAGACAAAAAGCACTAAGAGAAGGCATCAATATTGATGAATTGAAATACCTTCAATTTCAAAAAACGTCTCAGTAATAATTGTACTTTGCATCAAATGGAGAATACTTTGAAGGTGACTGAAGCAAAAAAATATGTACACTGATTTTTGTTTCTTTGCTCTCAGTGTTAGTAATTAGTACAACTTTACTAACGAAATAATAATTATAGTATTAGGTTGGCTTTCTTTCATGCAATTTTATGCGGTCGAAAAAATATGTAAATTTTATAAATCTAGTGATTGGCTTGCAATAATATGCATAAATGTAGCGGTTATTTCGACATTTAGTGTGGCATATAATCCCAATCAACATTGACTAAAGCCAGCCTAGCCATTTTTGGCGAAAACTTAGTTAATTTCTGAAATATCAATTAATTCGCTGTTTTACCTATACCTACCTTGATTAAAAGCTCTATGCACGCTACTGGGTACAGGTAGCACATGAACTAGGTTTTCAACTTTTTTTATATTAGTGTTCAAGTTCACTCAGCATCACGATCTTCGTTATTATCACTTGTTCAGCTTCTTCCATTTATCATTTGCTACTAATCCACTCATTAGTATAACTCCCAAATTCACTCAATTCCAGGACTCGGTGAGCATGCTCACTTCCACAACTTCGGCATGGCGTTCCTCACGCTGTTCCGCGTGGCCACGGGTGACAACTGGAATGGCATCATGAAGGACACTCTGCGTGAGGATTGTGACCCCTTGGTGGACTGCGTCAAGAACTGCTGTATCTCTACCATCATTGCGCCCATCTTCTTCGTGATATTTGTGCTGATGGCGCAGTTCGTGCTGGTCAATGTAGTGGTGGCGGTAAGCAGATTTTTAAGTATTCAGTTGAGGTTTTTAGATATTTTAAAAATGCAAATGTTACACTTTCATCAAATGGCTAACCAGCGCCATTTTGTGTAAATTTGAAAGGTCCCCGCTAAATGCTGATTCTAAGATATGAAGATATACGTCAGACGTATATTTGACGCCTATGGGTGGTAAATTCCGCAATCAACATAACTTCAAAGCTACGGAAATTGCGGAAAGTTCGTTAATAAGGCGCACAGTGGATGTCTATGAAATATAATTCTGCAATGTACACATGTCCGGAGTAGTGAGGATTGCATACATGGATTACGCCATTCGCCCTTTTGGCGCCTGTGTAAAATAGATTCCGCAATCTGTTCAACTTAAAAGCTAAACAGATTAAAGAAATTCGCTCGGTAAGGCACATATTGGATGCCTGTTTGTTTGATTCTACCAGAGATGTGCTTTATTTCAAATAAATCCATTTTAAATGGAAATGCAAAATGGGTATTTTCCATTTTGCATTTTAAATGCTTTTCTGAAAACCATTTTGCATTTTAAATGCTTTTCTCAATGCATTTTCCATTTTAAATGCTTTTTTGCAACATTCTTCCTACTATCTCCACTCATCTTTTTTTCATAAACCCCAAATATCAATCTTTCCTCAACCACGCTATGAGAGATCATTTACATTTGTCTAGTTGCTCCCTGGTAGGAGCCCTGGCAATTGAGTGATACCATTACAAAAAATACTGATTCAAATACTGAACATGGGGCCATGACGCTGTAATATTAAATGTTAGATAGCAGTTTCTATGTTTTTACGTTGGCAACATTAGTCCCGCGCAAATTTTTTGTGGTTTCATAATCTGTAGTCGTGGTGTTTTTGGATTTACCATCATGTAATATGTTTGTTCTGCATTGATGTCCATTATTAAATAACAAAATTGTTTAAAAATTCTACAATTACTTTAATTGTTTGACCTGAGAAACCATTTTGCATTTTCAATGCATTTTTGAAATTTTTTTTTTTGCATTTTGCATTTGAAATGCTTTTCTAAAAAACCATTTTGCATTTTGCATTTTCAAATGGAAAAGTTTTGACCCTAAAACTAAAAATAAACTGTTTTCATAAACCCAGTAATAAAATTATTGAATATATAAAAAATTTAAAAAAATTAAATAAAAAAAGTTTTGACCCATTTCCATTTTGCATTTCAAATGGTTTTGGGTACCCATTTTGCACATCTCTGGATTCTACCAATATAGATTGCTTCAGAGTTGTGATGTTTGCATGAGTAAGATACACCCGTTTATTTATAATATCTTCAAGCCCTTGTGCTTCTGGTAGGAGATCAAGTGGGAGCGTGTCGAAGGAACATGTGTATTTTGAGGTCTTCGTTCCTTTATAAATTTTCTTGAACCGATTTCCCCGAAAAGTGATACATACACACGTTACAATCCGAACAATTTGTGCGCCCTTGAGGTGATTTTTCACAAAAACGGCGTTATACAAATCATCCAAATATTATTATTATTATATTGCGATTTAATTTTACCTCTTTCCACTATAAAGTTATGGTTGATTTTTTTTTTAATATAAACCAAAGGCAAAAACAATATACTTCACAAAATCAAACAAAACATAGCGGGTTTCGGATGAACCGATTGGACAAAATCACAACAGTTCTAGTGTAAAGTAATTTATTTTGATAGACTAAACAAAAGTCGACCAGTAATATCCTGAGACAACCCTCAGCATGAAGATAAGAATTTTTCATTTTTTCATAGCACTATTTTGTCAAAGAAATTAATATTTATTGCTTTCAGATTTTGTTTATTTACGAGTGGGTAAAAGCTCAATCAAACTCTTATTGCCACCTACAATTTTTCTTTCTTAACGTACCTGCTTCATGTTAAAATGCGTAAAGGGTACGCAAATGTTTCATACACTATCGTTTTCATTAAGAGCATACTCGTACCTGTTAGAATCGGTCTTCTTCACCCTTTGTTAGTAAATAACTATATTTTATTTGAATATTCAAGAAGAAGCAAGAAAAACAAGAAGAGGCAAGAAATGGCAAGAATAACCAAAACGAAAAAAGAAGAGGCAAGGGGAAGTAAAAAAAGACAAGTAAAAGCAAGATAAGGTAAAAAGAATAAAATAGAAAATAAAGAATAGGATAGAAGAGCCAAGAAGAAGCTAGAATAGGTAAGAAGAGACCAGAAGAGCCAAGACGAGGCAAGCAGAGGCAAAAGGAAGTAAGAAGAGGAAAGATGAAGCTAAAAGAAGCAAAAACAGATAAAAGAGCCAAGAAGAAGCCAGAAGCGGCAAAAAGAGACTAGAAGAGTCAAGAATAGGGCAGAAGAGGCAAGAAGACCAAAACGAGGCAAGGAGAAGTGAGAAAAGAAAAGTAAAAGCAAGATGAGGCAAAAAGAAGCAAGAAAGGAAGAGAAGAGCCAAGAAAAGCCAGAAGAGGCAATTAAGAGACCAGAATACTTAAAAAGCGGCAAGAAGAGTCGTTATGAGGCAAAGAGACCACGCGAAAATAATTAGGGGCAAGTAAAGTCAAGATGAAGCAAAAAGAAGCAAAAAACGGATAGAAGAGCCAAAGAGGCAAGAAGAGGCAAGACAAGGCAGAGGCAAGGAAGAGACAAGGCGAGGAGCGGCAAGGAGAAGTAAGAAAATGTAAGAAGATGTAAGTAAAAGCAAGATGAGGCAAAAAGTGGCAAAAAAAGGATAGAAGAGCCAAGACGAGGCAAGAAGAAGTAAGAAGATGAAAGTAGAAGCAAGATGAGGAAAAAGAAGCAACAAAATGATGGAAGAGGCAAGAAGAAACCAGAAAACGCAAGAAGAAACAATAAGAAGCACGAAGAGGTAAGAAGAAAACAGAAAACACAAGAAGAAAGACTAAAAAGCATGAAGAGGTAAGAAAGCGCAATGAATGAGAAATAAGAGACTAGAGAAGGCAAGAATGGTTAAAAAGTCATGACGAGGCAAGAAGAAGAAACAAGGAGAGGCAAAGAAAGCCAAGAATTGCCAAGACGAAGCAAGAATAGGCAAGAAGAGAAAAGAAGACAAAGGAAAATGGCAAGAAAATTTGCGACACTCAAACCAAGAAGCAATAAATAAAAAAAGCGGGAAGCGAGAAACAAAAAACAATGCTCAATCTTTCACGGCCAAAAGTACTATAGTGATTTATTCTGGTGTATTATGCAGTGTGGCGCTATCACCATCTTTATCCAATGTTTCGAACAGCATTACAGTGTCCATCTTCAGGGAAGATGTGTAAACAAAAATTGGGGTGAAGTGTGTGCTTATGTATGTAATAATCTCAACATCACATCTAGGTAACATGGTTGAATTAGCTCATTGATCAGAGCACTTCCCCGACAAGGAAGAGGTCCTAGGCTCATTTCCTAGATGCGACTGAATCTTTTTCTGTCTTTCCGTTTCACATCTTTCGTTTGAGAGTGCTTAATATTGTATTCAATGATTAAATAAATTGAGAGAAAATTAGGTCATGATTTATTTAGTTTAAGTGAGTTTTTTTTTTTCCATCACTTTTCATAAAATCGATGTTCTATTTTGTAGTAGAACTCTTGACATCAGATGCCTTTTACAAAAATATGTATTTAAATAAACTTTCAGGTTCTAATGAAACACCTAGAAGAATCCCACAAGCAGATGGAGGACGAGATGGACATGGAGGTCGAGCTGGAGAGAGAGATGGAGAAGGAGCAGGAAGACCAGGAGGATCAGGCCCTGTGCATGGCCCTGGAACTGGAGTCGGCGCCCAGCAGGCCCATCAGGCCACTCAAGAAGGTATCTAATTTTAACGAAAAAACCTAAAAGAATCCCACAAGCAGATGGAGGACGAGATGGACACGGAGGTCGAGCTGGAGAGAGAGATGAAGAAGGAGCAGGAGAAACAGGCCCTGTGCGTGGGTCTGGAACTGGAGTCGGCGCCCAGCAGGCCCATCAGGCCACTCAAAAAGGTATTTAATAATATTAACAAAAAACCTACAAGAATCCCATAAGCAGATGGAGGACGAGATGGACATGGACGTGTAGCTGGAGGGAGGGATGGAGAAGAAACAGGAGGACCAGGCCCCGCGCATAGCCCTGAAACTGAAGTCGGCGCTCAGCAGACCCATCAGGCCCTTCAAGAAGGTATCATCAATACTAAATATACTTTTACAGGATACTCTAGCTTTGGGAGGTGATTCTACATAATGGTAGAAGTAAAAAAGATAACTTTTCAATTTCCACTGTTTTTTCCCTTATAAAAATATTTTTCCATGATTACCTGAAAACTACCTCAAAACATTGGAATTTCAAAATTTTATGTGAAAATTTTGCTTGTACTTTCATGTAGAATCACTTCCTGAAGTTAGTGCATTTTACCCCCGGACACCTTGTATAATATTATTATCAAGGTGTGGATTCAAAATATAGATCAAATTCGTTGCTTGGTGCACCAGTGTTTTACTATTATAATTCAATTTTAAAAATCTTCAACACTCATTGAATGTTGAAAAAAATATTCACTGCATGTGTGTGCCCTTCATTGGATATTAGAATCATTGGTTGTACAATAGTGTGGTCAGCACTAACTTGAATAAAACTTTGTTATTATTGTATAATGATGGTTACTTTTACACCATTGAGAAGCTGGATGCAATAACAACTTACAATGAAAATTGTAATTTTGAGTAAAATGCATTCAAAGATTCTTTAATATACATGGTATTTACTTGTAACTTGTAAGCCTTGTAATTAATATTTACATAGCAGATAGAGAAAGGATTGGAGATACCAAAAAGGCGATGGGAGCAAAAACAGGTTGTGTGCGTGTTGTTATTGCACCCAGCTTCTCGATTGTGACAAGCTTATTGAAATATGAAACAACAATATGGTACTGTGATGGTAAAGGCTTAGACACATTACGTTATACGCATCAACGCTTATTTGGGAGTAGCCTATGCAGATTATATGTTGAGGTGTGACACTACGCTATAATCTTCCTCAGGAGAGGGAGTCAGTCAATTGGGGAACAGCTGCGGAAAATCATTTCTTTGTTTATAAGATCTGTCACCTTGACAGATGACAGCCGCGTGATCATTGATCTGACCCCCTCTCCTGACGCAAGGGGTAGTATCATTTTTAAATATTGTCTGGCTAGCAGATCACGGCGTATCGTCGTCGCCACGCCCACACTTATAGCACATCATCTGTCAGGTATGACAGGTCTGTATATGATTGTATGGAGAGCGATATGGTGTTATATAAAAGCCTTTGATGCATATAGCGTAATGTGTCTACCCCATAATAGTATCAGCACACATATACACGTTTCAGCCGTTAACACATACAGCCTACTTTTGTAAATTTGTAAATCAAATGCTGAATTGCCATCACAGTACCTAATCGCAAAACATTATAGATCTCAAGCTTTTTGGACATGAACCACCGCACCTTCACCAATTACAACAGTTGCATGTTATGTACAACAGGTTCACTCACTGCCCGCTGATTTTGTGTACTCTGCACCGAGCGGTCGCAACTCTATCCAACTGTACGGTGGCAGCCCGCTGGCACCCCGGGCTGCCCTACGCCGTTTGCAATACCTCAGTACACGCCGCCAAACACTTCACGCACCCCGACTGTCAGCTGTCATGGCGGCACGCTCGCTCGATCATTCCAGGGGCTTCCTCTCGCGGGAAGCCTCCACCGAGTCATACAACCCTCGGCGCCGCCTCTCACGCGAACCATCCACCGAATCATACCAAATTCGCCGCATTCTCACCAGAGAATCTTCCACAGAATCATACACGGCTAGACGACATCACCTTACAAGAGAGTCTTCCACTGACAGCTACCAGAATAGACGACTACGAAAGCGAATGGATTCAATAACGTCCGACCACGACAAGTCTGCTTCAGCAACTAACGTGCTCTACGAAGAAGAACCGTGCTTCATCGATGAAGACGACGAAACTGCCGGAGAAAGGACGGCCGTCGTCCTCGAATCTAAAGAAGATGTGCTTCCGAAATCCCAAGTGCTCCATGTCAGAAAGGACTCGGAAGAAGGAGAACTTCCGTTGAAGCGCGACGGGTCTCTCTACAAGAAGAAATACAAGAAAAGTTTGACTTGTGAGGAAACATGTTTGTTGAAGCCGAGTCAACACTCCCTCGAAACTGAAAAGCAAAAACAATCAACCCCATCCAGTTTCTTAAATGTTCCGAAAAGCACCCGTCCAGCGCACAAAATGTATGGCAGTACTAAGCATCTTTTTAAACAGGCTGCTGTCGATAATGACGGCCTAGAAGAGTCCAGTTTACTTCTGCCGCCGAGTTGTGAAATAAAAATAGAGAAATCCCTCCCATTCTTAAGGGTTGAAATCCCAACAGAATACAAACCATCTTCAAGCAAACAGCTGTACCCCTCAGTTAGCTCATCCGATGCAAATAAACCTACATCCTCTTCTGTACAAATAGAAATACTCTCGCAATCTCCAACAGAGAAACATCTAGCCCATTCAATTCTTAATCTGAATGAGATGTCAACTGCCAAACAAACTTCGCCTCCAAATATTATTACTGAGAGTGATTTTATTGTACCTCAATTGACCGAAGAAGAGAGCATAAGAAAGGTCATAGCTGAACGGAGAAAAATAGATCTCATGAAACCTGACTACAGCTCATATATACCAGCTCCTTCAGCGTCTCATGGGACCACACAGGTCCTCATAGAGAGTTGTCAATCACCTACAGACGGACAGTCAAACCTTACCGCAACCCAGCCGAGGTTGAAGAACGACCGACATCTGAGCGCCGACCGGATGTCGGCAACAAATTTCAGCACCAGCGGAGAGTCGGGGGAGTTCCTTCTCGGTCAGAGGAGTTCAGAGTCTTACGAGGAGACCAGTGATGAGCAAGGACTAACTATCAATAGTGCATCCACAGCTGTGGTCGACAAAACCAATAGCATTAATGATGCTGACGATTTAGACTGTTTAATAGTTGTTTCTAGTGAAGATAAAGATGGCAACGAGATTGAAAATGTAGCTAGAGACTGTTAATTCCCCGGTGGCTGGCCACAGATGTTGGGATATATTCCTAGTCTTATTTTAGATACTAAAAAAAAAAAAAACAAACAATTTATATATTTTTAATAGGACCTTTAAATTTAATAGGAAAAACAAATTATAAATTGTTTACAAATCTTTGCCATAAGCGGAAGGCATAAAAGATTAAAAATATTGTAGAAAAGTCTAGCTGTTTAGTGAAATGTTAACAGGAATGGTCCCACAACGCCATAAAATAAAACCGTTGCTTTTGAAAGCAAGCAGTGAGGAGCTGGGGTGGCCTACTTCAGATTAAACATATTTATCTATGTAAGAAATGGTACTATCGAGGAACAGAGAACGGTCCAAACATTAATATTGATATTCTGTGTTGGGAAGATGCAATCTTCAAATTACAAAATCTTCTAATGTATTATACTAAAGTATTGTGTATGACACGATGACCTGTGATGATTTGTAAAACAATTAAACGTGACATTTTAAATGAAGGTGCTTAAAGCCAATACTTGTGAAAACTGTTTTATTTGTCCTATGTTCATGAATGTTCAAAATGTATTATGTACGGTTAAAACTTGGGCATTTTAAATACAAAAACACTGGCTTTGTTTTTAAGACAATTAAATCCATGACATTTCAGCCAAGTAATTTTCATAAACGAATCCTTGGTGAAAATTTCTTTGATTTCACCTGAACCATGTAAGGTTCAATAATTTGTAAACAAAATTCTTACTCTTTTTGAGCAACAAATATTTTTCTAAAAGTAGAGTCAGTAGGGTCAAACAGATTTCGATAGTTTGCCAAAATCGGAGTAAAAAAAATAGAGGTTGGACGATAGGAAGTAAAATTAGCTTAAATAATGAGTGTATCGATGTCAGGCAAAAGCAATATTTTTAATAAAATTTGGAATTAAGCAATCGACAACCTCAAATAAAATTATTAGATTTTGGTTCAAAATATGCCATCTATTGTGAAGGATCATTTGTTTTAGATTTACAAAATCATGGAAAAATTATCTTTAACTTTCGTATTTTAAAAGTAAAAATTATCCTTTGACTAACGTAATTCAGATATTCGGAGCAATAAATTAATCAAATGCACATTCATTCTCCCTAACGTGGCGCCTGGTAAATTTTTGAATTAAAAATGTCTGCCTTAGAGATGAGTATAAAAATGACTTAAAAAACCTAAAAAATCATTTTGTTAGTACTTTTAACTAGAAGTCAATTATTAAATTAAACAAACTGTTGTTTTCATAAATGGCTATGAATGCTGGATTACCTTTCAACCACTACTGATCTTTCGGACACCATTAAGTGTGCAAAATAGTAAAAATAATAGTTTAAAAGGAAAACAAAGACCTCAACAAAAACCAACAGTGGAATTGTAGTAAGATTTTAAATAAAAAGGTTATTGTAAAACAATGTTGGATTTGTTAAAGTAATGTTTAAAGAACAAAGAATTTACTATACTAATTACTGTTGAATAGATGTATGTATTGATACAGATGTTATTCAATTGGTATTAAACAATGTTTAGGTAGTGTTGACGTATTAAGAATTACAATATGTATTAAACTTTTAAAACATTTGAGCTTCGTTGGTGTAAGTAGGCCTATTAAATGATTCAGTTCTACTCTTGATGTGTAGACTTTACTAAGGTTATTGACAAATTCATGCCATTATGGTATATTATAAAACTGCTACATAATGTACGCCAGTTTCCGTTACATATTTTTGTGAATTATTACAGATGTAGGAGACAACTGAACGCTATGTATTTATTCATTATTATATTACTATTACCAACCTTTACTTTATTATATTACTTTTACCGACCTTTTTTCTTAATCACTTGTTAAATTTATTTAACTTGTCTTCAATTTTACAATCCCCAACATTGTGTAATAATTAATAATATTTGAGTTATTATTTCACAAATAAAAGCCTACCCGGATTACTTGAAATAAATTCTATGGAATATTCATGGGTAAGAAACCTTTATTCGACAATCTATTTATAAAAGCCTTTTCAATTTATTTTTTTAACATAAGGTCACAGCAGAAAATTTCCTTTACCTATTATTGTAAAATCTATATATTTCTATAAAAATATATTCATTCGCTAGCCAACTTTACGCAACATATTTTTTTTAGATCTCCTGGGAATATTAAAATTTGTTAAAAATTTCTATAATACATATATGGACACATACCAAACTATGTAAGGAGGAAAAAGGGTAGATATTATTGAAAATTATGAGACTTCTTATGGAATGAGATTGAGAGATTGAATGATTTGCTACAGATTTGAAGGTGGCTGCTCTTTTATCTTGATTTATCTTTATTTAATCCTGTAGTTTTTCAATGCAAAATTATAACCGAACAACTCTTTATTACATAAAAAACTTCCTGTATAAATGCCCTGACATTTAAGATGTCCGCCGATCTTGTATACCATGAAACAAGATGTCCGCCGATACAGGTCCTGTTAGTGTGGGGGTCTTTAAATGGGAAGCTTTTGGTTAGATTCACTAAATTCAGAAAATATGAAAGTCTCTTCTATTAAACTGTGATATTCATGCTATTATTATATGAAATCTAAGATAAATTATCTTTGAATATGTTTTTATTGTCTCCAGTGCCATGGTAGAGTGGATGTTAATACATACATAATGTACAAATATAAATACCTATTGTTAACGGAATGAATGCTGATCAATACTTATTTTCCAATTGAACGAGTGATGAATTAATTATGGAAGTCTGTAGACTGGTGACACAGATTATTTTTCCATAAAATTAGAAAAAAATTCAGATTCTAGTAAGGCTAAAATTGAGCGCTTTGAGATATGAATTAAAAACAAACCAGAGAAAATATTCCCGAAAACAAATTATTTGACTGTGTTATTTATAGTTTTTTATTAATTCTGTGTGACCCAATGTATGTGTTAGCTGCAGTCGTAGATATGGCAGCAAGTAAAATATCAAATCTATAAATTGAACAAGTTACAGAAGCAAGTTCTGGTTTGTTCGGAATTCCGCCCTCGAAGTGACTCCCTGTAGAAAATGTTGAATACATTTGTTGGCGTCCCCACGGCAGCGATTGTATTGATTGGATGAATTGGTTGGATTGTGGAAGAGTGGAGATATATGGCGTAAAGTAAGCTGCTAAAATAATAAGACTTGTATATTTTACTGTAACAATGTCAATAACTAGCTGTAAATTTCAAATATATATCTTGTAAAATGTTCCCAACCTGTGCCTTCCCTTCGTAACTCTTTATAACGTGTATATTCTGTCTGTGGGTGTAATCCTCTTGGGAATAACAGCCCACTTATTTAACCTTCATTTCCTCGGTGGATTTGTGTAAGTCCTAAGTCTTAAAGCCAGTATAGACAATGTCTACTTATCCATAATGTTAAGTTGTTAAGTGTTAGATTGGTTGATGATTACAATAAAACAATAGATTAAATATTTAAGCATATTTATTTAATTTTATGTCTTACAATTATTTTTGAACTACAGTAAAATTAAAACAATTATTCTTATAGGAAAACAAATAGGGTATGTATTTATTAAAAGAAGAGCTTGGACAAATAATATAAGTAGTGAGTATTTATTGGAAAAGTTGAATGATTTTATGTAACAAGTTTCTAGAGACAAGTGGGTATATATTATCACATGCTTACAAAACAAGAATCACATTGAGAGCTACGATAGATTATATAACAATTAAAGTGAAATCGATGGTTTTATTTAAGGCCATTTCTTACATAACAAATCAGTGGATAAGAAATAATATAAATACCTTTAAATGGAGATTTTGCTTAACACATAATTTATCCATCCATTAGTGCTTCAAACACAGAACAGGCTTTGTAGAAATCCAAATTAGACACTTATGAAATACAGTATGTAGCAGTAGTAAGCATAGCTCCAAAAACAGAATTGGTACAGTGTGGTACACGTGTGTAGGGACTATTCCATTCTTGGAGGCTGGGGGCACCGTGCATACGTGCCGTTACATTAACATCTATTATTGCAATATCATTTAAGCTGTTGGTGGTGGTAGACTAACCGACCGACAGACAGTGTGAATCTAGCAATGTAACCGTTTCACCTAAATGCAAAAGTCACTTAAAATTACACATGTATCAATTTCATTTTTGAAAAGATGTCACCTCGAATGGTTCAGTTGGGCGCTGAGGGCTTTCGGGATCTGATGGGGGCGGCCAGGACAGTAGAGTGCTTGAGCTGATGATGGATATACCTCTTAAACTGCTGCGGCAGGGGGTCTGGCGGCCAGCGTACGGGGGGGACAACCAGTGGTCAGTGGTCAGTGGTCAGAAGTCAGCCAGTCAATCTGATTCAGGGTGCTAATCAAGCATGGCTCACCTGGGATTTGTCAACTGCAAAGGTCCATGAAATAACAGCATCATACATATTGTCCAAAGCAACATAAATTACACCCCTCCTCAACTCTAACTCGGCCAGAAGCCAGAAGAAGCCTAGCAGTCACATACAAACACCCACTTATTCATTTGTGTTCATAAAATAATAAGGATTGCAACTTTCATATGCGGATACGACAATATTTATAAAAACTTTGCTCGTTAAGAGATTGTACAAATCTGAAATGCAAAAGTATCTTGGCAGATTCAAGCTGCAATCAGTCTCCACAGTGTTGAATTGTTTTATCAAATAAATACCTCGGATCATGTCAAAAGAGAGACGGGATGTAGCGCAGCGGGAGGAATGGACCAAGCCAAGTGTAGTGATCGGCAAACCAACCGTTTGTGTACAACAGGAGCAGATGGTATGAGCGAGCTTAAAATGGAGGCTTACTTATACCTTCGAGACCATCAAAAGCATGTTCAATTAATCATTGTGTTATCAACATTTTCAGTTTCACTAATTTCTTATCCGTTAAAGCTCAATATGTCTACTGATCTGCAAACTCTAATTTTAATTATTCAGTCAGGGATCGGGCATTTCCCACAAGGATACTATTTTTTCAGTGCACCACTTATGATATGTACAAATTGAAACATAAAAACAAGCCAAAGACCAACCAAATGGACGTTTCCATATTCTAAAATATCGCACTATATAATATATAGAATATGACATTTCAAATTAGTTTGGTGGTTACCACAAAACTCTAAATGCTTGTACATATTATATATAATTTATTTTAAAAAAACATGTCAATCATTCAGTTGATATTGTTGGATTGCTGCAAAAAGTCAGCAACTATGAAACCAACAGAGATACCGGCATTTTTTTATGTGACACCTCATAAGAGCACCCCTATCATACAGTGTAAAGGCAAGGGAGCTATGTCGCCACCCGGTTAGGCAGCGTTGTGAGGCAGATTAAGGTAGGAACTGTAGGAAGGGATTTATTAATGCGGCTCTTGAATAGGTCCGGTGCCGGTAGCTCTTTCCACATACGAGCCGTCTTACACAAAAACGAATCGAAGAAGCAGCCCATTCTCATGAAGCCAACATCAACTGTGAACGGCATTTAAATGCATTTTAGTGAGATTTAAACAAAACAATTCATAAGTTTTTGCTGTGTGTTACGTGTTACGTATTGAGTGACTCCATGAGACTAAAATATGTTGTGAAACATCAATTAGTTGGTGACTTTTTGCGATAGGCATACAATATAACATAGTTTGCGGTAAATTTAGGTTCTTAGTATGAACATAAACAACGTTTATATTAAAAAGACTAAATGGCTTCTCAATGGTTCCAACGATCACATCTTTGCTAAAATCTAACAAGTCAACTGCTCATCTTTGGCTTTAATAAGCGACACATTAAACATTAGATCATAGACAGCATCGCCTATCTAGGTTCTCCCAAAGAAAGATAAATACCTCGCGCCGTGTGCAGATGCCAAGGGAGGAATAACAGATCAATGGAACGGTTCCGAGGACTAAGTTACGTGGCCTCTCCGATACGGCTAAACATGGAGCATACTTCATCACTGGAAAACATCCCACCATAGTCCAAATTTCACTAGTATTGTAGTTAATTGTTTGTGTTAAATGGTGCATTTGAAAGTAGTTGTTAATCAATTAGTTAAAAGAAGACTTTCAATTCAATAATAAGCAGAGAATCTTAAATTTACAAGAGAAAATGTGTAAAAAATTATTATTAAATAAAAAATAATTCAAATTTTCAGTCTCATTAGAAGGATTGAACATGAAATACAAAAATACCTCATGTTTTAGGCATTTTTGTGAATATTGAGTTTGAGTTAATAATAACACGGATCCTGGAAGGATGGAAGACATAAAACAATTATTGGTGGTAAGACGCTCGCTGACCAGTCTGCGTAAATTTTTTGCTAAAACGTCTTTAGTAATTATTTCACTAACCTGATAACTCATAATCCTAAGGGAAAAACATGTTAAAAACAAAATCGACACAGTTACTCGTCATTATAAAGTCAAGTAAGTTGGATGGAAAACTAATAGGAACGTTGAAATTTACACAACAATTAATTTGTAAATATTTTGAAAGAGTAAAAAAATTCGTTATCACCCCTTAAACTTTTTGGTACAGTATTTAAATCAAACTTTTATAGCTCAATAATTAATGATGATTATTTTAATAAATTGACCCCAAAATATAAATTTTTTAAAGCACAAAAATTGTTGGGTTTTTTAATCAATATCACATCGGGTGAGTACGTACTGGAATATTGCTAGGGCTGATGTGCCTCTAGCCACGCGTGTGGAGCTACAGGACGGCCGGGAGGATTGGGGGAAGGGGAAGAGAGGCTTACCTGTGCGGAGTGTTAAATTGTGTGATACCTCAGTGGGTCCTTAGCGGCCGCGTGAACGGCTGCGGCGACGGCGGCTATCGCGGTCGCGGGAGCGGTCACGACTTCCTAGGCCTGGAAAAGAAGGAATATTAAAACACAAGTACATATATATCATTATTTATTGGCGTATTCAAAATTTGGTGGGGCATATTAATTTTCTTATGCTAAATTTTTATTTTTCATCAAGTCTTTTTTTATGTGAATACCACCCATGAGTCTTGAGCCATGGAGCCAGTGAGACTATGGCATCCCCATTTTGGGGAACGTTGTAAGACTGAAGGTAGTGAGGAGGGGAAGAGGAAGGTGGGGAGTAACTAGCAATTCAGAGCTGGTCACCAAACACTTCTAAAGCCATTTCAATAAATGTTTCAATTCTAAATGATGGTCTTACACCAGGTAGTCTTACCCCACGAGAGTATCTTCCACTCTGGAACTTACCGCAAGTACATATACTATATATTATTTTAAATGAATAAATTGTGAAATACAGTAGAACCCCGTTAATTCGAACCCCGATAATTCGAAAAATCGCGTAATTCGAAATTTTCGCCAAAAAAATTTCCGCAGAAAAATTTTTTCATAAAAAAATTTTTTTAATTCGAAATTCGTTAATTCGTAATTCGAAATTTATTTTTGTCCGCGCACGAATATTTGTTCGTTTAATTCAAAAAAAATTGATTTTTGCGAAAATAAATCATAATATTTCGTAAATCTGAATCTAAAAGTCAGCCGTGGCGGTAAAACGCCGAAAAATGTATTTTTACGTGGTTATACATCGTCCTAATTAGTATTATTATTTTGTAAATCTGAATCGATTTACACTGGAATGTTGTATTTTTTCAAATTTATTCGAATATCCGAGTTTGAAGGGCCGAGAAAATACGTTTTACGCGGATATATGTCGTAGTTTTACGAGTTTACACCAAATATCTGTATTTAAAGGGTCGGCCGCGACGAAACTCGACGGCGAAATTTCGATTTACGCGTAAATGTATCGTATATTTACGAATTTATTTCGAATATCTGAATTATCTGAATATGGGCCCGCCGCGACGGAAATCGAATGCGAAATTTCAATTTACGCGGAAATATATTGTATTTTTACTAACTTTACTTCGAATATCCGAGTTAAAAAATACGGCGCGACGGAAATCTGCCGAAAAATTTCGATTCACGCCGAAATATGACATATTTTTACGAATTTTACTCAAATATCTGAACTTAAAAGGCCGGCCGCGACGAAAAACTGCCGATAAAATTCGATTTACGCGGAAATATTTCATATTTTTACGAATTTACATCAAATATCTTAATTTAAAGGGTCGGCCGCGACGGAAATCGGCCGCGCATTCTCGATTTACTCGGAAATATATCGTATTTTTGCGAATTTATTTCGAATATCTGCATTTAAAGAGCCGCCGGCGAATTCTCGTTTAACGCGGAAATATATCGTATTTTTACGAATTTAAATTCAGATATTTGAAATAAGGGCCGGCCGCGATGGAAAATTACCGCGAAATCTCTATTTACGCGGAAATATACCGTATTTTTACGAATATCTCAATTTAAAGGGTAGGCCGCGACCGAAATCGGCAGTGAAATCTCGATTTACGCGTAAATATATAGCATTTTTACGAATTTATTGCGAATATCTGAATTTAAAGGGCCCGCCGCTACGGTAATCGGCCGCGAAAATAAAGAAATAATTGGTATTAATACGAATTTACATCTAAAATACCACCCGGATTTAAAGAGGCGGCCGAGAAAATCGATTTTTGGCATTTTTTTTTTTCATAAAATTTCGAATTACGTGGGAATTCGTTAATTCGAAATTTGATTTTTGATGTCCCGTGGATTTCGAATTAACGAGGTTCTACTGTAACAAGTACGCTAACTTCGAGAAGTGATTCTGCATGAAGTAAAAAAGATAAATAACTTTTACGAAATTTTTTTCTGAAATAAAACAATATTTTTTGTAAACCAGGAATTTTTATTAATTTTAAAACTTAAAGCGAAAGCTTTTTTTAATTTTAAAGTGAAACCGGTCGGTCTTAAAATTAATAAAAAGTCGTGGTTTTAAACAAAAAATATTGTTTTATTTCATTAAAATGTTAAACCACAAAGTGATTGCTTTCTACGAAAAAAAAAAATAAAAATAAAATAAATTTTTAAAAAAAAATTTCCAATACAAAAATATTTTTCCATAAAAGAATATTTATTTTCCCATACCTTCAAATTTTGGAATTTCGAAAAAAGTTATTTATCTTTTTTCCTCATACTATCGTGAAGAATCACGCCTGAAGTTAGCCCACTTTACCCCCGGACACCCTTTATAAAAAGTTTTTAGAGCATGAAGAAATGAAAAACTGATAAAGTAAATATGAAACGATATCAGTATTACATAAAATAAAATATAAACTTAAACAATAGTAAATTACCTACGCTACTATATTTGGAGGATTCGGTAAAGAGCTGGTATAGATTACGCTTAATTCTACAAACGTAAATACAAGAGTAACTAAATATAAATATATAATAATAAAGATGAAACATGTCGGGAATCAAAAAATTAAATGTGAAACACTGATTTCAATAACACTTTGTCATCCTTATGAATCTAGTTTTTCTCACTTTCTCCTGTTCGCCGATGATCTAAAATTATTTCTACTAATAGAAATATTGAGAATTGCCTGATTCTTCAAGCTGACGTTGATATTTCTGAATGGAGTCAATAATGTGTAGTCCTGACTTTCGCCAGATCATTTAGTTTAAAGTTTATTATGTTTAAACTATAAAGGAACTTGGGATCATGTATGAAAGAAAGCTGACATTTCATGTTCACAGCTATAGCGAGTTCACGGCTATAATGAACAAATACAAAACGATATTTTGCTGTAGCAGATTTTATGAAAAGTTTATTTTGTGCCCGATGTATAGCAATGGTTCACATAGCCAACAATCTTACACGGGTAGTGCCATAAAAATATGTATCCGTTCTTGAATAAATACTTTTTCAAACCCAACGACCCATTTATGTATTCAGAAATTGTGTTCACAAAATTATTTGCTCGGTATATCAGTGAATCGACCTCGTTATAACAGTCAACAATTATATGAAGATAAGGCTGAACTAAAATATCATTTTGTAATTGCTCATTATAGCCGTGAACTCGCTATAGCCGTGATCGTTATAACTAAGTTCGACTGTGGTTCATATATGAGAAGGGGTGTGCCAGTCGGTTTTAAAAATGCTAGGGTTCATTCTCCAAACCGTCAAGAGTTTTTCAGGATACCCACACTCTAGAGAATTGTATGCTTTTCCGTGGTGAGTGGAGAGTGGTTTGGCTATCTGGAATCTTCGTGAGGTGGGGTGATGTTAAAGAGGGTTCAAAAAAAGTTTCAGAGATTTCTCTAAATGAGGGAGCGTGACCACTATCCGTGGCCCTACCCGACAAACTTTCTTCTGGGCATGCTAGGACTTCACTCCCTGCAACTTTCCAATGAACTTTAGCATAAGAAACATCTGTGGCTTGACTTCAGTCAACTTGTATATTTATATCTATCATAGTATATTATGTAAAAGCTGTTTCTTACAAATAAATAAATAAACTCAGAAGAGAGGAGTATGACTGCTGTAAGACTATATCGAGAATATCAAGAACTATACTATACGAGAATACCATCTCCGTGGACACTCAAAAAATGAAATTGTTTTGCATCCAATCCTAGGAAACACTTTTTTGCAGAGTGGTGGAAGCATGGAATAAACTTTGACAAAATGTCATCGATGCTACAAATATAAACCAATTTAAAGCTGCCTGCTAATTAGATAAAATTGATATATTTTTGAAAACAATTTTCTTTTTTACCTCTATCTTCTCTTCCCCTGGACCTGCCGTCTTCGCCTCTAGGTCTTCCTTCCTCGCCCCTGGGTCTTCCCTCGTCACCCCTGAGTCTTCCCTCCTCGCCTCTGAGCCTTCCCTCCTCGCCCCTGGGTCTTCCCTCCTCACCCCTGGGTCTTCCCTCCTCCCCCCTGGGCCTTCCCTCCTCCCTGGGTGGCTTTAGTTCATCGCTCTTGGGTTTTCCATCCTCTCCCCTCGGTTTTCCCTCATCCCCTCTGGATTTCCCTCGCCTATCGTGGTCATTGTGGCGGCTGCCTCGTTTTTCATCTCTGCCAGCACCGGACCTAAGGAAAATATTAATTTCATAATAAAGCATAATTAAACAATTTGTAAATACTTGCGTACAACACATCGCCAAGAATTTGTTAATTTGTCACAGTACAAGTCTATTCTTTCTCTTGTCTGTGGAAATACATTGTTTCAATTGATATCACAAAAATTCAATAATTATTTTTTGTTCGGGGCAGTCCAAAGTAAAAAATAACAGAAAATAAAATTCTTGGAGAGTTCTAAACCCATCTAAGACATGCTTCCATTCCGCCAGTCTCCTGATGTATGCCTCCGGGTCCTTAGGTTCTGTTGTTCTCCACATCGTTCAATCGTCTAAGTTAGGCTTTCAAACACTCCTTAATCCTGCAGAAGATGTGAAAGTTTAACTTTTTAATTACCTCCGACCCCGGCTAACCCTGTCCCGGTCTCTATCGCCCCTGTCCTTGTCGCTCCGCTGTGACCTTCCCCTGTCCTTCTCCGATCCGGCCCCGAGCCCGCTTCCTAGCCCTCCGCCACGGCGATCGCGGTCCTTCTCGCGGTCATAGTCCTCCTTGCGCCGGCGCTCTTTTTCATCACGCTGCTTTTCACGTTCCTTATTGATTTCATCATAGGCCTCCTTCAATCGAGAGTATCTAAATACAAAAAATATTTCATTAGACCGAGGGTCGATCTTAACAAGAATGTTATAAGAATTTTTGCTGTTGCTTTTTTTTAGTTCTACAAAATTTTGACCATTGAACTCAAAAAGTAAAGTACCCAGACTAAAAAATAGCGGCATTTATAAACTCCAGTGAGACAAATGCAGCGGTGTATATGTTGAAAAAACTGGCCGGTCCTTTAATACTAGCTCCAAAGAACACCTGCGATTATTAAAAAATAAAATACAGTCACAATTTGCTAAATTTCTCCTACATATCACTCACTGAATGATAATAAAAAGCCAACTTGGTTAAATAAACAAAATAAAGGCTGTAAACTCAATCTCTTAGAGCATTTGGAAATTTTTCATAAAAATTCTAACAATATTGAAGCTAGTTTGTTAAATGAACAAAAAAATATAATTCGCTCGCCACTCCTGGATATGTTTAAGACGAGTTCAATTATTATAGGAGGCAACAAAATAAAAGTTAACATAGTAATAATGCAGGGAAGAGAAACCCCTGTGTCACCTAAATTATTCATTCGGAAACGCCCTACTTTAACGATAGGTCACCGCTGACCGTTCTAATATCATCCGTGTTGGAATTTTTAGCAATGCGATTGTAACCTTTATACTTTGACAACCGTCCAGAGAACAAAATCAGAATCGTTTGCGATAACACCACAGAAACATTTTTATTTCATGAATGTAAACAAATATTTTATCTGTGCATGTCGAAATTCATTTTCATTCAAAGGCATTCCAAAAATAAAAAAATTTCACATTTTCAAATCAAGGTCATCATTTCTTCGCGTAAGGATTAGGTGGAAATGATAAAACCCGTTCATAAACAGGGTGTCCGGGGGTAAAGTGGACAAATTTCAGGAGGTGATTCTACATGAAATATCAAGTAAAAAAGAAAGATAACTTTTTTCGAAATTTCAATGTTTTAAGGTAGTTTTCAGGTTCAATAGTTGAATTGTAAGAAAATAATATTATTCTATGGAAAAGTAGATATGTATGGGGAAAAAAACGGAATTTAAAAAAGTTATTTATCTTTTTCACTTCTACCATCATGTAGAGTCAATCTCCCAAAGATTGCGCACTTTACCACCGGACACCGTGTTTGATATAAATTTATTTTTTTACAGTCTCCCAAATGAGAGATTTATTTTAGATAAAGTTAACTGTTCTGTGGGAAGGTCTTACAATATAAATATGAAATATATATGAATTAAAAGATATATTCTCTGGTAAACACAAAACAATTGAAAAAAAAAAAAAAAAATTGTAGTTTGTATTCCAATATTTGAGCAAAACTCATCAAGGCAATTATCGCTCAGTTTTGCATATTTTCAGCCGGCACTTGAGTGTGTTCCGAGGATTTTCTGCTCTGACTTTCAACAGGTTAAGCAACTTATAAAGACAATGTAAAAAAAGATCAAATAGTGAACTAACCCGACATGCTGTTTGCCCATGAGATGGTCATCGATCCTCTGCTGAGCGTCTCCCACGATGAGGAAAGCACCGCACACGGCGCACACTTCCATTTGCTTTTCCTGGGCTTGGGCCAACTCTACTGTGGCTGACCAGTGGCTGGAAACAAACAAACAATACACACCTTATATTAAACAAAAACTTATTAAATCTTTTTAGACTTGAGAAAATCTGGTGAGACCATCAATCAGAATGAAAGGGGTTGCTTGAACAGCTTTGACTATGGTTATTGATCAGATATGAATAAACGGGTAATTCTCTCTCCTTCTTCACAATATTTCATAACTAGCTGTCGTGAACCCGGCCTTGCTTATGGGTTATCCTTAGGAGATATATACCATCGTGGACTATTCTGTAGGTTTTTTTAAGATATACAATTACGTAGTATATTATTTTGAAGTATCTCAAAAGGTTTAGCCAGCGTTAACAATGTAGTGCCCAAAAATATGTTTTTATGACTTGATTATAAAACATCGACTTTTCTCTACTTTCTATAAATATAATATGTGTGTATTATATATGTATCGAAATCCGTTCCGTAGTTTAGAAGAACTAACCGCACAAACAGACACAACTCGATTTTATAATATTTAAAGATAAGCAGGCCTAGTAATGATGACAAGAAGCTGAATTTTATTAAAAAGGGGGCTTCAAAGCAGGGTCTTGCACCAGTACCTGGGTAAAGGGCTGAAAGAAGTCAAGAAGGATAAGGGGCAAGGAAATTTGGGAAATACCAGGCAAGTCACTAAACATTTCTTAAGTTATTTATTTATTTATAAAAGCGGAGATGGTAAACGGATAGTTCACGTGAGCACTTAGGCCATGGGCCCATTGTGCTATCTACCACTACACCTCCTTCCTTTGAGTTTTTTTCCTGTAGCTCCTGTAAGGTTTTTCCCATAGGAAGTCCCCCTTTGTTTGGGTTCCCTATAGGCCCCACAAGGGAAGAATCCATCGAGGTGGTCTGAACCCTCCCCCAATGGGGGACCACTCCCCTTGGTTCCCCCGAAGGCCTCATGAGGGAAAAGCCATTGGGACTATTATAATAATAATGCGTAAAGTAAAAAAAAGATATTCAGTTATTCAATTTAATATTATCATAAGGTCCATGAGAGTATCCCTACCTATTGTCGTACTGCTTCTGCAGCTGCTCGCGCTCCTCCTTGAGCTGGTCACAGAGCTTCATGAGGCCCTGCGCCTGTTCCACGTCTCCCTTGATACCGGCCTGCTCCGCTTCGGCTTCCAGCGCGCCCACCCGTTCCATCAGTGCCTGCATCTGCTGTTGGTTCCGCTCCGTCTGGGCCGCCGTCAGGGCCGGCATCTCCAACTTGGTGTTCATCAGTTCCAGGCGCTGCTTGCCTTTCTGAATTTTGCCTGAAAATTATATTTAAATTAACAAATTATGAAAATAACACTGTTTTTGTACAAATCCATTCAAATTACGCACCAAATATTGTTTTAAAATCTTAACCACAGATAGCAGTACATGGACTAGAGTAATAGACGGTATCATGCACGCACTCCTTTTCAGTGCAACGATCAAGTCAATTTGAAAGTGGTGGTTTCTGCGGACGGCGCTTGGAATACTTGTCATAATTTGAACATTTTCTATAGAGCTGCCGAATAGTGCTAATTGGCTGAAAAATGTATTTCAGCTTTGTCCAATCACTAATGAAAATGATCCTGATAAACTCAGCAGTGAAGCTGACACTCAATAAACCGATTTTATGGAAACACAAAGATAACAAATCGCAAATTAATATTGATTTGTGAAAAAATGGCAGTATGTTTTTTTTATTTTATTTTTATTGTACTCAAAAGTTATGAATAAATTGATTAAAATACATAAAACGTGTTTATTAATTTGAAATACGTTATTACTTATTACATATAAATTTATTTGACTTTTAATGTGTATACGCTCATTACAGCAATGAAATGTTTAACAGCCAATATCTGAGAAAACACTTTTTCCGCACAAGGGCTCAATTTGAACAGAGAAACAAACTTGCACCACACGATGATGGAGTGTTAGAAGATCTAGTTTTCCCATGCAAATTAGAAAGGCTGTCAATAAAAAGAATTATAGAGAATTTATTCAATGGTGGGAGATAGCACTATATCAGAGGCTCCTAAATTATTATAAGCAACAATCATTAGCCTGAAACACTTGACGGGAATTGAACCCGCAGCCTTCTGGTTGACGGCCAGCTGCTCTCCATTTTTTTTCAATTTGTAAGGGTGTTAATAATTTGCTATCCTTAGTGCATAAAAACCTTGGCTTATAAACCTTTGTTTATCATTAAAAAAAATACATTTATTTTTTTTAAATAGCAAACCTGCAGGGAAAGGAGTGTAGAGAAGTCTAAACATAGGTGACTGGACATTGAGAGGGCTAAAACCATATCTTAGGGAGGGAAATGTAGATATAAGAAAATATCAATATGTATTTTATTTCAAAAAATCATTTTGTAGGGTTATAAATTTTTTAATGTTTGGAAAACTGCTTACATTGTAGGTATTATCCAGTCATTAGAGAGAAAATTTTAAAGAAAAAACATACTGAATGTTCATAGCATGTTTTTAGAGGTGGTTTCCAAATTATAAAACAATTAGTCAAGATTCTGCAATATTCTTGTAAGCCTTTATAATTTGTCAGTGTTCACAAATTATAGTAATAGAAGTAATTCCCATTTTCAAGCCAATTATGTTATTGACAGGATTCTAACCAAAAATACACATGTCACATTTCGGTTTGGATGCAGAATATAGTACCTATTTGTTAATTAGAACAATACGACTTCGGTCGCGTAGAAATTTGATTTGACAACAAAAAGGTGCAAGGTTCAAAATTATCATTTTGTGAAAGGTTTTAAAATTATCATTTTAAAAGGTTTACTCACGTTCAACATCACTTATCATGTTCTGACAAAATCTTAAAAATTCTTCTTGGTAGAATGTCTTCTTGTATCCTGGTTCAGCGCGTTCAAATAGGTCTTTTACTTCATCGTCATGGATACGGGGACAACTCCCCAAGTCCGCTCTTGTGTTCACAAACAAATCGTGGGGGCAAAATTTTACCATGTAATATTTACAGTACTGAAATAAAAACATAAAAACGAATCAGTACCGATGATAAAAATCTTACCAAAAACACTAAAAATTTATCAAGGATGTTTACAACCGCCTTTTACAAATGTGAAAATGCTGTAAAAATCATTGTTCGTCGTATTCGTAACTGACCTGAGGATCTTCCCAATTTAGCTTTTGTGTTTTTTCATTTGGATTTATGTTTCTGTTCCTCCCCATCAACTCGTCTAGCAATTGCGCCGCAGCCAGCACAGCCATTTTTATGAAATTATTGAACGAAAATATGCTTAATTTGTAGTTATGTGAAGTGGTAGGCGCGAAAATAAGCGCATAATTATTATTTCTTGAACTTCACGGAAAATATATCGCCGATCAGACCACAGACGAAATAATTGTGAAGTGAGCATAGAAAATAATTAAAGAATAGACAAAGATTTTGTCCAAAAACAATACATCATAGACACATAGAGCATGGTTTTTTTTATGGCTTTACAGATTTGAGGTCAGTCCATGGTTCGTAGAAAAACTGTATACTATGTACCAGGGATGGCAAACAGGTCGACCGCGGTCTACCGGTCGACCGCGAAGCTGATTTAGGTAGCCCGCGAGAGTAAAATAAAATTAATAGTAAAATATGATAAAATAACATTATTTTGAGATGTATTCGCGAGAAGGACTGAATAAGGTACCTATTCACACGCTTCGGTCGCATCGCAACAACGCAATGGCAGTATCGTTGCATGCGTGTGCGTGAGTCAGTCAACTAAATGCGGCTCGCCTCGCTCCGCGCGTAGGTAAAGTATATCGCTGTATCTTTTCTTTTAATTTTGCATTGTTTTCTCGTGGCTTTGTTTCGTGGGTAGCTAGCCTAGACAGTACCAAAAAGTGTCGACTTGAGTGCGCACGGATCACATTGAACTTGTTATGTGGCGATAATAAAAATAACATAGGGACTTGGACTGAAGTTTTTTTACTGACTATTCACTATTATAAATATCAGAATGAGTGGGCCATCTAGTTCAAGCGCTAAATAAATTAAGACTTACCATTATCACAGTGATTGGGAAAAGGATTTTTTTTTTGTTATGCTGAGGACAAATGTGTGTGTCTAATTTGCAACTCAAGTGTAGCGTTACCGAAAAGAGCAAATGTTGAAAGGCATTTTAAAACTACACATTCCAAATACGCCACTGATTTTCCATTAGGTAGTGAAAACCGAAAGATAAAAGTACGCGAATTAAAAAGCAAGTTAAGTACACAACAATCTTTTTTTACAAAACCAGACTCGAAATCAAATGCTGCAATACTGGCGTCATTCACTGTTACAAAAATATTGATAAGACTTAAGAAACCTTTCGAAGATGGAGAAATTATTAAGGAAGCCATGCAGAGAGCTGGAGAAGCGGTTTTTAATGACTTTAAAAATAAGAATGAAATTATTTCAGCAATAAATGACATTTCATTGACACGAAACACAGTAATGCGACGCAGTGAAGCCTTGGAACATTTGGAAAACATTGGAAAATTTAAAACAATTACTTACTGAAGACTTGCAGAAATGTAGTTTCTTGTCACTACAGTTTGATGAATCCACCGATGTAACCGACATTGCTGAATTGTGCGTTTTCGTGCGTCTAGTGCGTCTTTTCGTGCGTGCGTTTAGTGTCGAGTTTAGTGCGTCTAAGAGTTACTAACGATGATTCCATTGAAAAGGCAAACCAGAAGTGAAGATATCTACAGATCTTTTAAGTGTTTTGTTGCAAATTTTTTCATTCAAAATTTCCGATTCACAAACTAGTTGCTATCACCACAGATGGAGCACCCGCTATGGTGGGACAAAGAGTTTGTTTAATTTCGTTGTGCAAAAATGATGACAACATTCCAAGTTTCACCAACTATCACTGCATCATACACCAGCAAGTTTTGTGCTCTAAAATTCTCGAATCGGATAATATTATGATAGTTGCCTTTAAAGTAGTTAATTCTATTCGAGCCAGAAGTTTGCAAAGGCGACTATTTCGAGCTCTTCTTGAAGAGACTGACTCCGAACACTCAAATCTTTTGCTACATATAGATTTCCGGTGGCTTAGCCGTGGTGCCTTTTCGAAGAGATTTCGACAATTACTGCCAGAAATCAAAACATTTAGGCCAGCGCCACACTTGACGGAAATTCCGTCGCGGATCTTTCGCGACGGAATGCCAATACATGTAATTGCATATAAATTACAAATAGCGGGCACACTACGCGGAAGATCGGTCGTTCCGTCGCGGACGATCGGTCGCTCCGTGGCGGACCGCCGACTCTCGCGTCTGTTCCGTCCTCCGCGCACCGATCTTCCGTCGGCGGAAGATCGGCAAAGTCGCATTCCAAGTATTTGTATGCATCGCGCCACATTCGGCGGATAACACGCGGCGACGACGCACGCACAGGATGTTCGACACTGAACGATTTATTATCGAAGTGCAAAATAGAGTCGACTGATAATCCGCCACTGAATATTCAGTGTGGCTGCAACGTATGGTAACGGATTGACTCCCGCTGAAGTTACGCGACGGAATTTCCGTCAAGTGTGGCGCTGGCCTTATACATTCGAAAGGAGAAAATATACCCGAGCTTGAAGATGAAAAATGGCTTATGAAGCTGGCCTTCCTTTGTGACATAACAGAAAAGCTCAACGAGTTCAACCTGAATCATCAAGGGAAAGACAGAACCGTTATTGACATGATAAGTTTGATTAAAACTTTTAAAAATCTAATTCAAGTGCATGCATCTCAATTAAAACGAAGCGAACTAAAAAATTATAAAAACCATGGAAGAAGAATGTATGCACAATTCAAATCGAGATTTTAAAACTTTCGCTGAACAGTTGGAAAATTTGCACCTGGAGTTTGAAAGAAGGTTTGCGGATTTTGCCGCTCTCGAAGAAGTACCTCCATGGTATTTCCATTTAATGAAAATATTGATATTGACAGCTTAACCCTTAAAATCGGTAACTTAACCAATACTGAATCTGTTGTGGTCGAAGAAGAAATAATTAAAATGAGAAACGACATATTTTTGAAAGCTAGGGCATCTGGTAGTACAGATTTTTGGAAACTGATTTGCAAAGAAAAGTTTCCATGCCTAAGAAAGGTAGCTTTATATTTGACGTCATTTTTCGGTTCTACCTATCTTTGCGAATCAACATTTTCAACGATGAATGCAATAAAAACCAAGCATCGTACCCGCATAACAGATGCCTACTTAACTTCGTGTTTGCGAATTGCAGTTACTTCGTACACTCCCCAATATGATAAGCTTGTGGAGAATATGCAGTGTCAAACATCCACCCTAAAACGTAAAGCTGAATGAAAAATTTTTATATGTTCCATTGCAATAATAAATTCTTACAAATTTATCACAAAATAGTTTTATCTTGTCACTTTTAAACTCTACCTTGCAGTCGACCGCAGGAAATATTTTTTAACGCAAGTAGGCCGAATAGGTCAAAAGTTTGGCCACCACTGCTATTTACATAACAAAATGATAACAAATATGTTGGCTTGGCTCTTCGAGGGGGTTGAGCGGCGTTTCAACAGTGGGTAGAAGTATGTAATGGTGATGTATTCAAAATATGTAGTGGTATGTAGACACCTACATAAGTGCGTGGAAAGATTAACCAAAAATAATATTTAATAGTTTACGGGTATCCATTGTTGCTCAGGGTTATAAATGGCTTGGAGTAATGTTTTGAGATTATGAATTCTGGAGTACCTTAAATCTGAGTATAGTTTTACGGTGAAAATAATCTTATTGTTATTAATTATTTGTTTCACTTGATCACTCCATCTCTTCCTTCGGTATCCCCGACTTCTTCAATCAATCACGTTGACGTCATATATTCTTCTTACACCCCTCTATTCGTTCATCACATACGCCTAATTTTACTATACATAAGTATTTTTTACTTAATCGCGCCATGTTCAAAGTCGATAGGTTTTGAAATAATTCCTCCGCCGGTTTTTGTGTCTAGTTAATTTAAATATTTAGAGGTGATTAGTATTTATATCATTTTGTAAAAAATATTATTTTATATCTTGATTGGTTTTGAAATAAGTGCTCTCTCTAGAATACAAACCTTAAAATAAGATTATTTAATTTAAAGAAGTCATTGCACTTTCACACTCGTAAATGACACGTCTTGATAACACTCGGACACTGTTCGTATTCGAACAAACAACGAATTTAACGAACTATCCAAATGGGTGTTCGATTTGATGAAATTAATGTTTCGAATGGGAATATCGAAAGTCCCGAATTCAGGAGTATAGTCCATATACTTCGGTACAGGATCACAATGTTTCTTTATTTAATTATTATTTTTTTCAATGAACAATTATCAAGTCACTTTAATTAGGTGCCTACACTAACTAACTACTGTAAACGTGGAAAAATGTAATTTCTCACAATTATGGGAAATTTTCTTCTCGCTCATCTCATGGACCGATTTTTTTAAAGTTTGTAAGATATTAAAATTTATTTTAAAATGGAGTTCTATAAATTAAACTTGATAACAATAAAAAGAAAAACAAGTTTTGATGTTCTTATTTGCATGTTGCATCGATCAATCAATGATTTTTTTTTTCTAAAACCATTGATGTACTTTATTTTTATATTCAAAGGAATTTTTTTTGATACCGTTGTTTTCTTATTTAAATTCTCAATGAAAGTGTTGAAATAATTTGGACACAAAAGTATTGTGGGGAATTAGTCGATTCGAAAATATTGTAGGGAATCCAGTACTGAGCAATCGAGAATACCTCATATACAAAACAAATTCAGTCTGAGATCTAGGGAAATCGAGGGAAATAAAATTTTTGGTCACACCATCACCCACTGTCAACTCAGCTCCTTTAGAGCTAGATTTAGCTTTTTTCACCTAAATCTACCGATTTTCATTTTGTCGGTATGGCATCACTGATTGTACATTTGCAATTTTACATTTAGCCGAGAGTGGTATATTTATGATTTAGCCGGTTTTGCATTCATATTGTTAATATTTTTCATTCGCGTCTATTTATTGTAAGTAGCTACAATTTGCAATGTTTATGTGGAATTAATTCATCTGATTTCTTTGTCGATAATTTGTTTTGGTAAACTTGTCGAGTTCCGATGCATGCAAAGGCTCTTTAAAAACAACACTTGATTTCAATGGAGACAACTATTGAAGTCAGGGGTTTAAGTAAAATGCACAAAATATGTTTTTTTAGGGTTTAGGGGGTTTAGTTTGGGTTATTTTAATAATCTATGCGTATTTCCTAACCTCCAAACTTAACTTTGAGAAAAAATGGAAATTTTTATGCATCTTTTACCATCTCCCACCACATAATTAGTTATTTCTTGTAGAAATTAAGTTGAAACCAAGTGCTATTTATATATTGCGTACTAAGCGTGCAGCGGTATTCGACAATTTTAATATTTGGTTTCAACGATTATTCAATTCAGCATACATACATTGTCCTTTCGTTTATTATCATATAACCATAGCCCTTGCTCATGAATGTGATAATATAATGTGCACGTATGTATTGTGCACCGAAATTGATGCAACCATTGTCCTGTCGCCCACAGCAATATTTTAAATCGTCAAAAAATTAGCTTCAGATATTCAGATTAGAGTTAGGAATTTTTTTGTTTTAACTTTATTTCTGTCGGGATAGAAAAGAAGAGTAATTTTCATGTTTTGTTTAAAAATGAAACTACCTACTTCAGATAAGTTATCACACTTTGTCTCTTTCAGTCATCCCTTTCAAAGTTTGTTAATTATTTTCTTGCTATTTTAATTAGTTATTGTTATTTACCGTTACTTTAGCCAAGACTGAAAAATATCTATTCTATATAAAAATATGAATGGTAATTTGGGTCCGTTAACATTCAAACAAGGAACATATCTCGAGGAACGAAATTGACAGAAATAAAAGCTTTTAGAGCCCCCACAGACCAGAGAGTTTAGTTGCAGAGACAGTTAGTTGTGGGCATAAAAATTCATTACGGTATATGGAGGAGCGCACACTCAAGACTGTTCCGAATTAAAATTTTAGTTGCCACAACTAAAATCTCGTCTGCGGGTGCCCTTAGAGGCAAAATTATACATACACCCGACGTTGAAAACACGCTGTGAGGACGTGGTGTGGATCGTACAGGCGAACTGCCGATTTAATTTTATTTCTGATCATGTTAGGTTATTGTTTTAATTACATTTATTTGTTTTTTAGCCATTTCTGTTGTTGTAATTAATTTTTATTCCAGTGTACTAATAATGAGATTTGGTCTGATCGCCAGAGCGATGTCGACTGTAGCCAAGAGTTTCACTTCTCACCATGTGGTTCCCGATGTAGTAGCTGTTGCCCCTCAAGCCCTCGTTAAGGTATTTCATTATTTACTATTGGCATACATAGTATAATAATATTTGAGGGCATTACATTTTTTTAAGATTGTAGCAAGATAATAATATCTATAAAAGCCAGTGCACATCCTTGAACCAAGCAGAGATCGTGAGACGGTAGTAGGCTCGAGACTTTATACTTATGGTTAGATCTGTCGCCCCTTCCAGCGAAGTCTTAGAAAAGTTCTAGGCTGAATACCTGATACTGATAGCGAGATTTATCGTCCCTATCAATAAGGTTAAAGAGTACCTAGAAGATTTTTGCTATCTGAATATAGTCGGAGATAACACGCCGAGTATACCGAACCTTCCCCGCGAGTATACTGTCTTACGTATAACTGATTATTGTTTATTACTACTGAATGAAAGTCTTTGATTTCGAACCTGGGTATAAATTAATAATAACCAACAAATCTTGTTATAATAACTAATATCTGGGGTATAACATGTCAGAGATAGCTAATCAACCTAAATTTACTAACTAGAAAAGTTTTATATGGACCATTTCCACCTTATCGAAAACATGTTTCTCATCAGTTACAAATATACATAATTCACTTAGCGTAGCAAAGTCCTGTTTTAACTCAAGTGCTTTGCACTCCATCTGTCTGTAAATTTCAACCCTGTCAAGATAGCAGCCGTGTTGGATAGTACCCGTTTACTAAGCCAGAGTTTGCATGAGTTGTATGAGCTGTAAAAACATAATAATCAATATTATGCGAGGTCTATTTTTCACAGAACTACTAGTATTATAATAAGTTTGAATGGAAAATAACAATGTTCATAAGGTAATATCAACTCAAAGCATTTTTACAGAAAACATAGTCCTCAACTTGTGATACAATTATACCCCTGATATCTTAACTATAAAGTAGCAAAACCTCCCTACAACCATTAATTACTTTCAAAAAAATATTTAATAAAATAATTATAAATAAATGACTACCCTACCCTAGTTTTTTTTAGAGAATTTAATATTAATTTCAGTTACAAAATTATACAAACAAAATTACATTCTCCAAATTTACAAATGTATTTCATAAAAAAATCCACTCTCAAATCCACAATCAGATTTGGTTAGTGATAGATTCAAAATAAAGGAATTAATATCTGTACCCGAGAAGCATACGCATGCAACTCCAAAACACAAAATGTTCAGGAAAGCCGAAAAGTTATGTGTTTTTAGCAAATCTGTCATTATTTCTACAAATATTTTAATTAATAATTGAAAAAAAAAACATTAATTTCAATTATCAATCAAAATATATGTCAATTTAACAAGAGATTTGCTAAAATATTTATCAATTTAACAAGAGATTTGCTAAAATATTTGTTGATTTAACGAGAGATTTGCTAAATATTTGTTGATTTAACGAGATATTTGCTAAAAACATGTTTTGGAATTGCATCCGTATGCTTCTTGGGTACAGATATGCATCCTAATGTTGAGAACCACTACGGCTCAACACCATTATCGTTTTCTAGGCATAAAATGGTACAATAAATAATTATTTAATAACAAACGTAAACTAAAATAACAAATTAAGTACAAGCTATTTAAAATGCAGATAAAGTCTTTGAATTTAGATTGTAATGTGAATAAATCTCCGTGAAATTACATCCCACTGATCATTTGCTTAGAGTAGAGAAGACATATCCTCTTTATTCACTTTCATAATGCAATTTGTTGATGAATTTTTGCTTGTATGCCTTTATATTTTATTTACAATAACTTATCATTAATATAATGATCAATAATTAATTGATAATTAACATCTACATGCCCTATTGTTTCATTTATGTGGGATAACATTATTATTACATTGTATTGTTTTATTACGCACTTGGATTTAAACCGTAATGGCACTGCTGCCAATCTTAAAAAAAAAATCTGGTGTCTCAAAATTTGCACAGCTTTTATGTTTGGAATTTATAAAATAACTATTTTCAGCTCATCTCCATCACAACCGATGGAGCCTTAAAATATTAATTTTACTGCCTGACATATAACTAGAAGCCGTATGTTTTTTTTAAAAATAATTTTCAACAGTTCAGATAAAAGATTACTAAAAAGAGTTGAAAAAGTGTAAAAAACTTAAACTGAATTTGGTTAGCAACTGTTGGTAAAGTATAATATCGACGGTCCCGAAGAACAATATCGAATGTGTAAATTCGTAGTTTTCCAATAGAACTGTTTAAAGTTTAGTTTCTGCATTTTTACTGTTTTTGATAATATATTTCTCCAATTAAATAAATAGGAGTTAAATACATTTCTTGATCTCAAAAACAGTAAAAATGCAGAAACGAACTTTAAACAGATCTACTGCAAAACTAAGGGCGACTTGCACCAACTATCGCAAATTTTATCTTAAATTGTATTTAACTAAACGTATTTAAGACCCTAAATACATTTAACTTAAATGCGTTTAGTTGCGTCCTGCACCACGCAGTTCGGTGGCAATTTTAGTTAAACGTGTTTAACGCGTCGGTAAAACAGTTACCGCGTGGTTACCGCCATTAACGCGTAAATAAAACAGCTACGATGTTTCATTTTACTTGAAGTGTCAAAATATTTTGTGATTGTGTGTGTGGTTTAATAGTGTTTTCATTTATTTTATGAAGAAAAAGTTAAATCAAATAGACATAATGATGAAATAAGACAAAAAGAGCTTCTGTTGTTGGAATTAAAAATAAAACAATTATCCGAGTAATTTTGTTTTTTATTTCTTTTAAATATTATATTGTTTTAAAGTATTATAAGAATGCTGTAGGTATGATTAGAAGTTTACAACCTTGCAAAGTACTCCTCGATAAGGAGTGTTAGCTCCAGGTGACGAGCACCTCGCTGATGTTTTTATTGGTGTTGAATTTTAACTGAGGTTCAATTTCTTGCACTAATAATGATGTCATTTCTTTACTGAGACGAAATCTTCTTTGAAACTTCTTGGCACTGAGTGTTTCAAATAAATTTGTTCTTGTGTTTACTTCTCTGACTATATTATAATTTATTTATAATTTCTTCATGATCGTCAGAATACAAATCCCCAATGTTCATTGTGAATACAAATTAAAATGAGATAGATTTTAACCACAATCAGAAATCGAAGAGATAACCTAAAAAAATTTTGACAGTACTGCTTAGAGTGGGGCTAAACACGTTTAACTCGGTTAAACGGCCGCTTTTGGGTATTTAACTTTGACAGTTCTTTAAACGCATTTAACGACTTAAATTTTGTGGTGCAAGACGCCAAGTCGACTTAAATCAAATAATGTGTTTAAAATTATATTTAAATCAAATTTAACTTATGGTGCAAGCCGCCCTACAAATTTGAAAATCCTACATTGTTCTTTGGAACCGTCGATATTATGTAGCAATAGCTTTAGTTTAAAATATCAACAATTTATATTGATTTACATTGTTTTGACATTAAAATCTTCAGGACGGGTCTTTCCACAGAATTTGAACAAATAACCAAAAAGTTGATTTCCAAGTTCTGTGAAGGTTATATTCAAGTTTAAAGTTATGTTCAGAAATATGAACATTCCGAGTAGACATTAAATATAAAAAAGGACCTGTAATAAGGAGGAAACCAAAACCAAACAATTACTGGAAGCTTGAGAATATGGCGTGTTTACATTGAAAAGAAGTTAAGATTTATGAATCGTAGGATTTTAAAAATAATTTTTTTTTTCAAAGCCAAATTCTGGATATTAGTAAGAGCTGAGGGAAGTTTATTCCAATTGAGCGGGCCAGTTACATAAAAAAGAGCGATCATATTAAACGGCTCGATTTGACCTAGAAATGAATGCCTATGAATATGTTACCCGTGTTATATTTATATCTGTGTATTCTATGTCTTTGTATCATATAAGTTATAATGTTATTCTTCTATCTCTATTTTCTATATTGTTGTTTCTTGCTATATTTGTGCTTTAGCATTATAATTATTACTGTGAAATTGATCTGCTGACAAACTGCTTTGGCTGTTTTGCTGGTGTTTATAATGAACAAAACAATTTTTTTCCATTTTAGGTGAAATTCCCCAGTGGTGTGGAGGTATCAGAAGGCAACGAACTGACTCCCACATTGGTCAAAGATGTTCCTACAGTTGAATGGGATGCGGAAGCTGGCTCCTTCTATACTCTCTGCATGACCGGTAAAAGTTTTTTTTTTTTTTTAAACTTTAAAAAGAAAGACAAACATTCCCGGGTTACAGATAACCTGACTATATTTGAAAATATTTGAAAATCTCCTACTACCACCACAATAAGCGGAAAATGTTGCTTGTGTTGTGATGGAGGACTTAGCCAGCCGAGGAATTGAACACACTACGCCTGGGTGGGACCCAAATGCGATGTCAACTCAGCCACCGACCGGTCAAAGGGTTACACCGGGGACCCAATTTTCATTTCAGTAGACAATTGCTCGCATGCGAGGATCGCGCACGATAAATTATCTACTGTTTCGATAAATGCGTATTTTCGACCGTCGTAGATAATGTAAAACAACCGATATTAATACCAGCATAAAAATGTACCAATTTTATTTTTTTATATGGTAACCACCCGTGTATTTAAATCCATAGATTTGATACATTTTTCTATATACATCTGTTTACGACTGTCAATTTTCAATTCACTTTGTTGTTCGTTGAAGAAGTAGTTGTTTCCTCTTGCGTGTTTTTCAAAATATTTTTAGATTTTGATACAGTAGATTGCGATACTGCCATATTTAAATTTGACCCAACAGGATGTTGGTAAGATCCTGTGCCAAAAAAATTCAACGCAATTAAAATTTGAAAAAAAACAATGTTTTTTTATCATATCACTGATTGAGTACAAAAAATGATTTGTTTGCATATAACGGGGATCATTAATCGTTCTTACCTTCGTTTTAACATCTACAGACTTGATTTTATACGATTCTTTCATCAAAGGCGACAATAGATCAATTAATTTGAGCACCAATTGTTTAGATAGTCGAAAATTTTTTATGAACAGTTCATTACTCAGACTAAATGCATCATTTCTTGAAAAAATTTTTCTTGGTGGCCTTTCAGTTAAATATTCGGCCTGTTCCATGTCTTCGATCGCTTGTATGTGCGTCAAATCTTCAAAATTCACCATTTTTATAATAATTAACAAAAATACGACACACGCAAACCGTACAAGTAACACTTTTTGACAGTTGAACTACTACTAAAACCAATAGTCCAATTATCTACTGCTTTGTAATAGATAATTATCTATTAGAAATTCCAAAATATGCTTTCTATTGAAAATTAGTAGATAATTACTCGATGATAGAAAAACCATAGACAACGTAGATAATTATCGCATGCGAGCAGTTGTCTACTGAAATGAAAATTGGGTCCCAGGTCCACAGGCCACTAACCGGTTATAGTTTACAAATGTCAATATGTTGACTTATAACTATTTTGAGGGAACATAAGCATATTTGGTGTAAATGTAGGTGTCATTTTGCTGTCTGATTATATTTTTTTCAATAAACTAAAAAAAATTCTTTATACAAGTCACACCATGTAGCGCTTATAAATAATACTATGAATATGGCACGTTGGACACCAAATGTAGCAATTAAAAGAATGACATAACAAATATCACGTTCGCCAAATGTAACAGTTTAAATTTATGAATCTAAAGTGTACGGAATAAGGTCGTTAATCTTAAATAAAAGATCCATAAAAATAAAAATAGTGTAATTTATTGTACAAATTATAATTATTCTAGCATAAAACTAAAAATTAAATAATTACAGATAATCTCACAGCGTGACAAACCTCTATGAAAAATTAGTGGGTTGGTATTTTTTTTGTATATTAAAAGGAAACCAGTCATAGTGATTTAATGTAATAATAAAGTTAAATAGCAGGTAATCATGCATGATGTTAATATTGCAAATCATTTTGAGAACATTAAATGGGTGCCAGTTTCATATGAAAGTATGAAACAAATTTATTATAGTAGACCAATTTTAAAAGGGAAATATCAAAGAATCAGTGCATGATGTAAACCTCACATATTCGCATTGATCGCCAACCGCGCGGAGCCCCTTCCTCCGTACGTCTCACTGCAAACACCGCCACCAGAATACTGATCGTAATCTGTGTCATTCTGCCCAGTCAACCTCGGAACAGTTGTTCATCCGTGTTACCAGTCATAAGGCATCTCGTCCTCTCCAAATATTAACAGTAACGGGGTACTTGATTTATATCCGTTACAAGCGGAACATGTGATTTACGCTCTGTCTCGTCCATTACTGTGCTGCTGGAATGAGACAGAGTACATGTCAAAGATGTTTTGTTGTTTTTAACTGCGAAAAAATATCATCAGATACCAAAATAACATCTACGTTTTTAACTCTATATATGCTTAGGAATCGCTGGTTAAAATCGTTTGGGTAAGTGCTGATACACCCTGTATTTATTTGAATGTTTGACGGCTGTTATGCCCTCCGATTGCATTGTCAAACAGTTTCACTTAGTTACGTTTAGGTTGGCTGATCAAAATTACCACTAAATAGGAAGGTTACCTTTGTGGAAAATACAACAATGTGTTATTTTGTATAAACTGTTTTAGTCAATAAAGTACGTAAGCTGTGACAATGCACTTTTTCTACTCAGTCAATTGTATTGATCACGGCTCATTTTATTTCATTATCGTGCCCTTGAGCTACTCCGTAATCAATTGCATTTAACAATTCAAGGTACAAACCTATCTAAAATTCTTATTTAAATTATTTACTGTGTTCGTAGATCCCGATGCGCCTAGTCGCAAGACTCCCACGTACCGTGAATGGCACCACTGGCTGGTGGGGAACATCCCCGGCAGCGCGGTGGCCAGTGGGGACACCCTATCAGAGTACATCGGTAGTGGCCCGCCACCGGACACGGGCCTGCATCGCTACGTGTACCTCGTCTACAAGCAGCCGGCCAAGATTAATTTCACCGAGGATAAGCTCACCAATAAGTATGCTATATTTTTACTCATACATACATACATCATACATGTATCTATTTCTCACCTTCATAAACTTGGAAACTAATTCACCTCAAATACTGACGTATTTAAATAAGGGTAAATATACATAGAATATACGTAAATACATATAGAAAAGTGGGACATGGTTAATAGGGACATTTTATTTTAAAAACACTTAGGACGGGTCGAATTTGAAGAATTCATCAAATTTCAAAGTTAATATTCAAAGTCCTATTCAAGTTCGGTTATTATCCAAGTATTGTGAAACAACCTGCCCGTGGTGAAATATGTAATAACAGAACTTGAATTTTAACTTTGAAATCTGATGAATTGTTAAAATTTTGTGAAACAACACACCCTTAGTGTCAGTTAGATGACAGTGAGAAACAACTATTTAAAAAATATAAAATAAGTTAATTAATACTAAGAATGACTAGGCTGCTGGAAAATCTAATAACATCTCAATTTATGCATAAGAGCTAATTAAATACTAATTATTAGAGGCACCAACAGATGCCACTGATTGCTGCATTTGACGGTGGCGTTATATTTGTACCCAAGACACAGATTTTTTCGGCGCTAACATAAACTAATCGTTCCTTGTCTACACTACAATGTACATACAACATACATAGAATACACTTCAATGTGACACACACATCATATGTATTCGTCATTTTACACACTTAGTTTCTTGCGTTGCGCATGGCGCTGTGATTCATATTGGTAGGTACCTACTTAGTACGTAGTTTTGAAAGTGTAGATTGATTTCTTGCAATAATTTTTCACACTTTTATGTGAGTATGATAGGTTAGGCCAGGGGTCTCCAAACTACGGCCCGCGGGCCGTGTCCGGCCCGCCAGTGTCATCCATCCGGCCCGCGACATCTTATGACCATTTTCATCAATCAGGCCCGCGACAACTAATGGCTAAGACCTTACTCAGAAGGGGCGAATTCACCGCGAATTTTTTCATGCGAATATATATGCTCATTGGCGAGGTACTGGGCACCAATACATTGCGTCCACAAGTATCGCGCGAAAAATACGGGCGCAAATCGTGTGTAGTTCGCCAGACTTACGTCCAGTTTACACGGGAACTGCAGAGCGAGTACACGTATCAAGGGAAATGGAGCGGCAATATTGTGACAAGGAATGGTTCCAAATGCTCGCGCGTTTCACGCTCCTTCTGGATGCAATATACGCGCGAAACGATACGTGGCAAAATCGGTCTTATCGTTTTAATTGTGATTGTGATAAGGTGGATAAAAAACTCAGAATGATAGTATCTTGGTTTTATTTACATGCTAGGCAAAGCTTAGTGATAAGTATAATACGCAGAATACGCTTGTTCACTCCTTGCTAGGTTGGGGAGGATCTTACAAAAACAATCTAAACTCAGTAAAAGTTTCACAAAGAACCAAAATTAAAGTAATCCTTAAAAAAATCTACCTTCTCAACAGAATCACTATTTAAATTATTTCCAGTACCAAATGTCGATGACATATTTAAGCAAGCTTCTATTATTAAAATGTGTAACACAATTTAGTAATTCAACACTAGCGTAAGCGCAGTGTTGCCAACTTAACGGATTTCACGTCATATCTGGGGGATTGGAGTGAGATTGGAGTGAAATGATTTATGAAGAAATATGATCCCTGGAAATTTTATTCTCCACTTTTTACTTTGACTCCCCCCCCCCGTGGACGAAAATATGGGTGTCTAGAAATTAAAACAGTTTTGGCCCTCCGAACTCACTGGAGTAGTCAATGTGGCCCTCCGGCTGAAAAGTTTGGAGACCCCTGGGTTAGGCAGTACTTATGAGCCTATGTGGAATGTACACTTCTGTGTAAAAGCACATCAGGGCATTGATAACACTGGTCGACATTTATTTTTTTAAGTGCAGTCCCTTAAGCATAGCTATTTTTTTTAAATGTACAGTGAAACTCTCTTAAGAAGTTTTCCAAGGGACCGGGGAAAAAAAACTTCTCAAGTGGGAAAACTTCTTAAGTGGGATTCAATTTTAGCCATTTAATAACTCGAGTCCGGGGCATACGTCATTCCTATGTCTACCTACGTTAAATTGTCGTGAAAACAAGCTCATATGATCCTCATGGACAAAGTAAACACAATTTTAAAACTGTTAAAGTACATCCCTCGAAAAAGCCACTCGAATTCGGATAGTAAAAGTTGCAGCATTCCAAAAGGTTCATACTGTTGATCTTATTTTAAATTGGTGTAAAGGCAATGGATTATACATATTTACTTGTTAGTGATTACTCACTCTTAACTTGACAGTTGAAGACAGAGCTGTGGATATACGCCGTCTCTTTTTTACGCTTTCGTTTACTATATGAACTGAGGGAGAAAGAAAGACTTGTTGTGGTTAATTTTACCAAGCGGTTTGATAAAAGGACACCGCAAGTAATTTTGTTAACCGCAAACTAATGATAGCGGGTTCTTTGCCTCAGAACCGTTTGCGTACTGCAACCCTGCCATGGCACTGCACAGAAAAATCTCACAAAGTCTACACGGCAAACTGCTTATTAGTTGGCGGACTTTAACTTTTTTGCACGCTTGCTGCTTGCTCCAATGGCATTTGAGATTTGAGAGACTATTGTTATGATGTATTTTCGCCAGGCACAGTCGACTATCGTATATTTTTAAAGATATTTTAATCCTTTTCTAGAAATTTCTTATGAAAATAATATGCGCAGCTCAATATTATGTCCTACCTGTAGGTTCATTTATGTTCCTACCTAACTAGCAGACATCGAATAGCTACGATTTCGCACATAAATAAATGGCTTGATGCTTGAATCAGAAAGTTATATCATACGAGCTGTTTGACGCTGGAATTATAATCTGTGAACGCATCCAAAAACTACAAAAATTATTTGCGAAGTTTCGTTTCAATCTACATTTTAAATTTATGCATAGGTATGTATTTCCTAACCTTCAAACTTAATTTACGACAAATGTCAGATGAAACATGATGCACGGCAATTTTTGATGTTTGAATGAAAAAAACGTAATTATAATGCATATTTTACCATCTCCCCCGCCATATAATCATGTTGTTATGTATTTAAAGGTGAAATATTCCGTATTAACCGCGATCCGATAGATTATCAAAAGTTTTTCGTGTTTTACAAATTCGATGGAATAAAAATTTTATACAATAATATTACGAAACATCTCTATGTTCATTATCAAAGAGAAGATTATTGAAGGAGGCGTCAAATGTATGCAAATGTAGATCTAGCCCACGTTGTCATTAAGGTTGAGTTTAATATAATCTTTCATGTTATTTCGGCCTTAAAGACGCTTGCATATTTGTTACATAATTCCGCATTGTTTATTCTTTCCATTGCTATTTTACCTAGTTAGGGGATTAGGAGACGGGGTATTTGGTTTATTTATTGGATGTTTATTGGTTACGGCAGGTTACGGCTTATGGCCCGGCGGCCGACAAAGGGTTTTATGGTCTCAGGTACTAGGTATGGGTTTCAGTCAACGTCTTTCAATTTATGACTTGGAAAAAGGTTCATTTTAGATATTTTGCGACACAATATTTCGTTTGTGTTGATTTTACCGCCGGATTTCTAAAACCTCTTAAGCGGGAAGCAGTTTTAGCTCTAAAACTTCTTATGTGGGAAAAAATCGTGTTTTTTGTATGGAATTTTCAAGGGACCAAAAATCAAAACTTCTTAAGCGTGAAAACTTCTTAAGTGGGAACTTCTTAAGCGAGTTTTACTGTATTTAGTATCCATAAACTCGAAATGAAACAAAATAAAAATTTTATAGGTCAGGTTTTTTTATTATTTAACAATGTTTTTTTACATAATTCTTCCATAGTATGACGGGTACTTACTTAACAAAATTTAAAAACTAATTCAATTTAATTTTTTTTGCTCCTGATTTGCGCTTGTGAGTATCTTGAGAGTCTCTCTGCAGGGTCCATCAATAGTCTGCTAGCATAGATGGACTCCACTTTCCTTGGTATCGCTTTTCCATAGCCGCAATGTCCTGGTGAAATCGTTCGCCGTGCTCCCCACTGACATCTCCCATATTTTCGGGGAAATAATTCAAATGAGAGTGAAAGAAGTGTATTTTAGTGACATGTTACATCACATATTTTTTAGGCCATGAGCATTTCAGACACAATGCTGATATAGTCTTCAGTTTTATGACTTCCAAGAAAGTTCTCGACAACATTCTTGAAGGCTGACCAAGCGGCTAGCTCGACTGTTCTCAACACTGTTATAGAATTCGGGTCAGTCAAGATCTCCCTTATTTGTGGTCCCACGAATATTCCTTCTTTAATTTTTGCGTCGCTAATCTTAGGAAACTTTTGCTTTAAGTAAATCGTGCCATTTCCATCCCTAGACAAGCCTTTAAAAAAATTTTCATCAAACCCAATTTAATGGGTAAGATATCTTTAGATTTTACTAAGGGAGCATGTTGAACATTCTCCGTGCCAGGTTTAAGGTGCTTTCTAGTAGGCCAGTCCTTGGTCTTTCCTGTCTCTGCTGTCCCACTTGCACAGAAAACAACAATACTCTGTGTATCCCGCTTGCAGTCCTAGTATGTAGGAGCCCTACTACTTTTAGATCACCACATATTTTCCATTCATATTTTACATATTAAATTTTTGTTAACAGCAGCTTCATGTTGTCATAGTTTTCTTTCATGTTTGTGACATTCAAATGACATTCGAGCCTAGTGTTGCCATATTATAAAAAAAATCAATGATAACTCACGAATAAATATGAATTAATACACATTTTAGTAAAACTTAAAACCCATAAAAACCTGACGTGATAAAAAAAACTAATCACATATCTGAAATCAGCGTGAAATTTCCTGTCAGATTTGGCTACTTTCGTTAAAGGGACAAAAAATGTGTTGACCAGTGTAATCTATATAAATAAAAATGTAATTGTTCGTTTGTTCAAAATCTTAAATCTCCGAAAGTTCTTGCTTTGAAATTTTGACACAGCGTTGCATTTGAATATACTTGTGTTTTATATACCTATAACAGGTGACAAATAAAAACATGCTTTTTTTGAAAAACAGCACCATCTGTTGGACAATACTGCTTTTTATAAAAACAACGCCATCTGTTAGACGTAAAAGCAACATGTGCTATTTATCTACGCAGACAGACTGAGCCATAGCAACGTGTGGCGGTGTACAGCTAGTTGATAAATAAATACATCTTTGGGTCGAGTATCCATCGCATTGATGCCGCGCCTCCTGGCGTCCCTGTCCTGCGCTACTTCAGGGGCCTCTGCCCATTGCAGGCCTAATCTTTCCTCGCACAACCTCTGTGTGTAGTTTTTTTGTTATTTGTTTTTGGGGTGTTATGCTGTGTTGCGCTAACTCCTTCTTTAGCGAGGCGAGCTGGATGGAGTATCTCGGGACCTTTTCGCTCTACATCTGCACCTAAGTGCAACCCTTACCAAAGAAGACTGGAGAAAAGTTGACAACATGACTTACCAACAAGCAGTAAGATCTAAGCAGTCAACAGATGCGAGACAGAAACAAAAGTTTGAAAGGCTCAACCGAGACAAAAAAGGTGATCGAAAACAACTCGATCAAAATAAAGTTGTCATCAACATTTCGAACCTTGCGTTGAGCCCAGACACAACTTCTGTGCTGGCAAAGGGGATGAACTTTGCAGTGGCCCCCAAAAAGATACCTGTGGAATCCATCGTATGTGGTGTAGAGACTGCACTACATACAATGATGAAAGTACACAAAATGTCAGAGGTGCAAGCAGAGGACATCCGGCAAGAGACTTAGACTGAAATACCCCGCCCCAATATCACGAAGGGAGAATTTGCGGCCCTAAAAGAATTACGCGCCCATGAGGAAATCTTGGTTCTGCCAGCCGACAAAGGAAATGCCACTGTCGTGATTAATACGGCAGACTACATAAAGAAGATGGAAGACCTCTTGTGCGATTCCGGCACCTATAAGAAGATTAAAAACAACCCCACCAACAAGATTGACATAAAGACAAGGGAACTAGTCAAAGCTTCTAGCATCAGGAAAGAGGATTGTTCTAAGCTTTTTGTAAAAGCCTCTAGAACTCCTGCCCTGTACGGTCTCCCAAAAATACATAAAAAGGAAATCCCAATGAGACCGATTGTCAGCGCTATTGGTGCTCCTACATACAAACTTTCCCAACACTTCTCGAGATTACAGCAGATGCAAACTGGAAAAACCGAATCGTGGATTAAGGATTCAACAGATCTGATTAGTAAGCTCAAGAAAGTTAAGACTGAGGAAGGAGATATTCTGGTCAGCTTTGACGTCGTGTCTCTTTTCTCAAATGTGCCTCTAGAAGACTCCATGATAATGCTCAGGGAGATATATGAGGAAGACATTTGCAAACTTTTTGAACACTGCCTCAAAACGGGATACTTTGCATTTCAGGGTGAACTGTTTGAGCAATTGGAGGGAGTTGCGATGGGCAGTCCGTTGTCGCCAGTACTAGCCAACTTTTTCATGGAGGAGTTTGAAGAAGTGGCACTCGACACAGCTTCGGCTGTCCCTAAAGTATGGTGGCGCTACGTCGACGATGTCTTCGCCATTTGGCCTCATGGAACGGAGAAACTAAACGAATTCCTGGACCATCTTAATTCTCTCCACAGCAAAATTAAATTCACAATGGAACTGGAAAACGAAGATAAAATCCTGCCTTTTCTAGATGTGGAGGTGATGCGAAAACACGATGGTAGCCTAGGGCATACCGTATATAGGAAACCAACCCATACGAATCGGTACTTACACGCTGATTCGCACCACCACCCAGCGCAGAAGAGAGGACTTATCCATACATTGGTGACCTGAGTGACCAGAATATGTGAAGAACATAAAATCGTAGCGGAACTTACGAAGCTGACCGATGCACTGGAGCGCAATGGTTACCCAGCATGTCAGACAAGGCAAATCATAAGAGCCAAATCTGCACCAAACGAAGACAGAATTGAACAAGAGTCGAAAGGCTGTGCCTTCCTGCCTTATGTGTACAATGTGACAGATAGAATTGCCAGGCTATTGAGAAAGGAAAGTATCAAGACTGTCTTCGAAACAACGACAAAGATACAGGACTTACTGAGGTCTGCAAAGACTAAGTTTCCTCTGGAAACAGATGGAGTGTATAAACTCAGCTGTTCCGGATGTGACAAGGTCTATGTAGGCCAGACAGAGCGGACTATCTCCAAAAGGATTTCAGAACACTTCAGAGCTTGTAAACTCGGCCACCCTGACAAATCGGCAATTGCCGAGCATTGGATTGACACCGGGCATTACTTTGGATTTGTTCCTGAAGACCTGGGGAGACCCAAAACTTATAGAGCACGGCTGATTACGGAGGCCATTGAAATTCATAAAAATCCCGTAAACATTAATAGAGACGATGGAGCTAAGCTCAATAGTTCTTGGTATCCGGTAATTGACGGCTACACCAGAGCTAAACGAAGAAAACCACTTTAAATAAAAAAATGATACGTTAATGTTAGCTCAGAGGGTTGGAGCTGGCAACACGGTATCACATCCTCATACATAAGCTCACATTTCACCACAACCTCAAATAACACATCTGCCCTGATGATGGACACTGCAATGCTGTCCGAAACGTTTTAAAAAAGGCTAAAGATGGAGTTAGCGCAACACGGGATAACACCCCAAAAACAAATAGCAAAAATACTTTTGGCCGTGAAAATCTTAAATCATATCTGTTTGTAGTTGTTTCTCCAAACATATATCGGGGGCAGCCCACTGAACCCTTCCCTATGGAATACCTAACCTAACCCATTTATTTATAGAGTTCTGTTTTATCCGGTTATTGTTTTTATTCACCCATAGAAATCTTATATACACGGTGTTTGGAAACTCTTACAAGCGGGAACCTGGTGAATATACATCACCCAAAAAATCTTTTTTCCACAATAAAAGGTAAAAAATAATTTGGAGTTGTGTCTACACTTAGACAGCCGGATAGATATTATTTAATATCTTAAAAAATAGATATGGAATAATTTTAGTATAAAATGAAGATGATACATGTGATGTAAAAAATAACTTAGATATCATACAAAACTCTCATTTGGGGGATGTCTGTTACCCCCCCTTACCACCACACAGGTGTTCAAATTCTTGTAAAAGTTTTGCGCAGTCATTGTATAAACTATTGTTGTCCATTTTTCAAATAACAATAAGCAGGCGTAAGTAAGATGTAAGGCCATTTCTCAGAAACTTTTTGCAAGAATATCGTCTGTCAGAAATACACTCAATCCTAAGTATTTGTTGTTCGGATTAAATCTAATTGTGCGACCTGTGTATTTGTTGTTCAGATCAAATCTAATTGTGCGACCTATGTATTTGTTGTTCGGATCGAATCTAATTGTGCGACCTATGTATTTTTTCAGGAGCGGCGATGGAAGGGGTAAATTCTCAATTGCCAAGTTTGCAGAGAAGTACAAGCTGGGTAACCCTGTGGCCGGAAATTTGTACCAGGCATCCTATGATGACTATGTGCCAATTCTCTATAAGCAATTGGGTGAATAAGTCTTATCAATTTTTAATATCTGCAATATATTTTTGTTACTTTCACATATATATCTATCTTTATGTAGTTTTTATAAAACATATTACAATAATAAAGTATACATAATGTGTATATTACATTCATATTTTCATTGACTTCTTCTCATAATTTTTCCTTGATTCCAAATCCTTTTCATCCCAAACACAGTTATAAGTTCTTATCTGTTGTTTAAGGATTGAATCCTATTTTTATTTCCCCCATGACATTTTTTTCAATTTAACCATAGACATCCAAATTTATAGACTTGCCCTAACATAAAACCAGGAGGGTTTGTAAATGTTTTGAATAAACTACGACATCAGTCCTTTATTCACCGCTGAAAAGCTCACATTGAAATAACCAGACCCTGTGCAGAACAGTAAAGTTCGTTTAAGTAAGGCAATGGTTTGCAACACTGTCAGATTTTAGACATCCAAAAACAAATTTGTCGAGAACCCAAAATAATCTCTATTTTAAAGGATTTAAGATTTTTAATGAATTACCGACAGATTTATTTATTTATTAAGACATACACAGTACAATAAGACACAGTTAAGGATATTTTTCGTTATTACATAGTTTTAGTACCTATTATGTATGTCCATAAAATATCATTATGTAATTTCGCCTGAGATTGTTCTGAAAACTGATGATTTTAAGTTTAAATTTATGTATGAGCAGGTAATAGTTATAAAAGGAAGAAAGTGTATGTAGAGAAAAAAATAAATTGAAATCAAGAATTATAATATGCTCACGAATTGTAATTGACTGTTAATACATAGAAGTTTTGAAAAGTGAAGTGAAAGTGTTTTTGAAATATGTCACTCTAAGAAATTTAATAAGTTAGTTTTTGTATGTTAGAATGTTAAAATGAATGTTATTTCAGATGTTAAAGAAGCTAAAAGCCTTGCTGCTTTTCGTGGGTTATGCCTAAATACTATAAAGAATAAGTTTTAGATGTATTGTAAAGTGTCCTTAATGTCATATAAATAAGTTTAAAAAAAGTTTATACTAGATATAAAGATGTAATTTTCTAAAACTAAATAAACACACAAAAAAAAAAACAAAACAGTCCATTGTGAAACTTTTCTGTGCAGGGACTGAATGTTCGTTTTTAACCAAAGTGTCTACAAATCGGGTTGCGTAGCGATGCTTTTGTAAAAGTGTCTAACTAAATATTCGATTTTGGAATTAAGTCCGAACTTTTGTTTACCCAATTTGGGAGTTGTAGTTACGCAAAGAGCAATTTGCCCACCATTGTTAAAAGTACTAGTAATTTACAAGCAGATTTTATTTTCGAGGACTAAATAGTCGTATAACAATGCGAGTTGCCTGTATACTGTCAGTTTCATTTATTGAAAAATCACAGAAAGGGACACGGTCATGCCACCTCCCCTTTTGTTTGTTCCCCTTTCCCTGATGGGCTTGTCTATCAATTTGGATATCTATTTTTTTTTTTTTTTTATGTGACACCTCACAAGAGCGTCTCTGCCTGTGCAGTGTACAGACAGGGGAACTATGTCACCACCCGGTTGGGCGGCGTTGTGAGGCGGAATAAGGTAGGGGCTGTACGAAGGGATTTGTTAATGCGGGCCTTGAAGAGGCTCGGATTATAGGAGGGAGGAAAAACAGATGCCGGTAGCTCGTTCCACATACGAGCCGACTTACACAAAACTCTACTCTCCTTTGCACAGATTCAAGCAGATTTATCAAGTATTTTGGGGCTCCAGCCCAAAGGTGGCTCCCAAATTCAATAGATGGGCGGACTTGAGACTTGTACAGGGTCAGCAGCTGGTCACTGTTGAAGAATCTCCTAGCCCTGTACAAGACGCCCAACTTTTTGGAGGCCTGATTATTCTATGAATTTAACGTTCATAAATAAATTCAATTTACACACAACTTTATTGAGTCAAGTGTTTTTATACACAACTTTATTGAGTCAAGTGTTTTTATACACAACTTTATTGAGTCAAGTGTTTTTATACAAAACTTTATTGAGTCAAGTGTTTTTATACACAACTTTATTGAGTCAAGTGTTTTTATACACAACTTTATTGAGTCAAGTGTTATTGTGTTTCTCCTGAAGAAGGCATAGTTTTAAAAATTAATCTGTGTGACCAAAATAACTATAAAGCTTTTAACTGCAGTCAAAATATGTACAAAATGATTAATATTATGTATTGCCATTATTCAATAAATAAATGTGGAGATCTGCAAAGAGTGCAAGGCTGATGTAAGTGTAATGAGTGAGATCAAGAAAGGGACGCTTAGATCGTTTGGACATGTAGAGCGAATTAGCGAAGAAAGAAGTGTAAGGAGGATATATGAGGCAAATGCAAATGGTAGCAGAAGTCGGGGACGCCCGAGGAAGACATGGCATGATCAAGTGAATCAGATACTCGAGTCGGTCGATGTCAAGAGTCAGAATAATAGAAGAGTATGTATGAGACGATGTATGAATGCGAATGAGGCAAGAAGAGGTGTGTGCCAAGACCGAGTTGTTTGGCGGTCCATCCTCTCTGCCTACCCCTGCGGAGAAACGGCATGATGGTTACTTAGTTAGTAACATTGTGGTGTACAGTAGTGAATGGTGGAAGAAGTCGGAGATGCCGGAGATCCTTAAGGATACAAAAAAAAATAATTGTGGCATTTTTACTACATCAATAAATTTAGGACAAGTTTGCACAAAAATTAATTAAGTTGTTGTAGTCATTTACAGTGAAAATAACTTTGCATGGGATGGTGATTGATTCTGATTAGTTGTGCACTTTGGTTGTCTCTCATACATTTTAATGGGTTTTATGTGAAATTATATTCCTTATTTTATGTTAACACATTTCTGGCGGGTATTTTTTGCACTGGCTCTACGCTGTCTCCGGACGAAAATTAAGGTCCCTCGTGCTTTAATTTGTTTCAACTATATCTTCGAAAATATTTTAATAAAAATTCTACATAGTAACTCAGCACACCCAAGCTATAAAAGTACTAAACGAAAATCGAATATTTGAAATGCAACGCTATTAACCTTGTAATATCTTTATTACGGTCCGCCTATCGGTATTTGCCCATATCTGTTTTCTTTAAATACGTCCGACATTTCTCGCTTGCTTGCACATAGGAGTTGAGTGGGGCGGAACAGAGATAGAGATTCGAATCGGATTTCACAGTCATAAAAATCCCTCATTCCAGGAATTGAATTATTACAATGTATTATTATTAAAAGTCTCGCAGTTTTTCGTGGGTTATGTCTTAATGTTGTAAAGTCAAAATATCAGTGCGTAGGTAATGGAATATTTTTATAGTAGTTTTAGAACAGATGTACACTAGTTATAAAATGATAAATATTATAACTAAATTAAAAAAAACATAACAAATAATATAACGGGTGCGGCACGGAAACTTGCTGATTTGAAAAGTCAATAAAAGAAAAGGTACTTTATATATCGATTTAATTCTTTTTGTATCGTCTAGTACACATTCTGAATTTTTGTTTTAACTAGTTTTAAAAATGACATCGGGCAAATGGCGGCCCTCATTAGTGATACACTGATCTACCCTAGATTTGAAGTTTCGCTCCACTCTTTCGAGCATATCGACGGGAATGTTGGTGATGGCTTGGCGGATGTTTTCCTTCAGGTGTTGCAGGGTCCGGGGTTTGTCGTTATAAACAATGGATTTTGAGATATCCCCATAAAAAAAAATCGCATGGTGCCAAATCGGGGGAGCGCGCCGGCCACGGTACGTCACCCCTCAAGGAGATAAGGCGCTCGTGGAAGTGTTCCCTCAAAAGCTCCATCGAAGTTCTCGCTGTGTGCGCTGTGGCTCCGTCCTGCTGGAACCATACGTCCCCAAGTTCCATTTCTTCAAGTTGTGGAAGAAAAAATGTCTCAATCATTTCTCTGTAGCGAACTGCATTGACAGTAACAGTGCGTTCATCTTCCTCGAAAAAATAAGGCCCAATTATTGCAACTCTCGACAATGCACACCACACTGTAACCCCTTCACAATGAAGTGGCACCTCATGAAGTTCTTGGGGATTGACATCACTCCAATACCGCATGTTTTGTTTGTTGACACACCCGGAAAGGTGGAAATGGGCCTCATCACTGAAAAACACGACAGCATCGTGTGGCAAGTTTCTGAGCGTTTCACATGCAGTTTGGCGAGAAGCGAAATCGCGTTCATTCAACTTTTGGACCACAGCAAGTTTGTAGGGATGAAACCGGAGTTCCTTGTGAAGAATTCGTCTCACTGTGCGATCAGAAATCCCCAGGGCAGCAGCGTGTTTACGCGCCGAACGCCGGGGAGAGCGCAAAACCGACTCCCTCACCCTCTCGACGTTTTCTGGAGTTCTGGAAGTCCATTGACCTCCTGAGCCTTTTCTTGCCACACTCCCACTTTCCCTGAATATGTCCACCCACGAAACAATTGATTGCCGCCTAGGAACGGGACCCGCGGGATGAATGTTAAACCGAGTACGGAAGGCACGTTGGGTGGCGACCACCGAATGACCGCTAGAAAAGTAAGCTTCGACGGCAAACGCACGCTGTTCCTTTGTCCAACGCATGACGCCAAATGGCTTGTAGTGTAACAAAACTTCAAGACCCCCTCTTTCCAATGAGACCCTCCCCACCCCTTTCTGACCACGCCTCGCTCGTCGGAGTCCAATTCAAATCAGCAAGTTTCCGTGCCGCACCCTGTACTACCCTTCTGTTGAAATACTGATGTAAATGAAAGGCACGAAGATAAATATAGTTAGAAGACTTGCATTACGATTCGATAATTACGATAAGTACATATAGTTGGTACCTTTACAAAGAGATTTGTATATATGTAATATTCATATAAAAACATTGAATAATTCCGTATTTTCTGCCATTGAAATGAGGCCGGCACAAAAGGTACAACTACCCTTTCTTCTTCCAGCGTTCTGGGTTTTAAGGAAGAAAAATTTCCTTTAGAATTAATAGTGAATATTGGCGGAGGGGCGTGAGACGTATAGGCACGAAGGGATTTAATTTTTTCCCGAATAAACTTTGAGAAGACATCCGAGGTAATCTATCTCTGTTGCAATAGGAACTTCGGAAATTAGTCTTAATTGAGTTCCAGAGACTTCGTAGGTTGGTTCGCTCAGAGTCAATCTTTTCATTCCAATACTCTGATATTTTGGAATTTATTTTACTCATATACAGTTTTTGTGCAAGGATCCACTCGTCTCTTGGAATTACAGCAGAGTTTTACGATGTTAAACAATATTATAGTTAGTCGGGATCAGAGATGTGCTTTATTTCAAATAAATCCATTTCAAATGGAAATGCAAAATGGGTATTTTGCATTTTAAGCTTTTCTAAAAACCATTTTGCATTTTGCATTTTAAATGCTTTTCTGGATGCATTTTACATTTTAAATGCTTTTTTGCAACATTCTTCCTACTATCTCCACTCATCTTTTTTTCATAAGCCCCAAATATCAGTCGGTCCTCAACCTCGCTATGAGAGATAATTTAAATTTGTCAAGTTGCTCCCTGGTAGGAGCCCTGGCAATTGAGTGATACCATTACAAAAAATACTGATTCAAATACTGAACATGGGGCCATGACGCTGTTATATTAAATGTTAGATAGCAGTTTCTATGTTTTTACGTTGGCAACATTAGTCCCGCGCAAATTTTTTGTGGTTTCATAATCTGTAGTCGTGGTGTTTTTGGATTTAACATCATGTAAATGATTTACCATCATAATATGTTTGTTCTACATTGATGTCCATTATTAAATGACAAAATTGTTTAAAAATTCTATAATTATTTTAATTGTTTAAATGAGAAACCATTTTGCATTTTCAATGCATTTTTAAAATAGGTATTTTGCATTTTGCATTTGAAATGCTTTTCTAAAAACCATTTTGCATTTTGCATTTTCAAATGGAAAAGTTTTGACACATTTCCATTTTGCATTTCAAATGGTTTTGGGTACCCATTTTGCACATCTCTGGTCGGGATACAGGGATCGCGAGTTCGGGCCATCTTTCAAGGATCCATCAAAATGAACCACTGTATACAGTTATACTGATATACGATTTATTTGGCAACAAGGTTATGCATATTATTATTAAATTTTCAACTATTGGGAGGAACAATTGTATGCTGGAAGTTACTGGCTCTGTTTCATTATGATTGGGTACCATATATTTAAAAGCTCTTACTGATGTGGGACGTTTGTGTTGATTTTCTCGTCACAGCGTGGTTAACCTGCAGACAAGCAGCCATGTGGCAGCTTCGTGGGACTATCTATACATTGTCTAAAAAAAAAAAAAAAATAAAAAAAAAAATTGAAACGAAAAAAAAAAAAAAAAAAAAAAAAAAAACCCTCCTGATTTTAGAGTAAAACTGCATTCGGCCTTGCCGCTATGTGTGGGTAATAATAACCACACAGCGGACGGCGGCTCGTCCACGGCTCTGTGCTGAAGTGAAGAGTTTATTTCTAACTCAAGTGCAGTCTCGCTGTGTTCCCGCTTCCCTTCCTGTTTCGTCTCCCCCCTCTTATTTCCCCCTCATCTGTAGTTTACCATTCCTTTTATGGGCATGATTTTTTCCGGCGCTAAATATCTATCGACTGAACGGGGAGAACTACCTTTCCCGGCAGATGTGTGTTAGTCATCATCATCACTTTTGGCTCTACAACCCCTGGTGGGTCTTGGCCTCCTCAAGAGTCTTCCTCCACTCATCTCGGTCCCGCGCCAGCTCTCTCCAGTTTCGAAGCTCCAAGGCAGACAAATCTTTGAGGACGTTGTCGCTCCATCTTAACCTTGGCCTTCCCAGGCTCCTTCTCCCTATCGGTCTTGAGCTCAGCAGGGACTTTGGTTCTTGATGCTCGGTCATTCTCTCCACATGACCTAGCCACCGAAGTCTTCCCAGTTTTATGAATTTTGTGACGTTTAGCTCCTTAAACAGAGTATAGAGCTCATTGTTATAACGTCTGCGCCAAAATCCATTTTCTAGAACCGGTCCGAAGATGCGCCTCAAAATTTTCCTTTCAAAAACGTCCAGTGCTCGCTCATTCTTCTTAGTTAGAACCCACGTTTCGGCTGCGTACGTAAGCACTGGTCTAATTAGTGTTTTGTACACTAATACCTTGGTGGTTCTGGAAAGCAGTCTGGATTTTATATGTTTTTGTAGGCGGAAATAGCAGCGGTTTGCATTCACGATGCGCTTCTCGATCTCCTCTGTAGTGTTGTTATTGTTTGTTATCAGGGAGCCCAGGTATGTGAATCTTGGTACCGTTTCAAAATTTTGGCTTCCACATACGAGAGATGGGGTTTGTTGGGTACATCCTACGGCCATGTATTTGGTCTTCTGCTGGTTTACTACAAGACCCATATTTTTGGCAGAACTTTCAAGATTTATGAAGGCGTCTTGTAAATCATCGGGATTTTTCGCAATTATGTCGATATCATCAGCGTAAGCCAATAGTTGCACAGAGTTGTCAAATATCGTTCCTCTTTTCTCAATGCCTGAGTCACGAATAACTTTTTCTAAGGCTATGTTAAATAAGAGGCAGGCCAATCCATCTCCTTGTCTCACCCCGTAGAGCGCTTCAAATGGTTCGGACAGATCACTGCCAACCCTGACTCTACACGTTACTGGGGACATTGTCAGTTTCACCAGATTGATCAGCTTACGCGGTATTCCAAACTCACTCATTGCAGTATACAATGCGTTCCTATTAATACTGTCATACGCGGCCTTGAAGTCTACAAAGAGGTGATGAGTCTCAACATTGTATTCTAACGTTTTTTCTAAGATCTGTCTCAAGGAGAAAATTTGATCAATGCATGATTTGCCTGGCCTGAAGCCACATTGGTAGTTGCCAATAATTTCCTCAGACATTGGGAGCAATCTTTTGTACAAGATGTTAGACATAATTTTATAGCCGGTATTTAACAACGTTATTCCCCTATAGTTACAGCACTCGAGTTGGTCGCCCTTCTTGTGTAGTGGACAAACAATTCCTAGTCTCCACTCTTCGGGCATCTCTTCTTCTGTCCATACTTTTTGAATTAGGTTATGCAGGTATTGAGTAAGCTCTCCACCTGCTGCTTTAAATAATTCAGCCACCAGCTCATCTGACCCGGGGGATTTGTTGTTTTTCAGCTGTGTTATTGCCTGCTTCACTTCCTCACTTTAATTAGAGAAATTGAAAAAAAATAAAAATTAGATAACCCACATATGAACTCATAAAAAAAATATTAAAGTGGCTATTAACTATGGTTTAGAAAGGTAATAAAATACCTATATTATTGTGAGAAATTTTACAAAAAGATTTCTATATATTTAATAATGTTAATGTATAAAAGTAATATTTAAAATATTAAAACTATGTATATATTTAATATATTCGATGATTCAAAACTTTCTGAAAACATTCTGCTTTTCCTCCTTCATGTAATCCAGACCTCTTCAAGACCCGTATTAATAAATCCTTTCCTTCAGCGCCTATCTTAACCCGCCTCACAACGCTGCCCAACCGGGCGGCGACATAGCTCCCCTGCCTTTACACTGTACTGACAGAAGCGCTATTGTGAGATGTCACATAAATAAATGTTTGTTCGTAAACTGAACCACAGAATCTACTTTTTGGAACATTTATTTTTTATTGATATTGATCAAAATACAAATTAGAAAGCGCAAAACACCGCCACCAAATATTGTACATATTATTAATATTATAGGGTTTTTGCTATAGGTATAGTAGTTCCAGAGAGTGGTTGTATGTCATTGACGATCTTCCTCTTCCTTCTGAAACGTCTTGTACAAAATTTAAAAAGACAGAAGATACTAGAAATATGACTTTACATACAACCTCTCACTGAGACCACTATACTTTTTTTTCCACCAAGGAATATGTGTCGAGTAGGTGCTACATCAAATGCTTTATTTCACATGTACTCGTCATGGATGAAAAGCTCCTAGTTTGAGTAACCTTGACTTATTGGACGTAATTAACTGAACACCATAATCATCCAAGAAAATGTATGCCCATGTATCAATAAATAAATAAAAAAAGTGTATTTTATTTATAGCTCAAGGAAAAAGAGCGTCTAAAGCCAAAGAAGTCAGAAAACAAAGAAATTGATTTTTAAAAATTGTAATACTTACGTTTTGAAAATTCATGTTTCTAAATTCCCATGTATTTGAAATACCCTTGTCGGTTGCATGTCATTAATAAATAATCATACCAATTTTGTCTTCAAATTTTAATTACGTAGGTGTGTATTAGATTTTTTTTTATTACAGTGTAAACATTTACCAATCACTGTGATGTAAAGGCATGTTTTCTTACACATAACCACTTATAAAAATGTAAATCATCCAAACAATGCACCAATTATTGTCTTGCATCAAAGCAGAAAGGCAATCATGATAACTGTTCAATTAAAAATCCGCAGTGTCATTCTCAGTATATTAGGTTCTTATAGACCAAGGGTTTACCTTGGGTGACACTACTTAAAAAATAAAATTGAATGAAAAAGGTTTAAGCACAAGATTTAAGATCTAATGGGATCTTTTGCTATCCAGGCATCTGCTCTAATCACTGAGCTATCATGTAAACTGTCAGACTGTCTTCCGCTTTTCTCCTCTGCAATGAATATATGTGAATCAATGTATTATGTATCTCTATTATTAAATTTTTAAAAAAATTGTTGGAGAAACTAGTCAGGTCTGAAGGTTGACACGATAGCTCAGTGGTAAAGCAGACGCCCAGGTATCAGATGTTTCGAGTTGAAATCCCAGTTTTGGCAAGGGGCACAAGGAGATATTTACAAGCTTCTTGACTGCGATGCAACCACAAGTCGCCTACTGATATACAGGGTGTGGCAAAATAGACAGTGCAGTTTTGAAGGGCTATTAAAACAAACCGGCGCAACTTACAGAAATGGGCTTTATTTTATTTCATCATGCTGTTGTATGCATCAAGTCCGAAGATGACATCAGAAAGTTGATGGCTCTCAGCAGCAATACATTAATGAAGGCGATTTCTGCCGCATTTTGGCACATCTCGATGGGTATAACGGCGATTTCCTCCCGAATTCGATCCTTGAGTTCCTCCTAGGTGTGAGGCCGATGTTTAAAAATATTTTCCTTCAGGTAGCTCCACAGGAAGAAGTTGCAAATTGCAGCCGGAAGGCCCACTGTGTGGTGACGAAAGAATGACCATTTTCAAAAAAAGGGGAGACGACGAAGCCCCGGTGTTGTCTGGATCAAACCATGGTAACTACTGAAAACGGCACGACCCTCCCGACACAATGAGACCCCTCCCAGGTTCCTACCCCCACTACACGGGATTTACTGGCCCTTCAAAACTGTACTGTCTGTTTTGCTGCACCCTGTACTACTCTTTAATGCTGGTTTCCAAACACGGCGCGACTCAAATAATAATTATACTGTACTTGGACCATTTTCCCCAAAGTTTGTACATTGGGTTTTTGTCATTTTGATATTGGAAAATTATAGGCAAATTTATTCATTTGTTTTATTTAGTCAGTCAAATACAAATACGAAACCTGTATATTATATATTACAAATGACAGCAAAATGGCATCTATATTTGTTACTTCAGATATTCTCAGGAATCGCTGGTTAAAATCCTGCGGCAACACGCCGACCCACCTTCTATAAAATAGATATTTTTCCATCTCCAGAATAAATTTTCCATTTAAATCATGCTCGGACGCCATTTCGTCAAATGAGTACAATAGATGCGTTTGCGACTCTTATAGTGTACGCCCGCACTGTCAGTAGAGTGCGCATGACTCTAGCTCGTAGTCGACACGTCACGTTGTGTACAAACTCTGGCAAAATATTACAGCGGAAACCCCCGAGTGACGCATATACTGCGCATACAAAACTCGATTTGCTTGTGAATATCCCCATGTGTGATAGGCCTTATTCTCATAGTTTTTTTTAATGCTTATGATTTTTTGATGATTGATAGTTTTTCAATATTTTTAATCCACAACATTTACAGTAATTGACATGAATTACATATTTAATGATTTTTATGCTGCGTCTACCAGGGTTGTATGACATTCTGAGATGTATAAAAGCCCATTCTGGTTAGGATCGTCTTTGAAGGTAGTTGAATGAATTATTAGCATTCCAGCAAGATGGGGCATTTAATCTACAGTGCTGTGTTTTTCACAGGTTTGTTTCTACATTTCAATTAAATTAATTTTAAGTAAAATGTATGTACCTTGACCTTGAGTTTTACCCCTGGAATGCAGTTAACTTCTATTGTAGTTCCAAGTCAAATATATCTTGCAGTATGAAGTATTTAGTGCTATTGAATTCCAAATAAAATTAAAATTATTTTATATATTTGGAATGTTTTTTTAAAGTATTAGCTGTTTTCTAAGGGATAATGCAATTTTGTTCTTTAAATATTTATTTGATTTTAAATTATCGCAGGATGTATGGCAATGAGTACTGCTATCACTCCGGAGGATGAAGCTAAAATTTTTCAAAAACATGAAGTTGTGCCTGATATGGTACCTATCACGCCGGAAAAACTTGCCAAGGTAAAATTTTTTAAATATTCAGTGAAGAGGGATTATTTTTTTTTATACACTCCTTTACTTTACATTACTTTTGTCATAATATTATTCTCTCAATAGTTATGTTTCCTTAATTATTGTAGGTGACTACCTAATTATAATGATTATTATATAATTTTTAAATAAAGTAAACACATGCATTCACATTAAATATTATTTTCCATTGAAGATCATGTTTCCGAGTAACATTGAGGTTGCGGAAGGCAATGAGCTGACTCCTACCATGGTTATGGAAGTTCCTACTGTAGATTGGGATGTAGAAGATGGCGCTTTGTACACCCTCTGCATGAGTGGTAAGATAAATTCATATTGTATTTCTAATTGACATGCAAAAAAATATTGACTCTTAGGTACTTGATGGGCATTTTTTGGTTTTAATCTGGTTATGATATAAGATAAGTTACTTATCAGTGACTTACAGCCAAAACACTGTGTCAAAGCTCAATGGCTTGTCAACCACAGTATATGGACTCTTAATTACAAACAATTGATGAAACATATTCAATCAGGTTTTTAAAGGAATTAAAAGGTAAACAGACTGAAGTCTTACCTTTGTGTACTTCTTGTCACTTGTGAAATTCTAGCTGCTTGTATCATTTCCAGTTCTTAGGTGTAAACCTCATATAACGAAAATTTACTTACACCTATCATGGGTGATGCATGATTCAACCAGATTGATTCGAGTTCATGAGAATTGACGAGAGCAAAATTAACGATCCAAGTTTGTAGGCCGAGATTTCGAGATCAATTGCAAACTTGCAAGAGCGACAATGACGTTCCTAGTTTGGCAACGGCAATATTTCGGCCACTTTTGAAAACTTGCCATTTGACCATTTAGGTGTGGTGGCGCCTTCTTTCTTCTTGATGAATATCGGGAAGGCTTTACTAAGAAAAGGCGTTTCGGAATGAGGGAGGTAACAATATTATTGAAAAGAGCTTGGAACAGGAAATAAATCACAAAGCTGTTTCAACATTAAACACATTGTATCTCCACTTTTTCGAGAAAATGATTTATGATCTAGACTGAACTACTACTAACGAGAACCCAATTTTTTTTGTGTAAAATTACAGTATCAGCAGCTCTCACCATTTCAAATATATATAATATGTACTTCAACCTGTCAATTTTTCAACTTTGTTTACTGTTTTATGGAGATAAAATGTCTTATTTATTTAATGATAAACTAATGTTTATAAGACACGGTTTTATGCATAGCACAATGGATAACAAATTATTATAAGCAATAATTAGTAGCCTGAAATATCCATACAAATTGAAAATATCTCCCGAGTAAAAATAAATGCCGCCGACGGGGATTGATCCCTTCTGATGTCCGGTCAGGTGCTCTGGACCACTGAGCTACGTCAGCTTATTCCCAACACGCCAAATAATTCAATTAAGTACTTCAATCTTATACAGAAATTTGACTAAAAATCATGACTTGGTTAAAACACTCTATTAATTCTTTTATTGAATTTTACAGACCCCGATTCGCCTTTTCGCGATAATCCAATATTCCGAGAGTGGCAACACTGGCTGGTTGTTAACATCCCTGGCAAGGACATTGTCAGTGGCGATACCCTGTCGGAGTATATCGGCAGCGGGCCTCCTAAAGACACCGGGCTGCATCGCCAAGTGTTCCTTGTCTACAAACAGCCCACTAAGATTGAATTCACAGAGGAAAAGCGTACCAATAGGTGAGAAATAAACTTTTTTTATCTTATAAATAGTGGATTTTTGATAGCGTTAACAATTTTCCAGTTTTTTGTTATTACCTCCACGGTTCCATGACAAAATAGAACAGTATCAAAACGGAACAATGAAGAAATGTGACGAAAAATAACAAACAAAAAACTCAACCTAACCTAACTAAATTAAAGTAACCTAATCTATTTCTTTACCATGTTCCGTTTTGTCAATATTCTGTTTTTTCTGGTTACCGACCTCTACAAATGCAACAAATTACCCCAAATAAAAGTCTTCTAGTTTCATCTCTGGTTCAGCTCTGTGATTAAGAACACCGCAAAAATGTATCATCTGATTATTCACAAACACAGTTATAGATCGATACCTTTGAAGGCCACCCTTTTTAAAATCTGTGGTGATTAGTATGTAAAAAAAATTCATTCAGTGTATTTTATTTTTATTTTCAAAGATATAGTGGTTTAAAGAAAATTCCATTTTCTCGGATGGGACCCTATTTTCCCCACTTGAAATGTATTAAGAATATCAGACCATAGGAAAAATAAACAAATTTGATCTGTTTATCTCCATTTAATTATTTTTCTTTTCAGGAGTGGAGTTGGAAGAGGTAATTTCTCAATTGCCAAGTTTGCAGAGAAATACAACCTTGGTAACCCTGTGGCAGGAAACTTCTTCCAAGCTGCTTATGATGACTATGTGCCACTCTTACATAAAAAGTTGGACATTGAATGTTTGTTTCCTTATTAAAATAAAAGTAATATGAATGTGATGATTTAAAAAATAAAAATTGTATTATATGGTAGAATAGTACGGTACACAACTGCTAACCCTGTAGAATTGCTTAAATTTGGCGGCCACCTTTGGTCTGGAGCCCCAACTATCTGAAAAACCCTTGACTCTGTATATAAACGGGCTGCTTTGATAGATTATCTTAACAAGCGTATTGAAATATTTAGAGTACAGGCGTCGGGTGGAAATGCTGTCCTTGTTCTACCTGTATTTCAATGGAAGATTCTCAGAACTAGCTTCATCGATCTCTTTGGCGCTGTTTTTCTTCCCTCCTATAACATGGGTCTCTTTAAGACCCAGGTTTACTACTTCCTTTCCACGAAAAGACCTTCCACACAGCATCCCTGAAAATAACATAATTTTATCAAGGCATCCTGTGTGGAGTTAATATAAAAAAAATATTTATGCATATTTTTTCAATACTGAACAATAATATTATTTCTCACGATATCTACTTACATATTAAAAGTCAAAGTCACAACAACAGATAGGTACGACTCAAACCAAATCATAATAGAGCATCTCGCATTTTTTAAACATGTTTTTATTTGAGACTGCAAGGCTGAGTGACAAGGTACTTAATGCAAAAACCCGTTTTGTAAGGTCAATGATTGGTTCAAGTAACTTGTTATAAAAAAACTGCTTGTTATGACAAACATGTTTGGTACTGTGTTCTAGCACATAGGACTAATAACTACTTGATAAACAAAACAAAAAACCAATGTTATACCTCCTCAATTTTAAAATAATATGTAATCTAACTATCCCAACTATGTATGTATATAATATTATAAATGCAAAAGTTTGTTTGTTTGTCCTTCTTTCATGTCGTGACGGAGCTACCTATCGACGTGATTTTTTGCATAGTGATAGTTGGAGGACTGGGAAGTGACATAGGCAGCTTATCATCGTGGAAAAATTTCATTCCCATGGGAAAAGTATGTTTTTAAATTCTGGAAAAAAAAGAAAGACAAACATTCCCGGTTACGAATAATATTTATACTCTGTGTTGAGGTTATACTCTCTTGTCAAAAATCAAGACTTTCGACTAGCAATCCGGAGGTCGCGTCTTCAAATCCCGGGGTGCAAGTAAATTTTTTTAAATGAAAAAACATACACTTAGTAAGACACCACTTTATTTTTGAATCAATAACGATAGCCAACCGGGTTTCGCTTGTCCCAAGCTTCATCAGGGCTAAATATCAACTAACGCTAATTAGATACAGGCACATATAAATATAGGTAAATGAAAACAATGAGTGAAAGAGATACAAAACAGATAGAAAGTTTTGTATCTCTTTTTGTATCTTTATATCAAACTTTCTATCTGTTTTGTATCTCTTTCACTCATTGTTTTCATAAATTTATACAAATGTATATGTAGGTGCCTATTATTTAAGGTGGTAATAAAACAATAATAAGAACAATTTGGTGTTCTTTATTGCCAATCACCATCCTGTTTATGTACATAGCAGCTAATGACATTGTGAAACAACTGTGTACTTAACTATAATTTCACAGTTATACATCCACCTTAATAAAACAACTAACCACTGTGCAGTTAGGCCAGGGATGAAAAAGCTACGGAGAATGTGTTAAGTACATTGGTCATTTATTTATTTATAATAATTTAGAATTGGCTGTGTGTAACTATGATGTCCCCTTTTTTGGGGAATGCTGTCAAGTTGAGGGAAGTAGGTGGGGGTGGAGATGGGGGAGTGGAAGGTTAAAAAATGTTTTGGTACTCAGATTTATAATAAATATTCGATGGGAACGCTGCACTGCTGAAAGATACTCTAAGTCGATACTGAGAGTATCTTTCCACCCATTTGGTGACCAGATCTGAATATGCAGGTACATACTTCCCCACCTTCCTCTTCCCCATATACTCCCCCTCCCCTCTACCTTCAGCCTCACAAATTACTCCAATTGGGGATTCCATAGTCTCACTGGCTCCATACGGATTGGAGCAATTGGGACTCAACTCAAAATTTACTGAAAGAAAGTGTAACGGACGTACTGCTCCGGGCTCGGCCGCAGTCACCCACGTTAAAATGATCTAAAATAAAATCTAAAGTAAAAAATATAAATAAAAATTAATGTTAAATATACTGCCGAAATGTTAAATTGTATGTAAAATTATGTAAGAATGTGAATGAAAATGTAAACAATAAATGAAACATCGGAGCTTGGCTAGGGGACACGGGCAGAGAAGTATACTGAGAGAGCTGGTGGATATCATAGCGTTTAATTCGGGCACGGTTATGAGAATCGCGCTTATACGAGAGGGAACGTTCGGCCGCGACCCGAAGCAAAGGGCCGTGCGCCGTCATAGCGTGCGAGGTGGTTTGCCGTCAGAACGTTCCACAAGCGCGATTCACAAGGATCGTGCCTGAACAAAGAGAGGCCGTGGTTACGTTCGGCCACGGGCCCAAAATTACCGGCCGAGAGGCGGTAACCAGACCGGCGGCGGGGCCGCGAGCGCGTCACAAACACGGGCTTCGATTCCCGGAATCAAAGAGAAAGTTGGCCCGTGTGAGCGTCGCTCGGCCAGCGCCTGCCGCCGGTGGCCTATAAAACAGGGAACAGTCCCTTGGAAAGTCAGATCTCCAGCAACACTCACCAGCTCAACACCTCTCTCTCTACTCTGCCCTCTACCTCGCTCCGACTTCTGACTCTGCTCGCCTTCTTTCACTCTGACCCCCGCCTCACCCTGGACCACGGACTGCCTACCCCTTTGGACCAGACCCGGAATCAGCATCAAGAACAAGCGACAAGTAATCGGACCAGCTCTACAGCGGCTTCAGAGACGGCCCCGTTCTACCCCTCCACGCCACTGAAGGAAGACATCTCACGCCTCCGCAGATTGGGATCACCGGCCCTATCTACAGTCTTATGTATCACGATTACGTCTGATACAGAAAGAATTTCGAAAATGTTTGATCAATTTCACCCAAAGTAAGATAAATTTGACCTTAAATTGGGCACAGCAAAACATTTCTATTGGCTCGTCTCTTCAGTGGTGTTTGCAGTCGTGTTTTAGAATCATTATAGTACATATATAAAATTAAAGTTTTTATTATTTTCTGCTATTTATCCATCTTGCATTATAAAGTATTTTGTTTTTATGTTGTTGGCACATCTAGATGTTTTTTGCCTTCAAAAAAATTCAACATGTAATAGCCCAGCTGGTGGTGATAAAAAAATGATGTATTTAAAAATATTTTCATAGTTGTGCTGCATCCTCCAGAGCTTTATAACAATCTGAGATTTAACCGCATGGACCGCCAAGTATAAGTGGTGTATTTATTCAACATAGCCCAGTCTGGTTGGAATTGTCATTGAAGAAGGTACTGGTTGAATACACTGTTAGCATTCTCTCAGCAAGATGCGCCATTTGATATACAATGCTGTGTTCTTCACAGGTTTGTTTCCTCATTATTTTAAACAAATATATGCAATGACTAACATTAAATTTAAATAATATTATGTATAACATAAAATATATTATTCTTAACTATTTTCTTTAGAAACACACTGAACTTTACAGTCAAAGGGCGGAAATAAAGATCAAACTACTTTTTAAATCCAATTTTTTTTTTGTATCTACCAGATTTATACTAGCAATGATAAATTTAACCCCTCATGCCTCTGGCATATTGACTGTTATATTTCTTAAAGACACTGTCAGAAAGTCGGAGAATTGTGTGTATTTCCGCTTTGCAATAAAATCCAAATAAATCTAATATTTCTGAATACATATATCCGAAAACCAACAACTGTTTTTGAAAGGTGATGAAATACGCTTGGAAATTTTATTATTAGAAATTAACATATGATTTTTAAAATATTAAAATTTAGAAATCAAACATATAAATTTAAAAAAAAATGAATCACCTTATTTTTTTTGTCTAAACACTGAACTAAAATTACTCATAATGAAAAAAATAACATATTTAACAAGACGGATGTATTATCTGTCACCTCACTTTTGTGTTGGTTCATATAAAAAAAATTTATAATTTTTTCTCAAATTGTGCACGGCACCTTTGGTTTCATAGAGGTATAAATTTTAATTATTCTGTAGTTCATTTCTGGAATTGAATATAAAGCGTGGTGTTTTATTTTTCTAACACCGTTTAGATAATATTTCTCACCATGACAGTAAGGGGGATACAATGATTTCTATGAGATCATGGTTTTTCCCAAAAGCAAACAAATTGATGTGCCAAACAAATTGCTACCAAACTGAACACATTAGCCTGTGCAAATTCAAAAATAGTAGTATCAATTTTCTTAGTACAAAATTACTACTATTAAATATTAATTATGTTTTTATTTGATGCTTTTTATTTAAATATCTTGAGCGATGTTTTGGATAAGTGTTTGAATCACACTTAACGCCTTAACCCCTGGAATCGAGCCAACTGCTATTGTAGTTCAAGACAATTATTCCTTACTTGGCGTGCTGACAGACACAACAGCTTTGCCGGCCGGTGCTAATTTGTATGGCAATATAAATATGCAAGGTGGCACACACACCGGCACTGGCCAGGTACTGTCTTGGAAATATGCAAATCGGGAGCATAGCCAGCGCCAGGCCGGGCTGGCAGCGGGCTTTCAATAATTAACTGTCGCGCGCTGACAAAATGTCAATTAATTTGATACAATTGCTTTAAAATATACAATTTTAATTTATAAGAATCGATAGGTAACAAAAGAATGAGAAGTAATATTCCGTTCAATGCGGTGACAATTTAATTTGATCTCCTTTGAAGCTTATATTAATCATCGGGAGGGAACCTCGTGGATTTAGGTTTTTGTTTAATTCGTTTAGAAATAACAATCAATATTTTATTATTAGTGTTCGATTTTGGGTGTGAACGCATAACTAACTCGTACTGTACAAGTCGTTTGTGCGGAAACATGATATTTATGGCTACCGCCCGGCAGCCGGTTCATGTAATAACTGACCGGTTGCTGCCGGCAAAGTCTGTACGTTTTGTGGCAACCTAGTGCATTATGGGCATAGAATAAAGAATTACCTAAGAAGTGTGTGTTTCGTGATCCAAATATGAGCCTAATTTGGGCCGATATTTACATACAAAACTGTGTTACATCATGAAATTCAAATGGAATGGCGATATAAAATTTCAGGCAAGTGTAAGAGAAGACCGTGCGCTAAATGTTCTAGAGCCAAAAGGTACTAACTCAGTGAAACATTTGTTTCCATTCAAATTTGTTTGGAAGGGACTTCTAGTTTTCTTCTTTATTCAATGACTGTGTGAAAAATTCAAATTAAAAATGAAAAAATATTTTCTTTCATCATTTTACATTGGGATTTTGGGATGTTTTTTTTTTTAGTACCTATTGGTTGTTTTGTTAAAGATAATACAATATTTTCCTATAAATCTTTATATGCTTTTTGAATTTTCGCAGGATGTATTGCGATGAGTATTGCCATCACTCCGGAGACTGTGTCTAAAAGTTTTCAAAATCATGAAGTTGTACCCGATGTGGTACCTGTCGCGCCGGAAAAAATCGCCAAGGTAAAAAATTAAAATTACTTTGAAAAGGGGATTGTTATTTTAATGTATCATTATATCATTGTAGATGGGTACGCATTGTACTTATCGATAATCAGAATTCCTAATCTGATCTTGTAGTTTTCCACAAGATTTGCAGGTTTTATTTTATAAATATATATATATCGCATTGGGTATTTATATTGCACATTTAATTGACTTTACTGCATGACATCAATGATAATAAGTCATACAGGTATATCATTATGTATTACCCTTTTGTTTAGGTTGTGTTTTGTTTAATTAATACCATTATATGTGTGGTCTCTAAAAACTCATAGTACAATCGGAAATACTGGTGAATCTACAGCACATTTGGAGTCGATTTTGTGGTAAAACTATTTTTATTTCAGCTTTCGTTTTCGAGAGTTAAATTGAGTCCAAACTTGGAATTTTTTTAGATAAAATTTGAAAAAAATCGGAAGCTAGGGGGTTAATATCAGCTGTTTAATGTCTTTTAAAAAGCATTGAAACGTAGACTCGGCTACAAAAGTTTTTTTAATCCTTTATTTGCGAGAAAAAAGGAAAAAAGTTTAAAAAAATTGAAATGCCTTGATCAAAAAAAGGTTTAAAAATAAAATTGAAATACTTAGATCAAAAAAAAGTTTTCTTGGGTTCTCTATGTGATATAGATTCACCAGTTTGCCACTTGTACTACCAGTTTCCGTACACCATGTATGTTATTAATTATTATATACCATACAAGCTTACATTATAGCAAAATATACCGGAAATTGCATCAAAATAAAACCATTACCATTTAAACATGGCAACTCACATAACAAAATAACTTAGGTACCTACTTCTCTAAAATAATTGTTTGTAAAATGAAGACTTTTATTGTTTAGCAATAATATTATGTTAGGAGTATTTGTTTATTGTTTTCGTTCTGATATCCATTGTGTTCGTATCAAACAGTGAAATGGCTCCAATAAGTGGTTTTGTAAAAACGAATTAAAAAATAAATGCAATATCATTCCACTGTTCATTCGCGGTGTTTCCACAAGTTGATGTATTATTTATATTTAAAGGTACAAAAATGTAAATTGTGATCGAGAACTTATTAATAATTTAAATTTTGTTCAGATTTAGAACATAATATTATTGTGTTTGAAAAAATAATTCATAAATTTGAAAATTTCGCAGTTCTTTTTTTAAAGTAGATGCCTACCAACTTTGTAATTTGAAATAAATTCTTATTTTTCTTTGTTGTTATTTCGACAGGCATCTCATGTTTCTGGTTACAACATTTAACAAATATTATTTTCCATTGAAGGTCACATATCCGAATGCCGTTGAGGTAGTGGAAGGCAATGAGCTGACCCCTACCAAAGTTAAAGAAGCCCCCACAGTAGATTGGGATGTAGAGGATGGCGCCTTATACACCCTTTGTATGACTGGTAAGTCAAATTCATTTATAGCGTAAGTATTTATTTGACGAGCAAATCCCAACAACATTTTGGCTTTGAAGCCAAAGGCTGTCATGATCAGAAATATTACCTCTGTTGCCGTGTTCATCTATACATGTTGGAGATGTTATAAAGAGAAGTAGGTACCTATACAAATACTGACATCAATGCTTGGTCAGAAGTTCAGTGGCTTTTAAACAAGTAGTTCTTTGAACAGTATTTAATAAATGTTAACCAAAATTTTCTCTGAAATCATAAGATTTATAAGTTAACCTATAAAGTTACCTGTTTCATTATAAACCTCATTATTACATTTTATGTGAATTTTTTTTAACTTCAAATAGGGAATTATTGAATTTGTTCAAAGGAACGTCACACTCAAACTTTCTCAGGCTGGTATAATATTGATTATTCCGATTTCCGAGGATCCACGCTTGTGCTAATTGTGGCAGGATAAAAAGGCACTATCCAGCACGTCTAATATCTTGAAACGGAAATGGAGCATGCAAAAAAATTTACAGACAGGCGAAATGGCAAACGGTCGAGTTAAAACTGGACGCTCAGTCAGTAGAAATAATTATATTAAACGGACAAATTCCAACTAACATTTTATCTACACACCGAACGCATGACTTTCATTGATTCAGTCACTTTTATTAGTCCATGCAGTTTGGTCGTTGCTCGGCGATACTTAACACCTGATTTCTCTCTATTTCTATTATCTATGGTACCTACATACAATTTAGTTGGCTTTTTTCAAGTTTGATTTTTTTTTATTTAACAGACCCCGATGCGCCGAGTCGTCAGAATCCAAAATTCCGAGAGTGGCACCACTGGCTGGTCGGCAACATCCCCGGAAAGGACATTGCCAGTGGTGACACCTTGTCGGAATACATTGGCAGCGGGCCTCCCAAAGACACGGGCCTCCATCGCTACGTCTTCCTCGTCTACAAACAGCCCGCCAAGATCGAATTCACCGAGGAAAAGCTGACCAATAAGTAAGAAATACATATTTTAATGATTATCGATAGGATTCTGTGGAAGTGTGGTAAAAATTTTTTTATAAGATCCCTGAAATTTTGTCAGCAATTTTGGTACACATTTTACCTGTCTTTGAACAATTTTGCCATGGTATCTACATTAATTACTAGGCTGTCCAGATATTTTTCAACACGTAACGATATAGCCGAATTCGTAGTTTCATTTATGTTCATTTTGTGAAAGTTAATAATAATAATAGAGTACAGTGAAATCTCGATCGATCATTCTTCTAATGATCGTTTTCCCACATTTATCGTTTTTTTTGTGATACGCCCTGAGGCGTATGTGTGGTAACACACTGTATGATCGTGTGAGAAACGTGGAGATCCACAAAGTGTGCAAGGCTGATGTAAGCGTAATGAGTAAGATCAAGAAAGGGATGCTTAGATAGTTTGGGCATGTAGAGCAAATGAGCGAAGAAAGGAGCCTAAGGAGAATATATGATGCAAATTTGAATGGTGGCAGAAGTCGGGGACCCCCGAGGAAGACATGGCACGACCAAGTGAATCAGAGACTTGAGTCGGGCCATGTCAAGACTCAGAATAATAGATTTCAGAGTATGTATAAGACGATGAATGAAATTGAACGAGGCAAGGAGTGTGTGCCAAGACCGAGTTGTTTGGTGGTCCGTCCTCTCTGCCTGCCCCTGCCTGCGGGAAACGGCGTGATGGTTAGTAAGTTAGTTAGTTGTTGTTTATTTCTTCCAGGCCCGACGTAATTTTTTTTCTTTTTTATATATAAAGGAGACGGTTGACGTAAGGTTCCCGTGAGCACTTAGGCCACAGGTCCATTGTGCTATCTCCCATTTTACCTCATTCCTCTAACAGTAATCCGGTCCCTTTTATAATGTTCACCAGGGTTCAACCCGTCATTAGTAAAGTATGAATTTGAAATTTCAGATTAAACTTAAAATCACACTGCACATATTTCGAATAAAATATATTTTTTAATAATCACAATTAGTTGTGTGTGAATTTGGTAAGGTTTTTTTTATATTAAACATTTAAGGATATAAATATGTAGCATTTTTTGTCATTTCCCGCATCCATTGTTTTCATGTATTCATCGTTTTTTCAAAAGGTCCCTTCAAAACGATAGGTAGAGGTTTCACTGTGTTTGCAAAAGTGTTGAGAAAATGTAGCAATTGATTATTATCATTATTATTGTTTATTTATTATTCATCTTCTACATTCTACAGATTATTCATAAACGAAGTTGGAAGTTGATATCTCCGCTTATGCTTGATAATCCTTAAACAATATTCTATTGTCTCTCTGAACCCATTTCAAAAAGCCTGATGGTATTACATATTTTAAAAAAAGGTCCCTGTCGGAAAACACATTATAATCACATTGTCCTTAACTCTACTATTTATTTATCTTTTCAGGAGTGGCGCTGGAAGGGGAAAATTTTCAATTGCCAAGTTTGCAGAGAAATACAACCTTGGTAACCCTGTAGCAGGAAACTTCTTCCAGGCGGCTTATGATGACTATGTGCCACTCCTCTACAAGAGGTTGGGCGCATAAACATAATGATTAGTACAAAAAATATTATGTAGAAAGATTTTTTACAATAAACAAAATTTAAGGAATGTTAAAACTGTTCTTTTTTCTTAATGAGCGCAGCGCAGTGATAATAAATATCATCGATATTTTTTTCTTTAGAGTCTTCAAATAACAGCCACACACTTGTGATTTAATTGAGTAGTATGCACTATTTGTATTCTGCAAGTTAATAAAAATCACCTCAAGAACGCTTTTCATAGATTCTACATCTCTAAATAGTATAAAACAAAGTCGCTATCCGCATCTGTCTCTTTGTACGCTTAGTTCTTCTAACTTCTAAACTACACAATGGATTTCGATTTGATAGTGTTTTCACTATCATTTAGAGAATTTCTTCCGGAAGGTTTGAATATATATAATACATGCATATTATATTTATAGAAATCACATATTGATAGGTGGGTCAAATACCAGCACTGCAAAGAATGGGAGAGGGCACCTGGAATGAGACAATCCAAAGTGCTCATAAAAGGACCAGACCCTAGACGAACCAAGAAACTACTCAATATGGACATAAACTCGCTGAGGGAACTGGTGGGACTACTAACGGACATTGCCATCTCAGGAGACACATGCAGATATTGGGAGTGGAAAACACCAATAGATGCAGGAAATGTGAAGAGGATAAAGAGACTCCAATTCACCTATGGTGCCAATTTCCTGCCCTGGTGGGAACTAGGCGCAGGTATATATATATACCTGGGGAGAAATACAGTAGAACCAGAAGACATAGACACATAGAGGATTGAGGTAAAATTGGAGATAGCACAATGGGCCTATGGCCTAAGTGCTCACGGGAACTATGTGTAAACTGTCTCCGCTTTAAAAAATATATATATATTTATAGAAAGTAGAAGAAAGTCAATGTTTTGTAATTAAGTCATAAAAAAACCGCAGCTAAACCTTATAAGATACATTAAAATAATGTATTACGGAATTGTATATTGCCTACAGAGGAGTCTGTGATGGTATATGTCTATCTCCCAAGAATAACCCCCAGCAATGCCAGATACACATCAACTAGTTATAATATGATTTGTTAGTTTTAAATGACGGTTTATATTTATTTTTAAAATATATTTACTTACCAATAATTTTTGTAAAATTCACATGTTTCGTTTTGGTAAATGCGATGGTGTATTAATAAAAAAATGCCTCAAGCGATGGCGGTTTCCGGGCATTCAGTTTTGGATTCGACGTGCTCCTTCAAAAAATCTTACCTCGGAATATTAATACGGAAACTGCTTATTGTGGTTTATTCAATGAATCCACCTGTATTTCACCGTATATCCCGTATTTGAAGCTTTTATAAATTAAAAAAAAAAGTCATAAATAAATTAGCAAAAACCGTCTACCTAAAGGTAGGGAGTGGTTATCTAAATACTAAAATAGCTTTCCTTACCAGTGAATATTATTATCACAACTTTGTGATAATACTTATTTGAGATTAACCTTTCCTCATCTGTGGTGTGTATTTACTACACATTGCTTCTAATAACTTTAATAACTCTATAAATATAATAAATTCTGGGTTTAGATTTTAGGTATTCCTCCGTTATACATTTATGCACTGAATTCAAAAATAATATATTACATAGTTTTCAAATTCAATTAAAAATCAGAGTTTTTTGTTAAAAATCGGGAACAAATACACTAATACAATTAACCGTGTGAAACTAAATACGCGAAGAGTGTGCGAGGAAATGACACGCTATTGATATCCCGCTTTAATTCGCTATGCGGGAACATGAGACATCCACACTTCTGCAGTTGTAGTTTTGATTTAGACCATCGATACCTACGACCGCCCAGCCGCCAGTCGCGCCGCTAGCCAGTTGGCTGCAGTTGGCCGCGAACCGTCGTTAGATGTGGACCTCTCGCACGTTTCTTTAGCATCTGCCGATGGTTTTTTCATGTTTTCAGCAATTAAATTACAATTACATATTATCACTTTTGACATAAAATATAATAAACATAATCGATTAGCTATGAATATTCATATTTTTCCGATATTAAATCGCTTATTTTGAGATGTGTATTGACTACACAGCACCGTAACGCGTGTATTTTTTTAGCACAGTAAGGGAAAGGTTAATAAAATTTCATCATCATCATGACCCAACAATTTTTGTAAGTTGAAAAATATCAGTTATTTGGTATTATTATTATTTATTTATAATAAATATAAATAAATAAGTACTATTTATTTATTATTTATAATAAATATAAATAAATAAGTACTATTTATTTATTATTTATAATAAATATAAATAAATAATAAATAAATAATAAGGCTTTTGTAAATGTAGTTGTACTCAGTGGTGGCTCGTGACTTGGGTGTACTAGAGTGCTAATATTACAAACAACGGAATTAATCATGTTGTTGTATCCGAAAATGATTTTTATTTTTTTTTGAATATTCGGTTTTTAGTATGAAGATTTTCAGGAAACTTCAGTTTGACAAAAAAAAATTTTTTTTCTGGAACAACAACGCAACACAGCCGCCACTGGTTGTACTTAATATTGGTGGGTAAATTACTATACTAAGTTAAATCAGTTAGTTAACTATTAAAAGATATTTAGTGAGCCATTTGACTTTGTTGAGTATGCTTGATTTGCACACCATGGTGTCTATGCACCAATCTATTAATTATTCTTCTTCTTTCGTATGGTGGGGGGGTCAGAGGGAAACATGTAGGTCAGTAAGCTAGACTAGGGCCTCATGCGTCGCCCCGTAGACCTCATCAATCCCGCAACGGCCATTCTCTAACCACATGTTCGGTGGTCTGCACCGCACCGCGTTCACACATTGCCGACTCTTTATGGCCCACCTGTGAATTATGTGGGCGCAGCGACTGTGAGAGGACCGTATCCTATTGATGGCGGAGTTTACGAGGCACTGAGAATCCAGGCTGTCTCAGTGGGGTCATGCACTAGATGGGCATTTCTCACATCAGCCAAACAAGTCACTCAAAAAAAAAAAAGATTATTATTATTACTTAGAAGGAATTGGCTTAACAAAACTTAAATTTGAATTTGAGGCAAAAATACCCAACCAAACTGAATAATAATTTTTTGAATCAAAAGGTATAACAAATATCTATTTTATTTTATTTGCATTTTAAATTATAAAATATTGGCCATTAAAGATGTTTCGTGATTTTTAGAGCCAACTGTGGAATTATTTGCGAGTTAATAGCAATTAATTAAAAAATTATCTTGCCAAACCTACAATGTTAATGTAGGGTGTCCGGAGGTAAAGTGCTCTATCTTTGGGGCGTGATTTTTCATGATAGTATGAGTAAAAAAGTAAAATAACTTTTTTTCGAAATTTCAACATTTTAAGGTAGTTTTTAGGCAAAAAAGTTATTGTTTGTATGGAATTTTTTTTTTGTTTTCATCATTATTATTGCGATCACAACTATTCTATCCAAGGTGATGGAACATGAGATCAACGACAAACTGCGGTAATATTCCCGCGTATATGAGGCAAGTTTGGGGGCGGTGACTGGAATGTTACGGTGCAACCCAAACGGTTGCAGTGGATATTTCCAAGGTCTTTGACCGGGTTTGGCACCGAGAACTTATCAACAAACTGCCTTCTTATGGACTTCCTGCATCCTTGTGTATGTGGATTGCCAACTTTATGAGGGAATGGTCGATTCAGACGATTGCCGATGGTTTCACCTCTTCTTTTCACTCAACAAATGCTGGCGTCGCACAGGGATCAGTTCTGTCTCCGACCTTTTTTTTTTGTTGCACATCAATGACCTTTTACCGTGTGACATTCGGATGACAGTACAGTCCATGATAGTTTTTTGTTTGACCAGCCCCCGAATGATATACAAACTCCAACAGCTCGGTGGGCTTTGAAACAGAGAATGGACGGTTACCTCTCCTGCGGTGAGAATAACCTAGCCGAATTTAATGTTTCAAAGACCCAATCATGTCTGATTATGTATAAAAGCGATCGAAATGACAATCTAGTCTCCTTTAATGGAAGCAATTTCCCAACATGCCTTCCATTGATATGCTTGGTGTGACTGTAAGTTACCAGCTCAGGCACAGAGGCTCCATCGAAGCCTGAGTCAAGTTAGCCTCTCCGAAGCTGGGTGTACTGTACAGGGCCCACAGATACTTTAATAGTACACAACTGCTGACCCTGTACAAATCGCAAGTGCGCCCCACTGTTGAATTTGGTAGCTACCTCTGGTCTGGAGCCCTAAAATACCTGAAAAAAACTCTTGGCTCTGTGCAGAAACTGGCGGTCCGCTTGATAGATTCCTCTATCTTTTGAGCAGATTGCAATCTAATGATTATAGAGCAGATTGCAATCTACCATCAGGTAGGTATGCTGTTCTTGTTCTACCGGTATTACAGTGAAAGGTGCTCCGAGAAACTAGCGTCATTGATCCTTTCGGGCCCCACCAGGCAGTGGTCTTCACCGTAACGTGTTCCTCGTGAACAAACAGGAATTGGAAAGAGATTTCTCGCAGTCAAAAATAAGCAACACGTGAGATGGTTTAACTGTACTACATAATGAAAGATTCTTTTGTTTGAAGGAAGACCACATTTTTCAATATCGAAGTTTGCTGAGAAATTTTTGCTAGCAGACACAAAAGCGTCTCGAACGATTTTAATATGTGCATGATAATTATAAATTAAATTTCCATTATTGTAATAATACGACCTCCGTGGTCGAGGGGTAAAGCTCTCGACTAACTAGCCGAAGGTTGCGGGCTCAAATCCCAGCGTTCACAAGTAAATTTTATTCAGTTAATTTGTGTTATTCCACAATTTATTGATTTAAAATAATATACAATATATTTGCTGCACTTTCCGTATTAGAAGAAACTCTCACATTCGCCCTGGTCTTAGACTACCATTTAGAATCGAAACGTTGCTTGATATGGCTTTAGCCGTGTTTGGTAAGCAGATCTGAATAACCAGGTACTCCCCCATCTTCCTTTTCCCCATCTCCTTCCTCTCCTCACAAACTTCAGCCTCACAACATTACCCAATTGGGGATGCCATAGTATTGGGAGCAGTTGGGACTGTGCGCTATTCATATAAAAAATAAGATGAATTGAATAAAAATTAATTGAATGTGTAATGTTGCCTTTAAAATAAATGAATATGTTAGGGTGAGTACTTATTTAGGAAATTTACCACATTATTCAAGTTTGTTCCTCTATGTATGAGTAACATTTACCAGGACTAAACAACCAAAAAAAAGATGTTGCTGAGTTGACAGTTGTATTATTGGAGGGAAAACACAAATTTCGGAGGGAAAACAACATGTTAATAGAGGAATTTAAAATGTAATATAAGCGATATTAGAATATAATCTAGGGGTTATTTTTAAACTAAAATATTTGTGTAGTCAACTATTTACACAATTATGCAATAATATGTTTTAAATTATTTACATAATATTAAAGCATGTCAAACCATTTGGAAGGACTGTCTGTCTGTCGATTGGTGCTTATGATATATTTCATTAAACCCCAAAACTCAAAGTCTATTACATAGATTTTTATTATGTAAATGGATAACATCTACAAATATGATGGGTTTCCATTAATATTATTTTGTAAGTGTGCTAAATATTATGGACAACGTAATTTAGAAATTTGAATTCTTCAAAAGGTCACACTTGAAGCAAGCACCTTCAAGGTTGTATGTTCCCCACCCCCGATTTAGAGTAATAACCTTGGAGGAAATATATATGTACAGTAATAATATTGCAATGACACACACATTATCTGCAAAAACCAGTTAAGTGCACTAAACTGCTTTTACTGGAGCCTTTATCAACACTCGAAATTTATATTGATTTAGGTACCTACTTAATTAGAATTTGTGTATAAAGAGATTTAGAAGTTTTCCTGATAGGTATGGCATAAAGAGTTATTATGTACAAGCAACAAATTAGTATTAAGTATATGAATATTTACATACTAAAATAGTTACGAAAGTCACTTTTGGTAATCAGAACATCAACGATATTTGAAACAATTTAATAATATTTTTATGTAATATCAGTTAAGTAGATAATCATTATAATTCAGTTTGAAACTTACACCAGGGCGATACTGAGAGTATCTTCCACTCTGGAAAGTGCCGCTAATGTACCGTATATTACTTTTCATTGAATAAAGTGTGAAATAACACAAATTAATTACATGAAATTTGCTTACGCATGCCGGGATCTTAACCCGCTACCTCCTTGTATTGCTAGTTTTGCTAGTTGAGAGCCTTACCCCTCGACCACTGAGGCTGTTTAATGTTTTTATTTTGAAAAACATTTTTTACTTTTTATACATCTGTTTATTAGAAAAATTAAAATGATATGCGGGAAAACCTTATACATACATAACTTTCTATATGGGTTATTTTATATATTTTAACTTCTTATGAGTGAAAACTTCTTAGGAGGGAACTTTATATGAGGGTTTTACTGTATTTTATTTCCGATAATGTATAGACCACAAGGTTACTTATTTTCAAAACAAAATATAACTTTAAGTACTTTGATTTACGTTTTATCAAGTAATCACTTTAATGGGTTGGATTAATAAACAATAACATCATTTTATTTTGTTGTACAAACAAAGCTATTTTTGATTTATTATGGCTAGCTATTTAACTGCTTTTTCCAATCATGGAGAAATTTTAGATGATAGTTGTTTTATCTTAAATTATAAGTATTTTGCAGAATGAAGCTAAGCGATAAAATGAAAAAAAATATTTTTTTTCATTGTAGACATTTACAATCAACAGAATAAAATTGTCCCAGACAAAATTATCACCGAGATCTGACAATAAAATGTTGTATTTTCTAAACTGAATCATAACATTAAACCTACAATAAAATAATGTCCATTGAAAAAATCCCTCTTCGGTTAAAACAGTGCCAAAACTCTTTGTCTTCTCTAAAGTGTCCCAAATATGTATGTACACTTTTTGTTAAATTTGACTTTTGTTTTTGTTTATGACATGTATGCATTTTTCCGAAATCTGAAGTCATTACAGAAGTTAATATACGAAATAAATGTCGGTCCTACCCAATCGGCATTTGGCGAGGTTGGTAGAGTTTTTGAATGCATTTCCGGGTACAAAGATTCAATCCTAAGTCAAACCAATTTTTTTTTAACTCTGTAAGACATTTTAAAATACATGTATTATAGTGAAAAAATCTTTTTACAGGTTTATTTATTTTATTAAAAATCAATCTCTCATCTACCTCGTATAATTGTATTACCAAGCCAGTGTCTTTCTTATATGTTATAAAAATGAATGTTTCTTCGTTTGTCCCCTATAGACTCAAAAACTGCTGGACCGATTTCGCTGAAAATTTCAAAGTTTGTTCTTATTAGTGTCAGGAGTGTTTACAGAGTAGTTTGAATGGCAGAAGAAGTCGGGACGTTCGAGAAAGACTTAGCGCATAATCTCTGCACTGGAATGAGATACGGAGTGGAATAAAAGTCGGTATATTGTGTTTTTTTTTTAATAGTAATAATGTGGTATACAGTAGTGAATGAGGAAGACGTGGCACAATCAAGTGAAACAAAAACTTATAAAAAAGTAAACTTTTTCAACTCTAGAATAATATTATTTCCACCTTAAAAGTAGACCCATTTTTCGGGTACATTAGAATTCACAACCTCAAAACTTTACTACAAACCATGCCGGGTATACATCAGCTAGTATGTTATAAAACGAAATAGCATTTTGTAAGGCTGTAAATGAATTGAAAACTTTCTACAAAGGTGCTAATAGTTTTTGTAGCATAACTTAATTCTGCTGAACCATGATTAATTGCGATAATTTTATTTTTTATAGATTACCCATATGTGTTTATTTTTACTTCATTTTCCAAGTGAATGTAATTTTTATCACAAAGCGCTTGAGATTAAAAACACATACTCTACGACCTGCGTATATAATTATATACATTTGATTAGATAAATATCAAATGTCTGGCATTATTCTTCAATACGTTTAGAATTCTTCTCAAGGTAAGTCAATTTTTGCCTTTTTTAATGTAATGGATTTTTTGTTATGAATTTCAAAGATTTATTAAAAGTCAATAAACAAAATTGCGGCTGCAATATATTTTAAAAGTTATAAACAATAAGAATTAAAAGAATGCACACGAGACTGCCTTATGTATGGGTATATTTATAAATCTTTTTATAGTTTTCATAATACTTGTTAAGGCGGTGTCTAGTAATTTATCAATTCGAAATAATGAACATATTATTACGCAATACGGTAAATATGATGTTCTTAGCCGGAAAAAAAAATATTATAAATTTTTATTATTTATAAAGACTTAGCATTTATCAAAATTAAATCAGAAATATGACCTTTTTATGGCCGTCCTTTCGTATTGTTCAAAAAATATTTTTAAATTTTGAATATATCAAAAAATACCTTGAAGGTTTTTCTTCAAGACTTCGTTCAGAAATTTAAAAAAAAAAAAAGAATAAGGTTGTGGTATAATTATTTCCTAGGCACTATCTTTAATGTTTTTGGAAATGCGGTTTACTAAACTTTGGTTAAATTTATTCTAAAAAAAGGAACGAGGAATAGTTTCTATTATTTTTGTCCACTTTTTAAAATTATTTTCACATTTTTAAATTACCATTTGTTTAAGAGTTTCGAGTTTATTAAAATAATAAATTATTTTGCCGTAAAGTGGCGACATTAATTCAGCTACAACGGCAGAAATTAGAACTGAAGGCTTATTTTTAAATATGTCAACAGATGGCGTTAATCACGGAACGACACTTGGAATTTTCAACAAAATCTTTCGTGTCATCAGTCAGCGAAGATAATACCTACTTGTATATACGAAGTTTGCCAGTAATTTTTTATAAATTGACAAACGGTCTTGCTGTGCACGTGTTTATACATGTGTTAGTTTTCGACGTGGACATGCTCACACACACTTGTGTATATTATGTAAATATGTTTTGTCATTGATTTTGAGGACAGGCATCAGAGATGTTCATCGAGTTAGGTTGATACGATTCGTCTTCACAACATTTTATTGTATAAGTAAAATAATATTACATTTATTGTGAGGTGTGCTTAACTGATTCTTATTTGGTACATGCTATATACGTTCATAATTTTTATTTCAAATTTAATGTACTTTACATACGATTTTTATATATTGAAGTGAAACTTCTTTACGCGCGTTATGCATTTTCAAGGACCGGAGTAAAACCGACTCATGACCGTCAAGTGACTCAAGGCCGATAACGCGACTAATTACCCTCGCAGATGTGCGTGACAAGTTTTTTTAGTAAAAAAACAGCCGTAAGTGAGTTTTTCAAAATTTAAAATTGCGCGGGACAAGTCAATTGAGGAGTACACGTCGTATACGCGGTTCTCGTCGCGCAAGATACCTCTCTTTGCGGTCTAGAGGCAGAGTGTTCGACACTCGTTATGCAGGACCCGGGTTCGAATCCCATATTTTTATAATTTTTATTTTTTTTTTTATCACATGCTACTTATAAATATGTGAATTTATAAGTAGCAATTTAGTAGTAATTTATTTTTACTTGTGTCATGACATTGTTTTTAATAATGCATTACATATTATTTACTTAGGCACCGTTGTTTTCTTCTATGATCCTTATTAAAAAAAGCTTACAAAAAGCATGTTTTTTTGTTATCCTTCAAAACATGCATTTTTTACTCTTGAATAGTCTTCAAGCACGTTTTTTTATTACGGTCAGAGCACATTGATGTACCTACCTAGGTACCTACCTATTGTATTTTTTATGTCAGCGCGGAGCCTTCTGCAGTGGGAAAGTGTTTTAAAAAATCAAATATTGACATACAATATAAGTCAGTTATAATTAGTGACATCTTACGAATTTCAACAGAACTTTTTTAGTACAGAACTGTCTTTAAATGGCTAGTAAAACCTAGTTTCTCCGCTGGGGGGCATTGTTGTAGTTTCGTTCTGAACAGGGTACCTATTATACTTGGCCTTAAAATTATGTAAGGAGTTTGCAAACTATGGTAAATGGTAAGTAAATAAATTAATATATTTGTTGATCATAATGCATTCATAGGCCAGTTACTGTGAAAGATTACTTGCAAAACCGGTTTTCTTCTGGCCTTTTGCAAGTGAAAACCTAACAGTGATTTTAGTATTGTGTAGGATTTTGTTGAAAGCAGATGACTTTTAAAATGGAGATCTTATATTTTAAGATGCTGTTATTCACAGGTTTGACATTATTATTGTTAATTTATGTAATCATATTTTTTTTGAGTAGGATAAATATAAATATATAATAACCATTGATACAGTATTTTTTTAAAATTTTTATTACAACATAAAAAGGGCTTTATTTTGAAAACTTGACAGTTTCAAATCCCTTTTCTAAATTATTTCCTGTCAAAAACAGAACAATAAAAAAAATAAAAAAATTAATTTGTGAAAAATTTTACCAAAATCAGTAAGTAGGTAAATTAGAAAAAGAAATATATTTTTATGTGTATTCCTCTCATCATTAATTTATTTAAGATTTTTTTTTTTTGAATTCACATACTTTTTGTTTCCACAATATCTTCAGTAGCGACGCCCCCAACTGCGCAGACAAGTTTTTGGATCCAAACAATGAATGTTTTCTCAAATATTCTCTCATTTCCAAATAATAATTGAATATAAAAATTACGCTAATCTAACAACTGGGTTACACAATTCTTATCACATACCTAATTGATTTTTAGTTACCGTGCCAAATGATGTTGTGTTTTCACCTTGACATGTTAAAAACATTATTGTTATTAAAACCTATTCACCTCAAACAGCAATATTATTGTAATGACTATTTACCATTGCTTAACATTTTCATATTTTTGCAGTGCTGAGTTTAGCTGTTCTTCCAGAAGCCATGTCTTCCTCCATTATCAAGAGTTTTGAAGAGAACCAGATAGTTCCAGACGTGATACCTGTTGCCCCCAAAAATGCGCTACAGGTAAAACGGATTAATTCAGTCTTGTGTATTTTTATTATTGTACATTATTATTGTATGCATAAACAATGTTTTCTAGTGTATGTGTTCTACTTAGAAACAAAATACTGCAAGTCATATTTTAAAATATGCCAATATTTGGTTATAAATATACTTGGTATCAGGTGTAAATCTGATGTAAATTCACTAGTTTCCCGCTTGTACTACGAGTTTAAGATACCCACGTATGTAGAGTAGGGATACACATTATACAGGTGTTAAGGGACGTACTGAATTTACTTTAACCAGTGATTCCTGACATTATTTGTAATAAAATTTTGGTGAAATTTTCAAAAACAATTTTTAAAAAATTCTTCACATGTCACTAAATCGAGGAACCACCCAACCCCTAATATCAACCCTAGCTGTCCAATTCTTCTGATTTTCCATGTTTTTGTAGCAAAACAAAAAAAAACATCAAAAAAGTCACCTGAGACCAAAATTTTGTTTACATTTTTTTACTCCAAATAATGTCATTAATTACAGGTTAAAGTAAATCAAGTACGTCTCTTAACACCCTGTTTATACAAATGATAATATATTATATTGTAAAAATATATGATAATATATCGTTCATATAGAGAGAAAATTGTTTTTTCTTATTTAAATATAGAAATTAAATATGAACTTGCTTTATGTCTTTTGTGTAAATCTCTATGTTAGCTATAAATCTGTAACCTTGTAAATAGAAGTTTTTTTTAAACATTGCAACATTTATTATTCAAATATAAAAAAAAACTTGTATAAAGCGGTCCAATTTGAAACTGATATAAAGTTCTCCTGTGCAGCAAAAAATTCAACTCCTAAGCTGATTATAATATTGTCAGATCAAGTGTTTCAACCAAAATAGTAGATCACTAGCGCAGACCCGTGATAAATCACGGGATATTATGATCAATTGTAGGATTTGTGTAACTGAAAGTATTTGTTAATTTTTTTGCCAAATTTATCTTTTGAATGAACACAGTTAGTAAAATAGAAAAATTTAAACAAAGAAATACACATTTAAAATACAGAATTATTAATTAATTAATAAAAATAAAATTGTTTTGATAAGTGCCTACTTTATCGCTTGTCTGAATTGTTCCCACAATCAGTTTCAATTTTGTAAATGTCACTTAAATTCAAAGAACCGAAGTTACAGGCAAAATTACAACTGAAGTTAGTAATTTTAATTATTATTAATAAGTTTCCTTGTATTATCCAAATATTGTAAAACATTAAAAGAATTTAAAATAAAGTTTTATTGGTCATATCTGAGTACATTATTCTCACTGTCTTTTTTTACTGGGAGAAAACGAAGAAGACACGAAAATAGCGGGTATATAATCAACTTAATAGGTACGAATCACCTTTTATTTTTGAATGATATAGATTATCTACCCCAGTGGCATTGAAGTCAATCTAGGAAGGGAGCTGACTCCAACCAATGTGAAGGATACCCCCTCCGTTGAGTGGGAGACTGAAGAAGGCTCGTACTACACCCTCATCATGACTGGTAGGCAGATGAACAAATACAAATTATTTTAGATTATATTCCTTTTTATTATATTTAACATTACATGAGAGTCTCTCTGTTCGACTTAGTGGAACTATGGCACTCCCAATAGGGAAATGTTGTTGGATTTGTATAAATAATTGAATTTGATTTTTTTTAAATAGGGATGCAAAGGGAATTAGTTAAAAGTAACTGTGTAAATCAATGTAATTAATAAAAATTAAATAAATATATATTTATTTTAGAAAAACATATTAATAATTTATTTTTATTAATGATTAATATGTGTAATATAAATGGTGATTAAAGAGTAATTTCATTCTGTTCTGAATGATGTTCTTCCAGTATCAGAAACAACTTATCTTTCACTAATGTGAGTATCTTTCACTCGTACAAGTATCTTTCACTTGTGTGAGTATCTTTCACTTATTTAAGTATCTTTCACTCTTGTGAGCATCTTTCACTCATGTGAGTGTCTTTCACTCATATAAGTGTCTCTCATCACTCGCGTGAGTATCTTTTACTCGTGTGAGTATTTTTCAGTCGTGTGAGTATCTTTCACTCGTGTAAGTATCTTTCACTCGTGTAAGTATCTTTCACTAATATAAGTATTTTCACTCGTGTAAGTATCTTTCACTCGTGCAAAAATCCTTCACTCGTGTAAGTATCTTCTTCGATTTTCATAATTTTCAGATCCCGATGCACCCAGTCGTGCCAACCCAACCCGCCGTGAGTTCCTTCACTGGATGGTCGTTAACATTCCTGGAAGCGATGTTGACAATGGAGTCACTCTGGTGGAATACGTTGGAAGCGGACCCCCGGAAGGAACTGGACTTCATCGCTACACTTCCTTGGTGTTCAAGCAGGGCCTGGGAAAGATTGAGTTCACAGAATCAAAAGTCAGCAAAACGTAAGACGATTTGAATATGTCATTCTTTAGATATTTCTGATGTAACAGAAATATATATATTTTTAAATGAAATTACTGAAAAAACATTATCTCCTTGATCATTATCTTAATGCCAACCAAAAACTTTTCCTTAATTGCAAATGGCACAAATATTAATTTCACACATTTAATATGCCAGTTAGATGGATATAATATTGTATAACAAAATCAGACATAAAAATTAATATCGGACAGTAATGATTGTGATCTTAATTAGGCAGAGTTTGATAATTTATGACACAATATCATGATTGAAAATAAGTGAATGACGTTGAACATGACATCGGAGATTAATAAAATAAACAAATCAACCCACACACTATATTAAAATATATTAATTTGGAACACATAAAAAATAATTTATGTAGTGCAGACATGTGGTTTTTCACTATTATAATTCTGATATTAAAATGACAATAATAATTTTCGGTAAAAAATATCATAATACATGTAGGTATTTTATAATTTGTCTGAATTTTTCATACAATCAGTTCCAATTTTGAAAATGATTATTTTAATACTTATATTCAAAGCCAATCCCAGTTCCTGGATCTGATGATTCCAGACGCATAACTAATATTAGTTTGTTTTATGCAACCATAAATAAATGCAGAAAACGTTAACTAAATAATAATAGAAATATGAATAATTTATAAAGAAAAAAAAATCGTTTTTAAATAATAATATATCTATTTTATAACCTTTCAAATATAACTAAGAATTTATCATTAAATGTAAACCCATAAAATAAATAATCAACTTTAAAACTTGTATGAGTTATCAAGTATGTATGATGCAGTATCCTGAATATGTACCTATGTTAATGTATGTTACTGGATTTTTGCACAAAAGGTTAATTTTACCACTTTGGACACGGTTTATTTTGAAAAGCCATGTAGAATTTACTATTTAACAATAACCTTTGTAGCCATTATATTTGTTCTATGACCCATATCGGCCACAACACAACAGAACAGGAATGTTCTTGTTGTAAAATGACACTATGCTATGCCAACATGGCCATAAATTGCCACTTTGTTAAAGATTCTATTTAGAACACAGAAGGTTGAATTATTCTATTAGCAGCATAAGATGGCAGTTCAATTCATACCCACATTCAGTAATAACACTGAACGAGCTCAGAGAACAAGCCTACAATGGAATTTATTAGTACTTCCGGTCATTTATTACTTAAACAACTTGTTTACACTAACCCTTCATTGGCAGAAGTGTAATTTTTGCCATTTATTATTTATTTCTTAAATTATTATTAATTAAAGAAACTTAATATTAAAGATTGAATTCACAAAAATAATAACTGCATATTTTTGTGTAAACTTGCAGCATGAAAAGATAAAATATCAAGACAAGTCTTTACAATGCACCTAAGAACATCCAACGTGAATGGGGCTTAACTGTGGGCAGTGTTAACCAATATGTATATGTATTTATAAGTTTCTTGGTGTTAACCCAGAGAATGAAATGAGCAGTTTTTTCCACTTTGTTTGTGTTATGAGTACAAAACTTTATCAAATTATTAATGTATAAGACAACATTCTCGAGATACTTACTGATTTTTTTTTACAGCACCAGGGAAGGAAGGCCAGAGTTCCGAACTGCTAAGTTTGCTGAGAAATATTCACTGGGTAACCCCGTAGCTGGAAACTTCTACCAGGCTCAGTATGACGATTATGTTCCCACTGTACACAAGCAATTGGGATTGTAATAAAATGATTTTCAAAATTTTTGCTTTAACTTGTGAAGATCTTTAATAAAATTCCAATTCATTTATGTAAAACATTTGTTTTATTTATATTATTATGTAGAAAACTTTGGGTAGGTACTTTTTTGGACATTTCCCATTTTATTGACGACAAAATTAGCGATTCCTAAACGAAAATTATAATCGGATTGCTAATATTGTCTTCAATAATTAAATATTACAATTTGAGGTTTTACTCAATAAGTTATTAAAAAAAAAAAAAAATCATATTGTTTGGTTAGAGAGAGGTCTTTATTGATGGGGTCTGATGTTTAGATCGTTAGATGAGATTATTATTACGAATTTAATTCAATAAGCATAGTTTGAGGGTAAAAGGAGACAAAGAGAACACGCCAAGGCATGGAATTTCCCCAACTTACATAATAAAAGATTATTTACAATAAATTAATTATAAAATAACCGAGATGAAAATAATATCCTTAGATAAAATACTTAACAGAGGAAGGTACTAGATACCTACCTATAAGAAAGATAAAACTTTTTTTTATGAAAAATTATGTAAAACCGCACAAGAGCCCCAATGGCTCAAAACCGTCTGGAGCCAGTGAGACTATGGCATCCCCAATTGAGGTATGTTGAGAGGCTGAAGATAATGGGCAGGGGAAGAAGGTGGGGAAGTACCTGGCTAATTTTGTGAGATCTGGTCGTCATTTCAAGCAATGTTTCAATTGATGATCTTACATCAGGGCGATACTGAGAATATATCTTCCACTCTGGAACGTGCCGCAAATATACTATATATTATTTTAGATGAGTAAATTACATTGTTTGTATCATTTTCAATAAGCTATACAATACAGTTCTTTCTTACACATTAGTATGTAGTGTGTAAGAAAGAGCTAGAGCACTATTGTGATAAGTGATGTTCATTTTTTGTTTTATTTATGCCATTGCAGTAGGAATTTTTATTATGAAATTTTTTTTAAATTCTTTATTTATCTAGATTACAATTATTTGAACAATGGATGTTGCTACGCCCATCTCCCTCGGTGGGATTCCCACGTCGAGACTTATTTTCGAAAGTGTTTTCAATTTTGGCATCTAAAGGGTTTGCAAATGACAAAATTGCTCATAAAACTATCGTGCAGAATTTTATACCGGCATTCGTAATCTGCATCTCGCTGAGAATAGTTTACAAGTTACATAATAATTATAGGTGATTCATCATGAGGAAATATATTTCAATACTGTTGTGCACAGGTATGTAACAATACACATCTTTTAATAGTAAGTAAGCAGTATTTAGTCAATTATACCATTAGAACAGAGTTTCATATAATTTTGCTAGCATTTATATTAAAATCTCGGAAATCTGTTATTTTTTTATGTTATCAATGTTTTTACACGTTTTTTGACTACTAGACTAGGCACTTGCCCATATTAGGGCAGTCGAGTAATATGCCAAGTAAACAGTTTTATAATTTGAAATCTTGATAAATAAAACCCATTGAACAGTAAAAATGTGTATTAATAATCAAATGCAGACGAGGGCACCCACCACTTTACCGAACCATTTTAAGGACCAGATGGGTCCTTCTATCAGTTCTTACTCTTACGTCGAGACTCTACTTTTGTTTTTTAAAATGAAGATACTATTAAATGATTCTAAAAGCCCCCACTGTCCCTACACGGCACAACATACATTTATAAATACCAAAAACCTCATCATTCTCATTCAAGTACACTATTTTGTGTAACTCCATTTTTTTGAAAAATAATCTCAAGAGCAATGTGTTAGGTGTTAGATATTATCAGCGCCTTGGCAGTTCCGGGCCCGGAACGGACTGCTCCAATTGTGCCCGCTTGGGGCCGGTCCTGGGTTTAGAACACCTGCCCGCAGTTACCTCTGACCCACAGTACTCTTACGATACAGTACACCATAGCAAGCAAGCATTTTCTTTAAAATGATATCTTTTTCTTATTTTTTGTTTGTTTTTGTAGTGCTGAGTTTTAGCCTGTTGCCGGAGCTAACTGCCAGTAACGTTTCTCCAATTATAAAAAGGGCCACTCTCAAGGTAATAATATTAGATAATAATTACAATAATAAATTTGCATATAGAATTTACCCTGTTTTCGGTATGTAAACCGGTCCCAGCGAGAGCTCGAACTGATGTCATCGACATTTGTCCTCTTCCTTCTCACGGGTTTTGTTTTATAACGAAAAAGACTGAAGATACTAGAACGATCACGTCACGTGTCATCTCTCGCTGGGACTAATATACCTGCTTAATACATTTTTTTTAACTCGTAGAATCACAGTACATTGACATTGAGAAAAAATATATCATGCTGTATTTGTTTTGCGCAAAGTTTAATTTTTCCTAGTATCATACATACATAGGATCCATCACATTAATATTCTGCTTCAGAATTACAGTCGGGACAGTATACAATATGATATACCTAGTGTAATTGTTAATGAATATGGGATTTTGATGCAATTATGAGTAAATTATACACTACATCTAAAAATATTTGCACAGGAAATAATATGACTCTCATTGTGCTTTTGGAGGCCATCTTGTAATTTAGAAATCATCATACAAAATAGAATCGCAATAAAATAATTTTTTTAATGACTAATGTGTTAACACTATTTATGAATGAATCACAATGTAATAAATTATTAAATTGGAATAATTATTTGAAAGCACAAATCATTTATTTGATTTAATTGTGTAATAACATCGACATAACAATCAATAATCGTCATGGGAATAACCCAAAAACATGTAATTATTATTTATTGAATAAACAAATTAAAATGTGTGAACAGGAGAAACCACCTTAATGATGTGCAGTTTTTTCGTAACCTGTAATTTAGAATAACCTGACAATAACTGTAAACATCCTACTATGATTTATTATAAGCGGAAAAAATTGTTTGTGCAATGATGGAGGTCTTAACTAGCAGAGGATTTAACTAACGAACCCTAATTAAGAAAGCACTTAGACATATTATAGATGCCATAGTTAAATTACTGCAAGTAGAATTCTTGCTTTAATAAAAAAAAAAGTTTAAGGCCTATAAATAATGATTGAAAAGTTCAAAATTTTCTACTTATGAGAACCCCTTTTAGAATACATTTTTTTGTATAATGTGGTGGGAGTATTTAGATTATGGTCGGAAAACACTTTAATATTGTCCCTGAACTTCACAAATTAAAATAAAATGTGCATTTTGGCTATGTCTTTTTGCATAGTCAAATCATGAGGATATTTTTACATAACAAATCAAAACATAAGGTGCTGCATAAGGAAAGTGTGATTTTGCTAGATTCTGAATGTTGCATGTCGAGGTGGATCACCCTTAATCTCAAATGAGGATTTAATTTGCTCTTTGCAGTGCCTTGCGTTAGCTCTTGGGGCTTTTGATGACCATCAAAAATAATAGAGTCAATTTCTGCAATTTGCAATACAACCGCCAGTTAAATAATGTTCCACTGTCGTCAGAGGTGTAGGACGATTCTGTAAATTATAAAGATGTCACAGATATTTGTTTTGGATTCGTTACATATTCTCATACAATTTTATTGACAATCTTTATTATGTGTTTTCAGGTAAAATACCCGAACGGTGTAGAAGTTACCGGGGGAAATGAGCTGACCCCGGGTAACGTGACAGCCCTCCCCTCTGTTGACTGGGTGCCCGAACCAGATACCCTATACACTCTCACTCTGACCGGTAATATTTCACTGCTTATTAATTAGCCTGTTACAGAGTAATTTCCAAATATACTAATCTTTTCAAATTTAATTTTTTTTACCCAGATCCCGATGCACTGCCAAACACCCAATACCAGTTTGTGCACTGGTTCATTGGGAACATTCCTGGTAACACTGTTACCAAGGGCCAGATTATCGCCACTTACCTTGGGAGCAGCCCGCCAGCAGGCACCGGCCTCCACCGTTACATCTTCAGTCTCTACAGACAGCCGGGCTCCATTGATTACAACGAGGAAAAGACACGCTACACGTAATCTATGATTTATTAACTTTCTATGTGAAAACAAAATGTGGTAATAGCGCAGTGAACATAGGGGGATACTGACAAGACTGGCAAGAATTTAACAAATTCTCTTTCAATTGAATGATCATTTCTGTTAAAACGAAATGGCACACTGACACTTCTCCCTTTGTGACAATATGTGAAAGAGTATTCTGAAAACATTTGAAACATATAAGATTGGTTTCGTTGTTGTAACAGTCACATTTGACATTGTCACAAATCATTATTTCGTATGCCTATTGAAATATAACATATGACATTTGAACTGTTTTAGTTAATTGCCGATTCTCAGCCCATCGGCAATTAGTTAAACGTTTATACTATACCATTATGCTTAATGGATACTAAAACAACCTTGCTTTAAAATTTACAAACTGTTGACAAGCTGCTAATAGGCAATTAACATTCAAATGTTAAAAAAACATTTTTATAGAGTAAAAAATAAAAAAATTGTGGCATCAGTATCACTAAAATAGTATCAAGACGTTTTTTGTAAAACAGGAACTAGATCATAAGATTAATTGAGGTTTTTTTTCAGGGTTGTTGAAGGTAGAAGGCAGTTCCCGCTGAGTTTTGCATCCAAATACAACCTGGCTTTGGCAGCTGGAAACTATTTTGAGGCTCAATTTGATGGCAGCATTCATTTCCCCCCCACTTAACAATTCAACATATTATACCTTGATCTTTTCCATCCTAGAACTTAGCTTGGTTTGGAGGGATAAATATACTAACAATATAAATACATATATGTACATAAAGTTAATATTGTATTCTGTGATATTCAATATTGTTCTTCCATTTCTATTATATCAACTTGTTTTTCCTAGGGCGACAATGAATTACTACAATTTTCCAGTTTAGCGTCCTGCCCATTTGATAATAAATAAAAAATGTTTGTCACCACTAAGTTATAATATGTTTCGTAAACCAAACGATTGATTTGTAACATAAATTAGGTACATTTATTATTTACTTAGCGATTCTGTCAATAAAAATCAATAATACACAATCTTCTAACTATGCATTACATTGTTTTTATTTTTAAAACAGGCATTTTGAAAATTAATTAATCTGTAATTTTATTAAGTTTTGCTAATTTTCTAATAGCCTTGCTAGTCGCTTGATAGCTGTTTCGGCCTCATAAGAGAAAAAGTTTATTCCACCACAAAAAAATATTTTTGCTATAAAAATTTATTCTGGAAAATAGCTAATATTTGCTGAATGGCAGTAGCCCCCATCTTTATTGAAAGTGTTCAAATTGCAAGGTGTTTTCTATGACATAAAAGACTGCTAAACACAAAATAAAGCTACTGAAGTGAAGATACTATTATGTAAAATAAATATTAAACTGACACTAAATAACTAATAGTTCTGTGATCGGTAGACCCCGCATCCAAAAAGGTGTATTCTAATTTTCTCTTATTTAATAAATTAAAACCGAAATTTCCTCTCAAGTCATTAAGATTCGTAAGTAGGTACCTACGTATAAACTTTTTTATTTCAAAAAAGTAATTATACAATTTATATCATATCTACATATCTCAAGCAGAGGTAGGTACCTACCATAATATTGAAAAGCTGTCAAAATTACCCATCTAGTCAAAGTAAGGTTTGCAGCCGAAATGAGATTTTTAAGACGATTGGCAGGGGTTACAAAATGGGGTCAAATAAGAAGCTTGACTATCCGAGATGGGCCAAACATCAAATCCATACTACTCTTCATAAAGAAGTCGCAATTGAGGTGGCTTGGTCATGTACGAAGTCTAAGAATGCCAGAAGATCAAATTCTGCATAATATTCTGGGTGCTATTTCAGAGGGAAGATGTCCATTTGGCCATCCCAGACATAGTTGGAAGAAACAACTCCAGAGGTTGTGCGAGGAGAGGCTGCTAAAGTAGGGCAGGACAGGAACACCTGGAGGCGCTCAGTCGATGCGATGAGTCTACGGCTCGAATAGGACAAGGAATGAAAGAGGAAGAAGATGTATGTATGTTTGAATATGTAGCAACAGACTGTTTTTATAGTGATTTATTTTTGGGGTATTATGCCGTGTTGCGCTACCTCCTTCTTTAGCCAACGTTTCAGAGAGAATTACATTTTAATGAACTGTCAAAGACAAAGGTAACTGAAATCGTGTTTTATTTTATATATATATACAGGGTTTTCCAATGAGAGGTGTTATTTTGATATTCAATCGTAAAAGATCAATGGTTTCGTTGCTTGTGTGGCACGTAGCGCCGTCTTGTTGAAAGTAAACGTTGTCCAGATCAATACCATCGAATTCCGGCCATAAAAAATCATTAATCATCTCTCGATAGCGCAATCCATTCACCGTAACTGTTGCTCCAGCCTCATTTTCGAAAAAGTAAGGTCCAATGACTCCGCCGGACCATAAACCGCACCAAACAGTCACACGTTGAGGATAGAGAGGCTTTTCAACAATAACTCTTGGGTTTTCCGAGCCCCAGAAGCCACCGAGGTGGAAATGGGCCTCATCACTCAAGATGATTGCATTTGATTCACTCAAGTGAATTTTAATAATTTCAATGCGTTGTTGAAGCGTGTATCGTTCCATTTTTATTAATGGCGTAGTTTCTACTTGTCAAAAAATGACAGCTTCAAAAGTAACATCTACCGAAATAGCGGGCTATTCAAAATAACACCTCTTATTGGAAAACCCTGTATATCAACAGGACCGGCCCTGAGCCAATGCTGGCGCGAGTAAAATTTTTTACACCACTTATCAAAACCAGTAAAACCATAATATTCCGAGGATTTGTATTTTTGTGTAGTGCCGTTTATGTGAAAAATAATCTCAAGATGTGTTGTACTGTTAGGTGCTAGGTATTATCAGCGCCTTGACAATGCGGCGCCCGGAGCGGACTGCTCCAATTGCGCCCGGATAGGGCTGGCCCTGAATATCAATTTAACCAACGACTATAATAGGGTTCATGTTTTTAGAAATGAATCAGGAAATAAGTAAATCCATCTAACATTCTTTGTGTAAGGAATATAAAAAAGTTTTTTCATATGTGATGTTACAGTTACAATATAAAAAACAATGTATTATTTTTAAAAACCTAAGTAAAAAAAAATATTCTAACATTTTCATATCCTCGGTAGAAAAATTTACTCATAAAAATATTTTATAATTAATTGAAAATAAATTTACTCGTGAGTATTGTTTTATTTCTTATTATTGCAAGTGCATGTACTTTTACATATCACAGAGTGTAGTTAAGTGCGCCGCTCTGTACTTCATATATAATTATTGATAATCCATGTACATAATTATTAATTATCTAGAGATATAATTAATTATCTATTTGTTACATAATAAGCCATTGGCTTAAAAGGGAGAATCAAGTGGCGATTTTAGTAGTGTTTATAGTTTTGGTGAGAGTAGACTACCTACTTTTAAAATGGAGATTATATATTTTAAGGTGCTGTTAATCACAGGTTTGTTATTATTGAATGAATTCAATTTGTAATCCAGTAGATAACTTGCTTCAATAGTTTTTTTTTTTTTAAATTTATAATGACTATTCAAAATGAATGATTTTAATTAAAAATATACAGTTTTTTGAAATAATGGTGTTTCAAATTATTTTCTGTCTCTAACAGATTGTTTAGAATCATTTTGCAAGTAAATATAATACATAAGAAACACAGCTTATTATTTATTGTGAATACATAAAAAAGTTTTCCAAAATCAGTACCCACGTATCTCTTAGAGCACAGGTTCTCAAACATATTTCGACTTTGAGGTAAAATAAATCTAGTGCCCCCAAATTTTCACTTACCTTTTTAGATTACCATCTGTTGGGTATATTAAAACCAGTTATTGCAAATATAATTTTTAAACATTCATTATTAAATGGATAGGATAGATAAGGTGTGACCCATATTCATTTCTGAGATCAGAGAATGTTTCAATGAAAGGAAATAAAACTAATACTTAATCATATTTAGAAGTATTTTTATTAACATTAAAATAAGGCTTTGAATTTAAAACTTATCTAATGTAAAGGATAAATCTGATGTATTTCGACGAGTTTGTTAATCAGGCTAGAATTCACTTAAAAACAGTTCAGTAACTTGGAGCCGATTTCTCTTTTTAGTTAACAATGTTGCTACAGCACTAAATCCACATTCACACAAACATGACGATGGAAATGCCATCAGAAATCGTTGAACAACCGACCATAAGCTAGGGAACAGTTGAGAGATTCGCTTCTGCACCCAAAATTCTTGGTACCATTCTAGAAATTAATTCTGAATTCTTCATTTGTTGACAGTTCTACAAGATAGAATTTGTCTGCCGTCACCCCTCTAGATTTCCTTAACGCCCCCTAATTTTCTTTGAGCCTTCTTTTACCCCCCTGAAAGCCTCCAGCGCTGACAAGGCGGCGTTATCGTTCACTATCTAAGAGCGATACAATACCTATGACTTATCTACACTTGATTTAAATTTGTACTTTCACATAAAATGTATTATTTTGCTTCTTGCATAAAATGTTATATTTAAATGCATGTTGTTTTGTTGACCTTTATATAAAATATTTTCTCTGGGCTTCTTACATGCATTTTCAATTGACTTTTAATTTTTTTTAAATGAGAATATGAAAGTTATTTTTTTAGAATACTTATTTTTTTATAGTTCTGAGTTTAGCCATTCTTCCGGAAGCCACTTCCTCCATTGCCGATAGTTTTGAAGAGTTCGAGGTAGTTCCAGATGTGATTCCTGTCGCCCCCGAAGAGGCACTAAAGGTAAAACTTAACTCAGTGATATTTTGTAAACTTTCAGAAATATGGCAGATAGGGAGTGAGTGGTATATCCATGGATGGGGTATTGCACTCACCGTTCTGTCCTGTTGATACAAATAACTTTTATTACTATGCATACAAAATTATTTCCCAGAGTATTCCTCAATTCTTTTTTTATACAACTGTCAAATCATAGTTTACGGATAGTTCCACAATGTGTCTTCCTTTTTCCCATCAGGGCGGGATATTTTCACCATGGGGGAATGAGTCTCATCATCCTCTTCACATTTCCTGCATCTATTGGTATTTTCCACTTCCAACAACTGCATGTGTCTCCTGAGATGGCAGTGTTCCGTTAGTAGTCCTACCAATTCCCTCAGTGAGTTTCTGTTCATATTGTGTAGTTGCCTGAGGGCAGGGCGATAGCTTCAGATACTATCTAGATATTAAGTAGAAGATAGATAATCATAATTATTTATTTTGTTTTTGTTATTTAGGTTGTCTATTCTGGTGGCATAGTGGTCAATGAGGGTGAAGAACTGACCCCAACCAATGTGAGGAATACCCCCTCAGTGGATTGGGTGGCAGAGCAAGACTCCTACTACACCCTCTCGATGTTAGGTGGGTTCTAAGTTAACTAAGTTCGAGAAGACAATTCTGCAAAAAAAAAGTCAAATGTGAGGTTAGGTTCGACTATGTCTCAGCTGTATTCCGGAACTGGGGCTGATTGGGCTGAAATTTTGGATCCTACATGTTTGACCCTTTGCCCTTGAGATGATTTTTTCCTGAACACAGGAATATTAAAAATCATCGAACTATTATAATTGACATTCTGAGGACGATTACCTATGCAAAAAAATGGAAAAAATAATTATGAAAACTTAAAAAAATACAGTCTACATAAGAATGCATTTAACAATGCTGATAAAACACAAAACATAAGTGAATATTTAGTATTCAAACAAAACATAAATGAATACATTATACAGGGTGTTAAGGGACGTACTTGACTTACTTTATCCAGTGATTCCTGACATTATTTGGAGTAAGAAATGTAAATGAAATTTTGGTCTCGGTGAAATTTTTAATGTTTTTTTTTAACAAAAAACATAGCAATTCAGTAGGAATCGGACAGCTAGGGTCAATATGAGAGGTTGGGCGGTTACTCGGCCAAGTGACCAGTAACAACATGAAATGAAAGACATTTCCACTCGGTTTCAAAACAGCAGTTTAAACTGCTCGGTTACCTGTTTTAATCATTTTTTCAGATCCTGATGCGCCAAGCCGTGCCAACCCAACTAACCGTGAGATTTTGCACTGGCTAGTCGGCAACGTTCCTGGAAACGATGTTGACAGCGGAGATCTGCTAGCCGGATATATTGGAAGTGCGCCCCCTGAAGCAAGCGGACTCCATCGCTACGTGATCCTCCTGTACAAACAGGATCAGGGCAAACTTGAGTTCACAGAGCCAATCATAAGCAATACGTAAGAATAGTGAATACTTCTTACTTTATTTAAAAAAAAAACTAATGTTTAAAAGAAAGTTTTTCATGCAAAGGATAACACATTATTTTTAAGAAATAATCATTAGCCTGAAACACCCATATAAATCGAAAAAATCTTCCGTGATAAAATACATGCCGCTGACGGGAATTGAACCCGCAGCCTTCTGATATCCGGTCAGGTGCTCTACTAATTGCGCTACTTTATACTTTCATTAGGGATGGGCCATTAGTCATTACCATTCAACCAATATTAGTGATTATTCAGAACAAATTTCTGCAGCAGAAAGCACTTTAGTGAAAAAAAACTATTATACGATAACTCTTTCAGATTCCAAAATGGCTGTCATTTAACAAGCGATGCTGTAGCAAATTAGTAGAACTAAATATTTTATTTAATATGCTTTTGTGAAAAATAATATGGTGTTCTACAAACTAACCATTGTCATGATATTAAATTTTTTAATAATATGGACAAGTTATTTTGTATTATGTTTATTAAATTAAGAATAATGGTAGAGCCTGCAGACAACCTCTCATATGGCAGAATCTGCAGACAAGCTGTCATATGGTAGCTTTGCATGACCGCTCATTTGTTGTTGTTAAAATTATTGTAGTGGATAAGTAAATAAATAAAACCTTGGAAAGGCTCTTTATAAAGTATCTGAAAAGTAATTTCATTCCTGAAGGGAAATTTTAAGACTTTTAAGAAGATTCTAACTAAAATCTTTCTACTATGGAAATTAGCAAAAATCCGTAGAAAAGTCACGACACACCTCCAAAGAATGTTTAAAAAGTTACAAATTTTCTATAAAACTAAAATATATATGACTTTATTAACTTCGTTGAGTTTGATGAGTCTTTCAAAAGTGATTATTCATGTAAACAAATAAATAATTAATCACAGTAAAGATAATCTAAATTGGCATGAATTGAATAATTATTTATGACACAATATCAAGATTGAAATAAAATTAGTTTATGTTTATGACGTGCATATATGTGCAATAATTATAATCTATTTAAATAATCATAAAATCCATAATCGATACTATCAATAATCATGTTGTACCTAATAATAATAAACTATGACTAATTTATATTGCACCATTTTTGTGAACATCTCTATTATTCATGAATTAAAGATGTAGTCTCTTTGCACACACTTAGCCATACAAAAACAGTATGATGAAAATATCATTGGTCTAAAAAAAACTCCCTATGTGAATGAGGCAATGTGCATCATGTGTTAAGTTATGAAAATAAATGTTAGGCTTTTGTTAAAATAAAGCTTCGCCGAGGTAATGTTGAATCAGTCAATATACTTTAAGTTATGGGTTCAAACCTCTGCTGGCTAAGTCCTCATCATTGCACAAGCAACACTTTCCTCTTTTAATGTTGAGAGTAGTAAGAATTGAAATATGTTTTTAATTACATACATATTCATAATCTGAAAATGTTTCCATTCTTTCAAATAAAATATTAAATACATGTTTTTTTACAGAACTGGTGAAGGAAGGGCTCAATTTCGAATTGCCAAGTTTGCTGAGAAGTACTCCCTGGGGAACCCCATCGCTGGAAACTTTTTCCAGGCCCAGAATGAAAACAATTTTTAAAATAAAAAAAATATCTATGCTTATTTTTCTTTTCGTAAAGTTCTAATAAAATTCAATCGATATAATGTGATCTTTGCTTAACTTCGTTTTTTTTTTTAATTGGTAGTACATTTTTTTCTAAGGATTATCTGTGCGGTGGTATGGCCAGATATTTATTATTTATTTTTTTATTTTTTATTTATTAATTTTATTTTTATTTTTATTTTTATTTTTATTTTATTTTATTTTTTTTTTTTATTTATTTAAGTACATAAAACAGGCATGGTGCCCAAGAATTTACATACATGGATGTTTAAATACATAATAACAACAAAAATAGTAACAAAATGAATAAGCTAAATATGCAGAAGTAAATAACAAATAAGAATGGGTAAAAGGTAAATACAAATATGTTCATAAACGATTTGTTATTGTCACACCTGTACTGGTGAGACAATGATTAGGTAGGTACAATGTTGCTTCTCATTAAATAAAGGGTTTCATCACAATATCAGCTTAATATGATTAAAGGTAATACATTTTTTTTGAAGTGTTTAAATTGGTCATTAAAAATGTCTATTACATTATTAGAGCCATGTATAATGTTATAATTTCTTAATGTTCGCGGTACAGGGGAAAAATATCCTGTATTTGTGTGGTAGGCTTTAATATAGAAAATGTCGTTCATCCTCCTTGTTGATTTTCTTGATAGAAAATGTTGATGTTAATTTGGGATAAAATGTTTGGTGTATCAACTGATGCATGTATAATTTTGTGTAGGAGCAGTACGTCAGAAAGTTTACGTCTGACCGTCAGTGAGTGTAGTTTGTAGTGCAAAATTCGGTCATTATAAGTTCCAAATTGATCAGATAAACCTTCACGATAAGCAATTACACGGGTTAGTTTCCTTTGTATGGATTCAATCCTATAATTATGAATCTCATAATTGGGAGACCAAATTGTTGATGCATATTCGAGAATACTTCGCACAATTGATTTATATAATGTCAAAGTTAATTCTGTACTTTTAAAACAATTTGTAATTCTTAGCGTTAATCCTAATACTTGTGATGCACTTTTTGAAATTGTATCTACATGTTTATTGAAGCTAAGTGACGAGTCAAATGTCACGCCTAAGTCTTTGATTGAAGTTGTGTTTAGTAAAGGGATATTGTTAATGTGATATGTGTTTGAGAATTTATTAATGTTCTTTGTGAATGAAATTACGGCACATTTGTTTTCATTAAAATATAAATCATTTAGTGTACACCATTCATGAAGTGATGATAAGTCTTTTTGCAAATCGGTGCAATCTTCTAATGAAGTAATTTTTTTGTACAACTTAAGGTCATCGGCAAACAGGAGATATTTTGATGTTTTTATTCTTAAAATTATGTCGTTTATAAAGATTAAAAATAGCAAAGGTCCAAGATGCGAGCCCTGTGGAATTCCCGACGTTGCAGTAAAAAGATCCGCGGAGTACCCTCCTACAACCACTTGCAGTTTTCTTTCTGTAATGTAACTTTCGAACCATTTCAAAGTATTTCCATTTATGCCAAACTTTTCCAGCTTCTTGATGAGTAATGATTGATTTAACTGGTCAAATGCTTTGCAAAAATCCGTGTAGATGGCATCTACTTGTAAACGTTTTTCGATGCTATCGCGGATGTACTGGGAGTATTCGAGAAGGTTAGTTGTTGTGGAACGCCGAGGGAAAAACCCGTGTTGCTCAATGATAATATATTTACTTACATGAGCTAATAGACAGTCATATATTATTGACTCAAACAACTTTCCTATGCAGTCAAGTTTAGAGATAGGTCTATAATTTTTTATATCGCTCTTACAACCTTTCTTAAATATAGGTGTTAAGAAAGCCGTTTTCCATTTGACTGGAAAAACACCTTCTTGTAATGATTTGTTATAAAGAAGGCTAAGTGGTCTGGCAAGAACATCTCTGCACATTTTCAAAAATATTGGCGGGATACCATCAGGACCTGATCCCTTATTGGTTCTCAAATTCTTACACTTGACTAATATCGTTAAGGGCGAAATAGTGATCATACCAAGGCTTTCGTTACAGAAATCTTCAGATATTTGTGGTGAATAGTTTGCATTGTGAGGTTTATAAACAGATTGAAAGTGCTTAGAAAAAAGCCCGCAGATAACTTGACCTTGGGTAGTTTTTATGTCGTTTAGGTGCATCTCTTTTGGAATATCGGTTGTGTTTTTATATTTGCTTTCTGCAAATTTCCAGAAATCATTCGGGTTAGCTTTTAAATTTTGTTTGATTAAGTCTAAATGCTTATGATAACAAACTCTAATCAGATTTTTTGTTCTGGTTCTAATCAAGCTGAATGATAAATGATCTAGTTCATTACCATATTTCTTATATTTTTTATGAAATTTGTTTTTTTTCTTTATCAAACGAATGAGATCTTTTGAGTACCACTTAGGAAAGTGATTTTTGTTCGTTTTGAGGGGAACATGAGAAGAGATAATCTGGTAGAGTATACTGTAAAACTGATCTACAGATTGATCAATGTTTCCCTGATTAATGAATTCCCAATCAATCTCACGAAGAACGGTATTAATTGAATCATAGTCGGCTTTATAAAAGTTTGGTCTTGGGGCGTTACGGGTTTCAAGATGTGGTAGAAAATTAAAAAGAACATTTATTTCTAGAGCAGGGTGGTATGGATCTTCTTTGCTTAGTGGAGATGAAGAACGTATTACTGATATGTCTTCTTTATCTGATAAAATGAGATCCAATATTTTGGATTGGTGATTCACTATTCCGTTAAATTGTTTAAGATTACAGAATGATAGTGTATCGATGATGTCAGAGGTGATTGTATTTGTGTTTGTGGTGAAAGGTAATAAATTGCTTGTTTCATCGGTAATCCATTGAATGTTAGACTTATTGAAATCGCCAAATATTAAGATGTGTTGGTTTGGTGTTGTTAGGTACACATTCCTAAGATTGTTTAAAAATGAGCTTACAATAGATTCTTCTTCAGTTGGTGGTAGATATATGGTGCAAACATTCAGTTTGATACTCCTGTTATTATGGTTTATATTGAGTTGGATCCACAAGTCCTCCGCTTGACATTCCCAATGCGCCATCCTCTTCGCCTCTAGTTTTCTCGATACAGCAACCATGACTCCTCCTCCATCTTTTTTTGTTTTGTGAACTCTATCCCTCCGAAATACTTCATACCGGTTATCTACTAATTCTTGGTCACAGATAGATTCTTTTAACCATGTTTCTGTTAGGCTTAATAGGTCATAGTCGTTAATAAGGACGTTTTCGTATATTTCATCAATTTTTGTCCTCATTCCCCTGATATTCATATACATGCAGTTAATCAGTTTTTTTCTTTTGAAGTCATTTAGTTTTGTTTTTAGTCACATGTTTTGCTGATCATGTGTGATTATATTTTGAAGGTCTCCCTCACGGCGGATGGTGAAAACCCGAGAGAGATCGTTCCTCTTCGCCAGAATACTGCCGTTCCGTACCCAAATGTATTTAAAGCCGTTAGCTATTCCGGCGGCTCGTGTTTTGGCAAATAGGATTTTATTTTTCAATGTAAGGTGCTCGTTTATATAAAAATTGGTGGTGGGGGCACCAAATCCTAATTGTTCCGTGGTAAGGCCGCGGCGAGTCCTTGCTGCAGCGATGACATCATCACGGAGTCGCTTTGTGGAGAGCTGGACCACTATCTTAAGTTAGCTCACATCTTCGTGTGTGCTAATAGTTTTATAAACATATAAACATGTACATTGTTTGGCAAACATAATCTTTCTTTAAATATTTCAATAAAGTCACAAAAAAAGAAACATTAATAATTGAGATAGACATATTTTCTTAATTCATTTTTGAACTTATTAATATTTTCTATCACAGCAATTTCCTTCGGGATTTTGTTATAGAGTTGAACGGCCTGGTACATCAGAGATTTTTGGGTGCTTGTTTTTTTTCTTGTTGGCAATCTAATTTGCTTAGAATTTCTCGTCCCGTGTCCGTGTATCTCTTTAAGCAGATTACGGGCCTAACAGCCTTAGGCCATTCTTCTACAGGGATAAGCAAGTATCCGATACTCATGTTGCGCACAGTCATACACATATCTATTTAATTAATGAGACTCGCATAACCACCTATTGTTGAATTCTCGAAATGTCAAAACCACAATGCTTCATAACCTCACTCACAACCAAACAGTTGCTGTACATGTCATCCTTTGTTGATTGCTTTGTTTGTAGCATTGATATAAAATTAGAAATATTGAACTTCTATACCTTTCCATTCTTCAATTTAGGAGGGTGGTTTGGATACCGCCTTGAGGTTTATTTATTTAATAACAACGGTTTAAATATACCATAAACAATAAATCAAATACAATGACATCAGAAAGTATAAAATGATCAGAAACTCTATAATAATATTAAAGTAAGAGATGCAGGTACACACAAAACTTCTAAGTAGACTTTCTAGGTTTAATGAATATTTATTGAAAATATATGATATTATAGCCTTCTTGCAGTTAAATAGATCCGCCACATCTACTTATCTATTACTAACTTCATGTAATTTAGGTATAAGTGAGTATTTTCAATGCTCAACCCTGGTATTGATACATTTAAACATTATTATGGAACGAGTAGCTTGCGCAAGTACATGAAATTCATTGAGGTTAAGTAAATTAGGGCTGCCTATACTACCAATTACGATTTTGAACATAAATATTAAGTCGGAGAATTTTAATTAAGATGTGTTCAGGATGCGCCTGCCCATTAGCTGCATGGCGTACCGGAACGGGAGAGGTTGGTTTGGGGAGACCTTTTGACCTTTCCAACTGGTCTTTCTTGACCCATCGCCTTGCGCCGCAGTGATAGAGAAAAATCATTCGTCCGTCACTCCTGGATACAATGATCCCTAGATTCCTACCCACTCCTCATACCATTTACATTCCCAGAACCTCCACTTCTTCCTGTCCTTAAAAAGACCCTCTACACAGCATTCCCACAGATGACACTGGCCTCGAGGGAAATTATTGTGTGGGGTTAAATTAAAAAAAGCCCATTTTCATTTGGTTACAGAAAATAGTAAAAAATTCATCAAAAAAATATATTTATTGCAGTGATCTATTTTTGTAATGTTCCGTAGACTAAATTGAATGAGTAATTTATAACAAACATTAATTATATAGCGAATCTGTTTATACCGACTTTTATATATTTTTTTATATGCGAATACCGCACAAGAGTCCCATCTGCTCCCAACCATCTGGAGCCAGTGAGACTATGCCATCCCCAATTGAGGTATGTTGTGTGACTGACAGTAGTGCGTAGGGAAAGCAGATGTGGAAGAGGAAGGTGGAGGCGTACCTGGATATTCAGATCTGGTCACCAAACACGGCTAAAGCCAATTCAAGCAATGTTTCAATTCTGAATGGTGGTCTTACACCAGGACGATACTGAGACTATCTTTCACTCGATATTTACATAAATACATCATCTCCTTAGTACATATGACAGTGCGGTTATTTTAATATATGTATTTAGAAATTGTATTTCTTAGTTTAAGTAATGTATAAATCTAGTTTTATGTATACAAAAAGGGCATTAAAATATTGGATATATGTATACACAACAAACTAAAATACGGGTATTATTATTAAGATATTATTATTAATAAGACATATTTAAAAAAATTACACAAGATTAATTATTGAAAAGTAGATTTTGTAGAAAAATTTCACAGACAAAATAAAGATAATTTAAATTATCTTGCAGATTATTCTGTTTCACAAATAATGATTACCTTGCATATAAGATTATTTGTGTATTGATAAAAAGTAAATCTAAGATAAAGATATATAACCACTGTACTGGACGGGAGTCCGCACAAGACTGTAGATTTGGGCGCCGGTTCCAAACCGTGTCTTCAACCGATGAAAATGCTCCTTTACGGCCGATGATGATGATAGTGGTGCAAATTTATGAACAATCTGCCTCCCGCACCCGGTGCTCGGTGATTGTTGGGCACTGGGTGTGCTTTCGTCTCTGCTCGCTTCTGGTGTTGGCGGTTTTCCTGAGCAGGGCCGGCTGGTCTTGATGAGGTAACACCAGAAGGTTTGGAGCAGAAGACTCGGCGAGGTGAGGCAGTTGGTGGGCAGGAGTCACTTGTTGATAATAAAATGCTTGTTTTGGTGGTAAAGATGAACTGATTTAATATTTTTTGTGTTGCTGCTTATATGCAATAAGCTTGACTCGCAGCCGACATTGGGCTGTCAGCCAAAAAGTGGTGGGGATTCTATCCGCGCTAGAAATGCGTTTATATGCACCCGCAAAATGTCGCACATTCATTTTGCCGGTGGTATAGCCGAAGGCAGACGCTTAAATTTGGGAGTTTGCAAAGATTTTGCAAGCTCGCCTGAATAACAATTACATAGTTTGATTACATAGCAGTTATAAGAATGTGTACCTTGACAACTAGATTTTTAGTTTGCCAAGATACAACAAAAAATAAGAGAAGTTTGTAAATAAAAGTGTAAAAATGATTATCGAAGGAAGCAAACACTTTGTGGCTTGACATTATTACACAAATGAAAGAATATCTTTGTTTTAAACCACTTTATTAAATTTATATACGTCGACCGGTTTCGGTTGAACTCAACCTTCATCAGGACAGTACAGTTTATATTTGTTAGTAGTTTATAGTAGTTATTAGTTAGTAGTTAGTAGTTATTAGTTTATATTTGTACTGTCCTGATGAAGGTTGAGTTCAACCGAAACCGGTCGACGTATATAAATGTAATAAAGTGGTTTAAAACAAAGATATTCTTTCATTTGTGTGTAAAAATGATCTTGAAGCATTCAAATTTGTAAAAATGGTTAAGAGGAACGGCTGCGGTGCCTGTTTCATATAAAATTTAAATTTGGATTTACGGCTAAAATACTAGAGTAAACTGTTTTTTTTATTTTTTTATTAAAAGACATGGTATATATAAAGTACGGATGTGGATCAGATTTTAGATTTTTGCCTTAAATTATAGAATATAGGCCCCAGAAGATGACGATTTTACATGATTTTACGAGGCATCTTTGGCAATTTTTTGTGACCAAATGAAAGATATTTTTGAAAAAATCTCACACATCCTGTCTCAGGCATATAATGAACTATACAATAAAATTTGAATCTTCACTGAAAAAAGTTTTATTTGCTTCAAAAGCCGAATTTGGTGGCCACAAATTCAACGTATATTTAACTAGCTTTTTTGTTATTGTCTCATTCGCACTTTCTTGAGTCGGGCTGGCTAGGGTAGGTAGAGGACGGGCCGGGGGCAGGGGCTCGGGAGAGATCGCCCGCCTAATAAATACATGCATACATACCTACTTCAATCGTCCTTAAAGTCATTTTTTATTATTATTGCTAGTGTATGTATATGTGTTAGTCGACATTCGCAGTCAGCCCGCGCGGACATATAATTGACGAATTTGTTACTTTGTTTACGAATAATATTATTTTTAAACTCCACAGTTTTTAACCGAAGCATCACCAAATAATTTATTTCATTCAACATGGGTAAGTAATCATTATTTGAGCATTTTTAACAATGATAATTAGGTTATGAATTAGGGTACTTACGTTATTGATTTTTATAAAATGTTATTTGTGTTTTAGGTCGAAAGTGGATACATGGTAAGCCACCCGGTATGCACCGGAAAAAGAGGAAGTGCAATGTCAAAAAGACAGAAAGAACTCGGAACAGGTGAAAATTAAATGCAATATTTAAATAGATATTTATACAAAGTATTTATTTTTTTACGGTAAAAATGTAATGTTTTTTTGTTGTTTTCAGTTCCGTAAATGATGTTGAAGATTGTCAGCCTAAATTTGCCAACAAGGATTTTTTCGATGCTGACATCGATGTGAATTGTGGGATTTTGAGCAAACGGTAAGCAAATAATTTTATTTTCACAAGAACAAACTCTCGAGAATGTACACAATAACATCAAGATATCATCTTGTGTTTAGTAGTGAGAGTTTCATTTTATTGCCGTTCAGCTTTTAGTTTTGATGACAGTGTTTTTACACATTGGTACAATTCAATATTACACCGACGATCTTTAATTAAAAGTGGTTAAATTTAAGAATAAAAACCGTCCTCCATTTTTGCCTATAATTGCTTGTACTATTTTGTCGAATTTGTAAGTATAATCACTACACATATTGATCATACCTTGACAGTATAATATGCGGTCTTTTGTTTTCACGGTTTGATGCCTGATTTTTTTTCTTTTAGTACCGATGTGATTGAACCCTAAATATCGTCGCAGAAAATGTCAGACGTATCACCCGACATTGAATTCAACTGTTCATCCGATTCCAGTGACTCTTCTGAGTTAGAGGTTGAGGAAGAAGATGATCCGAACCACATCGTTACATCGAATTTAGTTGGCAGAAGAATTGTCAACATAGAATTTTTATTTGACTCTTTGTCCAAAATTGATCATTCTCCATTTGATTGCAATTTTTCACATTTTTGTTTTCAAAGGGAAATCAGGAATGGATTATACAGCGAATTTCATTTTGTTATGTAAGCTTTGTGGAAAAATAGAAATTATAAAATCTGACATGCCTAAGCAAGTTGGCGGTATGCCTATCAATAATGCGATGGTTGAAGGTATTGTATGTACTAGCAACAGTTATTCCCAATTACGGGAAATATGCAGCACTATAAATATGCCTTGTATGTCGTCCTCAAAGATATTAGAAGAACGAGATATGCTATGTTGGCCGCCGGACCGTAGCCGGAGTACTACCTAATTAGGGTACTTTGAACGGTATCGGGACGTGTACGCACAGAAATCTGTTCTATGTATTAGTGCGGATACCTTAGCGATGCCTTAGCGTAAGCGAAGGTGTGCAGTAGTATTGGTGAACAAAACCGGCGACACTCGGCAAAACAATTCCACTCAGTACGAACTGCGCATAGCACATCTCGTTCTTCTAATATCTTTGGTCGTCCTCCTTATTCTATAAACATCTGATTCAGTTGGGGGGACACTTGGAAAATTTGGCACTCGAAAAAATGATTGAAGAAGGAAAGGAAGAAAACCGATTAGCTGTGGAGAACAATGAAGTCGATGATGACGGTGTGCCACAAATCACCCAATGTCCTAATTGTAATTGTATTATTATCTACCTGTGATTAATATCCACTTTAATTCCGTGATGTTTTAAAGATATTTTAAAGAAACTTGTATTATTTTGCTTGAACAGTTTGTGTCTTCGAAAATGCAATTTCTTTTAAACACATACGATGGTCCTCTTTGATTGTGTGATAATTTTCTGATATTTATATACATAATTATTTATTTGCTTATTTATATTGGAGTCTGTTCTTACTATACAACTACTACCTGTCCGACTTTTTTTTATTTTTCACCTTGTGCACATGTATTGTGTAGATTATAAAATAGGATTTTTTTCAGTATAAAAAATCTGGGACTAACTACCATAAATGTATTCCTCACTACCTAGAATGGACGGAAATAATTATACCGATTCATTGAACATTTTTAATAAAATATGCTTGTTGCTATTATTCTTGCTGTTATTGTTTTATTATTGTGCTGCTATTTTTATGGTTATTTTTATTTATAGTTGTATTACTTAATTTTGTTGTTCACATAATATTCTTCTTACATAACACTTAAAAATAATCTCGACCAAAATCCCAGTGATAGAGTCAGTGCGTGTTCGGAATTATATACACAGCGACAGACCTTTACAATATTCTTCCAGATAAAATAAAAAAAAATGTGATTCACAAAAAAATTTCAAAGGTAATGTAAAAATTAAAAAATAAAAGGTTATGTCAAAAGTAACGGTAAGGCCTTTACCGGTGCACTCACACAAATTTTAAGTAAGTGTATATTTCTATTCTCTACATTTATATTACTTACTGTTCATATATTATTTACTGCTGTTAATTCTATGTACTTATCTAATTTATAAACTTATACACCTATTATTATTACTATTATTATAATTTCGTCTGTGGCCAGCTGCCACAGTATCAAATCAAGTGTACAATTTCCGTATCTCCTACAATAATACACGTATCTGCTAATTTAAATGAACTAAACAAAAGGGTGATTCCCCGTTTTGATGCAAATATATTCAAGCACAAAAGAAAAAAAGCATTTCTCTTTTACTGGCCTTCAGTGCGTGATATTGTCAGTGCCTAACGTGTACATGCGCATATACCAATACTATTAAAGAATAGGTCGGAAGCCCTTGTATGTCTGTGTCTGCTAATGGAATGAACTAAACGAAAGGGACATTTCACCGACTTCGTGCAAATATTCAAGCATTGAACTTAATTTCTTTTTTATTTAATCTCATATTATCTAACTTTTTTTGATCGCTTGCAACGTCAGCCGTACTAAAAGCCAGGTACTCCCTCTCCACGCTCCGTTAGAGAGGGACACAGAACAATAATTATTTTTGCGGGAGTCGAAATTCTCCTCAGTGGTAGCACATAGCAAATAGTGTTTATTTAACTACCGCCGAGGAGATGTACAAGTAAAATATAGGCATTTGCAACATTTAATAAATTGTTATTTCTTAGTAAATTGTACATAGGAAAATTTGAACATCGTTCCGCTCGGCAGAGGTAGGTGCGCGATGCGGTATTGATGCTTTTCGGAGTCAGAGTTTTCAGGCCGCTTTGGCCGAAACGGGGACAAAATGAACAGTGGCGGGGAGTGAGGATTTCGCCAGTGGCGTGGAGTAGGCACATTTTATAAATGTAAACAAAATTTTATAAAAAGAAATAATGTGGCCAACAACGTCCGTTACAACCACAAATGAAAATCGTTGAGTCTTACTTAGGCTGTGTAATACAAATACTCTATATATACAAATACAAATACGCTATATACAAATAATCTATTTTAATCCTTCAGGTTAATTTGATGGCTTTAGGGAACAACTTACATGGTCTCGTAGAAATCCTAGTATCTCCCTTACTGCCATGGTGAGAAATATGATCTAAACAGTGTTAGAAAGAGAAAATACCAAGCTGTACATTAAAATCTAGAAGTTTACTCCGGAAAAATTTAAATGGGCACTTTTATGAAACTAAAAGTTACGAACGTAATTTGAAAAAAATATATACTTGTGAATTATTTTTATAAGAAACGATAAAAAGTGAGGTGACGATAATGTTTGTAATACAATTGTCTAAAAAAATTATTGTGTTTTTATATATTTTTTCACTATCCAAAAAAATAAGGTCACATATATGAAAAAACCTTTTATTAAATAATGAATTTCAAGTCATAATCAAGTGTTATATATACCTACTTACTAATACACTAATAGAGATGTGTTAATTAATTAGTTAACCCAATCGCTGCCATTTACGCGTATCGGCGTACGAACGATCCGTGCCACAACTGCCATCTACGCCGTATCACGTAAATCGCCAGTATGAATGTTTCGAAGATGATATTTCTAAGTTCTAACGGTAGATGGGGCTAAATATTATTTTGTAAAATATTATGAACTGTTTCTTTGCGACATCTCTGGTAAAATATGATAATTTTAATTGTTTATACTACGAAAAGCAACATCCAAAAAAGGTCAACAGATTTCTTGACGCAGTCGTTTGAATCTCCCGCCATCGCAGCGTCGTGTGTGTGGATGTCACGTGGTTCTTATTACGTTCTCTGTGGTGTGGTTCTAAAAGTTTTTTTAATATTCGGCGGAAATGTGGACTTGAGTTTTTATTCCCGAATTGAGAATTTAGTTTGCGTATTTTTTTTTTAATTTAGTTCGATATTTCTTTTTGTGTGTACTTTTATACAATCATTTTTGAAACTTTATTTTTAATATCCCTAAATATGTCAAGACGCGATCTCAATGAAGAAGAGATAAGAGAATTCGTCCTCGATATTGACTCTGAAATTGAGAAAAGTGATGATGACTCAGATATTATAACGCAACTTAGTGACAATGAAGATGAGCCTATGGAGACTGAAGTTACCCAAAGAACTTCGTCAGGAAATTGGACTGTGAATTCCGGAAATTTTAAACCAATCATCCATCAATTTAATGATTTTCCATCTGGAATAATCGCGACCCCATTATTATCAGAAAATTCCCCGGAAATAAATTTTTTTGAACACTTTCTAAATACAAATATAATGGCCGAAATTGTCAAGGAGACAAACAAATATTATCAAGCGACTATTAGAAATAAAGTTATTTCTGAACAATCACGGCTTCGCAGGTGGAAAGATACATCAGTTAATGAACTCTACATATTTATTGCAGTGACAATGCTAATGACCAGAAATAAGCACCACACGATAGAAGAGCACTGGTCGAAAGATCCCCTTCTGACAAGTAATATATTTGGCAAGACGATGGCAAGAAATCGTTACCAGATATTGCTGAGTATGCTGCATATGTCAGACCCTGATTCTCAAATTGCTGGTGACAAATTAAATAAAATTAAACTTCTGGTCAATCACACTCGAAAAATGTTCAAAGAAACAATGGTGCCATACGAAAATCTTTGCATTGACGAGAGTATTATAGAGTTCAAAGGACGTCTTAAGTTTAAACAATATATTCCATCCAAACGCCATCGGTTTGGAATAAAAATGTTTATTTTGTGCGACTCGAAGACAGGTTATATTTTAGATATAATTATTTATTGTGGAGATGGGACGGATGTCACTGACAATCAATGTCTTGGGGCTTCAAGAGCTGTTGTCACCACTATGTTAAATGACTACCTCGGTAAAGGCCACAAATTATATGTAGATAATTGGTACACTAGTCCAATATTATTTAAATTTTTGCATGACCACCAAACTAACGCATGTGGAACGGTGTGAAAAAACCGTAAAAACATGCCAAAATTCAACAAATTGAAGAAAGGGGAAATTACTTCTCAGTATTCCGATTCACTGATGGCATTAAAATGGCACGACAAAAGAGAAATTCATATGTTAACGACGCTTCATGATGATAAAGTTTCTCCAACTGGGAAAATAAATTTTAGAACTGGAGAAGTAGTTTCGAAGCCAAATTGTATTCAAGATTATAATAAAAACATGGGCTTAGTAGATAAAGCGGATATGATGATAACTAGTGTAAATTCGCTTAGAAAATCAATTAAGTGGTACAAAAAAGTTTTCTTTCATTTAATCGATTTATTTTTACTGAATTCGTACATTATGCACAAAACCGTTACTTCCAAAAACATTACTTTTCCTGATTTCCAATTATATGTGATAAGACAATTATTAGAAAAATATCATACTACATCGCACCCTGAAGTTGGTCCATGTACGTCACAAGATGTGCCATTACGGTTATCTGCCAAAATGCTAGTAAAACATATGCCGATACCTATACCCGCAAAGGAAAAAACCCAAAAACCTTATATAAACTGTTATGTTTGTTCTAACACTAAACTTAGACCAAAAACAAGAAAAGCGACGAAGTACATGTGTGGCGAATGTAACGTACCGTTATGTGTTTGGCCATGCTCAACAATATTCCACGAGAAAAAAGAATATTAATTTTAAATCTTTAAAACATTGTGTAAATAAAATGTAGTACAATTTAGTGCAATATCAAATATTAAATGTGAAAAAAGTTGGAGAATCGTTGCCGACTCGATACAATCCATAATGACATGTGAGTGTTTATCTTATATCTCTTTGTTTATTTGTGTTAGTGAGTCAGCTCTATGGCTGGTTCACCGCACTCAATTATTCTGTCGGTGTTTATTATTTATGTCGAAAATACATTACGGGACACACTCGAGGATTCAAATATCTTATCAAGTATGTACCAAAGATATCAGTAATGAGCATCTAGTATAAACAAAGCCCTCAATGGCAATGGGAATGCCGTAAAGATTAATTTAATTGAGAACTTAAAAAAGGCTGAAATAGCTTGGCGTGTGGTAGTTGACAGAGTATATTGCTTGGGCAGGCATTGGGTTAACGATGGTTGAGTTGGTTTTGAACAAAAAAGGTTTTCAACATGTGGATGGACATTTAAAAAAAAAACTGAATTATTTAAACTGAAAAAAGTGAATTATTTTCAAGTGATAGTAGACAATTTCTGTAGTTTTTAAAGCTATCATAGACAAGAAGCTTTTTTTGAACAAAGTAAGTGGCAATGTTTTTAAGGCATTCGTTACTGAGCTTGCGTATTCACATTGTCATACAAATCAAAACCTATCTAAATATTTGTTAGATTCCAAGTATAAGGAATCATACCTAGTTCCGAGTAATGAGCAACTGGAATGATGATTTTTTTCATACGAAAATTTTTTTCATTTTCAAATGGCGGTATTCTATCTAATCCTGAACTTGTTATTTGTGTAGGCATAAGGTGAACAGCCGTTTAAGCATCTGCAAAGCGACACGGTAGGGTAGCAAAGTTATGATAGCTTTATTAGCTACTGAAGAGAAATCGTCTCTAAGATCTATCCAAAAGCTATTCAGTGGCACACATTCACGTCTTTATCCCTTATCAGAACCTCTACCTAATATGTCAACAAGATAAGCTAATCTAGTAAACCATTTGCAACAGCTCTATATGACTCACGAAAGTGTAAATGGTTTTATTGTTCTTATCAGATAATAATATATATGTTTAGTCTGTTTATTTATTTCAAAAAGTGTTGTGATCCTAGGAAATTATCGCGTAACCCTGGCGACCACTCTGCAGAACCCACCTGGAAAACTGCTGATTTACAATAAAGTTTGAAGAACCATAATATGAATTGGATAAATACAGAGCAAGTAGAGGCGTTCTGAGTTTTGAGGTTTTTTATTGCTATGCTAGTTGTTTTCATTTAACTGTCAATATACATAGATAACTGAAATCGAATTGTGTTATTTATATATCGATTTAACCAAACACTATAACAGGGTTCATGTTTTTGGAAATAAATGAAAAAAAAAGTTTAATATTGCTTTACAATTTAGTTAGAAAGTGGGCAAGCTAACGCCATCAACTTAACCATCAGTTTTAAAATTACAAATGTCAAAATTAAAAAGCTGACCAAGTTCTAATAGATATTTAAAAAAAATGTGAGGAATTGAATAAAAATAAATAATGAAACAGGAAGTTTTAATGTGATGATGGTACAGTTACAAGGTAAAAACAATTTAGTATTAAAAAAATACATATTATATCATTTTCATATCCCCCCAGTAGAAAAAATTACTAAGAGGCTCATAATTTTTTTAAATTTTACTTCAAAAGTCAAGTGCAATCACAAAGTAGGTACATATTTTACTTCATAAGGCAAGTGCATTCACAAAGTAGGTACCTATTTGAGATTAAAAATACATAGAGCTTGAAAAACTTAAGTTTGTAGGCGGCCAAAAGGGGACCTAACTAATAAGACAATTTTTTTTTTTAAATCAACCTTTTTTCTAAATATTTTGTGACGATGCCCTAGACTGCAAAGTTGAGTGTGTCACTGTATACTCTACAACCTGCATATATAATTTATAATCCATCTACATAATTAATCATATAGATTATAATATATCTGCGTTGTCTGCGAATGATTAATTATTAATTTGTTACATAATAAGTCATTGGCTAAAAAGGGAGAGACAGACAGCAATTTTAGTAGTGTTTATAGTTTTGGTGAAAGCAGACTACCTACTTTAAAAAATGGAAATTTTATATTTTAAGGTGCTGTTAATCACAGGTTTGTTAGAAAACTCAGTCGATAAACAACTTCAATAGTTTTTATTTATTATTATATTCAAAATGAATGATTTTGAATTGGAAAAAAGGTTTTTATATAATATACAGTTTGTGAAATAATGGCGTTTCAAATTAGTTGCTGTTTCTAATAGGTAGTTTAAAATCAATTAGCGAGCAAATATAATATTAAGTAAGACAATATAAAAAAAATATTGTGAACACACAAAAAAAAATTCTATAAATATTAGGAATACTTGATTTTAATTTGTAGTTTCACTTAAAAAATGATTTTTTCAGTCCTTGCATAAAATGTTATATTTAACATGCATATTTCATATTTATATTGATATTTTGTTGTACTTTATATAACATATCAGTAACATATTCTTACAGTTTTATGTTTGTAGTAATCCATAGTGGGCCTCCTAGATGCCTATTTTTTGTAACTGAGAATATGAAAAGGATTTTATTTTAAATAAATAAATTAAACAAAAACCTGTTTTTAGCATATATTTTTGTATATAGTTCTAAGTTTATCCACTCTTCCGGAAGCCACGTCATCCATTGCCGATAGTTTTGAAGAGTTCGAGGTAGTTCCAGATGTGATTCCTGTCGCCCCCGAAGAGGCACTAAAGGTAAAACTTAACTCAGTGATATTTTGTAAACTTTCAGAAATATGGCAGATAGGGAGTGAGTGGTACAATATCCATGGATGGGGTATTGCACTCACCGTTCTGTTCTGCTGATACAAATAACTTTTATTACTATGCATACAAAATTATTTCCCAGAGTATTCCTCAATTCTTTTTTCATACAACTGTCAAATCATAGTTTACGGATAGTTCCACAATTTGTTCACAAGAGTTTGAGATAGTTCCAGATGTGATTCCTGTCGCCCCCGACGAGGCACTAAAGGTAAAACTGATTATGTATTTCAGTCTTTGTAAACTTTCAGAAATATGGCAGATAGGCTATTGACATCCACTGATCTCTTCTGCTAATACATATAAATAATATTTATTATTATGCATACAAAATTGTTTCCCAGAGTATTCCTCAATTCTTTTTATGACAACTGTCAAATCGTAGGGCGTGAAGCTTCGAGGACAGAAGAAGCATTATCAAAAACACATGATTTTTTGTTACATATTTAGGTTGTCTATCCCGGTGACTTAGTGGTCAATGAGGGAGAGGAATTGACTCCAACCAATGTGAGGAACACCCCTTCAGTGGAGTGGGTGACTGAGCAAGACTCCTATTACACCCTCTCCCTGTCAGGTAGGTTCTGAACAAATAATAAATTTGCATTATCAAATACAGTAATACCTCCTCATGAGATTGTCACAAAACGATGAATTACCTTATAATGTAAAATTAATGATGTGAATCACTCAATGATCTCTGTTGGAACCGGTGGGAATATGGGCATTAAGGCACTCTCATTTAAGCAGTTTCAGATTCAAATGTTTCTCTCTTTCCAAAGCCAGTTAGACGATGTTTCCTTTTTTTGTATTTATTGAGATATATTATTAAACATAACAAATAATATGTGTATGCACACCATATTTTATAACATGATTACATAATATGTGTTGTGATGTATTATTTATAATGAATAATCCGACATCAATTTAATAAGCATTGGTGACCACAATATCTGCAGATGCTAGCATCCCATGGACTGGAAAGCTTAATAAATGTTCCTACTCGAAAAGTGGACAACAGTGAAAGTTGCATAGACCATATAATGAGTAAAACAAAAGACATTACTCAAACTGTTGTATTTAATTCAACTATAACCGATCATTATACAACTATGCTTTCAATAAAAATAAACAAGTCAAATAAAATGAAGAAAAAACCATTAACAACAGAAAAAACAGAAATCAACTGGAACATCATTAAACATAATCTACAATGTACCGATTGGAAAAAACTGCAAAGTATGAACAATACAAATGATGCATGGAATTATTTCATAGAACTTCTTCAGAATAACATACTAGCTAATACCACAAAAATTAATAAGAAAATCTCACACAAAAATGTACATATTAAACCATGGATTACACAGAATGTTATAAACTGCATAAGAAAAAGAGACGAGTTACACAAGAAACTTAAAAAAATTCCATACGATATACACATGTTAAGATACTACAAAAGATACAGAAACATTTGCAAAAAAGTTATTATGTGTACAAAAGAAACCTACTATAAGAAAAAAATTGCAGATTGTAAACAAAATCCCAGGAAAATGTGGCAAATAATAAATGAAATAACCAGTTCTAAATCTGCCAACGTTACATCAATTGACGTGCTGAATATAAACAATGTTCCCAGGACATACGCTGATAATCCTGACCAAATACTTGAATACGTCAATAATTTTTTCATAAATATAGGATCAAATCTAGCAAAGCAAGTTACAAAATGTAATGAAGATGTACAAATAAACGAACCACCTGAGCAAGGAAATCAGCTCAATTTTAAACAAATTACAGCTGACGATATCAAAAACACAATTTCTTCTTTAAAATCAAATATTTCTTCAGGGGAGGACACAATCTCAACCAACGCAATAAAATATCTCTGTAAAGAACTTATCGAACCACTTACATACTTAGTCAACATGTCTATAACGAATAGCATATTCCCTACAGCCCTCAAAAAAGCGATTGTTATACCAATATTTAAACAAGGATGTAAAAATGACATAAACAATTACCGACCAATAAGCCTACTAAATACATTTTCAAAAATATTGGAAAGAATACTAAAAAAACAACTCTTATCCTACTTAGAAGACAATAAAAAATTATCAAAAACTCAGTATGGATTTAGGGAGAACTTAAGTACTAGTGACGCCATAGAAAAAATTACCGATATGATCACTAAAAGTTTAGACAGTGGAGAAAAAACTTTGGCAATCTTCATAGACTTACAAAAGGCTTTTGACACAATAGATCACAAAATACTTTTTTCAAAACTTTCAAAAATTGGTATGTCATGTACAACACTAAACTTACTAAAAAGCTATATGACGGAGCGTACACAGAGCGTCCAAATTAATAAGAGAAAAAGCAAACCTCTCCTAATCAACCATGGAGTACCACAAGGAAGCGTACTAGGTCCGATATTATTTTTAATATACATTAATGATATCTGTAACCTAGAAACAAGAGGAAAAATCATTAGTTTTGCTGATGACACAGTAATTTTATTTAAAGAAAAAGATTGGATAAATACCTACAAAGAAGCTGAACACGGACTTGGTCTCCTGCAAAACTGGCTTAAAAGAAACTCCCTGACGCTTAATGTCAATAAAACAAAATATCTGACATTTTCTAAAACAGCCAGAGGGCAGCCGTCAGAGGACCTTAATCTCAAATTACATTCATGCCAAGGAATTTATCAAAAAAATCAATCCTTATCATGCCCATGTCCCACTATAGCACACTCCAAAAGCATCAAATATCTTGGAATTGAAATTGATGATAATCTCCGTTGGAACTCACATATAGATGTAATTACAAAAAAACTAACCAGGTACATATACTTCTTTAGAAACATTCGCAATATCCTCAATATAAACGATATTAAAAAAGTATACTATGCTTTGTGTCAATCACAAATAGAGTACGGAATAACTGGATGGGGGTCTGCCTTGAGCACTCACACAGAGCGGCTCAATATAGCACAAAAAGGAGTATTAAAGACTATACTGAAAGTTCCGCTTAGAACTCCGACAGAAGAAATATTCAAAAACTTCAATGTTTACAATGTACAGAAACTATATTCAAAAAATATTTTATTTAAACTGAAAAAAAACATATCCGAATACTCCACTGCCCAACATAAATACACAACCAGGGCAAAAAGCGAAAATATCCTGATTACTCCCAGTTTGAACACATCCTTTGGACAGAGAAATAATAAATTCCATGCTATAAAATTGTTCAATGCTCTACCAAATGAAACCAAAAAAATAAACGAAATGAATATATTTAAAACAAAAGTCAAAACATGGCTTAGAGATCAAAGTAATAATCAACTTACAAACATTATGAAGACAATGTAAAGACAATTCAAAACTAAATACAAAAATTTAAGAAAAACTACAGGCCGCCTCAGAACAGGAAACCCTAGTGAGGAGGACTGTGAAAAAAATACAAAAAATATACTTATATTATACTTTAAACCTACATATTGTACAAATTTTGCTATTGATATTAATAAAAAAAAAAAAAAAAAAAATGAAATAAATGTTGTTTCTCAGTGGAAACGAAAGGTATATCTTCTCGGTCCCTAATCAACAACTGAGTCCTTTAAATAACACTGTTTTTCTGCAGATCCATCAAATCACGCGCCACACGTCCAACTTCAAAAAATCGTTTTAAAACCTCAACCACAGACGAGAGTACAAGGTTTATGATGACGGCCGGTAGCCCACTCTCAGTACAAGTCGACCATTACTTAACTAAAACTGACGGTTCATGCGATCCGGGCTTGGCATATTTGTCATTATTTTGGTGATAAAGTTTTATCTCGGCATTTGTTAATATTTTCTAACATGTATGATGCTCAAATTTGCTCCGAGTTTCAAACCAATTATAATTTATATAAAGTAACTGATTTAGAATATAGATGTCGCTAGTTGCACTTTCTTTAAAGGCAGCGAAATTATGTTATTAAAGTTACAATTTTGATTAGGGAACTCACTTCTCTTCGATAGTTTCTAGCGAAAGGAAACCAAAGTGACAATTATATTTCGCTCTCCGTTGGTGGAGTGATCTCCACAGAGTGTCGGAAGCAGTATAAACGGTGTAAAAAAAACAACAATAAAATCGGTGTAATTTCAACTACTACAAAGTGTTTCATTTATAAAAAAAGAGGAATCTAGCCTTTTGTTTCTGAAGTCCTAAATTAAACATATAGAATTATTAATTTTATGGATATCTTTGTTTTCGTTTACGTGTATTATACTCAAAATTTTGAATGAATTGATTAAAATACATAAAACATGATGTATATTAATTGAAATATTTTATAAGACTTTCAATGTGTACAATCAAATGAAATGTTAAACAGCCCATATTCAGAACTCACTTTTTCAAATAATGCTGTTTTTCCGCATAAGGGCTCAATTTAAACAGCTCGGTTATCTTTTTTAATAATTTTATTCAGATCCTGATGCGCCCAGCCGTGCCAACCCAACCAGCCGCGAGTATCTACACTGGCTGGTCGGCAACATCCTCGGAAACAATGTTGGCAGCGGAGTCCCACTAGCAGGATATATTGGAAGTGCGCCCCCCCTTGCAAGCGGACTCCATAGATACGTGTTCCTGCTGTACAAACAGGATCAGGGCAAACTTGAGTTCACAGAGCCAATCATAAGCAATACGTAAGAATATGGAATACTACATACTTTCATTAGCATTAATTCGATACCAGCGATTTTTCAGAACAATTTTTTAAAAGACTTCAGTGGAAAAAACTTTTGTATGATAACGTATCATCAGAAGGTGAGGGTTCAATGCCCACTATGTATCCATTCAAATTAGATTCCTACTCTCCTAATCAATCTCAAGAATTTATTTCTATATTTACACATATTACTTGAAATAATAATAAGTAGACCGCCTCCATAGCATTATGGTCTACGGAATTGCATTTCAGTATCGGGGTGGTGGGTTTAAAAAAGATAAGTTTTTTCGAAATTCCAACATTTTATTTGCCATAGAAAAATATTTTTCCATAGAAGAATATTTAATTTCCCATACAAACAATTCAACTTTTTTACCTAAAAACTACCTTAAAATGTTGGAATTTCATGTAGAATCACCCCCCGAAATTAGTGCACTTTACTCCCGGACACCCTGTATAAACTAATAATTTCCTTAAATTTGATCTATTTAATGGTCATTATTAGAGTTTTTTTCAAAATGACGTAATGAATAATACTGATAAATAATGAATCAATCATAGTAAAAGAGAATCTAAATAAGCATGAGTTGAATAATTAATGATACAATATCACGATTGAAATAAAATTTAATTATGTGGACCAAAATAATGAAGTTTAATTTTAAATATAGATAATTATAATCTATTTAAATAATCAGAATTTTTTATAATCCTTAATTGAAACATATTATAATCAAGCAGTTCCTGTTCTTGTAGATATTAAAACTAATAATAATAAACTATGAATAATTTATATTGCACAATTTTTTGTGAAGGAATGTATGGATGTAGGATCTTTGCACACACATAGCCATATAAAACCAGAAAGGTGAAAATATCATTGGGCTAAAAAAAACTCTTTATGTGAATGAAGCACTGTGCATCATGTGTTAAGTTATAAAATGAAATGTTAGGCTTTTGTTAAAATAACACTTCGCCGAGGTAGTATTGAATTAGTGAGTGGTCCAAATCATCAGGTTCGCCCCTGGCATTACAGGTTCAATCCTCCGCTGGCTAAGTCCTCATCATTACACAAGTAAAAATTTTCACATTTAATGTTGAGAGCAGGGAAAATCTATATAAATAAAAGTGAAAATGTTTGGATGTTCAAAATCTTAAATCTCTGAAAGAACTTCACCGATTGCTTTGAAATTTTGACACAACTTAGCATTCGAATATGCGTGTGTTTTTATATAGATGTCACCTGTGAGAGAAAAAAACATGCTTTATAAATAAAAAAAACAGCGCCATCTGTTGGAAAAAAACATGCTTTTTTTAAATAGCCCAATCTGTTGGACGTAAAAGCAACACGCGCTACTGTTTCTCTATCTGCATGGACAGACTGAGCCACATCAACGGGTGTCGTGGTACAGCTAGTATTGCGTAAATTACATATTCGTAACTTGAGAATGTTTTCATTAATTAAAATAAAATATTAAATAAATGTTTTTTTGCAGAACTGGCGAAGGAAGAGCTCAGTTCCGAATTGCCAATTTTGCTGAGAAGTACTCCTTGGGGAACCCCATCGCTGGAAACTTTTTCCTTGCCCAGAATGAAAACAATGTTTAAAATATAATATATATGCTAATTTTTATTTTTATAAAGTTCTAATAAAAATCAATCAGTATTATGTGATATTTGCCTATTTTTTAAAAATGGTAAATACTTTTTTTGTAATGCTCCGTACGGACACTCGTTCTTACTCGACAGTTTTACTATTGAGTAAGTATTACCGTGTGGACGGCAAAACTCTTGGCTCGATGGCTCGCTTCGAGTCGGCTCGAAGTGATTAGGAATTCCTAATATCGTTCGTTCTTACTCGCTTTGAGCCGAGCTCTATAGTGTGTACATTGCGTCGAGTAAGTTAGTAGTTAGGTACCGCAACGTTACAAATAATCTATCGTGAGGTGAAATTGATTGCCTCATATGGTTGTCATTTTTTCTAATTAACGGTAACCATTTGCAAAATGCGGTGCACTAATCTTCTGGCATTCTTAAATAATTTTGAAAGTACAGGATATAAGCATTATGTAGCTGTAATTTGTGTATCATTTCAACTACTTTTAAACCTACTAACCTTCACCCAGAATCTTTTCTTTATTTTTTATTTAAGTTTATTGGGGAAACAAACAGTTGTGCATATTTTATATAAATAATTAAGTTTTGTATGTTTGCATGAACCAGTAAAGTTTCCATATAAAATGTATATTTACTTGCGCTGTAAACTAATTTTATAAGCGAACAATGCGACACTCGCTAAACAAAGCCACTGATGTTTCTGCGTATACCGCCGAGTAAAACCATATGTGTGGACATCGCATTGAGTCTTCATTCTTACTCGATCGAGTAAAAACGAATGTGCGTACTAAACTTAAGGTTTATCTGTCCAATGGTATGTCCCAATATTAAAGCAGCTTATGGGTCTAACAGCCATAGGCCCTTCTTCTATAGGGATAAGCAAGTATCCGATGATACTCATGCTGCGCACAGCCATACACATCGCTATTCAATTATTGAGACCCGCATTACCACCTATTTTTGAATTCCCGAAACGTCAAAACCACAATGCTTTTATAACCTCACTCACAACCGAACAGTTGCTGAAGCTGTCATCCTTTGTTGGCTGTTTTGTTTCTAGCACTGATATAATGTTAGAAAATGTCTGACACAAGTGATGCTGTGCTCAACGATGTGAGTGGAAATAACCTCGGGCGGCTGGTCGCAGGAGAGTGACGTCACCGACGAGTTTATAAAATGTCGGCAACATTTGCCTGTGCAGATATATGGCGGTATTCGTCAAGATACTTCAATTGTCGTGTATTCAATACTTTATTATACCCGTGGAAGGGTCTCATCTGTTTATGGTTTTTCTGGTGTGCCACTGAACGTTTACGCCTTTCCATTCTTCGAGCTATGCCCATTATCATTTGGTTACAAAAAATAATAAAATAATTATCATAAAAAAATATTTATTGCAGTAATATATTTTTGAGATGTTCCGTAGACTAACATGAATGAGTGATTTGTAACTTACATTATTCATAACAAATATTATTTATATCTCGATTCTGTTTTTTACCAACATCGATATTTACATAAATACATCATCTCCTTAGTACAAATTACAATGTGGTTATTTTAATATATTTTGAAATTGTATTTCTTAGTTTGGTAATTTATACATCTAGCTTTATATATACAAAAAGGGCATTAATATATCGTATATACATAAATATATAAACACAAAAAACAAAATAATACAGGTATATATTAAGATATATGTAAAATAAATGCCACGCTATAATTACATTTACAAATATGAGATTAGTGCTAAGTAACTTTCAGTATCGAAATCTTATTTAAAAAAAAAAAAAAAAAATTTCTTATTTCTAGATGCAAAATAATGGAAAAGGCCACATTGATTTATAATCAAATAAATTATGACATTCTAATTATTGAAATGTAAATTTGTTGATAAATCCCATATGATAATTCACTGATTAATACACTAATTTTTTATTATGTATTGATAAAAAGAAAGTTAACCCAACGAAAACATGGCACAGTTTTAACTCTAATATATAAACACAAATGATAGTCACCGAGTCTTACTTAGGCTGTGTAATAAAAATACTGTATTATATACAAAAAATCTTAATTGATTTAATTCTTTAAATCATTGTTTCTCAAACCTGAGGCTCGCAATCTATCAAAAAATAAGTCACGTAAATAAAAAAACCTTTTATTAAATAGTGAATTTCAAGTTGTAATCAAGTGTTGCATACACCTACTTCCTGATACATATACGTAATTTATATAAATGTATATAAAGGTGTGTTAATTAATTGATTAATGCGATGATTGAGTTTGTTTTTCATATAAAAGGTTTTTTATACGTGGATTGACATTTGAAATACATATTATATAAGTTAATTATTTTCAAGTGATAACAGAAAATTTCTGTGTTTAGTTTTTAAAGCTACCGTAAGCAAGAAGCCCTTTGAACAAGTGAGAAGTGGCAAATGGGATGAATGTTTTCAAAGCATTCGTTACTAAGCTTTCGTATTCAGATCGTCATGCAAATCAAAACTCTAAATCTTAAGACTAAAATTCTAGTTGTAGCGTTTTGTCAGCCGATATTTCAATTAGTTCATTGTGAGTATCATTCTTTTCACGGTATCAATGTAAAACTTTGATAAACGTTAAAATATGTAGTGAGGGGGTCGAAAGGTGTTTTATGGCTTTTAAGGAGGTCGTGACACTAAAAAGGTTGAGAAACGGTGCTTTAAATAATAATATTTGAAGAAAAACTTTATATGCATGTTTACAGATTTTTCTACATTATTACAGTGTTATTTAATATAAAATTAAAAACAACCTGCATTAGAAAATCGCATAAGAAAAATAGGATTACACATGAAAATAAAATTCCCAGACACCATTTAGCAGCAATTATGTAGCCTGAACCGTCATTTAAAACCTTTATTGAGAGAAGCATTCTCAAATTCCCTTTCGCGTGGCCCTTTCCCGCTCTTTTTCAGCACCTTGTGTTGGTCAAGTGGTCACCAGATGCTACACAAAAGTAAAGCGCCACCTATGTGACTTTTGTCTACGGCATTCTTCCTCATTAGCGTTTTAAATTCCGTCGCTGGCGTTGTCGTTGCCAAGTAGCTCCGAATTTATATCGATTTTTCTCGTATATAATTATTTTAAGTGTATAATTATTTCAAAATAATACATTATATTATAACAGCGAGGCTGTTCGAAGTATTTTTTAAAACAGAAAGAATTTTTAACTGTATAAAAACGGATAAAACACGTGGTGAACACGACCAAAAAGTTCGTCTGCCATTTTGTGTTGTTTGTTTATTTACATTGTGTTTTGTGTACCTTGTGTTTTGTGTTTTGGTTTCTTTTCCAAATAACAATGAGTGGCTCCGAGATGTCATCATCCGATTCGGTAGAGATGACGGTAGAAGAAGTGAACAAGATTATTTTGCCAAAACAAAATGAGCCGAAACGAAAGTTGCCGAAATCGACGAAATCTACGAAAAGAGATCGCATTGATAAACTCACGGCTCAAGTGGAGCACATTAGCTCGTTTATTCAGGATTTCATGGCGTCTAAAACATACGAAGATAGGAGAAACGTGAATTCCGACGAGGACGCATCATCGGAAGATCAAGAGATGCACGTGGAGAGAAATTCATCATCTTCGCTAGGGATGGGATTAGTAAATCCTAATCATGAGTTCAAGGAATTAAACCTATCGATGGCGGAAACCACGTGTAAGGAACCTACAGTTCCTACAGCTGACGCAAACCGCGTAAAGAAAATCGAAGATTTACAACACTTCGGTTCGCCTGAATGGAACGAAGTAAGATATGGGGATGTCGTAAAGAAATACCTGGCCAACCTCATGTTCAACCAGTTTGAGGTTAATGGAGAGTTTCTGCATTTGAATAAGGCAGAGCAATACTCGGGGTCACTTGACAAATTTTGCGGGTCACTAAGCCATGCCCTGTTGCATCAAAATGAGTGCCTCAAGAAATCTCTTCAGGAACTGGTAAACTGGAGTGCAGAGGAAGGCAAGGAATTGTCAGCAGGTTCCCTCTTCAAGAAAGTGGAATCGCTATTTGCCCTGGATACGCAATATCAGACAGTGACCAAAGATGTCCTGCAGATGGTCTGTGGAAGGAGAGCAAATGCGATCCAGCATCGCAGGGACGCAATCCTTAACGAGATAAAGAGCCGCTACGTACGGGAGGCAGTCAAAAATATTCCTCGAGCAGCGGGTTATTTTTTGAACCAATGAAGTTAGAATCCCAGATTCAGCGGATGGGAGGACTTGATAAATGCTTCCCACATTCGAGCTTCGACCCTCAGCCATCAACCAGCTCGCAGATGCCCAAGAAAGTGCCAGTGAGGAAGCCTTTTGGTGAGAGCAGGCCCTTTCGGGAAAGCAGGTCGTTTCGGGACAACAAACCCTTCCGAGACAACAAAGCCCCCCGCGGAGGGCGAACTAATTAAGATGCAAGAGGTGCGAACAAGAGGGGACCAGCCAAACCAAGAAGGAATTTTGGCAACAAGGATAGGCTATGACTATCCGGAGAAGGCGTTTCAGGGGGGGGCAATTACAGCACTTTATAAGCAAATGGGAAGAATTAGAAGCACCACCAAACACTGCTAACCATGTTGCGAGGGTACAAGCTACCCTTTCGGCAGAAACCCTCTCTAAGTATAGTGGCAGACACGGTAAGCTCAACTTATAAAACCCAAATCACAGAAGAAATGGCACGACAAATAGACAAAATGAAAAAGGAAAAGATATTGGAATCAGCTTCAAAATCGCCTTCCTTTCTGTCACGGATGTTTCTCATACCGAAGCAAGACGGGTCATTTAGGCCGGTTTTCAACCTTCGTCGTCTGAACAATTTCTTAGCTATTAGCAAATTCAGACTTATTAATGTTAATAAGGTTGCAACATTTATTCAACCAGGGGACTGGATGGTTAAAGTGGACCTTTCTCAAGCCTACTTTCATTTTCCAATTCATGAGAATCATCGCCGTTTTTTGAGACTGATTTTTAATGGAGAACTGCTTCAAATGACGTGTTTGCCTTTTGGACTAGCCTCAGCTCCAAAGGTTTTTGCTTCACTTACCAATTGGATAGCGCAAAAATTAAGAGACAAAGGTCTCAGAATAATTGTTTACTTAGATGATTTTTTGATAGTACATCAAAATGAAAATATTTTGAAAATGCATACATTCGAAACTACATATTTCAATGTTACAAACTCTTGGGTGGATAGTACAATTCAGTAAATTCACTCTGTGTCCAGTTCAGAAAATTGAATATTTGGGAATTTCATGGAATTCAAGGGACGACTCAAAAGGCCTCCCGCAAACTAAAATAGCGAAAATAACAAATTTACTGAAACAATACATTAATCTAGGAAGGTGGTCACTTGAGCAGGCCCAGAGCCTCTTGGGTACCCTCAATTTTGCTAGTTTCGCCATTCATAGAGGCAGGCTTAACCTTCACATGTTACAGTGTGCCAGTCGCAAGCTGCCTGCATTCAAACCGAGACGACTCCATCCCATTCCTCGAACAGCGATAGAGGAGCTGAGATGGTGGAGCAGGTCCCTGCAGACGTGATCACCAATGCATCAAGCAGTGATTCGTCACACCCTCACGACCGACGCCTCGGACTGGGGATGGGGTGCGCAGCTAGACGACCTCAGATTGAGTGGAGCTTGGTCCCAAACACAGCAACCTCTCCACAGCAATGTCAAGGAAATGCTCGCCGTACTGGCAGCACTTACTCCTCACGGGCCAGAGCTGTCAGACTCGGATCTCCTGATCCAGTCAGACAACAAATCGGTGGTAGCGTACCTTCGCAACGAAGGCGGCACACGATCCAAGACATTGCTCGAAGCGACTCGTCAAGTCCTTCAGATGACAGACACGTATCGCATTTCACTGTCTGCCCACTACCTACCAGGAAGGTTCAACGAGGTGGCAGATCAACTCTCCAGAAAACGCGAACCTCCGGAGTGGCATCTTTTACCAGCAGCAACAAAATTGATTTTTGCAAAATGGGGGAGACCAAGTATAGACCTGTTTGCATCGGAGACAGCTCACGTTGTAGAAGATTATGTGTCCCTAAATGCATTCGACAAAGAGGCAAGTTTTGTCAACGCTTGGACTCGAGAGTGGGATTTTCCTCTAGCTTGGGTGTTCCCCCCTCCATGCCTCATGCCGAGAGTTCTCGCACACCTCAACCGGGCCAAGGGCCTATCCCTGATTGTAGCCCCGAGATGGAAGAAAGTATTCTGGAGACCAGACTTGAAAAGTCGAGCGACGAGCCCTCCTTTCACCATAATGAACCTGACAGAAGTGCTGATAGACACCAGAACCTTGAAACCTCCTCCACAAGTAGAGGATTTTATTTTGGAGGTGTGGAAGTGCCGGGGTGGAGTCAGTCATTAACAGATTGGTCGGACAAACAGAAAGAATTTTTAAAGTCAGGTTGGAGAGAATCCACACTTAAAACATATAAACCGGCATGGCTTAGGTGGCAAAAGTGGGCATTAAATCACAGGGTAAACCCGAATGTCCCTACAGGAAGTAACCTGGCAAGATTTTTAATAGATCTTAGTTTAGAAGACAATTTCTCTCCCAGCACAATTCGACTCCATAAATCGGTAGTAACAACTTTCAGTACCCCTGAAGAAGGAAACCTAAGCTCACACCCTCTAGTCAGACAAGTTCTCAAAGCCGCAGCATTAAGGCATCCTAAACTGTCTAAGCCTCCTATCTGGGATCCCAGAATGGTGTTGACCTGTTTAGAAACTAACCCAACCAAAAAGTTGAATCTCTTTGAAGTCTCAAGAAGGGCAGCGATATATTTATTGTTATTAAGTTTAATTTGTAGAACTCCATTTTATTTTTTTATTTTTTATATATTCAATAATATTATTATTGGGTTTATAAAAACAGTTTATTTTTAAACAAGTTCTGCTGTGTAATTATTATTACGCGTGACAGCTGTTTCGCCTTCTGAAGGCATTATTTGATAATGCCGTAGACAGTTTGATAATGACGTAGACAGTTTGATAATGACGTGACATGTCGTAGACAGTTTGATAATGCCTTCAGAAGGCGAAACAGCTGTCACGCGTAATAATAATTACACGGCAGAACTTGTTTAAAAATAAACTGCTTTTATAAACCCAATAATAATATTATTGAATATATAAAAAAAAAAAAAAAAAAAAAAAAAAAAAAAAAAAAAAAAAAAAAAAAAAAAAAAAAAAAAAAAAAAAAAAAGGGCAGCGACTTTACTTTTGTTAACTTCGGGACGAAGAGTGCATGACCTGACCTTGTTACAGTGTTCGCCAGACAAACTATCCATAAATGAGGAAGGGGTCTCGTTATGGCCAGTTTTCGGATCCAAAACAGACTCTGCTACATACCAACAGTCAGGTTGGAGGTTGAGAAATGGAAATCAGCCAAATATAGACCCAGCATACTGGATTAAGAAACTGATTGAAACCTCCAAAGAACGGAGGGAAACAAAGCAGAATTTAACAGAACTCTTCATCACTACATCGGGAACAGTTGAGGCAGCTTCAAGAACAGTCATCGCCCGTTGGGTCAAAACAATTCTAGAAGAAGCTAAGATCACAGCTGCCCCGGGAAGTGTACGGGCAGCAGTGGCGTCACTTAACTGGCTGGATAATTTTAGACTGGATGATATCCTGGCTCGAGGGAACTGGAGGAGCCGGGACACCTTCGCCAAATTCTACAGAAGGGAAGTTAACACTCTCCTAGAGGTAAATAGGGCATTGTCTGTAGCTTCCCTATTCCACCCACTGTAACACGTGAGTAGGTATTCCAGTTTTTTTGACGTATTATAATAGTATCACATTAGCGTTAGTGGTCACCAGTCGATAACAAACAGATCTCAATAAAGGTTTTAAATGACGGTTCAGGCTACATAATAAAATAGTTTTACCTACCAATAAAACTTATATTATGTACCTAACCTCATTTAAAACCTAGGCAATCACTGCCTGGTGAGAACTAATGAGGAAGAATGCCGTAGACAAAAGTCACATAGGTGGCGCTTTACTTTTGTGTAGCATCTGGTGACCACTTGACCAACACAAGGTGCTGAAAAAGAGCGGGAAAGGGCCACGCGAAACGGAATTTGAGAATCCTTCTCTCAATAAAGGTTTTAAATGAGGTTAGGTACATAATATAAGTTTTATTGGTAGGTAAAACTATTTTATTTTGTATGAATAAGAAATTTGTTTGCAGTTAATAAAGATATTGACTTCGATAACTCAATGGTTAGAGTAGTTCAAGGGCTAACAACATTATCTACAAGAAACATATCTAGGCCTTAAAAGCCAAATAATGTTTTTTACAAAAAAGATACTAATAATAATTCGAGAGCTAAAAGTCAAACAACGTTTTATACAAAAAGACATAATGGCATATTTTTTTTAGATAACATTGTTTGATTTTGGTGTTTTGAGTTAAGCTTGGTTTCGGTAACGCTATAATCATATTTATTAGTGACACAAAGCTATATCTCGTACATACAGTCGTTCAAGAGATACAGTTGGGCATACAGGTGGGCATATGAGAATTCCAATATTTATTTGCGGTTATCTCTAAACTATGTTTTTGTTGATAGGCCCCTGTGTTCCTAAACCCCCGAATTATTGGTATGTTTTTATGTAGATAATTTTGTTTGACTTTAAGCCCTCGAATTTGCCCGGTGAGGAACGTCCCGGAGTTCAAATCCTGATGGATTAAGATTATCATTTTATTTTTGATAATAAATATTGATTCAATATTAAATAGAAAAATAATCATTAAAAAAGATTCATTTTTGATATTCCCTCCCAGATATAGTTGAATAAGTAGTTTGTAAAATTATTTTATTTTTCTTTGATCAGCACTGATAGACATAACAGATCATTCATACATGTTTAGGAACACTTCTCGTCACATTGGCGACACATTTCAGACTAAAGTGTCTTCTGGACCCGTACATAAACATTCCGTTCAATAAAACAATGGCTGCTGCTAGAATTCACTTCACTCTTTACTTTCTACAACAATTCTATAACATTTCTTTCTGTTTTGAATTCTTTACCAGCCAGTTGTGCGTTGTCTATTTAGACATACTCTTTGTCACTAAGGTTCAAGATTTTCTATAAGTAGTATTGGCTCATCCAATTAGTTTTCAACATTAAAAGCGCTTTCACTAATCAAAACTGAGATATACTAAGGATGGGTTGTTTCACAGAATTTCAACAATTAGTCAATACTTTAATAGGTGACCACCTCTGATCTGGAACCCCAAAACACTTGATAAAAACCCTGGACTCTGTGCAGAAACGGGCGTGCAATCTTTAAAGAACAGGCGTCAGGTAGGATTGCCATCCTTTTTATATCGGTATTACAATGGAAGATGCTCCGGAGAACTAGCGTCATTGATTCCTTTGGCACACGCCCAACATTCGTACACGGTTGACAATTGTCAAAAGATAACGGGTCGTTTTTACGATTAGTTCTTGAATAGCAGACCTATGTGCTTCCTCCCTCCTACAACACTCCTTCCTCTCCTTACAGCATCCCCAAATATCACATGGAGATAATGTTAAAAAATATATATATTCAAGATCTGTGAGAGTCCTATTCAAGTCCTGCTATTATCCAAGTACTGTGAAGCAACCGGCCCATGATGAAATAATAACAGAACTTGAATAGAACTTTCACAAAACTTGAATTTTAAATTTCATGATTGTTGAAATTCTGTGAAACACACTCTCTTAGTTTTCTTTAAAAATTCATCCATAGATTTTTGAAATGAAAATATTCAATTACATTTCACCAAAATTGTTGGAATGTGCTTTTGTTCAATGTGAAAAATTAACGAAAATTCAGTCAAAGTTAATATCAAAAGATAAACAAATTTATGATTTTCACTAAACAGTCAGTGCGGCCAACCTGCAAAAAAACTATTCTAAAAGTAATTTTGACATTTCAATGCTTAGTGAAGGTTAATTACTCATGTAAACGGATGGCTTAAATTTAAGAGCATGACTGAGCACAAATCATGCCCAGTTGAAAGCGACATTGCACTTATTTATTGTTATTAAGTTTAATTTGTAGAACTCCATTTTATTTTTTATTTTTTTTATATATTCAATAATATTATTATTGGGTTTATAAAAACGGTTTATTTTTAAACAAGTTCTGCTGTGTAATTATTATTACGCGTGACAGCTGTTTCGCCCTCTGAAGGCATTATCAAACTGTGGGTAGCCCACTTACAGACGATACATTTATATTATTTCTAGGTAGGTATTTCTAGGTAGACATTGCACTGTTGAGCTGTATTTGAACTTAACGGTTGCTCAGTTGATTGTGAAAGAGGTTTCTAGTGTTACAATAGTCAATACGTTAATGTAAAGTCTAGTCACAATACATATTATAAACTGCAGTGACCTGTGCAGATTTAGACAAGTATAAAGTCAGTGTCAGTGTAAATAAATGTCAAGTCTAGCCACAACACTTATATTTCAGTGTCAAATCACAATACTTAATACTTAGCAGGCTTTGGAGTTCCTGGGAGCGCCTTGCTTGAAGCAGCTGGCGACCGAGGGTCAGCACTGATTTCGGTGTTTTTTGAAGCAGCGCTTGTCTGCCTGTCTCGCAAGGATATCGCTCACGTGAGACTTGTGCTGGAAGACGCGGAGCACATTGGAACGCGCTTCTGAAACACCTTCTGCTACTATCTTTGTACGCTGAATGTTTCCCTGCAAGAATTAAATATATGTAATATTGGGAACAGCTCATGTTGGGAATAGGTCTCACAGAAATCGTTGTCTCCCTTACTACCGTGGTGAGAAATATGATCTAAACGGTGTAAGAAAGAGAAAACACCACACTTTATATTCAAATCTATAAGTTAACCACAGAAGAACTGAAATGTACACCTATATGAAACCAAAGTTTCCGACTGCAACTTGACAAAAAAAAAAGAAAATTCGTATTGAGTTAATTTTTTTTTAAATATTAAAATATATGAAACAACAAAAAGTGACGTGAAAATAACTTTCATAATACATTTGCCTAATAATATTTGTGGGTGTTTTTTTTCATCATCAGTAATTTTAGTTAAATACGTAAGGAGAGCCATTTTAAAAACTATTTCATGTTTGCATTAAAAACTTTAATATTTCACAAATTATATGCTCAATTCATACAAAAGCGTATTTCGTCACCTTTCATAACAGTTTTTAGGTTTCAGATCCGTTCAGAAATATTCTATTTATTTGGATCTTTATCACAAACCGGAAATACTTACCTAGACCTTCTGACAAAATAATATGCCAGGGGCGTTAAATGAAAACACACTATTGTAATACACCACAATATTAATTTAATAGATAGACAACTGACCGGGTTTCGTTTAGCTTGAGCATTCTAAAATTTATTATGTTATTAACCTCTTGTTCGCCAGCATATTATTTACTATTAAAACATCATTTCTCTCAATATTTCTCTAATATCAATTCTGGGGAAACTCCTTATGGTGGATTATAATATAATATATACTATTTTTATAAATACAGGGTGGGGCAGAAGTAATGACCAGGTTTTGAGGGTGTATTAAAAAAAAAACTAATAAGTTTTTTTATTTTATTTTTTTTATAGTGAATACCTCACAAGAGTCCCAACTGCTCCCGTCTGGAGCCAGTGAGACTATGGCATCCCCAATTGGGGGATGTTGTGAGGCTGAAGGTAAGTGGGGAAGGGAAAGAGGAAGGTGGGGAAGTACCTGGCTATTCAGATCTAGTCACTAAACACGGCTAAAGCCATTTGGAGCAACGTTTCAATTCTGAATGGTGGTCTTACACCAGGGCGATACTGGTAGTATCTTCCACTCTGGAACGTGCCGCAAATATACTATATATTATTTTAATTAATTAATTGTGAAATAACACAAATTAATCAAATAAAATTTATTTGCGCACGCCGGGTTCGAACCCGCGACCTTCGGAATGGCAGTCCAATGCGTTACCACTGGACTATGCCGGCCGTCAAATGATCTATGATCTGTATATAATCACATTTTTCATTAAGTTTTGAATACCACTTCAGCAAGATGGCGACCTTCAGCAGCAATACACTGATGTAGTATATTTCTCAAGTTTTGGGCATCAGGGATATAATTTCTACAGCATTCAGCCTACTAATACATATACTAGTTTATTAAATTATTTGTAGATTAATTCAATAGAGTGGTGTATTAATCCATGTACTCATCTGGGAGCTGTAACCGTAACAATTACGGTTACAGCTCCCAGATGAGCGTGCAGCTTTACGAAGTGCATTTATAATTTATATTTGTACTTTGTTCATTAAATTTAATAAAATTATCTGATCGCAGAATTATTTCCGATTTAACCTGTTTGTATAAAATCATTAATTCAATGTTTGATACCCCTGATTTATTATATGTAATCTCTTTTCATACTCCAAGCAGGTCAGTTACAAGACAGTACCTACCATATTATTGTAGCAATTCTATATCAACGTCCCAATATCACACTTCTATGCGACGGATTCAATAGCTAGGAAACAAATACTACGATGTTGTTGATATATTTAGTACATCAATTTCAATATATGTATAAGCATACCCTATTGAAGTTTTTTTCATCAAGTAGTGGAATATTTTAATAAAGGTATTTGATTTGATTTGACTAACATATAATAATTTTGTCAACTGAAACAGAAAAAAATATTTTGGATTTTTTATGTTTTGTGCCTGCATGCTGTGTAGATGAAGTTCAGTGATATGTATTTTAATTTTATATTTATTTTTCTGCAATTGTTTTAAATAGTCGTTTCCTGCACTATTTTCATGTATAATTTCGTAAATATTTTTTATATATATGTATGTAAAAGCCTTAATAGGCGTGAAATAAATAATTAAATATATTAATGTCACACTCCCCAGTGTTCGCTCCTTTTGACAGTCTTCTCAATTTAAAAAAAAACATACTTTTGAAGTTGCCCAGCTAAAAATTGGGGTTGTACTATTTTCTTTCAATATGGTTTGCCCATGGATGTTTTTTATTTCTCACATTTGGTCAGCCGGTCTAAATTTTTTGTAGATTACTAACATATTTTGAATATTTACAAATGATGTGAATTAATAAGAATAATGAGGATATGTTACATACCTTGAGGAGTTCCCGAATTATGTGATGGTCATTTTGTGGTTTATTTTCAACTACTCTAAGAATCTCCGCAGCCTGCTCCAACACTCCTGCTTCTAATTCAGCCTGAAATTACAAATAATAATTTAACCAAATTTTTAAAGACATGAACAGAATGACGTTCGTTATAAATTACGCATGGCTAATACATAGAAGTTTATCTTTATGAAAAAACGCAGCCACGGATTAGGTAAGGATTGTCTAATTTATGAACGATCCGTACAACTGTATACAGTGACAACATCTGCTAGTATTAATACCGTAATACTTGGATGACTTGTATAGCGCCGTTTTTGTGCAAAAACACCTCAAGCGTAACGTCTGTCGTGCACACTCGCTCCACGTGCTGGCTGCAAATGGAAGAGCTGCTATGTAGAAGAGAACTATTTGTTAGAAGAAGACCTGTTCTACTGTCATAAACAGAAAGGCAGCTAGGAATTTGAAAAAGTCACATTCTGATTCAGGAGTTCATTCATGCTTATCAACCTATATAATGAAAAGTAAGTCGGAATGTGACTTTTGCAAATTCCTAGCTGCATTTCAGCTTATAACGACAGTGCTAGTGTAACATATTGTGCTTAGGGATGTGGGAGATTGAGATCTACCCAAACATTATAAATTGTTTCAATTCTTATCTTTATCCGCTTCTATTTTGGATCAATGTCCCAAACCTTAGAAAAGGCAGAAGAAACATCAAGCACGATTATCATGTCTTATAGTTACCAGATCGTCCATCTGCGCTGTGAGATGGTGAATTTTCCATCCGTTTGCCTTCTGCAGAACGTGTCTTTGGGCAGCTAGTTCCACAACGGACGGTCTTCGTTCTTCACGACGCCGGACGTCAGTGGGGCGCGTGAAATGCAGAGCGGTGGCCCGCCATCCACACTTCCAACCCGCCCCCAAAAGGGCCCCTGTTCATCAAAATGATTAGTCCAGACAAAATACATAATAATACAACTACACATTAGCGTCTATTAAAAATGACATTTATGACTCCAGACTTGGACGAGCTGCATCTCTTCAACTTGTTTACTTTTGTATTGTGTATCCAATATATAAATTAGATCTATGTACTCACGTCTGCGTGGCTTCTCCCTCTCGGGTGGGGTCGGCTGTGGGTGGTGCGGGGGCGCCGGGGGTTCGGCCGGTGGGGAGGGGGGCGAGGGGGCTGCAGGTGCCGGGCCCCCTTCCGAGGGGAATTCACACTCGCCTCCACGGGGGCGTTCGCTTGTCAATCTGCGAGATAATCAATATTCTCATTTAAAAAAATATTATGTCATATGCCATATTTAATTAGTTTTATTGTAGGATGGGTTGTTTCAGAGACTTTGAACGATTCTTCAAATTTCGAAATTAATTTTCAAGTTCTGTGAAAGATTTTTTCAAGTTCTGTTTTTATTTCAGTGCTGTCAAGCAACTAGCCTATAATGATATAATAACAGAACTTGAATAGGACTTTCACATAACCCAATATGAAACATTAATGAAACAACCATTCTTAGATTAACTTATTGAATGCTACGCTTCATTATCATATTAGTTACTAAAAATAATATCAATCAGTGAAAATATGATACAAAAAGAAATGACAAATCTTACTCAATGTGTACAAAACTGGAAATTTTTTACTTTGTTGCTTTTAGCACTAGGACAAAGGTTCCCAACCTTTCTGTACCTATATTTTTCTTCTTAACTTAAAGTAAGTGCTCTTCGCCCCCCCAAAGCACTTAAACTTTTAGGCTAATTTGTTCTGATTTTGGGAACAACTAATATGGTCTTAGATAAATCATATCAAATAAATATTTATATATATAACCCTTACTGTAATGGTGAGAAATATTATCTAAACGGTGTTAGAAAGAGAAAACACCACGCTTTATGTTAAAATCTAGAAGTTAACCACAGAAGAATTAAAAGGTGCACCTTTATGAAGCCAAAGGTTCCAGACACAATTTAAAAAAAAAATTATGAAACTTATATGAAACGACAAAAATGTGGGGTGAAAGTAACGTTTGTAATACAGTTGTTATGTTTGCATTCAAAATTATATTTGTATTTATAATAATAAAATTTATCACATTTCGAAGGCAGTTTTTAATTTTCAGATATATTCAGAAATATTCCATTTATTTGGATTTTATTGCAAAGCATAAATAGTCTGACTTTCTGTCAAAATATGAAAATTAAAATAAAAATTAACTTAAACTGCCCACTGGTGGCGATATTGCTCTAGTTGGGAATTACTGTGCTAGGCCATAAAGTTTTATTGTTATTTGGCACAAGAATGAGACGACTTGAAAATTCAAACAGTTTATCCAAATTTCTTATCATTTATGCATTTTAACATCAATATAAGTGTGAAGGTTGTCATTTTCCTGCAGATTTAAAAAATAATAAATTTTCCTTACGACAATCCATAAAGTAACTTTTATTAGGTTTAAAAGGAATAAAAAAGATAATGAATCAAGACATAAAACTTATATCATTTCTTTGAAAGAAAGAACATATCAAAGGCACCAATCAGAATGCAATCACAATTCGATAAAACTATCTAGTTTGAAATAAGCATTTATTGTTACTCACTGTTGTTTCCTTGGTTTCTTTCTGGGCGAGCAATTATTGTATGCAGGTTGGTCTACCTGAGCCGATCCGTGCGACACTTGCTGTTGTACCATCTGCACTTGCGGCTGGACGACTTGACTCACCGCCTGAGTCAAGGCCTGCATGTCCCTCGACGGTTGGCTCACAATCGGCTGACTCCGGTTGAAGTCCCTAGACTGGCTCACAATCTGAGTCATGGAGTCTCTCGACTGGCCCATGAGGTGAGACTCTCTCAATTGGTTCATGCCGTGATCTCTCGATTGATTCATGATTTGGTCTCTCGATTGATTCATTTGATCTCTCGATTGATTCATTTGATCTCTCGATGGATTCATTTGATCTCTCGATTGATTCATTTGATCTCTCGATTGATTCATGTTATGGAGGTCTCTGGATTGGGTGGCGGCCTGCGTTAAGGAATGAAGGTCTCGCGGTTGGGTCACGGCTTGAGCTAGTGAGTGTAGGTCTCTGGATTGGGTGACTGCTTGGCTTAGAGACTGCATGGGCATCATGTTGTCCATGTCATCGTCAGGGCCAGGGCTCGAGGCTGCTGAGACGGTGGTGGAGCCTCCGGGAGATGGCGGAGGGGAGGTTGCAGGGGGTGGTGGGGGGATGTTACATTTCAGAGGCGACCTGCAAATTCAGTTGATTTATATTGTGACAATACTGCTAAAACAAGCATTTTGATAGACTCTCTTTTGGTAGGAAATGGTGGGGTAATTCTATCTTGTATTTCTATGGTTAATGAATGGTTGCGTCCATACGAAGCGCACACAACACGCTAAGCTGCTCCCAACTAGCAAAAGGGCAAAATAAAGTCTGTAGCCATTGTTTGGGCATTGTGTAGATGGAACAATGAAGAATAATTGTGTAAATTTTTTATTGACTTACCCTTCATTATCTCTCTTGCGAAGAATAGAGGGTCTTTGAGGTCCACCGGGGCTGCTAGGGGCCCGTACCAGATCATTTTGACTTCTGTCTAACACTCCAGCTGAAAGTAACAGTAAAATAATTCATACATTTACTCACAAAAAGGTGTTACAGATATATGAGTAACTTAATAATCGTGATATTTTCCGCAGACGATTAAACATGATTTGAATCAATCATTTGATTCACTTGATTGTGCTGTGTTTTCTTGGGACATCCGACATTGCTGAATTATGTATGTATACAAATTCGAGGGTAACACAATTTCTACAAATGAACCTAACATCAAATCTCACTAGTTTTCAAAATCTATTGATTACTGAATGGTTTATAGGGATAACAAATTGATTACTGAATGGTTTATAGGGATAACAAATTGATTACTGAATGTTTTATAGGGATAACAAATTGATTACTGAATGGTTTATTGGAATAATAAATTATCACTGAATGGTTTATTGACATACAATATTGATTGCTGGATGGTTTATTGACACAAAATATTCAATTTACATTGACCATTGAAAAATGATTGGGATAATATACTGGTTACCTACTTAATTATAATTGGGATAATGTTTTGATTACTTACCAAAAGTGTTGAGGTGGCTAGCAGCCATCACCACGTTGTTGAGCGACTGCCCCTGCACACTGGGCAGGGTCTGCGAGATGGAAAGCATGCCTTGCTGCTGCTGCACCTGTATGCCCTGGACCTGCTGCATGCCTTGAACTGGCTGCATGCCCTGCTGCTGAACTTGCTGAACCTGGTGTTGGTGGGAGGCAGTGGGGGCGGCCGGGGCCACACCGGAGGAGACCTCATAATAGTATGTGCTGCCAACTGGAAATAACAAAAATATTTAGTGTTCAATAATTCTTGGACATATTATTATTATTTATGTATCAGGATTTGTTTTTTAAATACCACAACCAGCGGCCGGAGCCAGTTGGATTACGCAATCCTCAATATAGTGGGGCTAAAGGTAGTGGTATAGGGAAGAGAAAGGTGGGAAAGTGCCTGGCTATTCAAACTGATAACCAAACATGGCTAAAGTCATTTCTAGCATTTCTTGATTCTGAATGGTGGTCTGTAACCTGAGCGAAACCGAGTGTCTTTCACTGTGCGTTTTTTTTTGTAGTGCCTCTCCTATCAGAGATTGGTTATCATCAGACCGCAACGATTTTCAGTTGGATAATCTTGTTATTAGTTACCTCTCATACCGATAAGATCAACTTATTGAAGTTTTATGAAACAATTTTAAATTTATGGTAATTTATTTTAATTAGTCACTCGATAGATAAATAAATGTCAAGGTTATTTCGAAGATACAATTATAAAAAAACATAGCAGGGAAAGAAATAAAAATTTGAAACAATTAAATAAGTCTGTCCTATAGGTATTTTAATGGAGCCTAAAGCTCTAAAGAGGTAGCAGCATTGATCCCCGGTGCACGTGTGTGAAACTCAACGGACATGAGCGGAACACCCTTTCACAGTTGATGTTCGCTTCATGAGAACGGATCGTTTCTTCGACTCGTTTTGGTGTAAGTCGGCTTGTATGTGGAACGAGCTACTGGCATTTATATGATAGTTCCCCTGCCTATACACTGTACAGGAGGGGAACTATCATATCAGTGAGGTGACACATAAAAAATAAATCTAAAATTGCTTTTTATATTCAACGTACCTCCACGTGGTGAAATTGTTGGTCTCACTCCCAACGCAGTTACTCCAACGACCTGAAAACAAAAATAAAGATTAATAACTTTGGAAAAATGCATAGAATTTATGATCTACGAAGAACACAAGAATATAATATGTTACCTTTGGTTGATAATTCCTCTGGACAAGAGGCACTACTTTGGGGGCGGGCGTTCTCACCGGATTCACTGATTGTAGAACTGGGGAAAATAACAAAAAAAAACTGATCAACCCTTAGTGTACCAGCTAAAATGCCGAGCGGTCCACAATGCACAGGCTGACACTATTTTCATAATAACTCATTTGTGTTTTGCAAAAATTATGTTTTTGTATTCAATCTCATTTACTGACCCGACCAGCTCAAGCATTTGAGTCGTGTAATTTCTATACCCGCTATATCAACTTTCATTGATTTGGAGAAAACCGCAAAAAACTGTCACATCTCTAGCGTACATAAGTAATTGCATTACAATTTTTTATATAATGAATTGGAGTAATAAAATTTCGAAAAGCATTTATTTTTCTATATATGTCTAGCAATAATTAAGTAATTTCGATAAATAAAATGGATAAAGCGGATTTTGATAGTTACCTCATATATATATTCGTGATATAGAGGCTTCTGAAAGTCAACTGAGCTGACATGGCGGGTTTAGAAACACACGCGTAGATCATTTTGACACACGAGCGTGGCGTCAGAGCGGGGGCCATATTGTATTTTGGCAAAATAACTGCTTGTGATTGGTTGAATCCGATATAGCGCGTTTTGATAGTAACTTTCTGTATGATATAGCGGATTTGGTTTCTCACTCACAGTTTTAACATGGTTTTTGGTCGTGATAAGGAGGGTTTTGAAACTCAATTTTAGGCTCACCTTGTTGCTCGCAAAAATGTGAACAAGATGTCATACTCAGATCATTTTGTCAAAAAATCGGATATAGCGGGTATAGAAATTATAGGATTCATTTGATAGTTAGATTAGATTGTGGGACATTTTTGACTACTTCTTCCATCTATTTTCGCATAAAATATTTTCACTCTTTCTTATATTCTCAAGCCATCTCAGCTTCACCTCATCATTTATCTTATTCATCTCTAAATAGTATAAAATAAAGTCACTATGTCTGTCTGTCTGTCTGTCTGTCTGTGCACTTAGTTCCTCTAAACTACGCAACGGATTTGGATAGGGTTTTCACTATCATTTAGAGAATTTGTTCCGTAAGGTTTACATATATGATACATCCATATTATATTTATAGAAAGTAGAGAAAAGTCGATATTTTATAATGAAGATGTAAAAATATATTTTAGGGCACTACATTGCTATCGCTGGCAAAAACTCATGAGATACATCAAAATAATGTACTACGGAATTGTATATCTTAAAAAAGCCTACAGAAAAGTCCACGATGGTATATGTTTATCTCCTAAGGATAACCCCCAACAACGCCGGGTACACGTCAGCTATTATTTCTATGTTTTGTATGCTCTTTGGACCTCCCCATTTGCAATGCAATTACAGTGAACCTCCATCTATCGTTTTTGAAGGGACCTATTGAAAAAACTATGAATGCGAGAAAACAATGGATGCGGGAAACAAAAAAACAATCATCAAGTAAAATGTGTACAAAAAAACTGCGTGATTTAAACGATGAATGCGGTAAAACGATGCAATGTATTTTTGCATGTTTTCTATGACGAAAATTTGTGACCGGAAGAAATGAAAGATAAATGCGGGAAAAAGTTTGAGGGACGATCGATCGAGATTTCACTGTATTCAGTTTACTTTCGTCCTTCCTCTGCAAATTCCAAACTATGAAAAAAAATTTAATATTAGATTTAATATTTATGTGACATTTAGCTGCAAGACGTTGAACCAAGAGAGATTAGTGGTTTATATACCTTGAGGTGGAGGAGTCCTTTGTGGTGAGGGGGCATTAGCAGGTCTCACAGCACGAGCCACTACTGAAAAACAAAAATGTTATTTATTTTAGTAAATTCAAATTAATTTCACATCATTTTTACAATTCATAGAAAAAGTCCAAACAAATGCACATAAATTATGGTAAATCTAAAAGTATTTTTGGTAAAGTTTCCTCTTACTTCTAAATATGCACAAATTATTTAAATAACACTTAATTACCATTAGAAACCATTATTAACATTTGTCCAGGGAGATGGTAAAATATCATTGAAGTTAAAATTTATCGTGTTTTGATACCATATTTGATCATGTCGATAAGGTTCCGTTTCAATATGAACATGCACATATTATTGTGTGTCGCCGTATCATACAAAAATCATTTCTCTGAGCTATTATTCTGGGGAACTACTTATTTATTAATTTATATTATACTCCCATATGGTCTTTTACAAACATGTGATATATACATAATAATTTAGTGGAACATTATTAAAGAAATTATAAAATAGAACACGATGCAAAAGAATAATAAGAGCTAACATTAATATTTATTTTTGGGGCATGTCATTATAGGCTTCTTGTAACTAAATTCCGTACAGTTGAACACATCTACTATTTCTGAGAAAGTATTGCGATGCAATCTACAAGACAGTACCTAAATTTTTTGTTATAAATATATAAACACATTACGACGGTACAATTTATAAAACACAATTTTACAAAAAAACAAATAAGTTATTACGAAAACAGAATCAGCCGGTGGACGGCGAAAATTTAGCATCAGCATACCAAGAGTTAAATAACCCAAACAATGAAACTAATAACCAATTTTGGGCATGTTTTCCGTCTCCCTCAATGTAAATAGTGGTTTCTTGTACTAATTATGTAGAAATAAAGTGTTATTTCCCTAATTTGGGCATATTTCTAAGTGATTGGAGTACAGAAATTTTGTCTAATTTTTTTTTTAAGTTACCAGCTGTGGACACTTGGGGAGTGACCTGCCTCAGTTGAGGTCGCTGCGCAGTCATCTGCAGGGTGTGGGGACGAGCCGGCCTGGGGACGTAGCACTGCTGTGCTCCAGAGGACCAACCTTCGTAAACAGGAGTTCAATTATTACAAAGAAAAAATGTTGCTATTATTTTAATTATATCTTCATCGTACTTCAATTCTGCATTCACAAACTATCTAAAGGTATCTGTGTCCTGCCAATTGATCACCAGCCAAGATGGATCAAACATCAACCATTTTATCAGTTTATAAGTATTATGCACCAATGGTACGACGTTGATTGACTTTAATATTGATTTATTTTAGGGGTATTATGCGGTGTTGCGCTACGACCTTCTTAAGCCAACTTTTCAGACAGGATTACACTGTAATCTACATTACACATCTGCCCTGATGATGGACACTCTAATGCTGTCCGAAACGTTGGCTAAATAAGGAGGTAGTGCCCCTAAAATAAATCACTATAATACTTTTGGCTGTGAAAATCTCAAATCATATCTGACTTGTTTTGATTCTAATATTACGTTGTAAATGTGATTGTGTTGTAAACTTTATTTACTTTTGATTTTAATATTGTAATATTAATATTGCCTCAACACAGGCTTGTCCTAGTGAGGTTAAAAATTCTAACTTAACCGCCCTATGCATACGAACGTACGTAATACGTCCGTCAAAGTATCACCCAAACGCAACAAGCCGTATCACGTACGCTCAGGTACAAAAAAAACTTTACCGAAACCCACAAAACGTTTGTGACACGTTCGTGCGCGTCAAGTTTGTTCCTGCGTCATCCCGTTTAGTATTTCGAAGTCAGCCGAAGCAAACGGATGTATTTTCGTCACTCCCATACAAGTCAAGTCGCTAGTCAGTGGTTCTCCATGCAAGTGGCGCAGTTTTTATGACAATATTATTACGTTACATGTTTTTTAGTGAACTTTGTGTGAATGCATGTCTTTTTTATACCGTTTATTTAATTTGTGTTATATAAAAAACTGATTTTTTGTGTTCAATATGTCAAGTGAGAGTGAATATGAAAATATTAGCTCCTCCGGAAGTGAGACCACTATAAGTGAGGATTTTTCAACATCACAAGATGAACATGAAAGCGAAGTAGAAGACGTTCCAACAAGTGCTCAGGAGTGGGTGGATATAGATTCTGAAGGAGATGTTTTGCAACCACCATTTGAATTTACATCGACATCTGGCTTTCCTGAAGCAGTCAATAATTGTAAAGATGAATATGAATTCTTCAACTACTTTTTTGATGATGAACTGATGCTACTGATAGTGGATCAAACCAATATATTTGCTGAGCAATTTATTAATTCTACTCCACATTCTTCGACAAGCCTTGTAAGTTCGTGGCATCCAACAACAAACAACGAAATGAGAATATTTATTGCAATCATTTTAGTGCAAAGTTTGGTAAAGAAACCAGAAGAAAAGATGTACTGGTCTAAAAGTCCGATATTTGAGACTCCATTTTTTGCACGCACCCTTTCATACAGGCGGTTTTTATTGCTAAAGAAATTTTTGCATTTTAACAATAATGCTGAATACAACGAATCGACCCACCCCAATCCCAAACTGAACAAAATATGGTCTGTGTATCAATATTTGCAAAAAAAATTTCAACAAGGATATATCCCCGAGAAAAATGTGACCATAGACGAAAGTTTGATGTTATACAAAGGACGTCTAGGATGGATACAGTACATGCCACTCAAAAGATCGAGATTTGGCGTCAAGACATATATGTTGTGTGAGTCCACCTCAGGATATATATGGTCCACAATTATTTATACAGGAAAAAATACCCTTTTTGACCAGAGCTACAAACATCTTCCAGTCTCCTCCCAAGTGGTTATGTCACTAATGAGACCATTGCTCAATAAGGGGTACTGCCTGACAACAGACAATTTTTACTCGTCACCAGAATTAGCGGAGTTATTAGTTACAAAAAAAACGGACACATATGGAACACTAAGATTCAGACGAAAAGGGGTACCCAAAAATATTGTTTTTCCTAAGAAAGTTGCTCGTGGATACACCAAAGCCTACAGAAAGGGGAAAATCATGGTGATGAGGTGGAGAGATAAAAAAGATGTGTTTTTTCTCTCCACTGTCCATAGCTGCACGATGGTGCAAACTGAATCGGGCAAACAACGCCCAACTGTAGCAAACGAATATAATTTTACGATGGGTGGAGTAGATCGGGTTGACCAGCATTTGGCGATTCGCCCTGTCACCAGAAAACAGGGGAGAAAATATTACAAAAAAATATTTTTCCATTTTCTGGAGCAAGCACTCTGGAATGCATATGTGTTGTACAAAAAAAAGGGTGGTGTTTCAAGTAACTCTACATTTAGAGAAAAGGTAATTTTTCAATATTTGGAAAACTACCATACAGCAGATTTTTCATCCAAAGGGTGAAGACCATCAAGCAACCCAAACCCCTTACGTCTCACTGAAAGACATTTTATTGATGTAATTCCTCCTACCGCGGGCAAACTGAATGCTGCAAGACGTTGCGCTGTTTGCTGCTCAAAAGTAAATGAAAGTGGGAAAAAAGTGAGGAAGGAGACAAGGTACTACTGTCCTGACTGTGATGTGGGGCTTTGCATCCCCTGTTTCAAAATTTATCACACAAAAAAATTATTTTAGTGTAATAAAATAAATAAAGAGTACTAAAATGTATGGTTTTATTATGAATAAATATCCTTGTAACAGTGAGGTCCATGGCTATCAGTAAACTTTCACTCTTTTTGTGATTGGCTCGTATGAAGAAGGAATTGGTAAAACGTCATAAATCATAAAACTCTCCATAATCAGCAGTTCACTTTGAAAATGTAGTGAAAAAATGGCCTAAGATAAGGTGTTATTTTCATTTTGAACACCATCAATCGCTGGCTACCTCATTTGCAGAATGTATCGAGATTATTTTGATTGATTTATTACATTCAATACAAAATATATTTGATAAAATATTCAATAGTATATTATTACAAAAAATATTCGGTGACATCTTATGTTGAGAACCTCTGACTTACAAAAGGATGTAAAAAGGGTCAAAAATGAGTCTGTTGTGTGAAAATATTGTGTGGTATATTGAAAACAAGTATTGTTATTGCGAAATCTAATGAAAAAAAACCCAATGTTTTTTTACCTACATTTTGAATAATAACCCAAAGGTAGGGCGGTTAAACAAAAAAAAAAAGATACAATGTAAAGAAACAATAAATAAATTATACTGTAAACTGCGCCTGCCCTAAATACAGAACATAACCCATGTACTAATATTGTATTGTAAACTGCGCCTGCCCTAAACACAGAATATCACCCACGTACTAATATTGTATTGTAAACTGCGCCTGCCCTAAACACAGAATATCACCAACGTACTAATATTGTATTGTAAACTGTGCCTGCCCTCAACATCACTCATGTACTAATGTACTTTATAAAGTTGAATAGAAAGAAAAAAAATTATTTTCATTAAAATTTTTATAGAAATTTGAAATACACAAATGGTAAGTTTCAGATTTGTCATTTCAGACAAGTCTAGTCCAGGTCACATGAGCAACTTTAGTTGCTACATCAAAATCCATTACGATATATAGAGGTGTGCACATGAGGCATAATGACAATTCTGGCTTTTTTAAATAGTCGCCGCAGCTAAAGTGGCTCGTATGCCCCTGGACCAAATAGAATGGCACCAAAATAACATTAAAATTATAATTTACTTGGTGTAGGAGAGGGAGTTGGCCCGCGGGGAGCTGCAGACCCTCGGGGCACCGCCAGGCTTGCCACGGCTGCCGGACCTACAAAATAAAACATCATAGTTTTAATAAATAATGATACAAAAAAATTAATAATAATTACTATGAATAAATAAAATAATGACACCAACCTCTTGGCACATGGTAGTTGGTAGTTAACTGTTTAACCGTGGTTCCTGACTGCACCGAAATGGCTGGAAAATATTTAATTGGCAAATTTTATTAACAGTTATGTGAAATGCTTTCTAAGGAATTGAATACAAATATGGCTGGAAACGGTTGTGAATGATTCTTAATAGAAATTAAACACTTTTTTTTAACAAGCATGTGTCTTTTATTAGACTCAAAACTCTTATAATGGTGACGAATGTATAGGACAACCAGGAGGCTAATATCGTTTCTCTTATGCTCTTAGAGGCTTTGTTTCTAGAATCCTCACTGCTCCTTGAACCTTCTCACCATAGAGGGGGCGAATCTACACACTAATGACATCTGTACATCGTAGCTCAAACTATCACAGAAATAAATGACTATCATTCTCAATCAAACGTAGGTCAATTAATGTAGTACAGAGAGTTAAAAGAGATTAATGGGGAACATTCAATTGTTAAATGTAATGATCATGCATATTTAATAAATGCAGTAATAAACTCACTGTTCTGTGGGCGAGGCGAAGGGTTGGAGACAGCGGTGGCCAGATGCTGGTGCTGGTGCTGCAGGGTGGGCGCCGGGATGCTGATGGAGGACATGAGACGCACGGCCGTGGGCAGTGTGCGCAAGGTTGCCTGCCCCACTATGGGACCACCGCCCTACACACAACACTCTTATGTTCAGGTAGGAGATACTCTTATGATTAACATGTTTCAGTTAGTAAGTCTTTGAAAAATCAGTGTTTGGTAAGAGTGTAATTCTGCAGAGATGTTCCGGGCTTTAGCCAGCAGAGTGAAGACTGCCGCGATGATGATCAACCTCCAATAGGAGCTGGTCCAGAAGAAGAAAAATGACGAATGATTATCGTGTTGCCGAATAAATCCAGTAATACCATAGTAGATTCTGTATCGGACTGCCAATTGCCACTTGTAATTTTTCTATAGAGGTATTGTTGCTAGATATTTTCGAGACATCTTTATTATTATACTGTATTTCGATTACTTTTTATATTCACTTACTACACATTAAAATTAAAAAGCATGCTTCTGTAACCTCTTGCTTCCGGTGGTTGACATCTTTTAACTTGTAGTGTGAGCGTGACTTTACTATTTACATATTAAGCCTGTGACAGACTACGCTATAAGCGTGCTATATTTGCCATACATTCCCATTGGTAGTGTATGGCGAGCGATATGCTGAAATAGGCCAATCCATGTGTTGCCTACCTTAAGGTTATGCACATCAATCATAACGAAGCTACATTTATAAAAACTCTGTAATCAAATGCAAATATCTATTCGTGTAAGTCAAGGTGTATCAAATGCTATGTAACAAAATAACATATTACATACCGTTGAAGATATCTACTCAGAGGATGTAACGTCTCCATAGAGATGACTGATCAATTATTTTATAAAGGATATAATTTTTGATGTGAAAACTTGTTTAAAATCGATGCAGGGTGTGGGGAGACCATCACGCCCGAATGAGTGGCAGATTCTGTCGAGGTAAAATCGATGCAGGGTGTGGGGAGACAATCGCGCCCAAATGAGTGGCAGATTCTGTCGAGGTAAAATCGATGCAGGGTGTGGGGAGACAATCGCGCCCAAATGAGTGGCAGATTCTGTCGAGGTAAAATCGATGCAGTGTGTGGGGAGACAATCGCGCCCAAATGAGTGGCAGATTCTGTAGAGGTAATTTCAATAACTCGGCTAAAAATAGACAGAGCCACCATCTTAGTCTCATTTTAAAGAGGAAGGATGAAAATTGCTCTGACATATTATCCGATCCAAGTGAACCAAGTGTTGTTTTAAAGAGAAGTGTAGATATTACAAGTCATCCTGAGCTCCAAGAGTGCATTTCAAAAACTCAAACAGATACAAAGCCAGGAATTTGAAAAGTTTTGCGATATTTAAGGGCAAAATACAACCAGAATTGTAAAAATCGGACACAAAATTCCAAAGAGAATGACACCAAAAACGCTGAACCCGGACCCAATGCAGTACTTCCGGGCACAAAGGCAACGTAAGCATTTCTGACAACTCAGGCGGCATTTGACAAGCCTGAGTCAAAAATGGATGTGGATTTCGTTGTCTATTTGTAGAAATTTCGATACTGACAACACAACAAACAATTCATCCGTACCCAAAGATTCATTAGCCTAATTGATATTAATTAATAAAAGAAATGAGGATTGAAAGATTTGAACAATCGATAAGAAAATCAAAGTATACCTGTTGTCCTTGACTGATGATTTGGGCTCCTTGGAGCAGCGGAGTTGCTGTGATTCCTGATGTTGACACAAGAGTGGCTTGGCTTGTACTCAACAGCTGAGGCTGAAACAAGTGACGATAAGAATCAGCATCGCTGGACGTGATATGATTGAAAAATATACGTGATAGCGCAGAAAAACAATACTAATTGCACAACAAATGCTAGATGCTAACCTGCGAACTCATTCCCTGCGAAATGATTTGACCCGTTGGTCGCATCAAACTTGCGTGTGTTATTAACTGCCCGGCTGTACTAGATATCTTAGATCCACTAACGAGATGCGGTACTTTCGAATCAGACTGGCCAGTTCCTTTTATAATCGTGATCTTTTGCGTCAAATCAGTCGGGTAGCCTTTACCCGCCGAGAATTTGTCATTATCCGGATTGTTGCTCATTTTGACGCGTTTATTCGCTCGGAATTAGACACATCACATCCGTGTTCACGAACTAAAAATTATTTAAAATATATTTATCACTCGGAGAACCACACAGTTGCCTGTCGAATGTTTAAAATGCATAAAAGCGGTAATAAACGAAGCCTAGACGTCCTGTCACAAAGCCAGACAGAAAAGCGAAAAACAAACGAGCGTCTACATAATTTTAAGGAATTTTAAAAGTTACAGCCTCGCCAATTTCTTTGCTAAGTTTTCAATGAAAACTATGTCGACTATGGAAGACTGCAATTTAAAACGAGAAGTGATGGCATAACAACCAACCAGAAAATAAGGATTTAATTTCCATATTTATGGCTACTTCGACGTACATCGGTAAATCTCTGTGGTGAGTACATGTGGTGGTAAATTTGACATTATAAGGTTATGTTTTTATCGTGTTGCGGTGCTGTATTTTACGTGCGTGTTCTGTGTTATTAATTTTGTAAAATAATATAAGGAAATAATTCAGCAATCATGAAGATTTCCAACAAAAGCACCGCTTCCAGCGGTGATGCCAAGATATCTAAAGTCCAGCAGAAGCTGGGATTAAAGAAAACTGGAAAAGTTAGTAAATCGAGCTCCAAACCCAAGGGGAAAGAATTCACAGCAGAGGTGAAGGAAATCTTCAAAAAGGATATTCCGAACATTCCTAAAGTCAAAAAGCAGAAAGCCGTTGTTGAAGAGGCACCCGTTGAAAACAAACTGAGTAAATCCGCTAAAAAAAATGCCTCAAAGAAAGTAGAGAAACAACAAAATGGAATTAAAAATGTTCCCAAGCAAATTGAAAAGGTAAAGACCCCTGCCAAAATTGTTAAAGAAGAACCTCAAGTTAAAGTGAAACAAAGTAAAGCAGTGAAGGTTCCTCCTACCCTAGTTATTGTCCCGAAGGAATCTAAAGAAACTAAACAAAAAAAAGAGAAAAGCAAACCCGTGGCTCCTATTGTAAACTTAAAGCAAAAAGTAGTTAAACAGGAGAAAGCCGTTGTAAGCGAAGCCGACTCTGAAGTTGAGAGTCCGAAGAAAGTTAAGAAAGTAACAAAGCTTCTAACGGAAGATTCCAAGCCAAGCATTCCCGATGAGACAATTGTCAAAGCCATTGAAGTTATCAACCAGTTGAACCTGAACTTCCAGAAGAAGAAGAATGAACTCTTCGCTGAAGAGACTCCGCTCCTTCTTCAAATCGATTCCATCAAGATTTCTCAGGTCACAAAGAGGAAACTCAGATTGTGAGTTACCCATTATTACAAATTTTATTAATTTAACTATATAAAATTTATCCGCAGGCGTAGGCAGAGAGGATGAAATGCTTCACAGCTCTCATGGTACACACTTTATACATTCATACAGACGTTACTGTTATGCCAAATCTTCCTGGGGCAGCCCTGATTACTCTCATTCACTTGTGCGTCATATACTCTCCTGATATTCTGATCTTGGCCGCCAATGCCGTCTGCTGAGTGAAGAGAGAGATATATTTTCTTTTTCAATTGTTGAGGAGTTCTTACTCGCTGCTTTAAATTCCTCACACTAATATATTTTATCAATCACATAGTTTTTAACATTTTTTCCTCGCTTATCATGGATTGGCTTAATTTTCCACCCTTTGATCAATGTGGATTTGCATTTTAAATTATTAGGAACTTTGCTACTATTTCCAGCAAACTGCCGCACACCCTTGTGACTGACACTTCGGACATCTGCCTGTTTGTCTGTGACTTGAAGAGGGGAAAGAAAGTGGACCATGAACCAACTCAACAACATTACGAAGATGTCCTCAGAGAAAAGGGGGTGACTAATGTAAATATATTTTATTTTTTGCATCTAATCTTTCGCTTAAATTAGTTTACATGGACACAAAATACCTATTGTTAATTTATTTATTAAATGCAATCCAGTTAGTCAGTAAGTCTAGGAAATGTGTCCAGTTGCCGGTATCGTGCTGCCTCCCTCCAGTTCCTTATACCTAAGGACACGACGTAGGCTTTTAACAAGTAACTTAACTCATCAGTCTAATTTGTTCAGTTTTGGGAACAAACATCTATTACCCGTTAAGTCAATTTCTTCGCTTTTCGGAACAGCTCATATACATATAAACACCACACTTTACATTCAAATCCAGATGTTAACCACAGAGGAATTATAGGTAAAGTTGTCGAATTCCGCTGCAATCTCTTTAAAAAAACAACACTTGTTTTTAACTTAAATATCTATAATGGAGACAATTATTAAGTCGGGGGTTCAAGTAAACATGCACAAAATAGGTTTTTAGGGTTTAATTTGGGTGATTTTAATAATATGCGTATTTCCCAACCTTCAAACTTAACTTTGATTGAGAAAAAATGTTACTTTAATTCATCTTTTACCATCTCCCACCCCATAAATAGCTATTTTTTGTAGTAATTAAGTTGAAACCAAGTGCTATTTATTTATTTTTTTGCGTATTAAGCTTGCGGCGGAACTAATTCTGTCTAAATTTGTCTAAACAAGTTTTGAGAATTACAATGTACACCTCTATAAAAGCAAAGGTTCCGACTGCAATTTGAGAAACCTTAAAACTTTGTTAATTATTTTTTTTTTTTTTATAAAAACTACAAAAAAGTAAGGCGACGTTAATGTTCATTTGTCTAATAAAATGTGTTTTTTTTTTGTTGCTATAATAAATTTTAGTTCAGTAAAAACGTAAAGTGAGCCATTTATAAAACTTTTTTTTGTTTGTATTTAAAATTGTTATATATTTATTTTTAATAATAAAACTTAAAAGCGTATTTCATTACCTTTCAAAACCAGTTTTTAGTTTTCAGATACATTCAGAAATATTCAATTTATTTGGATTTTATTGCGAAGCGGAAATACTTTGACCTTCTGACAAAATATGCCAGAGACCTGAGGAGTTAAAACGCATTATTTTGCTTCTCCGGTGACTGAAATGGTTGTTCCTCATTGTAATTAAACTAATTTTTAAATAATTTGCGCAGATTGAGAATGAGGTGTAAACCCTCGTAAATATTCCTTTAAATAAACTTTATTTTTATTTCTAGATCAAAACCATTATTCCCGTGAGACAAGTCAGGGTTGAATACGACCAGATAGAGATGAAGAGTCGTCTCCTCACGCAGTACGACTTCTTCCTGACAGACGCTCGCGTGTCTGGACTCCTGGCACACAAGCTGGGTGCCGTGTTCTTCAACAAGAACCAGCTCCCCACTCCCATCAGGATGGACGCCGCCGACCTGAAGCAGGAGATTGACAAGGCCCTCCACAAGACAGTGATGAGGCTTCACGGCGAAGGCACCACCTTTTCGCTGCGTGTGGGCAACGGCAAGCAAACCCCGAGACAGATCTGTGAAAACATACAGGCAGTCCTGCTGCAGTTGGCTGAACAGTTCCCCGGGGGTTGGAACAACGTACGATCTGTTCACGTGAAGACTCCTCGCTCCATGGCCATCCCCGTATATCTCACACTTAGTAAGTATTATCGTTAGGAATAAAAGTTTTCAATATTAATCCTAGATTTTTAGTAAAGTCAATAGATGTCGCACATTACAATAAAAATAGAATATATTTATCCAAGATACTGTCTAGATTGCATTTAGTCCGAGTGTAATCTTACATAAAGATAGCAGCAAATAAAAATATGCGGTGAGAAAATGAAAATAATGTTGGTTTATCTTATTCGAAGTTTGATACACCATTAGCTCAGTTGGTAGAGTGGCGCCCCAGCAAGGCGAGAGTTCTGGGTTCAAGTCCTAGATGTGACCGTACCCTTTTCTGATTTTTATGTATCAAATTTTCGTTTTAGAATCGCTAATATTGTCATCAATAAATAAAAGTTTTTCTATTAAAAAAGTCTAACCGAATGAAAAAGTGCATCGGCTTTCTACCCGGGCATTGTGGGTCCAATCCTCTGCTAGCTCCTCCATCATTGCACAAGCAACATTTCCCCGCTTGTAAGGTAGAGGAGTTTTTCAAATTTTGTCAGGTTATTCCACAGACATAGGAATTAATAGACGAGAAGATAATGGCGAGGGGTAAAATCAACTGTTGAAGAATGAAGGGGGTGAAGCTGACTGTGATTCGTCAATAAATCAATCTGACAGTAAATAGGCATCTCGCATTATAATATCACCATTTACTTCTTAAAAGTAAAATCTGCTTTTGAATGAATAGACATTTTTACATGGGAGCGCAAATTACTCGCCACGTTATGAACAAATTTGCGAAGTCCAAATTCGGCAAAAAAATTCGGTTCTATTTTCAGAGTCGAATATTTCGTTTAAGTATTTAGTTAAGACACTTTTATAAATGTTCATAATTTACTTCCCAGCAACCAACCAGCTTTGTGTTTCGCGTCCAGTCATGTTTCTACAACTGATCCATATTATGCGATGTGAATATGCTTAAAATAAAGTAAAATAATGCTTATATATGGAATGTAATACGACAATTGGGTTTATTCTCTTTTTCACATCTATTTTTACAAGTTTTCATAGCACAAGTCAACATTTTGCCGTGTTATTTCGTAAAATGAACCGATGATGCCTCGACCATAGTTCGCACAAGAATGATGACGTCACGTTTTCAAATTTCACTTGAGGCCATACGCGAGCACAGCCGGCTCCAATGGAACCGGTATGGGGAGTGGGGATAATACACTTTTAATCACTTAGGGCAGGTCTACTAATATTCATATGTCTATGGGTTATTCCTATCTCGAGAATGTTTGAAAAAAAAAAAGCAATCTAGATGCAATCTCATTTGATTAAAATTATCCTTTTTTTAATTGAGTGATAGAAAAAAACTTCTGTATTATAAATATCCAATAAAGGTTTAGGAAATTTTACAAATATATTGTACTACTCGTTTTTCCTCAGGAAATAAGAATGCCATCAAACGTACTATCGTCAAACCTCTGCACAGCACTGACGAGATGGTAGAGGGAGACCTCAGCACTATGCTCGGAGCCTCTGTGCAAGTCTTCAAGAGTGGAAAGGTCATTGTCAAGAGAAATAAGGACAACAAAGAAAATAGGTAATACATCAAATATCCATCTTGTTACAAATACCACACTGTTTGCTGCAAGTCATTCAAAAACATTATTGTGTCAAGACAAGGGTATCTAACTGGATGAACGCGAAGCCAAATTTGTTGAATCCCAATTGCCTGCGCGAATTAGGTTTGCTATATTTGTGCCTATCTGTTAACAAAAGAGTTTGATCAAAGTATGCCATGCTTTTTTGTGGTACAGTAGAACCCCGTTAATTCGAAATTCATGGGACATCATATTTCAAATTAATAAATTCCCACATAATTCGAAATTTTGAGGGAAACAAAACTCTCCTGCGGTGAATCTGGCATCATTAAATTTGCACAGTGTTTATAGTTTTCTTTCTATCTGTAATTTCTTGGTCAATATGCCAGGTCGCTTGGTCAATGTGTCAATTTAACCTCTCAAACTAATTTGTTGTGTTTTGTGAACAAACAGGTATTACTAGTAGAGTTAATTTGTTCGCTTTTGGGAACAGCTCATTTGGTCTCATAGAAATCGTCGTATCTCTCTTACTGGCTCAAGGTGAGCAATACTAAGTAAACGGTGTTAGAAAGAGAGAACACCACATTATATATTCAAATCCAAAAGTTAAGGATCTATCTATCTATTAGGGTGGCCACAGACCTGGAAAACCGGGAAAACCGGGAATTATCAGGGAATTTTACCGAACCGGGAATTATCAGGGAAATGTCAGGGAATTTCAAAATATTCTTAAAATATCAGGGAATTCCAAAAATAAAACGAAATTCGTTATTTACGATTTGTGAAGTCCCAAAGTTGTGTTTTATTATTTTTTTTTTTTTAAAGTTTCTTTATTCAAAAAATTATTAGTTACATGCATTGAGGAATTTTTCGACCACCATGCTAGGCACATGCCCGTGTTATGGTGGTCGAATTATTATTACTTTTACTTGCGGCGTGTGTAACAAAAGATATGCCGACAAAGACAAACTAGATAAGTAGGTATTTTTTTATTACTATTTTCGTAAATAGCCCTTGCAACACAATCATGTCGTAAACCACCCGCCTTGGTTTTTCCCCTATACTATGTAGGTGCGAAATCTGTAAAGAAAAAGCTAGCAAAGTTACAACAAAGTGTCAAAAGGGTCGGACACCCAGTACGGTCGTAATAAAATTTAAAGATCATCATTATCAACATTTTTACAAAGTGTCAATACAGTAGAACCTCGTTAATTCGAAATCCACGGGACATCAAAAATCAAATTTCGAATTAACGAATTCCCACGTAATTCGAATTTTTATGAAAAAAATACATCGAAAATCGATTTTCTCGGCCGCCTCTTCAAATCCGGGTGGTATTTTAGTTGTAAATTCGTATTAATACCAATTATTTCTTTATTTTCGCGGCCGATTACCGTAGCGGCGGGCCCTTTAAATTCAGATATTCGCAATAAATTCGTAAAAATGCTACATATTTACGCGTAAATCGAGATTTCGCTGCCGATTTCGGTCGCGGCCTACCCTTTAAATTGAGATATTCGTAAAAATACGATATATTTCCGCGTAAATCGAGATTTCGCGGTAATTTCCCGTTGCGGCCGGCCCTTTATTTCAAATATCTGAATTTAAATTCGTAAAAATACGATATATTTCCGCGTTAAACGAGAATTCGCGGCCGTATTCCGTCGCGGCCGGCTCTTTAAATGCAGATATTCGAAATAAATTCGCTAAAATACGATATATTTCTGTCTAAATCGAGAATGCGCGGCCGATTTCCGTCGCGGCCGACCCTTTAAATTGAGATATTTGATGTAAATTCGTAAAAATATGAAATATTTCCGCGTAAATCGAATTTTATCGGCAGTTTTTCGTCGCGGCCGGCCTTTTAAGTTCAGATATTTCAAGTAAATTCGTAAAAATATGACATATTTCGGCGTGAATCGAAATTTTTCGGCAGATTTCCGTCGCGCCGTATTTTTTAACTCGGATATTCGAAGTAAAGTTAGTAAAAATACGATATATTTTCGCGTAAATTGAAATTTCGCGTCCGATTTCCGTCGCGGCGGGCCCTTTAAAATTCAGATATTCGAAATAAATTCGTAAAAATACGATATATTTACGCGTAAATCGAGATTTCGCGGCCGATTTCCGTCGCAGAGGGCCATTTAAATTCAAATATTCGAAATAAATTCGTAAATATACGATACATTTACGCATAAATCGAAATTTCGCCCTTCGAGTTTCGTCGCGGCCGACCCTTTAAATACAGATATTTGGTGTAAACTCGTAAAACTACGACATATATCCGCGTAAAACGTATTTTCTCGGCCCTTCAAACTCGGATATTCGAAATAAATTTGAAAAAATACAACATTCCAGTGTAAAGCTGCTGCCACACGCAAAGCTCACATCAACAGATAATTTAAAGCACAATAGCGCTTGCCATACAATCCCATACAGACCCGACACACGTAAAAAGATAACGCGCTATAAGTGTGGTTCTGAACTTCGCTAACCGAATTTATTTTACGTAACCGCTCCCGACGCGATATTTGAAAAGTTATGCGTCCCCCTCTCCGCCGTAAAAAGGAGAGGGGGTCATTTTAATTACGGAGCTACCAACTAAGTTCCGTGTTCCCTTTGACAGCCATGACATAAGCAGCCTAATAATGCATTTCTTATTTATTATGTTAGCTCATATCGTCATGTGTGCTAGTAAATTTAGAAACATAAAAAAAAAAACTTTATTTGGCAAACATACTTAACATATATTTAAAATATAAATATAATCAATATTTGAATTTGAAGTAAACAAATTTTCGCCCTTTCAAAATTAATCATATTTTTAACTCGGTATGTTTATATGGTAATATCATTCGGTTTTTTGATAAAGTTAGACGGCCTGATACCTACATAGAGAAGCTTCTAGTTTGTTCGTTTGTTGATTGTTTTCAATTGTTTTCCTGGGTAATCTGGTTTGCTCTCGTCAGCTCTCGTGCTCTCTTCTCGTTCCCTGCCCTGGTGTTGGTCCTTGCCGCCTTTGCCTTCGACATTTTTGGAAATCGACGTGAGCTTATTTTACAATAATTTATTATATGTCGCTTTCGTCGATCGGCGTGCGAACTGCGAATTTCCTGATTCGACGGAGAGGTTATGTCAGGTTATGTGAAAATGCGCTATTTACGCGCAGATTGTTTAAAATCTAAAAAGTTTATAAATAGCATTTATAATTATATAGTTGGCGGCATCATCATCTGAGGATGAGCTGTCCAACAGATCCAGCAATAGGCGACAAGTATCATCCATTTCGAAAACGTGCTCAAGCTGTCAGTAAGTAAAGTTGTCACTTTGACAGATGAAATTATGTTCCTCGGCCGCTCTCGAATTCAACTGACCCCCTCTCCTACCATAGGAAGAAATATTTGATAGCGTCGTGTGTCGGTAGAAAAGATGATGCGCTGTACATTAACTTTTGATGTGAGCTTTGCGTGTGGCAGCAGCTTAAATCGATTCAGATTTACAAAATAATAATACTAATTAGGACAATGTATAACCACGTAAAAATACATTTTTCGGCGTTTTACCGCCACGGCTGACTTTTAGATTCAGATTTACGAAATATTATGATTTATTTTCGAGAAAATCAAATTTTTTCGAATTTCACGAACAAATTTTGGTGCGCGGACAAAAATAAATTTCGAATTACGAATAAAAGAATTTCGAATTAAAAAAAATTTCGTATGAAAAAATTTTTCTGCGGAAATTTTTTTGGCGAAAATTTCGAATTACGCGTTTTTTCGAATTATCGGGGTTCTACTGTACTTACTTTTGTTTATTTGTCTATTTTTGTCTGGTCTTTTCATTTGTACACAAATTGGCTTCAGGCGAAATATCATAAATTTGTAAAAAGTGTATTTTGTTTTGAATAGATCATTGTGTAAGGAAATGATAAATGCTTTAGATGACGGAATTCCCTTTATTTATGTATCTGTTCTAATTTTCTGGCGTAGATGAAAATCGTGTTTCAAAAATAAAATTTTTAACGATATGTCCTTATACCAAATAAAACATATCAGGGAAAAATATAGAAACTGCCCTGGAAAACCTGGAATTATCAGGGAATTTTGAAATCCGTTTCTTTGTGGCCACCCTGTCTATGAAACCAAAGGTTCCGACCGCTTTTGAGAAATTTTGTGAAATGACAAAAACATAAGGTGGCTGTAATGTCTATGATACATTTGTTTATTAAAATATATTTTTTTTCATTTTCGGTAATTTTAGTTCAGTGTTTAGTTGAAAAAACTTAAGGTGACCCATTTTTTAAACTTTTTATGTTAGATTATTTTTTTAATTATTTCAAAAATAATATGTTTATTTCTGGTAAGTTTTTATCTTCGGATCTACCGGATCTGCCCTGATGATGGACACTGCAACGCTGTCCGAAACGTCGGCTAAAGAAGGAGTTAGCGCAACACGGCATAACACCCCAAAAACAAACAACAAAAATGTTTATTTCTGATAATAAAATAAATTTGAAATCATAATTCGTCACCTTTCAAAAACAGTTTTCAGATATGTTAAGAAATATTCCATTTATTTGAATTTAATTAAGTCACAGGTTTTCTGACAGCATCTTTAATTATAATAATATTAGGTTAATTTATATAGCGCTGTTTCGTGAAAAATCACCTCAAGGGCACTGTACAAATATATTGAAGAATAAATATAATGGTCGATATGATGCCGGAAGCCTGGAGGGGTTAAATATTTAAAAAGTTGACAAGACACTAATTAGTTAGATCTATATTTTTTACTCAAATTAAGGTAATATCAGGGCTAGTAAGTTGTATGTCAAATGTTAATTTTATTTCAAATTCTTCTTTTAGCGATGATGAATCCACGCCAGCAAAGAAAAGCAAAGTTGGTAAGAAAGGAGTCGCTGTAGATAGCAAGGGTAAAATCCAACCGGTCCTGGCTGAAGAGAAAAAATCCATGGTTCCTGACACTGACGAGGAAACTGATGATTCTGAGGTTGAGAGTGATCTCGGCGATGAAGAAGTAGCTTCTGATGAAGAACTGGCTTCCGACGAAGAAGTACAAGAAGGATCCGATGATGGCAGCGATGACGGATCAGATGATGAATCTGATTGATTGAATGTTTATATATTTTGACACAGAAAATATATGTACTGTAATAAAACAAACCATTTGAATAAATCCATTACTTATTTTCAAAACTATGTTTGATTTTTATTTATGAAATAAATTATGTACATATCATCTTTCTGACATTAATATTTTAAATGTCAACCTGAGAAAATTTAATTCAACTATCGTTGATACCAGTAAATGAAACAATTCTAGTAGTATTTTTCTTCTAATTTATTTTTTAAAGAAATAAACTATGATAAAAAAATACATTGAACTAAATCCTAATATGTAGATTGTTTTTTTTTTAAATTTCAAGCCTGTAAGGTTTGCATACTACATAATGACTAAAATAATATTTGTATAAAAAAGTATGCAGAAATTTCATTTCCTAAACTGGTTGTAAAAAAAATAAAATTAGTATTGCAATTAAAAAATAACATAAGAAGAGATCATTCTTTAAAATAAGAATATGTATACAAATAATATAAGTGTTTAAGAAATAATCAGTACGATAGATATGCAAGACAGCTTTTTTTATCAATAAAATAATAGTGTCCCAAGAAATATTTTGGTATTCTATGAAAACCAAATAAATAAGACTGAATTAAAAACACACAAGTTAAAAAATTAGAGAAATGTCATAAAATTTCAATTATTTCTTATTGTAAATAGTTTGAACCAGTCAGCCATATAAATTACACAAAGCATATCTAAAACAACAATGGACCTAATTTTTTTGACAACTAGATGGGATTGTAAAATATAAATGCAGTTATTAAAAATAATACTGATACATTGAGACAAACTGCGGGGAGCACTTAATATAGTACAGTTTGGTTTTTGTTGGAAGAGATTGAAGGATAAATGTTATTTGTAGGCATCTGGGGTGGACCAGAGACAACTGCGTCTTTTAGGACCACTTCTAACTCTTGGAGCGGCCGTAATCTTCTCACGTCAGCATCGGAGCGGATGCGGGTGTCGGGGAGCTTTCGTATTCGATTCACCTTTGAACATACCAAGATAATATTCAAATTAGCCTACAATAATACAGATTTGCTGATCTTGTTTTGAAAGAATAATTGTTTGAAAAGATCGGCAGCCATGTATATGGGGAGTTTTGGTAATTTTGAATAGGTGAAACCAATCAATGACAGATCAAAATAAAGGATCTTCCACACCCTTTGATATAATGTACATACATATTCTAATTACAGTGACAATTTTGTCTAATTTAAAATACATAATAATATTTATGACTTATGTTTGCAGGTCATCACTACATAGAAACTTAAATTGTTTATTTTTTGGAATAACTTTATTGAGTAAAACCTCAAATTGTAATATTTAATTATTGAAGACAATATTAGCGATTTCTAAACGAAAATCTGAAACAGAAAAATCAGAAAGGGATACGGTCACAATGTGACCTTCTGTTTCAGATTTTCGTTTAGAAATCGCTAATATTGTCTTCAATAATTAAAAATTAAATTGGTCAGTTTAATAGTTTACAAATATTATTGAGAAGATTTCTTTTTTAATCAATAATCTTGGAAAACAGATATTTACCTGTTCCGGTGGAACAGCTAGCTCCTGGCAGCAGACTGCCAGTAAATTTTGATAGGTGACATGTCTAGAAAGTTCCACTTCAATGAAGTCCGTATCGGAAGAATTGGCAATACGGATTTTAATAACCGTTTCTGAAAGTAATACAAAAATTTATTGGTAAAAAAATATATATATATTTATTTTTGAATACACATATGTACGGTCAGAAACTTTTTCTAAGAAATTAATTGGAGCTAAATCTTGGTGCGATTTTATAGCATTACTAAATAACAGTACGTAGCAATCTAATTTTTAGATCAGCATCAAAGGATCGATACATATGCCCGAACTTTAGCGAGATCAATAGAGCTAACAAAATAAAATACATACATATTTTGTAATTTGAGCAGTAAAAGATTGGCCTGTGGGGCACTCACTTTCGCATGATTCTGGCCCAGCTACATCCAAAGTTAAAAGAGGGATTCAATGTTTATTGGAGCCCTATAAAGTGGTGCGAAAAGCGATTCAAATTTGTTTTCGCTGCATTTGCCTAAACATTGTATAATTCTTGGCAAAGTTTATTGGAATTTTCATAAAAGTTTTTTATAAAGCAATTACTGTGTATTCTATTCTAATTTTCTGTGTGATTGAGCGGCACCCAAAATTTAATTTTTCGCAGAATGTATAGGTCGAATGGTATTCAACGCGAATTTAAAATGTGGCTTATCTTTATTCCATTGACAAGTACTGTTGAAATATTCAAGAAGATCTTTACTTCATTCAGATACGTGAAAAAACAAAGTCACAATTCTCGGCAGCGTCGATCTCCCGCCATTTAATCGGTAAGTACCTTTATCATTCTGGCTTCAGTTTTGTTTACTTAATTTTATGTTTTGACTATATCATAAATTATTAATTTTAGTGTGGGACGGGTTCGTAGCTTACATGTTTATGTTATTGCAATAAAAAATTCAAGGTTTCAGAACAAGATAAGCGTTTAAAATGATAAATAAAGAAAGTCAAAATCGAGCCGTGCATGATGGATATCTGAGCTGATTTGTTGAGCGGTGTATGCGTTAATTGGGAACAGCCAAATTGGCTTGATGAAATTAGTACAATAGATACTATGAAAAGGGTGTTAGGCTAGGCCTCCAATATCTCCCATTGTTTCTATTATCTATTATCGTACCGCAGGAAGTCAGTAATCAGCAAGAGACCTAACCTAACCCTCGCAAATATCTGAGGGTTACTGTACAGCTCAATTGAAATCTGTCCTACTGACATACCTTGGCTCATCAGTCTATCATGCCTATTAAACCTTACATGTTGTGTAAAGAATGTTGGCTCATTAGCTATTAAACCCCAGCACTTTGTGGAGAAATTAGTTTACCTTGTAAAGAGTGCTGGCTCATCAGGCTATCGTGCCTATTAAACCCCATCATGTTATGCGGGGGGTCGTAGGGCAGGCGATCAGTGACAGGGGAGCGACTGTTGGGGGACACGGGGGGGGATTCGCAGGACTGCAGCAGGGTGGCCACCTCCAGCGAGGTGGTCAGGTCGCGCGGGGTTTGCCCCGTGATGGTGCGGATGGTGATATCTGAACCCCGCGACAGCAGAAGGGACACCATGGAAGTTTGGGAGTTCTTGCATGCCCAGTGTAATGCAGTCCTAGAAATATCAAAAGATTAGGTGAATTATTTTATGTATTTATTAACATTCTATACCCATTGCTGGCCAGAGATAAGCACCTAATAACTACTTGCAATACACTAGCGCCATTACCAGCATACCATCCCGGACTCATCTACCATAAATAACGGCCTTCGTAACTCTCGACATGATGGGCCACATCTCTGGACACGGACAGCATGCTCGTTTATCCAATCTACGTACTATAAATCCCTTAAGTATATTTTATTTATTAGGCAGTATGGCCTATATATATTTATAAAATAAATATATATAGGCCATACTGTGCCTATATATATTTATGCCTATACAGGGTGTCCGGGGGTAAAGTGCAGTAACTTCGTGGGGGGATTCTACATGATCGTAGGAGTAAAAAAGATAAATAACTTTTTCCGAAATTCCAATTTTTTATTTTTCATACAAAAAGACATACCTGCTAAAAAGCCATAGTGTAGGTGCAAACTTACCCGATAAATTCGCAAGTGTGAACGTGGCAACGTTGCATATTTGTGAGTGGCGCGTATCCATGGAAACCGCATGTGAATTGTAAACAATAACAACACAGAGTTCGCCGTATGTTTTGATATTTTACCAAATTCAAAAAGAGAACTGCACTAAAATCACGTTACACTTTTTATTATAAAAAATATTAATAACTCATTGAACACTTAACTAATTTCATCGCTTTTTACTAATAGGCCACTTGCATCATATTTTTTAATTTTTTTTTCCGGTTAAGGAAAATATTCTAAGACATTCTGTATTATTATTATTTTTTTAATCGTATTTTTGAAACCCTGGGGATTTTTTGAAAATTTCAATCCGAAAAATCAGACCTTTTTTTATAAACCGGAAAGACGGGACATAATTTTATAGGTGAGAAAAAACAATGATTACATAGCCGAAAATCATTTAAAAAAAAGAACGTTTTCCACACGAATGACACAGCAGAATAACGAGGCATACCAAAAATATTACATCTCATAAATATTTTTTTCCTTGATCCATCTTATTGATCATAAATCATTATAATGTACAACGTCTATATTAATAAATCCAATGTAATATACTTGTACTTGTAAATTATAATAATAATAAGAATATTATAAAATTTGATTTTGATAAAATCAGCACCATAACCATTATACCTCTAAAACACGTACCGACATCTAAATTGTACGGGGTTCTCTTCACATCTGTCAAAAATTCAAACCAAATGAAAAGTTCGCAGAGAACAAACAATAAATCTAGTGAACGAATTCAAAAATTCTTAGATAAATTAAATTTTCAAAGTTGTTTACTCCGCCCGTCAAATTTTGTGACACATTACATTCAAAGCACGATTTACTAATAGCGGGGGGTGCGGGGGACAGTTTACCAGCTGACCGATTGAATTCGGGTGCCGGGCGTAGCGGGGATTAGTTACCGAGGGGGCGCGGGATGTAGATTTGGCAACGACGAAAAAAATAATGCCGTCTAGGCACGTCGGAGAAATTTTTCGTTATTAGCTTAAAAGTACATCTAAAAGTTGGAATTTCAGAATAAGTTATTTATCTTTTTTACTCCTACGATCACGTAGAATCACCTCCCGAAGTTACTGCACTTTACCACCGGACACCCTGTATATATTTATAATACATTTATGCCTGTATATATTTATAATATATTTATGCCTATATATATTTATAAAATAAATGTATATAGGCCATACTGCCGATAGCTCCATTGTAGTTATGACTCGTTCACGAAAGAGCCGCACAGTTGAGCTAGCTCTTTTTGATGAGCCGTATTCGTACGACTCCCGGTAAACTGTACCACGGCTCAATTGAACGGTCAACCTTTTTTGTCAAGAGATATTTTAGAAAAATGGCGCCATTAAAATTATCCAAGTATTAATTGTTATTACATATTCAGGGACGTTAACGGCGTCTGACAGTCCGACATCTGGACTTGGACATATATACCTACACCTACTAACTAAATAGCATCTTATTTTTCTCGTGGTATATACCGGTACCAAGTCGTATGATCATTCATACCTTTACACTGGGAGCCGTAGCAGGGAAGCCATTCCGAGGGAGCCGTATTGGGCGCGCATATTATTCTCATTGCTCATATGCTCTGAGGCCACGGCTCCTGTTCAATTGAGTCGACTCTTTGAGCCGTACAAATACATTGAGCTGGTTCCGTGGCTATCGCTTGTAACAAAATGAGTCATGACCCATCGCTACTCCATTGGTCTACATTTATATTTAGAGTCTCATTACTACTGGTGTAATAATCTTGATCTCTATACTCAGAGGAAATGATAGTTGTTCTATTGTAACTTCTCCCTCTTTCTCGTAAATGACACGCATAACAGATGTGCACTTATTAGCGGCTAGAAATTTCTACTAAGATTCTTAGTGGAAATAAAATGAAAGCAACATAATTCAATGATGAATTTATGCATAAAAAGCTACATAACAAGGTATTTCATGATAATTTTTACTTTAGTTATATTCATTGAATTCGCTATGAATTAAATGCGAGAGAATAGATTGAAAAATAAAAACCATTTTGCGTCCACAAATAATGATAAAGTTAAGACTTTGGTAAGCGAAGGATGTAGCAGTCCCTACCTTTATATTATTAATATAGTAAGAGAAACTTATTACTTTTGTAAATTGATGGTTTAATTAAAAATGGACATCGTGTTGTAAAAATATCTTGATTCTAATCAACTATTTCAAAATACATGGATTTGGAACCGTTAGACTACATAATTTGGTATACGAAATGGGAGAGGGCTAGTTACAAAATACATAATGTAATCGAAATATCAATGAATTACCAGCCGTTCAGCGAATTTCTTGAATTAATGTCCACGCCACTATCCAAGTACTTTATGGCGGATTCAAAATCTCCCAGGCAACAGGCTTCTCTGAGCTTTTCCTCCAAGGCGCGTTTATCCATTTCCAATATTTGCTTCCAAAACCTTTGACTTTGGTTGTAGTCCGATCGGATTGACATTTAGGTGACAGTTACTCCAACATTGCCATTACGATGAAACTAATAAATCATAAAATCGGTAATTTTATGAACATTATTCTTAAGCTATGTGTACACCGAAGAAAACTTTTTTTTTAAATGTTTAAACCACTGAGCCTAGGTCAGACCTCAATTTAGATAAAACAAATGTAGTGAATTGATAATGTATTCCGATGAGAGGAAGTCTGATGCAAATAAAATGTTGAAGTTATTGATATAAGATGAGACAAAAAAACTTACTAGATTTGGTTGTTGATTTACAAATCAAGATGGAAATGACTAACTTTTCAAAGGAACTTCCACATCGAACGTAAACAAGAAGTATCTGTATCACACCAACGAATATTTTGTTATACACACTAACAAAGGAGTATATTTTTCAAATTGAAAAAATAACAGTAGCTAGTATGAACCAAAAAACCACAAAAATAAAAATAGTTTGTCATTCATAATCTCCCGGCAATCAAGTCTTGACGTTATTAGTAGCAACAGAACTATCAAATCGAGAGTATAAATTTATTTATTTTTTAAAATTAAACAATAACTTTGTAAACATCACTTATAGGTAAATACTTAATGCCGACCGGGTTTCGCTACAACACGTAGCCTCATCAAAGTTAGAAACTTCGCCTCTATAAAGGCCTACAAAAAACGTGAAACCATAAACAAAAAACTAATTAACCTTAATCTGTCACAACATAAAAAGAATAACAATGATCCAATAAAATATACCCATCAGTTCTTCGACCGGGTACAGAATCTCTCATCAGTTCTGTTCCAACCAAACGAGCTGACTCTGTTATCTAAAGGTTTAAAATACAACTTAGATTATAATAAAAAGAATTACATTAGTGCAGTGGAAAACGTTGCAGTGGACATCGAGACCGCGTTATATAATAAACCTGGACCACCTCTATACAAAAGTGCAGAAACAATAAAAAAGCTCGTTCCTACACTTAAAGTCAACTATAATCGTGAAACATCCATTATGCTGAACATCAGGAAGAAATTAAAGGATGAACAATTAATGTTAACAAAGGCTGATAAAGGCAACACGATAATTATAATGAATAAAAGTGACTATAATTCCAAAGTGCAAGACTTTATTAACACGGACAAATTTGACATTCTACCTAAAGACCCCACTACCAAATACCTAGATAACATTAAAAGTGCCTTGAATTCATGCAAATCCCCAATCTTTCAAGACAATTCATACCAACAAGTAAAATTTCTAACAAAAAATCCATTGGCCCCTAAATTATATGGTTTCTTAAAAATCCATAAAAGTGACAAACCTATTAGGCCCGTCGTGTCAAGTTGTAATTCTCCGAATTTCAAAACAGCTTCATTTATAACTGAAGTATTTAATAATTCTAAAGTGTTTGCTCCGAAATTCACCATTAAGAATTCATTCGCTTTGATTGATGAACTGAAAAATCTACATATTCCGAATAATTCAAAATTAGTCTCATTTGATGTTGTTAACTTATTTCCAAATATTCCCGTAGATGAAAGTAAAAGCGTATTGTTCAAATTATTACAAAATTCAAAACTACCAAATAATTTCTCTAAGGAACTTTCTCACCTATTTAATGTTTGTCTAAGTCAAAATTATTTCCAATACAATGAACTTTTTTATCAACAAACAGATGGCCTGGCAATGGGAGCTCCGACCTCTCCTCTCATCGCCGACATATTTATGGACAATCTAGAGAATAACATTTTTAACTGTAAATCGCCATTATTAAGGAATTTGTTATTGTGGAAGAGATATGTCGATGATGTTTTCTGTATTTGGACAGGTACTGAGCGCCAACTTGATTCCTTCCTAAAACTAATAAACTCTTTTCATACAAAAATTAAATTCACAATAGAAATAGGAACTAATTCTAGCTTAAACTTTTTAGATCTCACCCTATCAATCATTAACAATAAAATAGAATTTAAAATCTATCGTAAACCCACTTACACTGATACAACTATTAATAATTCATCTAACCATCCCATCTCCCACAAACATTCTGCTTTCCATTCCATGATCCATAGATTAGTTACCGTCCCGTTATCAAATTCCAACTTCTTATTAGAATTAGCGACGATTAAACAAATCGCGATTAATAATGGCTATAATGCAAATATGGTCAATAACATCCTAAATAAGAAATTAAAAAGATTATCGACAAGTAAATTTTTATTTAACAGCTCCCCTCATAATAATAATAAATCAACTAATAATAATCAACCTCAACAATGGCGTAGAATTTTGTACATCGATGATTTCTCTCAAAAAAGCATAAAAAACCTCCCACCAGATATCAAACCAGCTTTTTACACTAACAATAGTATAAGTAAATTTTTGATGAACGTTAAGGACAAAGAACATCCGTTAAATCACTCAGGTATTTACTCACTGCAATGTAGTGACTGTCCCGCGTTTTATATAGGCAAAACAGCGCGTAATATCAAAACACGAGTCAAAGAACACCTAAGATGTTTATCCAGCAATGGGTTCTCCGAATTTGCAAACCACCTCATAGAAACCAACCATACGTTCGACAAAAATACTGGCGTCAGTCTATTACATAAAAACGGAATAGGTCTTAGGTTAGATAACTTAGAAGCGCTAGAGTTAAGGAAAGCCAAAAAAAGGCATTAAGTATTTACCTATAAGTGATGTTTACAAAGTTATTGTTTAATTTTAAATTATAATGTCACATCACAAAGTAACCGCTTCATATGAAGAAAAAAAAAAAAAAAATTTTTATGTATTATTTATAAACGCTCTGATATATATGCATGTTAGCTATGGCAAGATGTATGTATCATGAATGTTGGCTTTTACAAAACAAAGACAACAAGAAGTTTTTTTTTAATGTTTAGATTACAAAAAATAAAAACTTGAACATAACGCACGGTAGAAATAAAGTTGCATTAGGAAAAGAATACATACCTACGAACAAAAAAAATCGGAAACCAGTTTTTAAATTAGATAGATAATAAAAATAATATTAAAAAAATAATGTAGGTTTATAATAGCCAATAATAGCGATGGCCACAATCGAAGAATCACGAATAATTTACTCGATCTTTTTAATCATCGAAATATTTCGATTCATTATCATGGACAAATCGATTCTGTCAAAACTCATCACACAGTCCAAAACAATCGTTTTAAAACATCGTCGAAAAAGGAATCAATTCTGTCAAAAATTAATACACAGTCCGAGACAATCCTTTTGAAAATCATTCGAAACCACAGCTAAAAAAATTGTAATGTATTTGTCTTCTGTTTTCGTATGATTTTTTATAACTTTCATCGAATCGACGTTTTTGATAATTTTGATTATAAAATCTAGTGTCTTCATACTATTGTTAGGTATTTATTATATGTGATTTACAAAAATTAAATGGATGTCATACATAATACCAAGATCATCTGTACAGAAAATCTTTCTTAGGACGGGTTGTTTCGGAGAATTTGAACAATTCATCAAATTTCAACGTTCATTTTCGGGTTCTGTGAAAGACTTATTCAAGTTCTGTTATTATATCATTGTAGGCTAGTTGCTTGACAAAACTGAAATAAAAACAGAACTTGAAAAAAATCTTTCACAGAACTTGAAAATGAACGTTGAAATTTGATGAATTGTTCAAATTCTCCGAAACAACCCGTCCTTAGTAACTCTTATTACAACATTTTCAAATAATCCTCGTGATCCGCTTTGAACGTAACAAGTAACAACCAACCCCACCAACTAAAATGTTTCAGAAATCGGTATTTGATTATAATACCCATCGCTAGAAAGCGTTCACCATAGATCATAAGAAGCTTTTACACAACTGTCAATTATGATTTTGACAGCAGTGTTTTAACCTTAAATATTTCGAGGTTAGAAAACTGTAATAATAAAAATAAAGTTTTTATGAGCTGTATCAGCTCAAACAGCTGTACATAACAATGCCTTCCCTCAGCTATTGCATATTAAGACGGCTGAAGTTGTATTCTTTAGATTATTACAAATGTTTTATCAAAAGGTGAGTAAATGTTTGCAGTATTGTTATTTTGTGTTCGTATTAATAATTCTTGTGTCGGTAGTGAAGAAAGCAGATAAATTTATTAAACATTTACTTATGTTATCTTCAATAATTGCAAAATCATTTGATAACTATTCGGGATCTCTGACCACAGATAATACATAAAAAAATATATATATTTATAACCCTTTGATTCACCTAAATTACTATAAAAGGCAACTATCTGCATTTGGGAAATTTTCGTCATTCTAATTTTAAATTAAGTAAAATGAAAATTCACTTTCGTTGAATGGGATAACAACCATTGAAAAGCGTGGCCAGCGATCCTGAAAATATAAGTTATATTTAAATATATATTATAAATCAAGTTTTCATTTAATTTTTCTTTTATTATTCGATAGCAAGAAGAATGCACGCAGTTAAAAACACAAATTCAAATTGTAATTATTTATCTAACCGCCGGACTCCTAGATGCTGATTTTGGAAATTAAATTTTATTTCAACAATTACTTCAAGAAACAACTGTTCACAATCGCAAAATAGATTATTAGGTTTAAGTACCTCATAGTAAATAGGTTATTAAGGTTTAAGTACCTAATAGTAAATAGGTTATTAGTTTTAAATACCTAATAGTAAATAGGTTATTAGGTTTAAGTAAAATATTATATTATATTGCCGATTGAGTCGTACAAATCTGTACCCGAATTCGCCCGTGGGAAGAGCGATACGCTATTTAAATATATTAGATAAAAATTTCGACATATTCTTCGGAAAATTCAATGAGTTTGTAAGGTTTTTGGCGCTACATTCTCACTGTGGAAATGGTACTTTTACAATTAGTTAGATAAAATATCTGTAATGTTGTAAATTTTTTTGTACACAAATAAAATAAATAAATAAATAACCTATTTGGTTAATTGAGCTATTTGCACGTATTTAGATTGCAATGAAATTTTCGCAAGTGTCGCTACGTACTAAAAAGCGTCTAAAATGGCGGCAAAGGGATTGTTTCATAAGCTAAATTTAAAACTTTTATTGAATAATAATGGAATTATAATGCATCTTTTACTATCTCTCCCAACATAATTAATGCCCTGAGATGATTTTATCACGAAAACGGCGCTATACAAATAATCCAATCATTATTATTATTATTATAAATAGTTGTTTCTTGTAGTAATTAGGTTGAAACGATGTGTAATTTCCATAATCTGTGCCTATCAAAAGTACGGCGGTTAGGGAAATATTAACCATAAATATTTTCTCATGAACTTATATTGTACACAAATGTATGTTACAAATATACAAGGGATATGGAAAAAAAAACTGTAACCAAGTTAGCAGAGTTATAATTAACAATATACATATTTATTTCAGGTCATACTGCTCGGCTAAAGAAGTGAAAGATAAAGGAGAAGAGAAGAAAAACTTGTTTTTCAATGATATATCTATAGACAGAATAAGAAACTTCAGTATTGTGGCCCATGTAGACCATGGCAAGAGCACGCTGGCTGACAGGCTTCTAGAAATCACCGGAGCAATTAGAGCGGGCGAAAATAAAGCCCAAATGCTCGATAAACTGCAAGTATGTCATTATTTATATTACATTTTGTACTATGATAAATATTTACTACTTAGACACTACGCATAATTACCAAAAACAATATGTACTTCGTTTCAACTTAATTACTATTAAAATTATTTAAATTATGGGAAATGGATAATAATAAAACATTATTTAATCCATTATTATTTAAATAGCAAACAATCTCTTATTATCAAAATAGCAAACAATCCATTATTATTTAAATAGCAAACAATCTCTTATTATTAAAATAGCAAACAATCCATTATTATTTAAATAGCAAACAATCCATTATTATTTAAATAGCAAACAATCCATCATTATTTAAATAGCAAAAAATCAATTATTATTTAAATGGCCAACAATCCATTATTATTTAAATGGCAAACAATCCATTATTATTTAAATAGCAAACAATCCATCATTATTTAAATAGCAAACAATCCATTATTATTACATAATTACTAGCTGACTGGTTTGGGGTTTGGGGTTTGGGGTAAAGTTTTGAGGTTGTAAATTCTAGAGTACCTGACAACTGGGTGCATTTTTAAGGTGGAAATAATATTTTTGTATTTTAATTAAAGTATTTATTTTTTGGAATAACTTTATTGAGTAAAACCTCAAATTGTAATATTTAAATATTGAAGACAATATTAGTGATTTCTATACGAAAATCTGAAACAGAAAAATCAGAAAAGGAAACGGTCACATCTGGGACTCGAACCCAGGACCCCTGTCTTTCCGGGACAGTGCTCTACCAACTGCGCTAATGGGACCCTATTCTCCTCGGTCACTTTTAACTGTATCATACTTCGAATAAGAACTACTAACATTGTCTTCATTTTTTCACCGCACATTTTTATTGGCAACTATCTTTATGTATGATCGCAAGATTCAACCCGAACTAAATGCAATCCAGACAGCGTCTTTTAGATAAACCTATCTTATTTTTTTATTTAATGTGCGACATCTGTTGACTTTTCTGCAAGTCTAGAATAAATATTTATTTTTCGGAATAACTTTATTGAGTAAAACCTCAAATTGTAATATTTAAATATTGAAGACAATATTAGTGATTTCTAAACGAAAATCTGAAACAGAAAAATCAGAAAAGGAAACGGTCATATCTGGGACTCGAACCGTTTCCTTTTCTGATTTTTCTGTTTCAGATTTTCGTTTAGAAATCACTAATATTGTCTTCAATATTTTAATTAAAGTATTTCTTTCATTTGATCGTGCTGTCTTCCTCAGGAGTCTTCGATCTCTTTAACCATTCACTTCCAAGTCATACATTCTCCTTACTCCTCTTTATTCATTCATCACTTATGTCTCATTTTACCACAAATAATTATTTGATTCATGTCTGCCTCGAGCATCCCCGACTCTTTCTACCATTCGCTTCATGTAGTATCATGAAATCCACATTGTTACTGTTAAAAACTACATTACGTCGACTTTACCAATTTGTCTACTCATCCAACAAAGGGACATCCCCAGCATGTCAGGCGAAAATATATTCAACATATATTTGAATATATTTTTTTAATATATTCAACATATATTTGAATATATTTTTGAATACATTCAACATATATTTGAATATATTTTTGAATACATTCAACATATATTTGAATATATTTTGAAGACGTAAAATAAATACTCATGCAATCATGGAATTAAGAAGAAAACTAGAAGTGCCTTCCATACAAATTTGAATGGAAACAAATGTTCCATGTTGCCCAATAACCCGGCGGTCACTTACCCTCGCCTGACATCGTAGATCTCCATCCCATTTGAATATTGGAAACACAGTTTTGTTTCGGAAATTTCAGCCTCGATTAGTCAAATATTTGGATCATGAAACGCGCCCACACCAAAAATGGTGTCGCGAAACTGCAACTCCACTGTATGAGTTGGTGTTAGAAGGTGCTGCTGGGATAAGCCCTATGCAACACGCTCGGAGGACCAGTACCAAAAGTATGTCAACCGCAATTATGTAATTAGGGACAATTCATTTCTTTGCATCCACTAAACTGGATGGACAGTAATTCCTCAATGTTTTAAATCTGGGCTTCTGGAACAGAACAAAGCCCAGATTGGAGTATAGGAGAAAAAGGATTCACCTCCGTCTGAGGTATCATTTTATACTTAAGAATATTCCGTGGTCTCCATTATTTCAAACATCCATCCGTTCCTTCTGTATCAATTTACACTTAACAATATTCCGCGGTCTCCATTATTTCAAACATCCATCGGTTACATACATACATACATTCGGTCGATTGTTGCTTAAGGATGGGAAGGGTATTTTTACCTTTTGCGCCGGCTTCATTTCAATGGCAGAAAAGAATAAATTATCCAATGTTTTTGTATTAATATTATATGCCAATCTCTTTCTAAAGGTCCCAACTATATGTACATAATTATCAAATCACAACACAATTCTTCTTTTTATATTTATATTTGTGTCTTTCGTGTACACTGATATTTCAACAAAGGGACCTTTTATTATTGAATACCTGACACTTGATAAGCAATGCTTTTGAAGATTAACGAAGTAAGTAATTTTTCGGTTAGTCATTTTATAGCTTGGGTTTGCTGAGTTAGTATGTAGAAATTTTTATTATTTTTGAAGATATAGCGATTTAAAACAAATTAAAATAATTTATGCGGGACCTTTATTTTCGCCCGTCGCCAGCGGTCCGCCGGTGCAAAAGATACCCGCCTGAAATGTGTTAACAATATTCTGCAGTATCCATTATTTCAAACATCCATCCGTTCCATCTGAGTTATCAATTTACACTTAACGATAATAATATTTTATTTCTTTATTCTTTGTATGCAATGAATTCTATTTGTAATCTATTTTAGGTTGAAAGGGAGAGAGGTATAACTGTAAAGGCAGTGTCGGCGTCCCTTAGCTATAACTACAAAGGACAGCAATACCTTTTAAACCTGATTGATACTCCGGGGCACGTGGATTTCTCTAATGAGGTAAGAACAAATAAAATATTTTTTTGTGCATTTAAAAAGTATATAAGTACCACTTAAACAGTAAAACTGATAGAAGCGTGTTGTGGACATATCCATGTGTCATAAGTAAGCTCAATTTTTCCTTACTTCTGGTGAAAATGAACATTTTCAAATATCTAAATTCCTAGGAGTCAAAAATCAATATATATCACACTTATCTAGAGTGGCGGTTCATAGGCTTTTTCACTGGGGTTTCAGATTTTCAAGGGAAGATATAATATTTATATACCTAATTTATCACAATTAGGGAGTTCCCTCATTTTTAATTTCAAGCATTTTTCACACAAACTCTCATTATTTTTTATGTAAACAACACTATATTTCGCCATTGTACAATAGTAGGTATACCTAACAAGAATAACTGCGACAAATCAAGCAACTGCTTTCTAGATGAAAGCTTAAACCAAACTAGGGAAAGCGCAACACAATATTGCATAACTAACGACATAAGACAATACAGCGTTTGCCGAAACTTTCGCAGCTAAGGAATATAATATTTTTTCTTAAAAAGGGTTGAATTTTGAATACGAAAACAAAAGCATACTCCATTTAGATCTGTTTTACTATTAGATTTACAAATGAACAAGAAAATACTAATGTACAAAAATTTACTAATTACTATAAAGTAAAATAACATTTATCTTGCATCTAGTTGCAAGGTCCAGCTGCCGGCGCGGGCGTAAGGCTTGGCCAATCTCGGTGACACTTGTCAAACTCCGGAGGTTGCGTGGCACCAAACTATGTAATAGCAATAGTGCTGCCATCGTTATACTAATCGCGGCGCACAAGGCTAGAAATAGTTTTAGCGTAAGTTATTGGATTTCACCGTAAGGGGGAATGTGTTGTTTTGGTTTTTTTTTGTAAGAAGTATTTTGTGCTGATTCTATAGCGCACAACATGGGAATATCAGGTTGCTCTTCGACCGTATTTTTCAGTTGCGTGGATTTTAAAGACGGAATTTTAATGGCTTGCTGTTTATAATGTGCTAATATGTATTATTACTATGCCAGTTTGTCTTATTTTCTCATTATTTTAATGGGGTTCACTGCTTATCTATGTCTGTACAGCGGTAAGTATATACAATAGTATAGTAAGTACTTATTTGTTAATGGTAAGTATTTAATAATGAGTAAATACTTATTATTAAATACTTTATATATAAAAGCGAATACCGCTTAAGCAAGACTATGGCATCCCCAATTTGGGTACTGGGAAAAGAAGCAGATGGGGAAAGTTTGTAAAGTGGTTTTTATTTATAAGAATGAACTCTTACAGGTGGTCAGATCAGTGCAAGCTTGCCAAGGTGCTATATTATTAGTGGATGCAAATGAAGGTCCCCAAGCGCAAACAGTGGCCGTGCACTCTTTGGCCGTTCGTCAAAAATTAGCCATAATCCCGGTCCTTAATAAAATAGACCTTCCGCGAGCCGACCCCGTGCGGTCCAAAAACCAACTCAAAACCCTCTTCAAGATCGAACCAAAAGACGTACTAGAAGTCTCGGCAAAGAAAGGCTGGGGAGTTAAAGAAGTTCTCGACGCCATCGTGGAACGAATTCCCCCTCCAACTGCAGCCAAAGATGGTTACTTCAAAGCGTTGGTGTTTGATAGCTGGTACGATAAATACAAAGGAATCATGTGTCTAAGCTACATTCAAGGTGGATCCATAAAGCTAGGAGATTCGGTGAGATGGTACGCTGGAAATAAACTGCTCACTGCTAAATATATGTATCTCTTAACTCCAGAAGAGATACCAGTTGAAAAAGCAACCGCAGGACAAGTAATCGTGATCGGTTGTGGGCCGAGGAGCGGAGGCGCCGTGGGAGATGTGTTGATCTCCGGTAGTATTCCCTTTGATCCAGTCGAAGAGAAGATCGACAAGTCTGGGCCACGACACATGGTGTTTGCGGGGTTATATCCTGCGGACCAATCTCAACATCCAAATGTGCAGAATGCTCTCACTAAACTTTGTATGAATGATGCGTCTGTCAGCTTGGCTGTAGATTCCAGGTAAATAAGCTTTAGATAAATAACAAACGGCTGCATGGCCTTTTTCATACAAAACATAAAGCCGTTTCTCTCTTAGTGCAAGTGCTTTTTGTATTATGAAAAATAATTATATTTCCTTTAGTGGAAAACTTAGCAAAAGGATTCCATTTCTTCATAATTTTTGACCGAGTCTCTGTCACAATACATTTTGTTACACATGTAAAAAAAAAATCAAAGTAGAAATTCTTTTTATTTTTATGGTTTTTGAGGTGAGTTTCATTCTCCATACCATTCCATGATAATATATTTTTAATGTACTATGTTTATAGCATTGTTTTTTGAATGACAGCTGTATCATACTTCAAAGCTATTATCAAACTCTCCTGACAGCATAGACATCCAAATAAAATGACAAAAATGATAGTCCATCAAAGCAAAGTTGCACAGAACGCCGACGGGGCGTGACCGTCTCCCTTACTGTAATTTGTCAATAAATTAATCTGAGAGTATACAGTCAACACACATTGTAATATCACCACTTAGTTTGCGAAAATAAAATCCGCTTACTAGACCTTTTTACAATAGCTCAAAATTTGCTGGCTGCGTAAAAAATCCCGAATTGGGGGAGCAAAAGTTCGGGCTTGTTTACAAAACTGAGTATTTTGTTACACTATTTAGTGAGACACTTTCACAATTGTGTTATAATTTACCCATCTCACTCATTTTTACCTTTTTAACTGTTTTTACGAACATTCCGATTCTACGCAGAAAAGTCCTACGTTGGACTCATTGCATTATTTTAGTTTTCTGCACAGGGTCTGGTTATTTAAATGTTCGCTCTTCGGAGTTCAACGTAAGACTGATGTTGTTGACTTCTGTCTTCATTTTATGATCAAATGCTGCAGTCAAATTATTACTAGTGATTTTTGTTGTATACTGTGACATGTAATTATTGTGTATGGTATATTTATACTGTTGATATTGAATAAATTATTCAAAGCATTCCCTCGTGGTGCCAAACATATGGTCAAGTGGTTTGCCGCTAGCTCGTCGAAATGACACCCCGATTTTATGTTAGAGCAAGTCATCAATTTGGATGTTTATGCCTGACAGCAATAAAATTAAAATATATTCATTTATATTGTAAGTTGTTCACAATTTTTTGTATGTTATTTATTCAGTCCAGCATTAGGACAAGGCTGGAGGGTTGGATTTCTTGGATTATTGCATTTGGAAGTTTTTACCCAACGCCTCTTCCAAGAACACAAAGCCGAAGCAATACTGACAGCACCTTCAGTCCCATATAAAATTAAGTATGATCTATTAAAATATGTACATTTTTTCTTAAGTAACATCAAATGGTAGCAATGTTTCCCGTCCCCCCTTTATGGAAAGACAACTCCTTGGGAGTCATGTTGTGGCATCGGGAGACATAGACAAACACTCAATGATAACCCTGGTAAACTTCATTACAATAACTTGAGCTAGCTAAAGAAATAATGTGAAATGGAACAATGGACCTATGACCTGAGTGAACTACGCAGACCGTCTACATTTTAATATCATGTGAAATAATTATTAATTTTAAATTTTCAACCTTTACAGGATCAAGGGTGCTAAAAATATTAAACTCCACGGAACGGACATAATCACAATCACAAACCCAGCCAATATTCCAATGATGTCAAATATTGAAGAATTCTACGAGCCTTTTGTTATTGGTGAGTGCTGTACAAATTATTCTTCTTATTATATTTTAATTCTGATTGTTAGTTGTTACCAGAGTATAATATATACTATTTAACTGAAAATCTGCTTTTTTCAATGAAGAAAATACTTTTGAACGGTGAGCTCTGGTAGAATGAAATTTTGTGCTCTTTTTTTGTCTTGTATTTCTAAGTCAAACAACTATTTTAGCTCATAGTAATATCCCCATCACAAGCTACAGAGCTTAAATATAATTATATGCATTTAACTAAAAATAGGATGCTAGGTAAATACTTGCATTGATTATCTTCTACTTCTGTTTTGTTTTATTCTCTTTCGTCTTAACTATATCTTCAAGTAAACTTCATGTAGTATCCTTTTCTCTTCACGAAATTATGTCTATGTAACTTTATGATGTAACAACTACTAACCTCTCTCTAAATAGTATAAAATAAAGTCGCTATCCGCATCTGTTTGTACGCTTAGTTCTTCTAAACTATGCAACGGATTTTGATAGGGTTTTCACTGTTATTTAGAGAATTTCTTCCGGAAGGTTTATATATATAATACATGCATATTATTTTTATAGAAAGTAGAGAAAAATCTCCGAGCAACGCCTGGTACACGTCAGCTAGTTATGTATACAATACAGCCGCCATGGGTGGAACCACAGTATTCCCCTTGAGTATTTCAAGGACGATGATGTGTTTTTACTTATGACGGCATAATAACACTTTCCTAATACATGCAAACACCTTACCACAGGTTCTCCTAGTGAGGTGTTCACAAAACCTGTGTAAACTGTATATAAAAAAAGTATAGAAATACATAAAAAAATGTTTTTCCATATTCTAATTTTAAATCTTTTTTAGGAACAATTATTACGCCATCACAGTATATAGGAACTGTGACTGCTCTATGTATGGAGCGAAGGGCCACCACAATGCCTACTATCCCCATTGATGACTGTAATATCATGATGCAATTTCGTCTGCCTTTGTGTGAGGTTAGTTTAATGTACATAATTAAACCCTAAAAACACCTCACATTAAATGATGTAAATAATGATTAACCACATACATACATGATGGCAACACTATGTAACAATGGCAACATCTATACCATCTGTGGACTAAGTTGAAAACCTTCTACCAAATTTGTACATACCTGCCATCTATTGACTTTATTCAAAACCTCCCAACAAATTTATGCATAACTGCTCTCTTACATTGATTAATTTTCTAAAACCTTCTACCAAATTTATGGTTCTATGATATCTCAACACAAAGACAATTTAACACACCTTTAAAAAGTGGTATGAAGTCATTAAAAGTGACAAATTTTTTTTTACTTATAAACCTAACCTAGTTTTGGTTTCATCACTTTATATCACTATGTGTTGAATTGTCATTTTGATGGGTTATCCGGCTACCCTAATTTATACCCCACTGCCATCTATTGACTAAGTTAAAAACCTTCTACAAATCAAGCATTATAATGATAATATCCGCATTTATTATGTACAAAATTCATTATCTTTTTAAGGTGGTGTTGGATTTTCATGATATGCTCAAAAGTGTGACCTCGGGATATGCAAGTTTCGATTATCATGATGATGGCTTCCATGTCAGTCCACTTACCAAGGTAAATCACTTGAATTTGAAATATACAATCAATCAAACTCTATTAGTGATAAGCGATAAGACTAATGAGGACATTGGCAGAAGTGTGAATGCAGTAGTCACTAATAAGAAGTCATCATAGGATTGGCAGAGGAAAGATGACAGACAAAAATGAGTTTTTGAGCATCCATAGCGATTGTCAGGAGAAGATGGAAGGAGGAGTCAGTACCCATTTGGGAGACGGTATGGGTTTTGCTGCCCCGGGAACCATTTATTGGATAACCGACACCTCTGCCATAGGTCACCCCAAGTGGTTCGCCACATTTGGTGACTTGGCGGGGGTGCCCGGGTTTATCGGGTGAGGTGTGTTCAGGTCTTGGCAACAGATGCACCTGCCCAACAGGTGCGCGGCTGGCCGGTTTAGACCTTTGACCTCTTCAGCTGGTCTCTCTTGACCCATACACCGCAGTAGGAGGGATGAATTCATACGTTTGTCACTCCTGGACACACTAACCCTTAGATTCCTACCCACCCCTCACACTTTTTTCCTTCCCAGAACTTCCTCCACGCAGCATCCCGAAAAATGACATAGGCCCTGAGGGAAATTAAATGTTGCTGTGTGGGGTTAATGCAAAAAAAAAATACTTAAGGCGATGCACTACGTCGTGTAATATTTTACATTGAGCCGCTATCAATAACAACCCTTACGTAGATGGCGATAAGGTTTAAATTCCCACTTTACGCCTTCCGCCTGTTTTGATTTATGCAAGATAAAAACATGGCCAAAAAGTGCCTTTTATTTTATTTTGTGGATGTTCAGGCATAAATATTTAATTTTTTTTCGATCATTTTATAAATAACTTAATTTTCCACATTATACAATAAAATCATAACCGAAAATGGGTTCGTAAGTAGGAGATTTTGAACTTTAAAGCAGTTTTCATAGGCCTTTACATTATTTTTTTCTGGGCTTATAAAAAGACTTATGTAAAAAATTCTCGATTATTTCAAAGGCCAAGATGTATTCTACTCACAGTATTTAATTAAAGCATCTGAAACATTTCTAGGCGACCAAATTTTCAAACCAAAAATATATGATTTTGCATTACTACGTATGGCATCGCCTTAAGAGGAAACATAACTAGCTATTTTGGTGAAACTATTATTTTTGTGAATACAATTTAAAAAAAACAAGTAATTTATTATCAAAATAGAATCAGCTGGTGCGCGGTGAAAATTTTGCATCAGCCGTCAAGAAGTTAAGCATCTCATGATTCTTTAGCATGAGGTGCAAAAATCAATTTATGCATATGATTTTTTTCTATAAATGGGTATTTTCAACCTGGGAACCATTTAAGCTTATTTGTTTATCTGTTGTGTCATAGAAATTGGTTAAAATACGCTTTTATAAACATTACTTTCTTTTTGAAGCTGGAGATTCAACTCAACGGCATGGTAATAGACGAGTTGAGTCAACTTGTCCACGTTAGCCGAGCCAAAATGGTGGGAAGACGACTTGTTGATAAACTCAAGGAAATGGTACCGAGACAGATGGTGCAGGTAATGATATAACTTTTTTATTGTAAGTATTGACAAGTTCTTCAAAATTCTTATTTTACTGATGTTGGGAAAAATCATCGTAGAATTGAAAGAATTTTAGATAATCATGATCTTTTCATTGTTTATCACAGCAACAGAATACATTAAAAATTCTCGATTTTTTTTCTCTCATTCTCTTTGCATTCAAGTACATATTATTTGAAATCAGTTGCAATGAAAACAACTAGGTTGGGTAGGTCACATCAAATACTATTATAAACTACAAGTGGTTAATACTTCGTCATAATACTGGCAACATACAACATCGCAGGCTGCTAGAGTTTTAATTTTTTAATTAATTTAATTTTTTAAATTTATTAATGTAAAATAAAAAAAATATATTTTATATAATAAATAATATCAATCAAAATGAGTAAAAGAAAACCAACTCACATAACTTAAACCGCTAGTTGTGCTAGTGTAGCATGCTGCCCACTGCTATTTAGTATAGGTTAGTAGCAGGGATTAGTACCAAACCCTGCTAGACCCAGAGCCAAAGTCCGAAAACAGGTCTCTCAACTGTCAGTTCATTTTCTACAGCATGGCCTAAAGCTGGCCGGTGATGCTGCCATATCACAATGTATGGAGAATGTCAGAAACTGGACGTATTATTATTCTAGCAGTGATAATGTGAAAATAATTTTTATTTTCGCCTTGTTCTCTTTGCAATTGACTGTTTGTAATTAGAACAGAAATAAATACAACCGAGTTGGGTGGGAATTGTCCACACCATTTTATTTTTTTAGTAAATATATGAGGGTACCCACTAGTGGCGGTCCGTGACTTTTCAGTGAGCTAGAATGGTAAGATTGAAAAATGACATTATTGATGTTGTTGTAGTGATTTTTTTTTTTCTTTCAAATTTTCCATTTTTTATATGAAGATTTTCGTATGTCGATGCTGAGCTTCCTCAAACTGAAGTAATCCTGAAAATCAGCTGTTACAACATCATTAATGTTGTATTTTTCAATCTTACCACTTTACCTCTACCTAAGTCAAATCAAATAATAGCTGAGAAGAATCATAAAAATTGTATTTGTAATTTATTATTTCTGTTTTAGATTTCAATCCAAGCTGTATCGGGGGGAAAGGTTCTTGCGAGGGAAAATCTTCAAGCTTACAAAAAAGATGTGACTGCAAAGCTTGTAAGTAAAAAAAAAATGGGTCGAAAAAGTTTCTAAAATTCGAATGAAAAAATCCCATTGCTTTGAAATGCTTCAGTCAAATATCATATAAAAAAAATATTTTCTCTTTAGTCAAAGAACAAGGAATGAACTTTTGATTTCAGATTCTTTTTCGATACACAAAATTATTGATTTCTTTTGCAGTGACATCAATCTTGAAGTGCGTACATATTTCAATGTATTCTTTTGCAGTACGGTGGGGATATCACAAGAAGAATGAAACTTCTAGCGCAGCAAGCTGAGGGAAAGAAAAAAATGAGAAGCATTGCCAACATAAGGATACCGCGTGACACATTCATAGACGTCTTGAGAAAACAATAGACAACTTTAGGATAATAATGTATTTTATTTGTTTTCTTATGATAAATATGACAATATTTAGGAACGCAATTTAAATACATTTTTTACCGTAAATCCACACATCTCGCAGATGATATAGCTTTCTTCTTATCACCCAAAAACATCGCACCCACTATCAAATATTCCAGATGCCCTTTGCACATGACTCACTTTAAATGGTCTTGAACTTTCGGTCCAGAAGAGTCAGTCCGTCACTCTCTCAAACTGTCAAATATACATAAAAATCCATCTGTCCAAACTCCAATGCCTCTGAATTAAAATTTTGGTGAGTAACATTTGATAGGAAACTCAAATGGTCTTCCCATATTCATAATATACATAGTTACCAAATGCGAAAAGAATTTAAATATCATCAGATCATTAACTGTAGTTTGGTGAGGTGCTCACTCTACTTGCATTAAGTTGCTTTACAATGCCCTCATTCTTATTCGAAGTCATCTCGGCTACGCCTGCCTACTTTTTAGTTGTGCATCAAAAAATGTACTCGGTAAATTAGACAAAATTCAATCAAAATCTTTGTGAATAATAACTGGAGCGATGCAATCGTCACTTATCAGTTCCCTTCAAGCAGAATGTTCTGATCCCACTTATTTAAGGCGGCAACTATTTGCTAGCAAATTTGTTTTTAAATGTTTAAATTCTAAATGTCATTAGGTTATCCCCAGAGTCTCATTATTCAACAACCCAACACATTCGTCTACTACAATCAGAGCTCGAACTAAACCTCTTCCTGCCATCTGTAAAAAATTTCAGTCTCTCAGATCTCCAAATTATCCAAAATGATCTTCTTTCTTTATACAAAATAAAATATAGTCATGTCACCCTATCCCCAATAATTTTAGAAGGGATCATCGGCATCCTTAAAAGCCATTTCAATCTCCCGGCCCGTACTGTCAATACATAATATGTTCAATGACATTATTTCATCTAAATGGCCCAACTCCTCTCTTCTATTTATTGATGGCTCCAGATCTCCAGACTCTCCTAACTTTGTTGCATATAGGTATTAACATATACCACAATAATTCTAATGACAGAATATTTCAATCAATTTCAAACCAATTTTAAATAGTATGTTCAGACGAGTGCTTGCAATAATTGAATCTCTCAAATGTATCATCAAAGATAATTTTGAACATTCACTTATTGCCTCCATTCAAAGCTTTAGTAAAACCGTAACTCTGATTTGGATTCCAGGACACGTTGGCATCGTGGGTAATGATATTGCGTATTCCTTGGCAAAATAAGGAGCATCCAACCCTATTGTTACCCTCGTAAACCACAGTCCCCTATCCAAATTCTTTTCCATCCTCATAGATAGATCTCGCAATGTTTGGCAGAGTATTGGCACATTGCTAGTCAATCCAAGGGAGCCTGCTATGCCTCAAAACAAAGGACTATCGCATCAAAACCACAATTCCTCCATTTCTTCAAAAGATAAATTTCTTTACTTATTCAAATGAGAATTGGACATTGTTCCGTTCCTTCTCATCTTTTCAAAATTCACGTGCTTGACTCCTTAGATCGTACATTCTGTAGTCTATAAGTCCCCCTCTAAACGAATATCTTCTCTTCTATCAAGCATTATCTAAAATTGCTTCCCCTCCATTCAACATCTCATCTCTTTTATGTCTGAATTCGACTCCAATCTTCCATATAATTTTGAAATTTGCCTATTTAAACAAAATTGATATATAAATTCACCTTCCCTCTCTCCATAATTTGAAATAATGGCCTAGAATATCCTTGAACGGTGAAAAAATAAAAGCAAGAAAAAGGTGAAAGCCAGAAACAATTGGAAAAACTCCACACATCATACATCAAATCTAAGAGGATAGATAATTTTTCACAAAATATATGTAGCGTCGAGAACAATCCATTGAATAATTAATAATAAACCGCTCGACCTACTTAGGTACGTACTTGTTAATTGCTACTTAGGTACGTATTTGCAGCCGAAATCAAAACAATGCAACCTACCTGTTTCAAGTATCTACTCGCGACAATAATACTGCAGTCCGTCTGGGATACTACGAGAACTCGTCAGAAGGTTCGAGTCTGCCGCCTACGCATAATTGCCACGCTGTCGAAGGTTCCTGAAACGTACAGTCTGTGCGAGTGCCTAGGATTTAGTTGCCATCCATCTACCTACTGCTACCGTCGGCCGTGTAGTATAAATAAGCCCGACGCAGCGAGTCAGTCAGTCAGTCAGTCATCATTCTGCCGTCAGTCTACAAGGATCAACGAGTGTTAACCCGCGCTAATCTTACTAGCGCAAAGGACACATACCCGGCTTCGCCCGTACCATCATGGACTCTATCGGGACATCATCTTAGCGCCTTGTCCAGATCGCCGTTCCTGGCAAGCGCTACTCGGATTACAAGCGCCCTGGTTCCAGAGTCTCTGACCAGCGCTTCTTCCACGCAACCATGACCACCACGAGGACACGCAGCATCCTTACTGGTCACGCCGTTCCCGCTCAACCGCCTACAAGGTCCGCCGCACCTTCGGCCGTCTCGTCAGCACTGGAGTGCCTGAAGACCTACATTCTTCGCCAGTGCCTGACCTTCATCGAGTCCCGGTCACCAGCGCCCGGCGTCGACTCACTGACCCGCGCTTGACCTGCCAACACATCACAGCAGCAACCGGAGTATTCAACATCTGTCCTACGTCATCTCCTCGTCACGGCAACTGACTCACCAATAAACACATGTGACCTTCGCAACCTTCTTTCATTTCGTGCCTCACCATAGATCCCCAAATATATAAATATTAATGCAGATTCAAATTCAAAATTTTACACACTAAAATAATACTGTTAGTACCAATATTATATAAAGAAAATGATGTTATTATCATTAGAATAATTAACCACATAGGGTCCATCACATTAGTACACCCTTAAAAAAAAGTTCTTTTTCAATGTGTATACATATTATCTCAAATGTATCATGGACCACTGCTAACTTTCTTGATTCTATTGTTTCTTAGGAGTGACATAATATATAAAACTTACTTTTATTCTGAATTCGGTCAAATATTCATTGAGACCTAATCCATGATGTCCAATTTTTTTTCTGTATTGTACGTATTAGGTACATTATCATTTATTGAACAACTGATCCCAGAATAAAATCACCGAAATATATATTATGTAGAAAAAAAATTCTGAATTCAAAAATAGAACGGAACACCCCTTTATTTTACTTTTAGCATAACTAGGTACCTGATTATAGAGAAGATTAGAAGGTACCTACCCAAATCAATTCACTGGAATAGTTATTCTTTCTATTGCAATATATTATTATCCATTCTGTTGTGAGGAGGAGAAATATGCTTAAATTGGTTGAGTAATTTAAAATTTGTTTTGATTATTTCAGCATGGCGGAGACATCACAAGGAGAATGAAACTTCTCAGGAATCAAGCGGATGGAAAGAAGAAAATGAGATCTATAGCTAATATTCAAATACCGCGCGATACTTTTATAGATGTGTTGAAAAACAAGTAATATTTGAATGCTAATTTAATTTATATCAAAGTGTATATAGTTTTAAAATAAATAATAACATAAATCACAGGTTAACACCAATACTAGTTAGTTTTAAGGACGGATGATTACAAATCACATTTGTTTCTCAAATAATAAAGACAAAAAATATGGCTGTTACATATAAGTAACATCTAAAATTAACAATATGTATTTGTCTATTTAATTATAATTATTTTACTATCACACTGTGCAAGGCAACTTAATTACTAAAATTCCTGTGCTATAATTCAATACATAGAGATCAGTGTAAATCTTAACCTATTCACTGCAGACTGCACCATATTAGTGTTGGGCAGGATACAATATCAAATGTCGCATACACCAAACACCTCACCAGCTCTCACGATGCGCAAATAACATGTGTCTCCAGGGCTACTTCCATCTACTTGTGCAAACACTTTAAACAAAAATCTTTTAACACTTTAAACAAAGGTCTTTCCACCATTATTGTTTACATTATGTGTGACGGCCTCCATGGTCGAGGGGTAAGGATATCGGCAAGAAATCTGGAGGTCGCGGGTTCAAATCCCGAGATGCGCAAGTAAATTATATTTATTTGTATTGTTTCACAATTCCAAAGTGGTAGATACTTCAGAATTACCCTAGTGAAAACCAACATTCAGAATTGAAAATTTGCTTGAAATGGCTGTAGCCGTGTTTTGTGACCAGATCTGAATAGCTTGGTACTTCCCTACCTTCTTATTCCCTCCCTAGTATAGTGGACTACCTTCAGCCTCACAGCACACCCCAATTGGGCATGCCACAGTCTCACTGGCTCCATACGATTGGGAGCAGTTAGGATTCTTGTGTTCACATTATAAAAAACGAAAACATTGTAAATTCTGTATGATTGTGCCAGCACAAATCTCTAAGAATATAATATTATGTGCATGTATGGCTTTTCATTAGTAAGTTTTCTGGCATTTTGAAATACTTTATGTGCTTGTATAAGTATTACATGGTGGGTAATTCTTCTGGTAGATATTCCGGAATATCTTGATCGGATGAAGGAGTTTCCGCTCCATTTCGGGAATGGGTAAGCATATCTGCTCTCTTCTCCAGGACGTTAGCTTGTTCTGTATATTCTGAAAAATGATATGATTTACATATTAGCAAATTTACCTAATAAGGAGAGAAGGTGAAGCCACAAATCTAGATTAGTGGCTTCTTGTGTGTTATTACCAGAGTTGTTGCAAATTATCCAGATCTGGCAATTTGACAGTTGTTGTTACAGACATGAAAGGAAAACTAAGGTGTTGGTTTCAACCGAGCATCAAACATCATAATCATCTGCACATATGTGCTGGTAGGATAAGTAATACCAACCTCTAGCATCGCTGCTCATGCCGGCGTTGTTGGCCGCAGTGGCCATCATGCGCAGGAGGTGGTGTGGCCTGACGGGTCCATCGTTCCCCGCCCGGCTACCACTGTCCAGCTCATTCAGCAGGCGCTTGGAAGCAGACATCGCTGGAAATGTCAAGAGTTAAATTAATTGATATGGTATGTAATAATGGTGTTTGGCAGACTAGATATGACCAATTACTTGAAGAGCCGGAGGAAAGCTGACTATCGAAGAGATATATTTATAATTAGCCTACAGGACGAATTGTGCGTTCCCGCTTCACCTATTCTATGATCTATTTCATAAAACCTATGAAATAGATCAGTGATAATAAGCTTTCTACGCCATAGAACGTCTAATAGAAATAGAAGCTCAATGTTGAATCAACTTCAAATTTCGTTCTATTCTATAATTGACCATAGAAAAGGAACCACGTGCAAGGCAGATTGCTATGAGAACGTCGCTCAGGACAGTAATATCCATGGTTACGTCATATAAAAAATGGGATACAAATGGCACAAATCCGATATAGTTGTTTTGATAGAGTATTACAGAAATTATTAAAGTCTCTCGAACCTAAAATCTACGCAGAAGGTAAAAGAGAGAAAAAAAAAATCATCAAAAGTTAGAACAAATATCGGCAGTTTTCGAATGTGATTATAGAGATTTGACTCATAAAAGGACCCATGCTCAGCGACATCCAAATATCCAACCCCATTGAAATAGAACAAGTGTGAATGTGCGACAAGTCCTTTCCATTTTTGAATGGTTTGTTCTATGAAGTAGATCATAGAATAGATCAGGTGGGATTGCAGCTAAAAGAGTGTTGGGAAACCTAAACTTGGGAATCTGAATGGTGTGGAGGCAAAAACTGCAGCCTTTGGCATAATGAACTGGAGGGAAACTGCAAAAGAACTGCAGGCAGGATTGGAGGCGTTTACTAGAAGGGGACAAGACTCTCCAAGGGCTCCTAAGTGCTGACAGTGAACTTCTCTTCTTCAGCTCTTGATTTTTTTAATGTTTGAGTCAAATTATTATTGAAATTATTTAGACGTATGTCTTGAATACTTCAAGATGAATACACCAAGGACGGGTTGTTTCTGAGAATTTGAACAATTCTTCAAATTTCAAAATTAATTTTCAAGTTCTGTGAAAGATTTTGCAAGTTCTGTTATTACTTCAGTTCTGTCAAGCAACTAGCCTATAATGATATAATAACAGAACTTGAAGAGGACTTTCACAGAACCCGAAAATGAATGTTGAAATTTGATGAATTCTTTAAATTCTCTGAAACAACCCCCACCCTTAAAATTAGAAGGCAATTGACTGATCTAATATGTTTACACAAAATAATTCACAGCCATCTTGATAGTGCATTATGACGCCAGAGCATGTTTCACCTGAATACATTTAAAAATAATATAGCCTATTGACCCTAATGTGTCGACTGTATAATAAAATAGAGTGTGCTGAAGTAGACATTTTCATCGATAATTTATAGATTCTGAAAAAATGTTCTGCTGTTGCAGTAATCATATTGTGCAACAGCAGAACATTTCTGCTGTGGCTCAGTCTGTTTGTGCAGATAGATAAACAATAGCGCGTGTTGCTTTACGTCCAAAAAATGGCATTGTTAAAAAAAAAGCATGATGTCCAACAGATGGCGCTGTCTTTCAAAAAAGCATGTTTTTACCTGTCACAGGTGACATCTATATAATATAGTTATATATAAACACAAGCGTATTCGAATGCAACGTTGTGTCAAAATTTCAAAGAAATCGGTGAAGAACTTTCGGAGATTTAAGATTTTGAACAAACAAACATTAACATTTTTATTTATATAGATTACTTGTGTCTCTTTTGTATCTGGCCTTTATTTGTACTAGTTGTTACTTGAGTGAGTTTTATATAATTTGTATTTTTATTTGTTTTTGAATCTTTATTTAGATGTATGCACATTAATGTATCCTATGTCTGAATAGATTTTCGTAATTGTATGTACCTATTTGTGTATAAATAAATATTATTGAATTTTCTCATCTTACCACTATGGAAGTCTTTTTGGAATGCTTTCTCTATATCAAGGTAGCGTTGAACCTGGTCTGCTTGACCTTGAAGAACCACCGCATCTGAGGCTATAAAAAAAAACAATTTATAAAAATATTTATTGTGTGCCTAATTACTGGGCATTACAATTTATTATATTTCTATGCATGCTTCATACCTGCTAGAGGATCATTTGTCCGAGTCAGACTACGGAGTGCTTCACTTAGAGCACCAGCTGCCTTCTCGTAATTCTAAAACAAGTAAAACATATTTTTGTAATTTTTTACTGTGATTCGTATTGACATAATTATATTTCATAATGTTTTCTCCACTGTGATTTCTCGATCACATTTCACATTTTCCGTATTTTATTCAATTAACATTATAATATAGTCTAATACCTATTACACTAGGTAGGATGTGTGCCACATTTTTCTGTACTTAATACTTGTCCTACAGTGCAAATCTAAAAGCTAACAAAGTTTGTTTTGATTACACTTATATTACTTGGATGTTACACATGTTGTTTCACTTCAATCAGTCTGTGTTTGATTGCAATATTCTATCAATTTTGTGCTTCCAGTGTCTATGTATATTTGTAAGTTTATTGTAGGAGAGTGGTAATCTGTTGCAAAGTTTAAGTCGTAGTAAATGATATTTCTCTGTCCAAATGTTGTGTTTTCTTTAGCTTGTTGGATGTACTTTTGATTGAAGGATCTACTGATTTTTCTCAGGTATGTTGGTTAATAGATCAAGTGCATTATTTTTGTGAGTACATATAAATAAGTATGGTTTTGGCATAGAATTGTTTAAGTGACATGATATTTAGATTATTGAAAATATATACATTTACATATAATATAATACATCACTAACCTCATATTCATCAATCTCCTGCCTCGCGCATGCCGCGTAGAAGGCAGCCAGCGGTCGCGGCGCCTTGGCCTTTTCATAAAGAACGGCGACCCGGCGCAGTAGGGCCGGCCGCGCCCTCCAGTCGGCCGCCTGCAACGCCCGCGCTGCCATCAGGTACACGGCGCGGTCGCGCGATGCCTGCGCAAAGAACAGCATCTTGTCGATGTCGCCGGATTTTACCAGCCAGCGCATAGCTCCAACCTGGAAATACAAAATGAAGCATAACTTTAACCGCTTCTGAGCCAAGAGCGAGATATCTCGCATTCTTGGCCGTGCCCAGCAGGCCGGCCATATAAAAATAGCGAGTTTTCTCGCTCTTCTTTGAGCCTCTGTATCATACATATGTCCCGTTTTTTTATTAATTTAAAATATGGAACACACAGAGACATCTATTGGGATGATTTTGTAGTACTTCACTAAACAGACGAAATTACAGTTTTCTGATATTATCGGTTTTACAGAAATCACAACAGAGTCACTAAAATAGGGTTGTCAATTTTCGCGCTTCTACCGCCGATATCTGTCACGCGTCAATAATTTTATTATGATCTATTGATCTTGTTAGTTTTTGATACTTGTGCGGAACAATTATCAATTTTTTAACTTGTTTGTGTGTTTTCTGTGTTGTTTGTGCATTTCTTTACTGTGTTTTTTGTGTTTCAACTCTGCTCTGTATGTTTTCTGTGTTGTAAATTATTGCGACATTTATTTAGCCGACAATGGAGGGTGAACCAAATACATCTGGACATGAACAACTGGATGAAGATTTCCGGAATGAACCAATAATCAAACCTGAAAGTGTTCAAGACTATAACAAGAACATGGGTGCAGTTGACCAATCTGATATGGTTTTGTCAAGTGTCCACTCATCGCGGAAGACAATGAGGTGGTATAAAAAAATATTCTTTCACCTAATGGACCTAGCATTACTGAATGCCCATTTACTTCACCGACAAAAAACAGGACAACGTATGCCGCTAGTTTCAGATGGAGGTGATAAGACAACTGATCCAACAACATAAACCTAATATACCCTTGAAATGTACCCATGGGAAAAGAAAGGCAGATCTGCCATCACGTCTAACCGAAAGGCACTTTATGGACAAACTACCTCCAACTGCAAAAAAAGCAGCATCTACGGCCAGATGTGTAGTATGCCTATCAAAAAAGAAGAGGAAAGAATCGAGGTATCAGTGCAAGCAGTGCAAAGTGGCTCTCTGCATTGAACCGTGTTTCGAACAATACCATACATTAGAAAACTTTTAATTTTCAAAAAAAAAAAATTATAATAATAATTATTATTTTAGTTTACAATAAAAAAAAATAATGGCTTCTTTTAATTAATTGTTAATATTTTTCTAATGCAAGTTCCCATATTTCTGTGGCAAGTTGTGACAACCCTAACATTTTCTGAAAAATTAAAATATGTTTATCTAAGTGAAGGGAAGCAAAAACGTCGCACATTGAATAAATTTGGTAAGTCATTTAAATATCCTTTCAAGGTGTAATGTTTTTAATTTATAAAAATAAGATTTAAAAATGATTTATTTTGATTAAAAATTCACGGCCTGCTGTGCACAGCTACACTTCTACCTACTGGCATTTAAAAGGTTGAAAATAATTTATTATAAATGCCATATGTTAGTTACAGCGGCCTTGAGGTGATTTTGCACAAAAACGGCGCTAGACAAATTACCCAAATATTATTATTAATAGATTTTGACATTATTTTTTTTTTATTGAACAATTAACCTCTGGGGTCTTCCGAGGTTTTGTCGTCAAGTTAAAGATATGTCAGATTCATGATTTATTTAGTTTGACATTAATTTTCAAATAGATTGGATTTTCCAATATGAAATACTGTTTTTGAAAGCAGATAATAGACCCTTTCATATTACAAACGGACAGCCGCAATTAAAAATATAAATTTTTTTGATTTAAAATACAGAGTATTTACGATTGTTTTGTCACTTACCAATTGTTTTTTTTTTTGTAAACTGTAAAAATATCACCTCATATGAAAATTTAAAACATATTCAATTTCATAAACATATTAAAAAGGTTATTGTCCATTCCCTTTTTTTCCATTTTAGATAAAAATATTAACCCTTCAGGGTAATTTGTTCGCATTTGGGAACAATTCGTTCTATCTCCCTTACTGTAATGGTGAGAAATATGTACAGTAGAACCCCGTTAATTCGAACCCCGATAATTCGAAAAAACGCGTAATTTGAAATTTTCGCCAAAAAAATATCCACAGAAAATTTTTTTCATACAAAATGATTTTTAATTCGAAATTCGTTAATTCGTAATTCGAAATTCGTTAATTCGTAATTCGAAATTCGTTAATTCGTAATTCGAAATTTATTTTTGTCCGCACACGAAAATTTGTCTGTGTAATTCGAAAAACTTCGATTTTTGCGAAAATAAATCATAAAATTTCGTAAATCTGAATCTTAAAGACAGCCATAACGGTAAAATGCCGAAAAGTGTATTTTTACGTCGTTATACATCGCCCTAATTAGTATTATTATTTTGTAAATCGGAATCGATTTACACTGGAATGTCGTATTTTTTCAAATTTATTCCGAATATCCGAGTTTGAAAGGCCGAGAAAATTCGATTTGCGCGGAAATATATCGTATTTTTACGAATTTATTATAAATTTCTGAATTTAAAGGGTCGGCTGCGACGGAAGTCGGCCGCGAAATTTCGATTTACGCGTAAATATATCGCATTTTTCCGAGGTTATTTCAAATATCTGAATTTCAAAGTTCCGGCAAGACGGAAAACGGCTCCGAAATTTCAATTTACGCCGAAATATATTGTATTTTTACTAAATTTACTTCAATTATCTGAGTTAAAAGATCCGGAACTATGGAAATCGGTCGCAAAAATTTCGATTCACGCGGAAATATGACGTATTTTTACGAAATTTACTTCAAATATCTGAATTTAAAGGATCGGCCGCGACGGAAATAGGCCGCGAAATTTGAATTACGCATAAATATATCGCATTTTTACGAATTTATTTTGAATATCTGAATTTCAAAGATCCGGCGCGACGGAAATCGGCATCGATATTTCAATTTACGTGGAAAATATCGTATTTTTTACTAAATTTACTTCAAATATCTGAGTTAAAAGATCCGGCGCTACGGAAATCGGCCCCAAAATTTTTATTTACGCGGAAATTTGACGTATTTTTACGAAATTTACTTCAAATATCTGAATTTAAAGGATCGGCCGCTACCGAAGACGGCCGCGAAATTTCGGTTTACGCATACATGTCGTATTTTTCGAATATCCGAGTTTAAAGGGCCGGCCGCGACGTTAATCGGCCGCGAAAATTTGATTTACGCGGATGTGTGGTATTTTTATGAATTTGCTTAGAATAACTGAACTTGAAGGGCCAATCGCGACGGAAATCGGCTGCAAAAATTCGATTTAAACGGAAATAATTGGTATTAATACGAGTTTACTCCAAAGATACCACCCGAATTTGAAGGGGCGGCCGAGGAACTCGATTTTCGCCGTTTTTTTTTTTTTTTTTTGTTCATAAAATTTCGAATTACGTGGGAATTCGTTAATTCGAAATTTGATTTTTGATGTCCGCTGGATTTCGAATTAACGAGGTTCTACTGTATTATCTAAATGGTGTTAGAAAGAGAAAATACCACTCTTTATATTTAATTACAGAAGAATAAGAATTGAAATGTGCATCTTTATGAAACCAAAGGTTCCAAAAGCAAATTTAAAAAAAAAAATTATAAAACTTTTATATGAAACAATAAAAAAGTGAGGCAACAATAACGTTTGTAATACATTTGTCTAATAAAATAGGTATGAGTTTTAATATATTTTTTTGTCACCGGTAATTTTAGTTAGAAAAAACCATTTTTAATGTTTGCATTCAAAATTTTTATATTTCACAAACTATATATTTTTTTCTGATAACAAAATTTTAAAGAGTTTTTTTATCACTTTTGTAAAACAGCTTTCAGTTTTCAGATTCAGAAATATTCAATTTTTTTGGATTTTTTTGCAAAACGGGAGGCCATAAGGAGTTGATACGAAATTCACAAACTTTGATTAATCTTTCACAACATGAAAGTGATGGCGGTCGAGGACTTTTTGGAATATATAATAATTATTTGGATGGGTTTGTGTAAATGTGTCTATTTTAAATACAAATACGAAGCGTGGTGTTGCCATTTTCGAACACTGCTTAAATCATATATCTCTTGTATGAGTCCGTATCAGCCTGTAATCATCCGTAATCTTGCATACAAAGGGTTAATTAATATTAAAAAATATAGAGTTAATAATTTTGATTCTGGTCATATTTTTGACAATTAAATATATAGGTCATCAAAACAATCGCAACAAGCGATCGTCTCTTTCTGTGCAGTGTCGTTGCCCTGATCCATGCCTCCGGATGAAGCCATCAGTCTCTTGAATCTTTTGGAAAACACGTTGAATGGCAAAACGGCTTACGTTTAATTGCCGAGCAACATCACACTATCGCAACCCTGATTGCAGCAGTGCCACCACTTGAGCGGCTTCGTCAGCAGTGGTGTATTTTAAGGGGTTTTTTTAAGCGTTATTTTTCACATGTGCCCTCTTCAACGTTCGGATAGTGAATGATCTACATTTGACTTAAATTGCTCCTTTTATAGCCCAGGAAGATGACACTTGTAAAGAGTAAATATAGAAACATATTTTCCAATATGTGCGATTTTTGTGACGCCGAGTGTAGAATTTTTACTCTTATTTTAAAATGAGTTTTTAATAGTTTGTTGCTTTGTAAGATTTTAGATGATGATAGACAATTTAAATTCATCCATTCAAAACAACCGTCTTTGAAAAGTTGGAGCATAATACGTTTACCCTACCTTATCTCCCGCTTGAGTGAGCTTCTTGGCTGCCATGTGGTAGGCCCCCCTTAGTCCCAGCAGGTCGGCCAGTCGAGTGAGCACCCGGGAGCGCCCTTCCGCCCCCTTGGCAGGGCTCAGCCTCTCGGCCACCTCGTCCGATATCTCAATATTGTGTTCTTCTATCAGGTCAAGGGCTTCTTCATACTAAACAGATTAAAAAAGTTTTAGTAGTCTAATTTAGATTGATGGTTAATTAGTGATCGAAAGAATCCAAACATATGTTTATGTTGGCCACACAATTAAATCAGCGGAGAAAAAGGCAGGGGAGGAACTGGAATGAAGGTGAGCAGTTGTGTGGGCTGTCTTTAACAGGGTTCAATTTTAAAAAAGCAAATAACTAAAAAAGACATTTGTCGGATATGCTCATCATTATTATGATTCCGAAGGCACAGTACTTGGCAAAGAAACAGAGCAATGGAGAGAAGCATGCTAAGATTAATATAATGAAAAGCAGGTGTCATATCTTTTAAAAAAAGGAGTTGATTATAATCATAGTATTCGGGCATTCCAGAAGATAACGCTAGTCCATTTTAAGGAGATAGTCGAATGCTACCGAGTGCCTTCCAAACACTGGGCGGGTGGCCACTGGGCCTATCGACAGCGGAGAAGCGTTTTAACTCCAGAATAGGTCAGCTGCTCACAGTGCTGTAGATATTTCACTCTTGTATATTTATATTAAATAAATAACATCTGTAATCGGAACTATGTGTAAGATTGAGATTAATCATTTACAATTAAAGACAATCCTTTGCCCTCACACAATAGAAGAACATTACAATAATATGCGGTGAAACTCGCTTATGAAGTTCATAGTGAAGAAGTTTTCATGCTTAATAAGTTTGATTTTTTTCGGTCCCTTGAAGACTGAATTTGAAAAGTGACCCAATTTATCCCACATATATTATGTGCGTAAGGTTTTCTCACGTAAGAAGTTTTTTCCCAGTCACTTCTTAACGGGTTCAACGTCAACTCAAACTCAGCTATTTGGCGGTGTTCGAATGCTCCGAGAAACTCCACACCTGCCTGTTGTACATATATGAGTACAACTTTCATTGCTCAGTGTTCATCCGGTAACTGTCGCGACTAGTTGTTTTTATGCTGGCCTTGCGCTTTAATGATTCAAAAATTGTTGCGCGGTTTTTAACTACCGACTCTAGTTTTGAAGTTATAGTGCGATGAATATGGGTGACAAAGTTTTCCAAGTTAACATAGCTAATATTTTTCCAAGGTATTACTGTCCAAGGCTGGCAGTAAACCTAAGAGTTTCCCCTAACTAATAAAGATTATCGCACATATATTAGCTCGGTATCGGATCGGCACCGCTTTGCCTCAGGCGAGGAGATGCTGATTAGTTGTAGTATGGAGTTTCATACAGAGAATTCTGATCGGCTCGAGCTGAGGCTGTGCTGATTTGGTGCCAGGGTGATGCGACAACCTTAAATGTGTTTTTAAATTTTACACCACTGATAAACAATCATTTACGATACATTAATAATGGTTGTTTATAAATTGCGTAAAATATGTTTATTAGCAAGGCCCTAGGTATTTAAGAAAGACGAGCTTTCTAATTCCCAAAATAATTTACTGTAAAAAATTGTATCTTCTTATCTAACTTCTTTCCAAAAGAATAGTTTTCCTTACAGATGTTATTTATTTTATTTTACGCCCAGAGGGCTTTTACATATATACATAAAGGCAGTACAATTTAACATGAGAAAGAAATATACATACATACATAAATGAATTAAAAATAAATGCAATAAAAATTTAAATTTAAAGTTCAGTGGAAAATAAAAACCAAAATTTAAAGTACCGTGATCAGAGAATCACAACATTATTGTTACGGTATTGGTTCGGTATTGGTTTCGCTTAGTACGAAACCGCTGTACCGGGGAATTAGCTAATTGCAGGAGTTATGGGCTGACTATCCGCTAAAAGCTGCTAAGAAACAGAGTAAGTTGAGATATTTAGGGGAGGCCTATGTCCTAAGCTGGGGACACCAGAAGGCTAGTGAAGAAGAAAAATCTGTGATATATTTGAGAAATCAATACCAAGCATTTACCAGTTGTGCAGAAGCCAGTATAGAAGCCGCCTGCTCGGGCTGCGAGGCGTTCAGCAGGGGCTGCACCAGCTTCCTGGCCAGAGCTGCATCACAGGATCCGTGGGGGGCGGCAGCGAGGGACTCTACCACCCGCCTCAGCGCTTCCGATCCACTCTCGCCTTCCGCTTGGAGCGCAACTTCCACCGCCTTGTGGAGCTTTCCTGGAATCATTATTTTAAGCTACGCTGAAATGAAATGAATCATTATTTTGCAGATGTGCAAAAAATGATTGGGTTTTCAAATACATGTACACACATAATGTACTTCCTTACATTTATATTATTTATTGTACATCTTATATACATAGCTTCCATACCGAGCTTTGTTCATAGGATATGTAATTTTCTTTAACATCTTTGAGGATGGATTAATCTGTTGCTTTATTTTTATTTGTCAGCTTGAATAGGTATTTGGGATACTTCATTACTGAGAAAAGTGAAACAAGTGAAAATTGACCGTGAGAGAAGCAATGGAATGTAATCTGAAACGCTTGAATCTGTCGTTGGCGCTGGTGTAGTTTGATATCACGGCAGTCTTTACTCCTATGCAATGGCAAAAGTTTTTTTTAATAATGGTTAATTAAAATGTTTCAATGTTGTATTGTGCCTTTATACTCCCCGATAACGTCTGGACATAGATTTCCAGGTAATGTGCTTTTATGCTCCCCAAGAACGCCAGGACATAGGTTTCCAAGTATTGTGCCTTTATGCTCCTTGAGAACGTCTGGACACACATCTGCCCTGATGATAGACACTGCAATGCTGTCCGAAACGTTGGCTAAAGAAGGAGGTAGCGCAACACGGCATAATACCCCAAAAACAAATCACTGTAAATCATACCGTATTATATAATCTTATTAAATCATACCGTATTGTACCTTTATGCTCCCCGAGAACGTCTGGACATAGGTTTCCAAGTATTGTGCCTTTATGCTCCCCGAGAACGTCTGGACATAGGTTTCCAAGTATTGTACCTTTATGCTCCCCGAGAACGTCTGGACATAGGTTTCCAAGTATTGTGCCTTTATGCTGCCCGAGAACGTCTGGACATAGGTTTCCAAGTATTGTGCCTGTACGAGACAATTATATGTCTACACAGATACTTTTAACAATAGGGTGCTGGACACAACTTGTCACGAAATCAGCTTCGGGGAGTGTGGCGAAAATTGGAGTGAGGCTACGTCAAAGTACAGAGAAGAATTGGTTTCTAAAACTGTCTTGACACATGAATCTACTATTAGGCAAAACTGGGAAAGGAACTGAATTTACTACTTAATAAAATACTTGAATAGGTTACTTGGAGACTTGGTTTTTCAGCCGAGTTTTTTCTCTCTCAGAGGTAGTTGTTGAACTGACTTGACATAGAACAAGAACTCTGTTGTTCATTTCCAAAACAATATTTTTTCTAACTAGAATTTATTTTAAAAACGTTTGCCTGAAAACAGTAAGATGGCGGTAATGTAAATTTTCGTTATCATCGTTATAAAAGTTATGAATTTCAGTTACCAGATGGCACTATTTTTTTGTATTATTACGCATTGTAAAAAATATACCTACATTCCTCTTCCTAGCATCCCATGTTTGTATTGACATAAAAAAGATAGTGCTATGTATTTGTCTTTGAGAAAGGAATGAAGCAACCGCAAACAACGCATAACGCTGCTTGCGGTTGCTTCTTTCCTTTCGTTTCAATGTGTTTATAAATGAATACTGTCACTTTTTCATACAACATTTTACATTTTATCTTTGGTGACACCTATAGCGGAGCGGGTGGGACTTCAACACTTCTCATTTTAAGCAGCCATATAATGTTGGAGATTTATTGCTTTCCCTACTTGAGATAGACAATAGATAAGCCGCCACCATTCTCGCCTTCACCGCCGCCGTTATAGACATCTGTGGGCCATATAGCCTGTCCGTGTTTCCGTCACTGAATCGCCAAAGACCATCGCCCTTACAAGAGAATCATCTGGCGATTCCTGCAACCCCGCTGCACAACCCCCGCGTCCCTACGCCATTGGAAGTAAGAAATCCAACTGAAGCCGCGCCCTTTGTCTTCTGTCGATACGCAGTAATATTTTCAACAGTGAAATGACGATGAAATTAAAAACCGATTTACTTAGAAAATCATCGAGTGAAGAGTGCCTCACAATGAGTACCGTTAATTTACCCCCCCCCTTCCTTTAATCATAGCTGGTTGATTTTAATTTCTTTGTAATATACAATTACATTTTTACAGCATAACATCCCTTTACTACTTTGTTTTCTTGCAAATCATCGATCTTTTACCATGTTCACCAATTCATTACTACGCGGATGACAAAACAGTTCATGATAGATTTTTGTTTGACAAGCCCCCGAAGGGCACGAGGGAAGAGTTTTTTTTATTAAATCTATTTTTTTAATTGTTTTATCTACCTATTCTTAATCAAGGTGTCAGATGTTTGTTTAAATAAGCAGAGCTTGGTATGTTTATTTAATTTTTAAATTTGTTTTAAACACTCGAGAATTTTTTGGCATACAAATATGGCGTGTTTGCATAACATCTTAGTATTACTACTAGGTACTACCTAGAGTACTTATAGAACCTGAAAATATAGACGAGCCAATTTTGTAGAAAAAACTCCAAGTTAGGACAAATAACGGTAAAAGGTCTGTGAATGTTTTTTTTTCATGACCAGATTTTTTCATTATTACTTCGACGGTCTCCGTGGTCGAGGGGTAAGGCTCTCGACAAGCAATCCGAAGGACGCGGGTTCAAATTCCGGCATGTGCAAATAAATTTTATTTGATTATTTGGTGTTATTTCACAATTTAATTAAATATAATATATAGAATATTTGCGGCACGTTCCATAGTGCAAGATACTCTCAGTATCGCCCTGGTGTAACACCACCATTCAGAATATTAAGCTAGCTTGGAATGGCTTTAGCCGTGTTTACATATACTGTTATGTACCTTTCTAATACTTGTACAACCTTTGAACCTATTATGCTTCATTCACTATCTATTATTTGTCCGTCGCACCAATGCATATCAAAATCAACATTTTGATTGTCGCCATATCTCTTGTCTATTGTAAATTTCCATGTTTACTATTAATTGACTTTATTTACCACACTAGTTAAATACAAGATTACTATAAGATGCATTACGCTCTGTTTCAAGGCAGATTCATTCTAGATTTCAGTTTGGAAACATTTCACTTAGAGACATTTAACTCTGTAAAAACTCTACTATATAATATGTAACCATAAACAATTGTAAGACTTACAAATAAAATTATAAAACCGTGTTAAGTGTTTTCATCAATAGAATCCATAACAATACATCTGTTGGGATATTTAAAAGAAGCTTTTAGTTCGATGTTCTACCGTATTAAAATATTCAAATAGGCGCCACCAGACGGCCTATTTTAAAAGTAATTTAAAAATCTAAGGACGGGTTGTTTTGGAGAATTTGAACAATTCATCAAATTTCAACGTTCATTTTCGGGTTCTGTGAAAGTCCTATTCAAGTTCTGTTATTATATCATTGTAGGCTAGTTGCTTGACAAAACTGAAATAAAAACAGAACTTGAAAAAATCTTTCACAGAACTTGAAAATGAACGTTGAAATTTGATGAATTGTTCAAAATCTCCGAAACAACCCGTCCTAAGTGTTCTTTCTTAAATTATGGTATAAAAAATATTAAATTAACTTTAAAAAATGGAAAAATATAATACCAATAATTTATCGTTTAGTTTTGTTAAATAAACGTATCCAAAGTTTTATAATCTGCATTTTAAAAACAAGAACAATTAGTGTTTATGAAAAAATTAAACTACGAACCTATTTTATTTATTTTTTAGTATTTTTTTTCGTACGTTTAAAGAAAACCCCTTCAGGTATTTTTTGACGATATTCAGCCTTTAATAGTATTTTTTAAAACGCACGTATTACGGTCTGAAAAAGGTCATATTTTCGATTTGATTTTGATAATTACTAAGCCAATGTTAATTTAAAAAATGTATAAAATTTTTTTTACTTGTTGAAAACACTATCATTATCGATTTGCTTAATAATATTATCATTATTTTAAATTAATAAAAAACTACACTCGGCCTTAAAGGGCAAACTCGAATCAGGTCCTCACTGAGAAGATTCTCCCTTTTCATGGGGAGTGAATTAGTTATATTACCTAATTCACTCCCCATGGGTACCTAGGTTCATACCTGGTTCATCCCATTCATACCTGGGTTCGTGTCCTTGATGTGACCGTATCTTTTTCTGTTTCAGATTTTCGTTTAAGAATCGCTAATAATGTTTTCAATAATTAAATGTTACAATTTGAGGTTTTACTCACTAAGTTAATCCAAAAAAAGAAAGAAAATAAGTGGTTTGTTCCATAAAAATACTCATATTTGCAGTAAATATTTTATCAGACTATGTGATGCCCTCTGGAATCTGATATAATCTTAACCTTTTCTATGCGTCATAAATTTGTATCACTTCATTCACACACTTCATTCATTTATCATCAATCTAATTTATGACTTTAAACAATAATCACGCATGGATTTTAAAATTTGTTTTAAAAAATATGTCGCTTATGTCTTGAATTATCTTTTCAAGTATAAATAAACAATCCGAACATCAATGGGACTTGATAAAAATTCGAAGTATATATTCATAATGTAACTGATACGGTATACCCGGGCGGCCATGTTAATATTTCAAGGATAACGATACACATGCATAAACATACCGGAGTAGAGCTCTTCAACTGTGGTGCGATGTAAGTGGTTGATTTATGGGTGCGATGTCGCGTTTGACTGGATACATGAAATATTGACACACTTAAAAAGGTTCATATAATAAAAAATAACTACACTTAAATTTACAAAAATAATGAAATAATTTTTCTGTTATTATATCACCGTAAATATGTATCACTTAATATATTTTTTTATCGTGATAAATTTTGAAACAGTTCTCAACGCATAACGGCAGAATCATGGCTTTCATGTATTTCAGCAGCTTCGCAATTATTATCGACGTCACTGTCACTAATTTCAAAATCTGAATCTATTTCTAAAGTAGCACCAAATATTTCTTTGTCATTAAGACCACGACCCGACATTTTGTATTTTGGCAATAAAAATACTTTCAAAAATTGATAAAAAGTCAAACTTGTACAACTTTACACTTGATTTTTCACTAAAAAAAAGTTTTAACCACGTATCTTTATTTGAAAATAATCTAAGAAATTTTATTTTTCTTCAATAGTTTGAATGAATGTATGTAACTGAACTTATTTTAAAATATGAAAAATCAGATGAATGTACACTGTAATTAAAATAGTTCATATCCACGAAAAAGCAAACAATAATTCGATAAAACAATGTAATCTACACGGCGAGCGTCTCTGTTTGAGAATCTTATAAAATGCGCCTGCGCAATAACGTGTGTAAAGACGCGGGAAGAATTCAAACTGATTCATTTTTCGCTCTGAGTTGGAAGATCCCTTCAAATCTTTGTATCGATGATTAGGATACGTATTATGGATAAATATCGTAAGATGTCAGTAGTGTAAAGATGTGAGATTTTTTAGGAGTATAAGTTTTACCGTGTTCAAGCATGTTTCATACCCATAACGCCGAAGAAACTTTGCGTCGCACAGATTTGCCTCCCGCGTACAGGGCATGTACAGTGCATCGCAGGCGTGCGTCTCCCGCAGGGAAAGGGTTAAGTAGTATTTCAAAACATGAGTTAACCTCACTTTTCGACATTTTGGCTCTTTGAAAATAGCCAGAAAATTGTTATTTTTGTCATAAGCTGCCAATTCGCTAACAGCAAAACTTATTTTTCATCTTAGTCTGTTAAAAGTATGCGTAGATAATAATGATTGGATCATTTGTATAAGGCCGTTTTCATAAGAAAATCACCTCAGGAGCGATAAGATACATACATTCATAGGAAAACAATCTGAAATAGGTTGCGGTTATAAAAAAATAAACTCTTCCTTTTTTCCTTAAAACATTATCTTTCAACCGTCTTTCATATCAAGCAAATGATATCCAACTACACTAGCGCCATCTGCTTCGAGCTTTACAGATTACCTGCCATTCTAGCCACACTGAGTGACTTTACTTGCAACTGGTAAAATTGACAGAAAATTTAAATGTTGATTCCGTCATCTTCAACTAGTACTAAGTACCTACGTAGGTAATTCTTCACGATTTTTAAAAAAAGTTTCATATTTAGAAATTTCCTACAATAGAAGTTTTTTCTTTAATAATTTAAGAAATCATTGGCTGACTTTATCTAATTAACGGTAAACGTAACGTACATTATAATGTACGCATTCATAGATGGCGTTAATTTAATTATTTTATGAAAAGCGGACAAATTATTCGGCAATATTAATATGAAAATATGGTTTTGTCCATATTAAAACTATTTATTCATATTCATACCGCGTGTAAACGGGTGCAAACAAATAATTTGTCTGAACTAAAGCATGACTTGCAAAAAGAGTATTTTCATAAAGTAATTAAATTAATGGCATCTACGAACACGTAGATTATAGCGTGCGTTATATTTAACCTTAATATTTTTAACGCAAACATCCAATGGCTCATCTCACAGCAGATCTGTATAGTTCAATACATGTAGCTAGTATTCTACCAGAAACACTAACCTGCTTTATGATATAAGGTTGCCGCCACAGGGGCCAGGCCCGCGCCCTCTAGAGCTGCTGCGGCCGCCAGGGTGTGCGGTCCCGAACCCCCGGCGCCCCCTGCACGCCCTACCAGCTCCCATAGCCCCGCCTCTGCCGCGCAGCGAACTGCCGCTGCTAGAGCCCCTGCGCGCATGTACACCTGAATAACAATGGGAGATGAATTGTTAATATAAATAAATAGTTTATTTAGAATAGAACCCCTAATAACCTACAACAAAACCTTGTAATGCTATAGATCTATTTACATAAAGAAGAGTGTTTGTGGCGGGCGGTGTGGTTTTGATTTTTATACAAATCTACAGTTTTATTCTGAGATTAGATGAAGACTGAGGACAAGAGGAAGGTCACGCTGTTGCTGAGAGCTTGATTTTAACCTTTCTTTTTGTTACATTATAAGAGAGAAATGGAAGTTACGAAGGAGCTACTACACCAACTTGTACCTAGATACCTGTACCAAAGGAAAAATTTATTCACAAATAGCCAGGCCTTACTTTAACAAGGAATAAATTTTATACAAAATGTTTTTCTTACCTTCACAGCTTCTTCCGCTTTATCCGATTGCAGTTCCAGGTGTCTACCAATATGGTAAGCTGCTGGAGGCTTGTCCGACAGAGTGAGGGCTTCCTCTAGCCTATCAGTGTGGCACAGAAGTCTAGCCCTGGCTGCGAAATCCCCCGCTGTCTCATAATGCTCCAGTGCTGCATCAAGTTCGCCTTGTCCCTCCATATAGTGCGCCCACCACTTGTGCATCTCAGGGTTTTTAGACATGCTCACTTTATGCTTGAGCACTCCTAACTGTCCCGCTTGTAACAGCATTCTTGGGACTTGTGGCACATCCACACCGGACTTTTCAAAGCATTCGGAAGCTGCCTCTAACTCTCCCGCATCCCTTTTAACGCAACCCAACTTGTAATGAGCGTTTTTGACTAGTAGTGCTGCTTCACCTTGGACGGATTGCGTTGTGAGCTTCTCGAAACCATCTCGAGTTGCAGCTGTCAGTTTGAATAGTAAATCGTAGCGGCCCGCTTCTTCGAAGAGCTGTTTGGCCTCTTCGAGCATACCGAGATGTATGGCTAAGATAGCCGTTCTACACTTATCATTCAGTTTGGTGTCTTCTATCGCCATGTGCAATGCTAAAGCTCCTTTAACATCATTCATTTTAGCAAGACAAACAGCAGCCACATCGAGTCTTTTCTGTGGCACACAAGCTTTGGCTAAGCCTCTCCACACTGCGTCTCCAGCTCCCGTGTTGCCAATGGCAACGACAGCTTGCTCCATTTGACCTATGGTCATGTAGAAAAGATAGTCCAGTAAATGTGAACGGGTTGTGGAATCACAGTCTTCGGAGCCGACAAACTCTCGTAGTGTAGTTTTGATGAGTTTGCCTTCATGCATGGATACAACAAGGGGAGCACTCATTGCACACAAGTTAAATCCAACTTCTAAATCCTTCATTTCACCCCAGTCTTTGTGTTCAATCAGGATGCCGTTGTGAGTGAATAGACATCTTACAGAGTCATCTATTGTGGACCTTACATGACAAGCCAATAGCCTGGGGTCGACTAGATCCCAACATATTGTTATTGGGATACAAAGTTCACCTGCTGTTCCTTTGAGTACAGTATGAGTGAGTGTATCGTTCGAAGCATCCCACAGATAGAGTTTTGGGTCTGGTATGAGATTAGCAGTAGCTACTGCGAGGCAAACCAATCGCCCAGAAGTATTTATTCCAGCGTACATTATTTCTCCAAAGTCCTCAAATAGTTCAAAACAGTTCTTTGGTGCAAATGGAGAGCGGAGACCTTTTTTGGTTATTTCACCGATTTTAATGCATCCATCCATTGTAGCAATGGCAAGGTAGCGTTCATTTCTAGATATGCCTATCGGTTCACCTTCACTGTCTGCCGAATGAAGAGCTCCTAAAGTTGTTCCTGTTACTGATTTAGCTTCGATTCGATTTCCAACGATTCCAACTAATGTTTCATCGTGGAGAAGAAGAGTTTCTGTTTGCCAGGAGAATTTGTAGACTGGCAGAAAGTTGAAAGTATCTTTGCCAATTTTTAGAACCTGAAATAAGATTTGAATACTAAGTAAGCATAAAAAAACTAAAAAAAATCTGAGACTGGTATGTAGTCTTTAAAATGTAATAATTACCTGGACTTCTTTTCCATCTGAAACTGCAAGGTATGTGTCACTGAGACACATAGCTCTGATGCATATATCCGTGTTTGCGATAGTGACAGCACCTTTCACCCCCTCGAGAGCCACTTGAGTGGGTCCCTTCTGTATTCCCCAAACTCTCTGATTGTACCCCCAACAGATAGGCTGTTCTCTCAGAATAGAGACGCTGGTTATACTGTTGACGGCCAGCAGAGGATGTAGTCCACCTTGAGAACCCCAGCATACTTGCTTGACACTTCCTTTCACGCTGCACACATTGATCAGACCCCAAGTGCCGTGCGGATTCTTCCGCCAAACAAAGACTCTTCCCTGATTCGAACCACAGCTCAAAACACCAGTTAAAGTGCAGAATCCCATGCTGGTAAACATCTCTGAATTATGCGTAGGAGACGCCTCTTCAACTGGGAGAATCAAGTTATCGTTTGTCTCGCTGTCCCATATTCGGACGGATGTTTCTCCAGCCAGGATAGCAACGGCTGCCCCCCCGGCGCTTGTCACTCCGAGTCCTGTTCTTGTCGTCATCTTGACATGAACTTTAGCCTCGAGAGTTCCCTTCACCTGTCCGATTGAGAATCGAGTAAGACTCAATGTGCCGCTTATTTCCCAAGCGACTACGAGCCCTCCTGAAGGAGTCATTGTCATAAAGCGAACATTCCCGATAGACGGAAGCACTTCCGAGCATGTTCCGGATTCGTCAATGTAAAGTAAGTTACCGTTTTGTTGAGCGCAATAAAGAGAGTGGTTATCTCCTGGTCCTCCTGTTATCCTGGGAGCTGTTCTCGGTCTCCACGATGCTAGGACATCAAGTGCTCCTTCATCGCCAGCAACTGCGGCTTTAGCTAATCCTCGTAGAACATTTTCACTTGTTCCCATGCCGACTGGGCAATAGGCAGCGTGGGTTAACGGTTCTTCTAGTGTAAGATGAAAAGTTGTGAGTAGCCTTGTGGGTGTTGATCTCCAGCCTGTGACTGCTCCCGCTGCATCAGATACAATGAGTCTACCTCCGCCGGCGCTCCAGGAGAGCAGAAGAGGAGGGGCGGAGTGTGGCGCCTGTAGCGGCTGCCAACCACCGCCAGATCTCCAGACGTGGAGTTGTCCGTCCTCCCAGCCGACAGCTAGGAAGGGTCGCTGCGGATGCCAGGCAAGGGCACTGGCTTGCTGACCCGCTTGGGCAGTTTCTTGACTACCTTCTAATGCAACACCCTAAAAATACTGATCTTTATTAATAAATACTTTTAAAAACATTTTGATTTAAGTGTAGATTGCACAATTGTGAATTTTTGGTAAAATTTCGATCGCGCTGGCCTCGCTTATTATGAATAATTTTTAGATAAAACCTTTAGATTCACCTTAATTACTGTACGACACAACTTTTAACCTTCGGGGAGGTGGAAAATATTGCAATAAAAATGTCAATTACGTAAAATTAAAATTAGCTTTCGTTTTGTGAAACGAGACCGTCCATTTTCAAACTTTATTTGTTTATTGTCAAATGTCATTTTGTTTTGTTGGTATTTCTGTTACTATAGGACGAAACGAACGGCTAGAAGTAGCTAGAGACAATCGCGCGGGCGTTTTTTTTAATGTTAAAAAATTCCGTCAAATTAGTATTTACCTAATATGCATGCATTGTGTGCGTTGTGATTGAAATTTATTAGCTGGATTTTATTTTTTTACGTTCAAATTTTATTTAAGTTAACTATTTCTGCGATGTTGAGCGGCTACGCTAAGTTTGTAATACAAAAGAAAGTGCCCCCTTTATAGCGCCTGCTCGCGTCAAGTCAAGAAAAACATCCCAGATTTCAAGTAGTTTAGCGGCTACGCTAGGTTTGTGTAACATGGTTTGTGATTCAAAAGAAAGTGTCCCCTTAATACCGCCTGCTCGCGTCAGGGCAAGAAAAACATCCCAGTTTTCAATTAGTTTAGCGGCTACGCTAGGTTTGTGTAACATGGTATATATATATATATATATATATATCTCAAAAACCATGTTACACAAACCTAGCGTAGCCGCTAAACTATTTGAAAACTGGGATGTTTTTCTTGCCTTGACGCGAGCAGGCGGTATAAAAGGGACACTTTCTTTTGAATCACAAACCATGTTACACAAACCTAGCGTAGCCGCTAAACTAATTGAAAACTGGGATGTTTTTCTTGCCTTGACGCGAGCAGGCGGTATGAAAGGGATACTTTCTTTTGAATCACAAACCATGTTACACAAACCTAGCGTAGCCGCTAAACTAATTGAAAACTGGGATGTTTTTCTTGCCTTGACGCGAGCAGGCGGTATGAAAGGGATACTTTCTTTTGAATCACAAACCATGTTACACAAACCTAGCGTAGCCGCTAAACTAATTGAAAACTGGGATGTTTTTCTTGCCTTGACGCAAGCAGGCGGTATAAAGGGGGCATTTTCTTTTTCATCATAAACCATGTTACAAAAACTTAGCGTAGCCGCTCAACATCGCAGAAATAGTTAACTTAAATAAAATTTGAACGTAAAAAAATAAAATCCAGCTAATAAAATTCAATCACAACGCACACAATGCATGCATATTAGGTAAATACCAATTTAACGGAATTTTTTAACATTAAAAAAACGCCCGGGCGATTATGTTTCTAGCCACTTCTAGCCGTTCGTTTCGTCCTATAGTAACAGAAATACCAACAAAACAAAATGACATTTGTCAATAAAGTTTGAAAATGGACGGCCTCGTTTCACAAAACGAAAGCTAATTTTAATTTTATGTAATTGAAATTTTTATTGCAATATTTTCCACCGCCCCGAAGGTTAAAAGTTGTGTCGTACAGTAATTAAGGTGAATCTAAAGGTTTTATTTAAAAAATATTCATAATAAGCGAGGCCAGCGCGATCGAAATTTTACCGAATTTTTTATCCATAAACGTCGTCCCAATGATCCGCTCATTCAAAAGCAAGTATGATTATAAATCCTGAAAAAAACTTAATTTTTAATATAAAAAAAAATTAACTTGATCTTCCTGCTATAGTGTTGGAAATAGGTATAATATAGCTACTTAGTACGCACATTTTCATCGAATATTGTAATAATTCCCCCCTTATCTTGGCTGTATGAGGCTACAGCTAAGTATGATTCGACAGGATGCCATTCTAAAATTGTGCTAATTATTCCTGGTTCTGAAAATTTTACTTTATTATCAAAGTAGAGTGTCATTGTGAACTGGCCTGAGAAGATCTATTTGAAAACAAAATAAAAGGCACTTAATTCATGCTACCGATTTATATTCAAAACACGGCCACCATTTTCAAACAAACTTTGACATTTGTGTATTTGGTGTTGCTATCCGAAAATCGATTGAAATATTTTTGGCATGGGCGCGTAAGAACTAGAAAATAATGAAAAATCTTTTACGCCAAAATAATTTATTTTCATTGTGTTTGCGCAGTGTTGGACGAAAATCATGTAATTATTTGAGGGATACAAATTACAAATAAAGACAGCAATCTAACACTTTCGTGCTTCTGACAAAAGAACATTGAAAGTTAGCCGACATTGCTACTTTTCCTACCAAGCTTTGCAAATTGCTGATTTTGTATGTTACATAATTGGAGATTGCTGTGCTTTCTCTAAATTTTTCCAAAATTACCCAATATTCGTTGCACAATGATTTTGAAAATTTTCAATAAATAATATATTATAAGAATCTTATCTAATAGCACAGTACATACACATTAGCGTGTGTCGCTCTCCATAGAGAGAAAAAAAATTGCCTTATTTTTAAACGCCTGGGGTCTCAAAAGTTGCGTATGATCTGTAGCTATTCGAAAACGTAAAAATAAATGAAATTGGTGTTCACTATTAGCTCGCTAAAATGGCCGGAAGTTTTGAAAAAAATTTGATTTCGTGATTTGGGAAAAAAATAAAACAATGGGTCCATATTTTATATTTTGTAGCACACTTAATTATATTTCCATAACTGCAGTACAAAGAACGAAAAATAAATATTTTTTTATACATATGTGATGTGTTTGTTAAAAATATAAAAGGGGAAAATAACACTTTTTATGGTTAAATTCAAGATACCAAACAATAACGTACAACAACATTTTTGACCAAAATACAACAAATAAAAAATAATGGATGCTCAAAATTGAATGATTACACATTTTTAAAACAGTAATTACTTAAAATCTTGCATAGAATTAAAATTTGGCATTATGTTTCTTGAATGTTGCTTGGCGTAAATATAACCTTTCTAGCATTGTAACCAGCAACAGAAGAAGACGTCTCTGTGGTCAACTTCACACACCTTTCCACTGATTGTGTGTGGCAAGGAAATTTAGGAAAATCGAACCTTTTTACATTTCCTTCATCACACAATTTAAGTAATTCGTCCGTTTTTACGTTGCTCAGGAGTGGAGGTTCTGTCAGAATTAAATCTGTGGCCTGCCAGTCAATTAATTCTATGTAGCTATTGCAGTTGAAATTAATTTTTGGAATTATGAACTCTCTCACTCCTAAAGTTTGAAGGGCCCTATATTTAATGACCCTTCTACATCCTAGCTCCCTTATTCATTTATTGTCATCGGTTAACATTGATAGAATAATGTTTTCCGGGTGTCCAAAATATGCGTTCCTCTGAATCACGGGGTCGACAATAGCTTTCAATTCTGCTGAAAGATATCTGGAAATGCTAAACATTTTCCAGAGATTAAGGGCTCCATCTATACAAGAACTATTGCACTTTATGGTAAACCATGTTGGAGAATATACTCTCACAATAAAGGTGGCCAATATCAGCAAATTTTCTGTTGGGTTTTCCGTTGCAACATATAGCCGTAATGTTCTGTTTGCAGTTGTTAGCCACCTGGCATGAGACATTTTCCCTGGTTGTTTCCTTGCCAAATCTACAGTTATCATACCTTTTGACACATATCATATAAATAATTTTGGTCCGTGCTTAATTTTTCTGTTATATTTTCCGGTATGGATGATTGAATGGGAAAAAACCGAATAATTTTCATGTTCTCACAATATTTTAAGTTTCTTCCGATTGGTCCCGAGAAAGCTACAGGTCCGCTAGTCAGTCCATCTAATGAAGATAGCAGATGTAGCAATGGTAGTTCATTGGCGTGCAGCTGGCAGATAAGCCATTGCAATGGCTTTCCAAGTCTCTGTTCCATTCTTGAAATGATTCCATTTTTCCGGCCAGTTTGTATTTGTTCCATCACAACCAACTGCAACAATTTTCTCCATTTGACGATTTTCCTCTACCAAAAGAGAACATATGGCATTTTCGCTGTCTTTAGCAGTACCAGATGATGGCGTAGCGTGTCCGAGATACACTGATCCTGGCTCCTGCACAAGCGTTATGTGTTCTTCAACTTTTATTCGTCGATAAAATTTACTTCATTTCTTGATAATAAACATTGTTTTGTCCTTGCGCCCATCGAAAAATAAACCTTCGATATTTGTCAATTTACGGCTATTTAATAACATATCTCTAGTTTGCTTTCTAGCTCTTCGTAATCTACTATGATCTATAACGGAAGACGGACCAACTTCATTTACATCTTGTAAAACCGCAGAAGCAATGGCACCTGCTGCTCTGTGTGATACGCCGTATAGATCACAAATTTGAGATAACTTCGTCAAAGGGATTCTTCATCTTCGAATATTGTATATTTTGAGGAGATAATGTATCATGAGCCACTGCAGATTGATGATCTTCACTTAGCGCTGGTTCCTCATCAGAATCTGAAAAACTGTTGGAAAGAACAACTTAAACTTGACAAAAAACAAACATCTTATTGTGGCAGGAGTAGGGGTACAGTGGTAGGAGAAGGAGGTGGTGGAGCAGACGAAAGGAAAGGGGAGATGTTCATTTGAGTCTTCAAATATCAAACCGAGTCCAATAATTGAAAATTAAAGCAAACTAAATGGCAATGGAAGACGTTTTAGTGGATTTTTACCACTTTTTTGTTAATTTCGGAATTCTTGTAGATTTACTTGCATTAATAAAATTGATTTTTTTATTTAATTTTTGTCAACAATACGCAGTTTTTAATAATAAACAAACGTTAAAAGGTTAAATTATTGTGAGGAAAATATTAATTACCATTATTTAAAAATACATGTTTTAGGTTTTTTTCTGTTTTTCAATGCATTTTAGCGAGCTAATAACCATTTTTTTTAAATAATTTTAAATGTAGTTCTCATTTTTTTTGTAAGACGCAACTTTTGAGACATCAGGCGTTTCTAAATTCAAAAGTTGAAATAATTGACACACCCTAATACACATACTTATTATTTTCATGACATGGTCTGTGTGGAGTAAAAATAAAATATGGTACCCACTTACCTACAGAGAATTCATATGATTTAAAACGTTAGTTTTGACTAAGAACAAAGGATCCTCGAGTTTCACATACTTGCTGTAGGTATTATTTAAATCTTATTCAAAATAAATTTCGTGGCATGAGTATTTTCAGTAAATAACATAATTTAATAACTAAGCTAATGAGTTAACAAACCAATCCAACAAGACATCCGGTTCTTCCCGAACATTATTTTTTTATTGTCAATCGAAGTTTTAACGGTTTTTTGCACATCTTTTCCGAGTTCGAATATTTAAAAATAATAACTAGATTAGAAGCCACGAACTAAAAGGGCAATTATTATTACCACGGACTGGATACCCACTTTTTAATTTAAAACTTCAGTCTCTTCAATTCCTAGCTCATTTTTTGCAGGCTAAATCAATATAATTATTTATTATTAAGTTCAGACATTACTGTTTCTTCCGTATTTTAAAATACATATTCTTATTTTCAACTAGCTGTACCCTGCCAAGCGTTGCTGTGGCTCAGTCTGTCTGTGCAGATATAGAAACAATAGCGCGTGTTGATTTTACGTCCAACAGATAGCTGTTTTTTTTTAAACATGTTTTACCTGTCATATAATATAGACATATAAAATCGCACGCGTATTCAAATCCAACGTTGTGTTAAAATTTCAAAGCAATCGGTGAAGATTTCGGAGATTTGATTCGAGATTTTGAACAAGCGAACATTTACACTTTTATTTATATAATATAGATACGCTAGACAGGTACCTATTTACTTGTAGGTACATTATTTCACCCTTCAAAATAACTTTCTTAACATTTTATTATTATTTGGTAAGGAAAATATTTTTTCCAGTAGATAATACAATATACCTACGTAACATGATGATCTTATATCTCTTTCGATATAAGATTGTACGAATGCTTTCGTTCTTTCAATATCTACCAATAATACCTTCTTCAATAAAGCAGGTTGGGATTTCAGCTTATCCGTGAATAAGAATGCTGTCTCCCCCACACAGAATACAGCCACACACCCACCACTTCAGTCCAGTTGAGGAGAAATCAATTCAATTATTCAATTACTCCCCTTTGTGCTCCAACTCCAAGGTTGTAAACATCCCAACGTCCCAGCATCTCTGGACACTGGAACATCCATTGGACGTGGACATATTGTTGAAGCTAGTGAAAAGATTCTAATCGAAAACATCTTGGACAGTTTCGCCCGGATAACGGATGTCACTTTTTTGGTTGATGTATTGAGCAGAGAATATAATTTAAAAATAGTTTACGTGGAAATGGTGTTTTCTACAGAAAAAATAGATATTGTGTGATCGGTGGTTACGTAGACCGATATTTGGGGCTGTCAACATGTCTAGTGATGGGAATCTTGATTTCGAGTTTGAATTAATCAGTATCCGAAACGACATTAATAAATTATATGAGAGCCAGATAATACTTTGTAACATTTCGTTTACTATAAAATTTACGTAGAAATCGATTAGGACGATTAGGTATTACCAACTTTATGATTGCATACCACTTTTCGGCGAATTATTTTTAATGTTTCAAAAGGTTTCGATTTCTTTGTAAAAATCGATCACTTCGTAATACATAATATTTAGGTATTCTGATAGTGTCCAACTTGTCCCTATAGGCTTGTATTTCTGTGAACTAGTTGGTGGTTGGAACAGTTAGACCTCTCGTAAAAAAAACCTTTTTAATTTTCTCTTATTTTATAAATAAAACCATAAGAAATCATAAGATTTGTAAGTAGGTAATTAAATACCTACCAACGTAATTATAAAGCATAATAATATTTAATATAACATTAAAAAATCAATAAGGAATTATACAATTTGTCCAACGGAACGTCCCTATCTCATTGAAAAAGCTTTAAACATTCTTCGGGCAAATAAAACCAACATTTCCTCTGAAATCATAAAATTTGTAAGTAGGTACTTAAATACTTACCTACTTAATTACAAACCATAACAATATTTTATATAACATTTAAAAGAAAATTCAAATTGGCCAACGAAACGTCACTATTTCATTGAAAATTCTTTTTTCAATCATTCTTTAGGCAGGTAGGTAGGTACCATAATATTGAACAAATGCGAATAAGAAAGTCCAAATAAACAAATCTATGAAGTAAACACGATTTCACGTTCGAAAAACGAATTTATTTTATTTTGGTTCCGTGTTTCCGCACACATTTCTACTGAACCACTAAAACAGCGATCATCTTGAACCGCAAACGGAACGTACAAACAAATTTACGGAAAAAAATTACATGCAAAACAGTCGAGTTAAGCTATGATCAGCCAATCAAAATAATTGTTTTTGGCATATTTTGCAGTATGGGAGTATCAGTTAAATCTAGGCGAATTCAATGTTTTCATATTAATATTTTGAAAAAAAATGGAATTAAATAATACGGTAAATTATTAAAAACATCACTCCAGTGGATAACAAAATATTACACTCTTTTAGCACTAACCATTAAACTCCCATCGAGAGTTAGTCTTAATTATCAGGTAACAATTCTGTTTCAATGGCCATCAAGTTTTGGAGAAATGATATTAAATTTTATCGTATCACTGTCGGATGAATGGTGACATCATTTCCGCGATAGGTCATTATTAATTATTGTCCCGGTGATAGATGGCCATGCACTTTTTGTCAGTGCTTTTAATATAAATTGACACAACAAAGAGGATTACCAATTTTCAGGGAGAAGTTCGTAGAGTGGAGACACTACCGCGTGCGGTGAACTAACTATTATGCATTTGGGAAATGTTGCAACGTTCTATATTACGGTAAGGACACCGGTTAAAAACGGGATTTTAGACCGTTTCCTAAAAAAAATTTAGTCAATTCGTAATATATCGGAACATGTGTTCATTCGCCTGCATTTGTCCTGATAATATACAATAACAAAATGCGAAAATATTCTAATTTTTATGAACACGTGTTCCGACATCATGATAACACATTTGTGTTTTACTATTACTATTTCCATGACTATTCGTTCTGTCGGAACTATGCTATTCATTACTATGTGTGGTAATGATAGACCGAACATTGAGAGTATAGGTGCTATTCATTACTATTGTATGTGGTTATGATAGAGCGAACATTGAGAATATAGGTGCTATTCATTACTATTATATTATTATGTGGTTATGATAGAGCGAACATTGAGAGTATAGGTGCTATTCATTACTATTGTATGTGGTTATGATAGAGCGAACATTGAGAGTATATGTGCTATTCATTACTATTGAATGTGGTTATGATAGAGCGAACATTGAGAGTATAGGTGCTATTTTTTTTTTTTTTTTTAAAAGAAAGACAAACATTCCCGGGTTACGAATAACCTGACAATATTTGAAAATCTCCTACTACCACCACAGTAAGCTGAAAATGTTGCTTGTGTTGTGATGAAGGACTTAGCCAGCCGAGGAATTGAACACACTACGCCCGAGTGGGACCCAAGCGCGATGTCAACTCGGCCACCGACCGGTCTAATTCTATTCTATTCTATTCTATTCATTACTATTATATGTGGTTATGATAGAGCGAACATTGAGAGTATAGGTGCAATTCATTACTATTGTATGTGGTTATGATAGAGCAAACATTGAGAGTATATGAGCTATTCATTACTATTGTATGTGGTTATGATAGAGCGAACATTGCGAGTATAGGTGCTATACTTGCTGACCCTCCTTTCCCAATCTCCTTCCCCTCCCCACTCCTGTGAGTCTCACAACACACACCAATTGCGGATGTCATAGTCTGATTAGCTGCAGACGGTTGGGAACAGTTGGGACTTTGCTCAGTATTCACATAACAATACATTTAATTAATACCGGCTTGAACATCGACCAACTTTATACCGATGAGTTTAAAAGAAAAACAAAATTTACGACCATATGAATCCTAGGCCAATGCAATTGATTATCTGTCCACCATATGTAAGATAAAATTGAACCCTGCTTCAGGCACAGAGACACGCTTACAGAACACTTCCACCTGTTTTCTCGTGAGGCTTTCGTTTCAATGGTTTTGAAGTGGCAACAATAAAATTATTCAATTTTGTATAGCCCGATGTGATAGTATTGGTCGGTTCGGTTAGATGCGTACATTCAGAGCCCGTGAAGAAAAGTCCCACAGTGGATTGCGCTGCAAACCGTTACCTCAATTTAGCGAAATTTTCTTTTCTGTGCAAGGTTCGGTCATTTTAATAATCGCTCGCCGGCGGTCAATGAACGAATGATGTCGTCATTTATTCAAGACATGTTGGAACTTCCTGGTGTCAAATGATTGTCGTTTGCCTGGTTTGCCCCCAGCTCGAAATGCCACCCAGATGACATGTCAACTGTTTATTATGCCATTGGGTTTTAATCATTCAACAACGACAATGTTTATCACTATTATGAAGACAAGTTAGTCTTGTAGAGCGGAAAAACCAAAGAGCGGAAAAAATCTTGATCACCAGTCACGCTTTCGTTTCGGTAAGGTTTTTATTTTATTTTTTATTAGATACTATATATTTTGAAACGTTGTTTGATAATGTGGGCCTCACTGGCTGCTTTACCCTTGTTGAGCCCCCCATTTCATAATATTCAATAAAAATGTTGAAATATTAAATGGAAATAAAATAAAATATAATAAAAAAGGCTATAATGAAAAAAAATCGCAAAATAAATAAAATGATGTGTGTATTGTGTTTTACGTATATATATTTTATTCTTTAAAGTTATAACATTTTTGTAATATTGCCGTTTTTATTGTTATAATCCATCTTTTAATTTTGAATCTAAAAAGTTTTTAGTTTTCCTCCCTTTTAATATCGAGATTGTTGAATACTTTTATTGCCTGGTATTTGTGGTGTTTTTGTCCAAAGCTTGTGTTTTCGTCGGAGTTTTTATGTTTTTTTTTATACGCCTGGTCTATTAATGATAGTTTGTGTGTTGTTGAAATTTGTTTATTTAGTCAAAAATATAGTTTAGTAGTGTTTTTTATGTACAATTGTTGTATGACAGATTAAATATTTTGACTGTGTCAGTCATTCTATTTTTTGTCGTAAGTTTTACCTTTAAGATGGTTTTCTGTGCGATCTCCATATGACCGATATTTTGAACAACGATATTATTTATTATATTTATTATTTATTATATGTACGTTTATTGCATTTAATTAGCGAGTTATTCAATCTTGTCTGTAGAATGTTCGATTTATGTTATCTAAATTGGCACAATCTTTTCTGTGGAATGTTCGATATATATTATCTAAATTGGAACAATCTTATCTGTGAAGATAAAGTACAGTCCCTGATCAAATTATAAACAAAATTATAAAAAAATATAAACAAAAGTTACGAGAAAGATGAAATTATATACTTGAACATACAAAGCATGATAGCACATTACGAAGAGGTCAAGATACTTTTAGAAGAGAAGAAACCTTTTATGCTTATGATGAGTGAAACACATGTGACTGAAGATATCCAAGATAGTGAAATTATATTTGATCATTATAATACCATACGTTGTGACTCGCATAGCAGACATACAGGAGGAGTGATGATTCTCTTAAGTAATAAAGTTCCATATGAAGTGATATCAAATCACCAACATGAAAAACATTGTTGGATTTTAGCCATCAGCATTAAATCAGGAATCAAGAAAGGTGTATATACTGTTATTTATAGATCACCAAACACAAGTAAATGCGACTTCTTAACATATTTTCAGAGATGGAGCATGGAAAATTTGCAAGATGAAAATATTAACATTATAGTTGGAGATTTCAATATAAATGTTAAAGCAAATGCAGACATATACACAAAAAAACTGAAATCTATTATTCAAACTGCAGGTATGAAACAATTTGTTAAAGATTTTACACGAATTACTAATACCTCTAAAACATTGATTGATCTGGTAATCTCAAATAAATTTAACCTATGTGTTAATGTATTAGATAAACCTAAAATTACTGACTATAATATTACAACTCCAGTAAAGAAACACAAGTAATAACATTTAAAAATTACAAGAGATACAATAAGGAACTCTTCATTCAGACCTTAGAGACTATTGATTGGAATGAAATAAATCAAATGGAATATAACAAAAAAGCTGACCAGATGATATTAAACATTAACAAATCCATTGATGAAGTAGTTCCAGAACAGAAGATACGTAAAGGAAACAATAATAAATGGTTCACAAAAGAACTACGCACAATGCAGCACGATAGAGATACATTTTACAAGAGAGCACGCCTTACTAATAGTACTACGGATTGGAATAACTACAAAAAATTGAGAAATAAATACTCTAAAGACATAAAAAGAACGCATAATGAGTACATAAAAAATAAAATAAACTCGGAAGAAGGGGATCCCAAAAAAATTTGGAAAAGCATTAAAGAATTAGTACATGGAGATAACAAAAACGACATAAAAATAGTAAACTTCCCAAAAGATATAAACGAAGAAAACATGGCTAATAGCTTTAATAAATATTTTATAGAAAGCATCACTCAAATTAACAAATTAATACCTAACATTGTTTTCAACCCCACAAATGATAATAACAACTCAAACAAAGAATTATTGGTGTTCAGAAAAATAACTGCAGAATATTTATTTAACATTTTAAACAAAATTAAATAAAAAAAATAGTTCAGATGGATTAACTATTAGTTTAATAAAAAATGCGTTTCCAGTAATTGGATCTACTCTATTAAATATTATTAATCAGACATTTGAAGAGGGAAAATTTCCACAGTCATGGAAACTATCTACCATTATACCGGTCCCAAAGGTTAAAAATACCAGAAAATGTGAAGAATTTCGACCAATAAACACCTTACCGAAATATGAACAAATACTTGAAGTGATAATAAAAGAACAAATATTGCAATACTTAGATGAACACAATATTTTATACCAAGAAAAATCGGGATTTAGATGTAATAATTCTTGTGAAACAGCGTTAAATGTAATTGTTGAAGAATGGAAAGAAGGAATGAATAGTAATCAATTTATCTTAGCAATATTCTTGGATTTTCAAAGGGCATTCGAAACTATAGATCGAGAAATATTGATAAGAAAGCTTAAAGAAATTGGTTTCTCAACTGTAGCCACTAAATTAATAAAAGAGTATTTGAAAGACCGAATACAGGTAACAAAAATTAATAATCAATTTTCAAAACCAATGGAAAATAAATTAGGAGTACCACAGGGATCAGTCCTTGGACCTCTATTATTCATACTCTATATTAATGACATGGTGAAAATATTTTCAAAATGCAAAATACGACTATTTGCCGATGATACACTAATATATATAATTGGAGAAAACTATGAAGAACTAATAAATATTTTAAATAATGAACTAGATAATGTATCAAGATGGCTAAAATAAATAAGCTTAAATTAAATACAAAATAAACAAAATGTATGGTAATTGGTTATAAGAAGACATCCAGTGAAAGCAAAATCAAAATTGATGGTGAAATTATTGAAAATGTTACCGATATAAAATACTTAGGAGTTATAATAGATTCCAAACTCAACTTTAACAAACATGCTGAATATACCCAAAAGAAAATTGGAAAAAAAGATATCTTTTTTGGGAAGAATTCGCCAAAAACTGTCCGAAAAAACTGCAATCATCATTTATAACTCCATTATTGCTCCACATTTTAATTACTGCTCAACTATCCTTTTTCTGTGTAACGACCGAGAGCAAAATAAATTTCAAATTCTCCAAAATAGGGCAATGAGAACAATACTCAGACGAAATAGATATTCAAAAGTAAATAAAATGTTAAACGAACTAAATTGGTTAACGGTGAAACAGATGTTGACCTTGAACACGATGATATTTGTACACAAAATAGTAAACAACCTCCTACCCAAATATTTTTCAAATAAAATTGTATACAACAAGGACATACACAAACATAAAACTAGGACGTGCAATGAAATCAGGCTAACAAAAAAGGACAAGACGAATACACAGAACAGTATATTCTATAAAGGGATGAAATACTATAACGCGCTGCCGGAAAACCTAAAGACTGCCCCAATTGAAAAATTCAAGAAGTTGTGTGGAAGCACATGAAACAAGAAAAAAACATAGAATATTAATATGTAAAAAATAATTAGTCATTTGTAAACTTTAATGAACAAATTGCTAAAATAAAAAAAAATAAAAAAAAATTAATAAATTATTAGTCTCATCTCAACATTTAACCCATTACCTCTATGATTTTATTTTTATTTTTATAAACTTGAATCATCATTATAACCCGATAGTATAGACTTAATAACTTCTAAGTCAGTTTTAGAATTTTTCGCCCGCCCACCTTCTCACCAGAGCGTCTAGAAAATTGATGCCTAAACACAACGCTTGGAGGTAACCCCCCTAAGCAAAATTTACGTCAAGTATGGGTAAAGTGCAGTAAACTGTATGATTTATATTGATAATATAAAATAAATAATTGCCATTGTTTATAATTCAATGAAAATACAATTTATTAATGGAAAATACAGAATATAACAAAAAATTCAATATTAGAAAAAACCTTCTAGAATGAGGAAAACTAACCAAATTATTCTCTAAGTGATACCGTTCGAAGCAGTCAAAATGAAGGGCGCGGTTGCAGGCCCGGCATCGATAGACTGCTGGATTTTTTTTACATAGAGCACAACGAATTCGAGATTCGCCACGATATGTCAAATGAAATTCTTGCATTCGACGCACACGATTCCCATCTTCTGCGTCATGGCCTTCTTCCTTCACACGAGAATCTCCGAATTCGGCATTGACCTGATTTGGAAAAGACAATAAAAGAGTACGGGTAACCTCCACACGGAATGCCTTCTGGGAAGGTTTTCTCTGTCGCCTAGTCATCTGGTTTCCCATATCATGCTCGTACTTCCTAAAGAAGCATAGCAACTTCCATCCATTTAAAAGAGTGCTGCTCAGGCAAGATGCAAATAAAGGCCAGTACCACTTCTTTGACCGAATGTTGACCCGATAATTTTGTATACTATTATCATGGAGGTCTACCCCACCCATTCCCAAATTATAATTTCGTGTTGGCACGCTGGGCAACCGATTTTTTTTGCATGCTTCCTTCAAAACTTTGCCTTTTTTGTCTTTCTTCAATTTCTGCAGACTCTGCACTTGACTTACTGGCTCCATTCGATCATAGTTCGTGGCCACTGTTACTTCACGTTTGTACTAACCAACGGCATATGAGGATTTGGCTTTCTACGTCTACCACCGCATCAAATTCACCTGCTAGGTAAATGTTCGCTATGCGCAAGGGAAATATAAAAGAAAATGTTACCTTTAGGCAATTACTTTCCTGTCTTCAACTTGCCTGAAGCTTCAAGGTTAGGGAAGCGAACTGGCTTACATATGCCAGTAGCGCACATTCTCTTATCCTTCAGGATACACATCAAATGGTGAGATGTGAAGAAATTGTCCATAAATAGCTCATGGCGTGCGGCGAACTCTATATAATCCATCATAGACAGTACGAAGGATAATCTTTGACCTAATACGTGGTCAAATGTATCAGATGCTCAGGAATATGGCATTGCTCGGAAACAGGTAGCCTTCGGAGGAAGCAAGACACCGAATCTCGTAGCCAACTTTGATTGGCTTATTCTTAATGTACATCTTGCAATAATGTCGACCGAAATATGGCACCATTTGCTCGTCTATGGAAAGTTTGTGTGCAAAAACATCAAATACAAATAAAGATGGAACGTTAGTCATTATCATACCTTAGCCATTCTGTCGGTTATATCTAGATTGTTGTTATCGCAAAAATGTATATAGCGCTTTATAAGCTCGAAATGTGGACGTTGGTTCCTTTTTTGATGACGCTTACACCCAAGGTCGGGTCAGACGAAGAATAATCTGTGGTAGATGGCAATGTATTGTAGCCTGTCAACACAGAAACCAAGAAAACGCTTCAATTCGTATATATCTTACTGGAATTCGGAATTGGTTTTAAATCGAGCGTATTTGATCATACTCTCAAGAATAAACTGAATCACTTCGTCATCAAAGAATAATGAAAACACTTGAAAAGCATTATAAGACTTCAGCTTTTCGTACATATCTTTATGCACCACATTCAGCGGTTCAGGAAAGCAACAGTTTACTGTAGTTTTAATTTTTTGGCTGGTGGTGCATTTGAAATAGATATTCGCAAGGTATTACGACTCGCACCAGAGGATGTCGAAGGCTGATTCCAGTCAAGTCGTGATGTGCCATCAAATCATCGTCAATCAGCTCTTCGTCCGTCTGTTCATCAACATCCTCTGTTTAAAAATGTACGAAAACCGCAGACAAACTATTAATTTTAGTAAAATCACTCATAAAAACACTACAAAACCGTATTATTTGACGGCAAGCTAATCAAAAACGTATGTAAACACTGTGACAGCTAACCTCCAAACGTTGCGCGCAGGCATCAACTGATTTCAGTGACATCTAGCGGTCATCTTATGCATAAAATACTATATTGAAACAGTGTTGCCAACCATTTAACCCTTTGATAACAATATGTGATTCACACATGTTTTATTTTTTTCCGTTTTAAATTTTATTTAATTTTTTCAAAATGGGTCTATTTTCAGGGCTTTAGTAAAAAAATAATTAAAAACACAATAATTAATAAAAATGTTCTAAATTATGTTAATTATTGAAAGCTAACATACCAATCTGTAAATGTTGGATAACAACTTGGTGGGATTTAGCTTTATTCACAGTGAAAAAAAAAAAAAACTTTTCATCTATTTTTTTGATGCCTATAGACATCGTCATGGAGGTAATGGGTTAAAAAAATAAATTTAGTTAAAAAAAATGATTGTTGTTTCATACATTCGGATTACATTATTAATTTATATGTGTTTTTAGAGATATAAGTCTGTATCAACAAAGTTTGTGATCTTTTGCACTGAATTGTCACTACGTTAATGAGATTTGTGTATTATGTTCAATTCAGTGTTTCCAACAAAAACTAATTTTATTCATAATACTAGCACAGACTCGTGAAAAATGACCGGATATGTTAGTATTATTATTATCAACTAGCTGTACCCTGCCACGCGTTGCTGTGGCTCAGTCTGTCTGTGCAGATCGAGAAACAATAGCCCATATTGCTTTTCATTTATTCTCGTCCAACAGATGGGGCTATTTTAAAAAAAGGTTCGTTTTAACTGTCAAAGGTAACATCTATTTAATATACCACGGACTGGATACAGACTTTTTATTTTAAAACTTCTTTCTCTTCAATTCCTAGCTCATTTTTTGCAGACTAAATCAACAATTATTATTTATTATTAAGTTCAGGCATTACTATTTCTGCCGTATTCCATAATACATATTCTTATTGTCAACTAGCTGTATTCTGTCACAGGAGACATCTATATATGTATACAAAACACATGCGTATTCGAATGCAACGTTGTGTCAAAATTTCAAAACAATCGGTGAAGAACTTTCGAAGATTTAAGATTATGAACAAACGAATATTGAGATTTTCATTTATATAGATAGATATACCTATGACGTGACAATATATATTTTTTTTAAATTCAAGATAATTTTACTGCGGATACATTTTTTTTGTAATTTCACCCGCCATCCAAGGGATGCCCCTGTGTTATGGCGGGTGAAGTTTGCAGATTAAAATTTTTCATAAAATGATTATATTATACAATTCAAATTAAGTTATAAATATTTTATTTGATAATTTTATTAAAAAAATTCTATAATGAATGTGAGAGATGTATGAAGGGAGATTGGATGGTTAGAGTGTAGAGTGGATGTTATTATTACCAGTTAGCGGTTGAGTTGGCATCGCATTTGGGTCCCACCCCGGCGTCGTGCGTTCAACTCCTCGGCTGGATAAGTCCTCCATCACGACACAAGCAACGAGGTGGAATTAGAAGGTTTTCAAATAATGTCAGGTTATTAGTAACCCGGGAATGTTTGTCTTTCTTAAAAAATATGTATGTATATGTAATTTTTTTATTAAATATAAGGATTCATAGAGTTATTTGTGTTTTTAAAGTATTTAGTAATATTATGGTCGAGTTTAATTGTAGGATTTGTATAATAAAATATTTAACTTAGGATTAGTCGTTGCCTTTTAGAAACAAATATTGTCAATTTTATGAAAAATAAAAAGGTTACAGTCTCAATTGGGAATCGAACCCACGATCTTTGTCTCACCGGGACAACGTCTTTAACCATTAGGTGTCGATCTCATATTTCAAATTCAGAATTAACAATATTGTCTTTCAACAAATTTTACCCATATTTTTGGCAACTATCTTTTTGAAAGATTACCAACTTCTAAAGAATTGACTTTTAACCTAGAATTAACCTAAATTGTCAATTTTATTTATAATATTATTATATTTTTTTGTTGACAAATTAAAGAGAAGGTCAGAAATTTACTTTTCGATAGACTGTAATGTCATTGCCTTTCGAATGAACACCGTCAGTAGTCTTGAAAAATAACGAAACCAATTCGGCAATTTTCTGAGCATAGGTGGGTAATGGATTTATTGGTCTTCTGAATTATTATTCACACAATCAGTTCTAATTTCGAAAATGAAACAAAAATTTAAAGCCAATTTGAGTTCATTGAAATGTAAAAATTCAAACAGAGATAACTAATGGCATGTATACATTTGCGAACTTAACCGCGAACCGAGCCATGAATTACGGGAAAGGAATGAAGCAACTGCAAGCTGCGTTTCACGAGATTTGCGGTTGCTTCGTTCCTTTCCCATAAGTTGAGGTTCATTTCGGCAGTTCGGCTCGCATATGTATACGTGGCATAACATTTCACATACATGCAACTAAAATTAGTATTTTTGGTATCACGATGAAAAAGAGAGTTACTTCAAATGTTGGAGTAGTCTAATCTATAATTTGGTCGTGGACTGTAAGCTGTAAGTAATACATTATCTAATCTAAATGAGATTGAGATGAGTTCAATCATAATTACGGCCCATTCGGAATTGGCAAAAAGTTCGGGACACTTTTTTAAATGCAACAAAAACTAATAACATCACGACTTCTGGTAGATCCAGGCTATCACAAATTATGTTCGGAAGTGTAACATTGTGTCGAACGTTTATTTGTTGGTAATGCAAGGCAGCAATGTCAGTGTAGTGTAATTGAAGTGTGATTGACAATGGAAGCAGAAAAGACGAGTCCACTGTCAGCTTTTCTGGCCTGCCGGTCCCGTGCAGATCTAAGACGGCTCCGAGGGTTGGACTCTCCCTCTTTCATCACCTTGGCTTGTAAGCACAACAGAGCGGACTTATTGAAGTTCTTATTGAAGGATACTCACCCTTATGGTACAGATATTGCTGTTCCTCTCTGGTGTTCCCAAAAAAGTGAGGGACACAGTGCAGTATATTACGCCATCCGCTCCAGCAATGTGGAGCTTTTCCGTTCGCTCCTCGGGTCAGTAACCCCCGAACTCTCGGAGCCACTCGTCTCCGAGTCTTATGAGGAATTACTTTTGAACAATGTCCTCGTGTCAGTGGAAATGCATATGTTTGTCCAATACAAGCTGGTCGATCTACGTTTTTTCTGCAAATGCGAAGAAGCACTTCCTGTGACTTTCTCCACTAATATCCGAGAGCGCATCCAACTGCTTGTAGAAATCATCGCGGATATTCAGATTGATGTTGAAATAGACAGTAAATTTTTGTACAAGGCCAAGTTTATAGCACGGAATATCCACATACTGAAACATCAATTGAAGTCGACGAACAATATTTTACCTAGGGAAGAAATGGAGTTCTGCTTAGTATGCTTTGTGTCTGCTCACATTCGGAAACAAGAATTGAATATGTTCTATTTGTCCGTCCTGAAAAAAAAGAGGTTAATGAAGGAATTGGCCAAGTTTGCAACTGCCCTGCAAGAGTTGGAGGAAAAAATAGCGTCTACAGATGTCCGGACACTTAGTCGATCGGTGGGCTTGTCTCGCGGGGAAGTTGCGGCTCACATCACTAGCAAATATCCACACTTGTACGCTGACTATCAGGAGGTAAGAGACGTGTCTTCTCTGCACATCATGAAGACCTACCTAGATGCGGCCTTGCTGGCAGACTCTGCTACTAGACTCGGTCAGTTAACTATCGATAGAGCCCTCCAGGTAACGGGAGAGCATCTGAAGAATTCATTAGACAGCCCCAAGCTCTCTCAAGCCGTGATCGATCTCCTTCTCCTCTCTGCACCTAAGGAAACCAGAAAAGTCCTGCAAAAATTACGTAACTCTCTGTCCCATCCACGTCTACCCCGAGATAAGCGGGAACTGAAATTGGACGAACGTACCCAATATTCTAACATACAAAATGACATGAAAAAGATAGTATCTGTTATTAATAATATAATATATTGCAACAAAGTGGATAAAATAACTTTCATGCTGACCACACTCATCAACAGTGATAGTTTAGAAGAGATTCAAGAAATCGCAAATGTCTTTGAACATGTTCGTTTCGTGGATGTTCAAGAAATAAATACTGTTACAAAAGATCACCGAAAAATCGAAGCTATTCTAAGTAACATAGTAGATCAAAGTTCATATGAGAAGAATCTGTTTGCGGAAATAAAAGAAGTCCTCGAAAAAAAAAATATTCACCAGCAGTTAACATCGGACAACTACGCCATTTTAAAAAGAATTCATGATATTTATAAAAGTAACACTATTGAATCTGAACAAATAAAAGAATTACAATCTGTAGCTAAAGAGGCATTAAAAATTTTTTCTTATCGAAAAAATCCCACAGAAATTGATAGATGCAAATTGTTGGGTAGCTTACTATCCAAATTTTATGACAGCGTATTTACAAGAATTAAAACGGAGATGGCCATCGAAATAGAATTTGCAATTGCTATCATTAATTATACCGGATCATTTGACCAGGGTAATATTAATTATATTGATGATTACAGTAGGCAATTACCAATTAATAATATCAACAAAAATGACATCGTAGGCAAAAAATGGACCAAAAAACATAAATACAGCGATGAGATAATTCATAACCAACTCACTCTGAAATTAACTGAACTTGGGAACACCATAGGAACTGATAGAATGTGTGGTCAGTTATATGAGCATCTTTCATTACTTTATAAGGATGAGTCTGCAAATAGATTTATGGTGGAAGCCCTTGTGCTGGATACTATGTCTCTCTTAGATAGCTCTAAGGGTGTTCCCAACAACTTGCTTTATCTGGATGGGGACATACCTCTTTTGAGCGGCAAATGCTTACGCAATCATTTGGCTCACGGGAATTTATTGGTAGACATTCTGCCAACTGATGTTTGGTCTGCCGTGCTCCTTAATGCAGTGAAACTTGCTAAAAGCAAAGACCTTTTAATGAACTCTAAAATAGGGAACATTTTGAAGCACGATATGAAGAAACTGAGATTGAGATATGAAAGGAGCTTATCCATTCTTGACAAACAGAAGAAAATGTGGAAGTCTCTGCTTGACGGGAATTTGGAGAATTTCACAATCGGAATCGCAGAAGGAGCTGAAATATGTTCAAGAAAGGAAGATTTGTCGTCTACTCTACATTATGCTGCTATGGGACCCAATGTTAACATTATCAAATTCCTAACCAACCAAAAAATGATGAGCACTGAAGTCAAAGATATTGAAGGCCAAACTGCACTGCATGTAGCTGCAACCTTTGGAAGAGATGTCACTGTAAAATTCTTGGTGGAAGATATGAGAAATGTAATTAATCAAGTCGATGAAGCTCAAAATACACCATTGCACTTGGCTGTCCAAAATGGCCACAAGAAAACTGTGGAGATATTGCTCTCACTGGGAGCAAAAACAACTATCAAAGATAAGAAAGGATATTCTCCTTTGCACTATGCCGTGTTTAACAATAACTTGAATGTGGTAAAAATCCTCTTGGAAAAAGATGCTACCGTTGATGAAAATACTTCTACTTACGGCTCAACATCCCTTCACAAAGCCGCACAGTACGGCCACATAGAAATTGTGCAATACTTGCTGCTGAATGATGCTGATGTGAATGCCAAGGATGACTTTGGCATCTTTCCATTACATTTGGCAGCATCCGGTGGTCACCTAGAGGTTGTCAAGAGGTTGCTGGAGAAAGGAGCTCATGTCAACCTTGGAAACTACACCGCATTATATTTTGCAGTGAAAAATAACCACGAAGAGATTGTCAAAATTCTCCTGGAAGTCGGTGCTTTTGTTAATTTCGGAAATGTGCCATACAACCACTTCAACATAGCTGTTTTAAATGGCAATGCAATTATCGTAGGTCTACTGTTGCAATACAAATCTAATGCCAATTCTAAAATAAATTATGACTTCAAGCGGGGGCTTGTTATTGCGGCCGCTGGTGGACATGCAGATATTGTTGATCTCTTACTAGAGAACGACTTATTTAAGGGTAGCGAACATATCGCTGACTTAATCGCATTATATCTTGCAGCTATGTCTGGCCATTCTTCTGTAATAGAAACATTAATTCAAAGGGGGATCAACATCCATACCCAAATCACATGTGAGTCACAAGTGACGCCATTGCTCCTAGCAGTACAGGGAGGTCATCAACAAGTGGTAGACATTTTGCTAGCTGCAGGAGCCGATGTACATTCTGTGAACGATGTAGGTTCTACAGCTCTGCATATCAGTGCTCGAAATGGTAATGAAGCAATTTCAATGGCTTTGATACAAAAAGGAGCTAAATTAAACTGTAAAAACAATGGTTTTTTAACGCCACTTCATGAAGCTGCTTCTAAAACTTGCAATGAGAAATCTATTCAAATACTTTTAAAGTATGGAGCTGAGGTTAACGCGAAAGGAGAGCTCTTCGTAACAGCATTACATTCAGCATCGATTGCTGGAGATAGTCCAATGGTAGAAGCATTACTCCAGGGAAACGCTGATGTTGATGCCGAGGACAATCTTGGTGCTACTGCATTACATTTGGCTGTCAATGGGAATCATAAGTCAGCTGTTGAAATCTTGTTAAAGTATGGAGCCGATGTTAACTATTTGGATACTACTGGTTCTTCCGCATTGTGCTGCGCAGCAAAGAATAACAATAAAGACCTGTTGGACATCTTAATTGCCAACGAAGCAGATGTTAATGTTGGCGGAGGTCAACTTATATTATCTGCGATTACTGCGGGGCACAGACTGGTCGTTGAAACTTTGTTAAACAATAAAGATATTGATATTAATATCAAAGATTCAAATCTCTTATATGAGGCTGCTGTAAGTGGTGATTGTTTAATAGCCATGGCTCTCATAAAACAAGGCATTAATGCGGTGAATTGCACACCCGAACTTTCGCCTTTATTGCGTGCAGTGCGTTTTGGACATACAGAATTTGTCAATATTTTGCTAGAAAATGGGGCCAATGTAAACCCCGCGGACTGTGATTTCTCGCCACTGTTTCACGCAGTTCACGCAAACAAGCCAGATATCATGGAAAGATTACTGCACTGGGGAGCAAACTCTAATATTAGAGATTCAAAGAATAGAACGCCGTTAGAGCTGGCAGTTGATAATGCCCAAGCGCCAAATATCTCAATACTGTTACAACAAGCAGGTGTCAGGATTAACGAGAGAGGCAGTGATAACTGTACCTTACTGCATTTGGCGTCTCACACGGGCAATCTTGAAGTAACAAAACTCTTGATAGACAGAGGAGCTGACGAAAATGCTAGAAACATTCAAGGTTCTAAACCAATACACATAGCCGCTAGAAAGGGCTATCCAGACATCATATCTTTCTTCCTAGAGCGAGGGATGAGCACTGATGATCGGGAATCGGCTGGCTGTTCCCTGATGCATTGTGCTGCCGTTGAAGGGCAGCCAACTGTGGCTCAGTACTTGATAGACAAGGGTTTTGATATTGATTCTACTAATTTTAATGGCTTCACACCTATTCACTTTTCTGCCCAACAGGGACACATAGAGATGACCAAATTGTTATTACAAAGCGGTGCAGTGTATGATGCAAGGGATAAATTTGGTACGACACCTTTAGATTTGACTAAAAGTCGAGAAATAAAAGAAATTTTAGAGTCAATTAGAAAAATATTTAAGGCCGCCAAAAGAAATGATGTTTGGATGGTTAGCACTTTGGTTCAGAACTTAGAAAAATATGTAAATGTCAAGAGCTCTAATAACGAAACACTTTTACATATCGCCTCTTTGATGGGCTCTCAGGAGGTGTGTGATATTTTGCTAAAGAGAAAAGCCAATCCCAATGTTGTCGAGAAGGGTGGAAATGCTCCTCTACATTATGCATCAAAATTTTCTCATCCAGGAATAGTTGAATCTTTGTTGAAAAATGGCGCGGCACACAATCTCAAAACAGATCATCTAAAGACACCGTTAGATTTGGCTAAAAATAAAGACATAAAATCTTTACTGAAAATAGTTGCACTCTGTTTCAGGAAAGTACGAAAACGTAAAGTTAACGTAATAGAAGACATAAACAAAATAAGAAATATAGAAATCATCAAGGCGGTGATGAAGGCCCGCGATACCGATGGCAACACGCTGGTAGTTGTTGCTATGAAATGTGGTTTTCCCGACATAGACGAGTTAAAGCAGGTTTTACAGGTCAATGTGCCTGAAATTTTATTCCAAGTTAATTCAATGGTTGAGCATGAAAGATTCAGAGAAGCTCTGGACATTTTAAAGCAGCTGCTAAATAAAAGAATCGATATATTGGGAGAGGATAATCCAGGAACTCTTGATATCAGATTCAAAATAGCGGAAGCATTATTTGGACAGTGTCGATATATAGAAGCCCTGACAATGTTCGAAGATATCTATAGGAAACGAGTGGAAGCATTTGGCCCTGACCACCCAGACTCCCTGGATACAAGGAGTAGCGTGGCTCTATTATTACACTGGCTAAGAAAGAACGAAGAGTCGTGGGATATACTCCAGCAAGTTATGCCAAAGCAGGAGGAAACGCTGGGCAAGAGGCACGAACAGCTAATGAAAACAAAAGAAACCGCAGGACGTGTGCTTATGGCCCTGGAGGAATACGAAGAGGCCTTGCGATCATATATGCAAGTTTACAAAGAATATAAAAACATTTTTGGTTCCCATCACTCTAAAACTCTGAGAGTAAAGGAAAATATTGCAATGGGATTTTTATATCTAGGCGAACCTCAAAAATCTTTAGCTATGTTGCAAGAAGTTTATGAAGGTAGAAAATTGATTTTCGGACAGAATCACTCCGGGACTCTGAGCGCCAGACTTAGTATGGCAAATGTTCTTATGAATCAATCCAAATTTGAAGAAGCTTTGGAAATTTCAAAAGAAATATTAGCTATCCAGAAGAATGTACTTGGACTTGAACACGAAAATACTAATGATACAGAAGTTTTTATGACGCTTCTTTATCTCGCGCAGAATAATTTCCTTAAAGCCGTGAAATTTCATAATCCAGCGAAGACTACCTTTTCTAATCACCCAATTTTTTCTACGTTGGAAGAAATGAATACATTATTAAAATTAAATAGCTTGCATGTCAGCTGTATGCCTTGTGATTTTAATTTGCTAAATGCAGCCAGTGAAGGGGATATGTGCAAAGTTCGTAGTTTGATAGAGAACGGATCGGACGTGAACTCTGAGGATAATGAGGGTAGAACGGCGCTGCACTTTTCCGCCACGGTAGAGGTTATGGAGTTACTTTTAAGCAACGGAACTAACCCTACTACCGCGTCACTGTCAGGGAAGACTCCCCTGCACTTCGCCACGTCACGGAATTGCGAGCAAAGAGTTCATCTCTTGTTGCAGAACGTAAAGAAAACCAAACCTAAGGAAAGTTACCGCAAGTTTATCAATGCTAAAACAGTAGTGGAAGGTTCTACGGCTCTGCACATAGCAGCTGAGAAAGGAGCCGAGAATATCGTGAGTTGTTTATTAAAGAACGGGGCGTGCTACAATATTCGAGACAGAAGTGGCAATCGCACACCACTGCAATGTTCAAGCAGTCCCTCTGTCTTACGACTACTGTATTTAGCCGAGGAAGTGTTTGAAATGGCGAGGCGGGGTGGTTCAGTGCTTCCTCAGGGAGACCAGAGGCATTTGGCGTCGGTGTTGAATTCGACAGATAGGAAATACAGAACTCCCCTCTCGCTGGCCATATTCCATGGTCACATCGACACTGCCCGACTTTTAGTTGGGATTTTAAAAACATTATAAATCTTCGGCAGGGGCCGACCAGATGCAGCTACCAAGAAAAGGTAAACTGATGCAGAATATTTGGTTTGTGTCAAGATTATCAGTAGCACTGGCACTGTTATTAAAATAACATACCATTTATTCTTAATGACATCATTTGATAGAAGAAATGAAAACATAAAAAGTTGAGGAACTAGTAATTTTTCACAATACACCCTTTTTTTCACACATATGTCCTTAATTAACGTCGGGATAATTTCTATCGACTTTGACAAATTGGACCACCAAACGCTATTAACTGCAATGGAGGAATGTGTTTTAGAGGTCTCGTAAATAATTGGGTTAAAAATTTTCTTATAAATAGAAATATTAAAGTTAAAATTAACGGGAATTTAATTGAGGAAATGTTAGTAAATACTGAAGTAGCGACAGGGTCGATCTCGGGGCCTTCCTCTTAAATAATGTTAATAGTTTACCAAACGTAATAAAAAATGTTAATTTTTAATGTTTGCAGATGACACTTGCATTATATGCGCCACAGGGATCCACAAAAAAATGAAGAGTTGAGAAAAACTGAACAGATAAAAAAAAACTAAATATATGCTTATATAATCACCATATGACGGCCGGCGTGGTCTAGTGGTATACGCTTTTGACTACAGATCCGACGGTCGCGGGTTCGAACTCGGCGTGCGCAAATAAATTTTATTTGATTAATTTGTGTTATTTCACAATTAATTAATTTAAAATAATACATAGTATATTTGCGGCACGTTCCAGAGTGGAAGATACTCTCAGTATCGCCCTGGTGTAAGACCACCATTCAGAATTGAAACGTTGCTTGAAATGGCTTTAGCCGTGTTTGGTGACCAGATCTGAATAGCCAGGTACTTCCCCACCTTCCTCTTCCCCATCTCCCTCCCCTCCCCAATACCCTCAGCCTCACAACATACCCCAATTGGGGATGCCATAGTCTCACTGGCTCCAGACGGGAGCAGTTGGGACTCTTGTGCGGTATAACTGTAAACAAAAAAAAAAAAAATATGCTAGTTGTCAGAATAAGGAAATGTATATAAAAAGTCGTACTTACGACTGTTGGCATACAAAAGAAACAAATGTAAATGCCCTAATATAGAAAAAGTGTACCAATATAAATACCTTGGTCCTACAATAGATGTAAATTTCAACTGGTTAAACCACATTGAAAATATATGTAATGGATTAGGGAAATTTTATCACCTTAAAATTATTGTTAGCAAAAACATATATATATAACGCATTAGCGGAAGCAATATTATAAGATACGTAGTAAATAGTTATTAAAGAACAAACCGTACATAAATAAAATATATTATACTGTACATATAACGTATTAGCGGAAGCAATGTTATAGGGTACGTAGTAAATAGTTATTAAAGTTCAAAACGTGGTTAAATAAAATATATTATACTGCACATATAACGCATTATATTTTACATATAACGCAACATAGTAAATAGTTATTAAAGTTCAAAACGTGCTTAAATAAAATATATTATACTGTACATATAACGCATTAGCGGAGGCAACATTATAAGGTACGTAGTAAATAGTTATTAAAGTTCAAAAAGTGCTTAAATAAAATATATTATACTGTACATATAACGCATTAGCGGAAGCAATATTATATGGTACGTAGTAAATAGTTATTAAAGTTCAAGACGTGCTTAAATAAAATATATTATACTGTACATATAACGGATTAGCGGAAGAAATATTTTAGGGTACGTAGTAAATAGTTATTAAAGTTCAAGTATTATAAAATTAAGTTAAGTATAATAAAATTTAGTTAAGTATCACAGTAATAATACGTTAAATATTATAATATTAAGTTAAGTATCATATTAATAAGTTAAATATTATAATATTGAGTTAAGTATCATAGTAATAAGTTGATTATTATAATATTAAGTTAAGTATTATAGTAATAAGTTAAGTAATATAAAATTAAGTGTATTATGTATCATAATATTTAGTTTTTTTTTTACGCTTCCGATTTTGTTGTCCGGGGTAAATCTTCCCCATAGGAAAAACTAAACCCTTCCACTCACTTTTCCACAAATGATCAGCTAGTCAATCAACACTATGCAAGTGCATTATATAAGTAAAATAAATACAAAACAATACAAGAACAACAACACGTCAACTCACCAGAGATCAAATGGGAAAAAAAATTCACCGACTCCAGATATTTTCATATCAGAGGGTTCGGCTCGGTAGAACTTCTAACAGGGCCTGTAAATCCTACTGATCCCTCAACATAAATATTAAAAAAATCTTTCGTTATCCTACATGTATTCAAAATGACCGACTTTTGCATCTTTATATATAAATTTTTTGATAGATCTAATACGCCTAAATTTTTAATGAGAGAGCTCTGTATAATGCCAGTAGCCGAAATAACGAATGGTAATATTTTTATAGTCTGAGAATGCCAAATTCGTTTTATTTCGTTTCCTAAATCTGTGTATTTTCTTATTTTTTCATTAACAGATTTTTGAATGTTACAGGAATTTGGAATAGCGACATCAATGATGTTATATACAGACTTGGTGGTACTGAGAGGATCTCAATAATTATACGATTTTGCGGATTGAACGTTTATTAACAATATAGAAGTGATTGTCTACTACTATCTTCTTAGCCGTCGGTTGGGAAAAGAGGGCGAGCAGATGCATCCATCATCTTTTATACATCGATCTGTCATCTCGCTCTTACACATTCAAAAAGCAGGCGTACCACCTAAAACCTTTCTTACAAATGATATAAGTTATTTTTTTTTTAATTTTGTCATGTAAAACTATATCGGGTCTATTATGACTAATCGTTCGGTCTGTTAGTATAGTTTTATCATAATATATTTAAAAAAAAATCGTTTTCTAAAAATGAATTTGGTTCGTATTCATAATATGGTACTATATTACGGCAGTCAATCAAGTTATGTTTAATTACCAAACTTTGGTGAATTATTTTTAAAACTTGATTGTGCCTAAATGTATACTCGGACGGTGCTAATATAGAACATCCCGATATAATATGTTCTATAGTTTCCGGAAAAGCCAAACATTTTCTACACAAATCATCAATTTGATTTCTATCTTTGATTATATGCTTTCTCTAATTTTTAGTATTAATGACTCTATCCTGAATGGCAAGCATAAATCCTTCTATTTCTGCGCTCAACTCTCCAATACTCAACCATTTGTTTGACGAAAATTTGTCAACATACGTTTGGTTGAGATAATTAAAGTGTTTTGCGTGTAAAATTTTATTTGACCAGGAATCTAATAATTCCTGGTAAGGATTTATAAAAATGTTGGCATTCTCATCGTATAAATTTAAAGGTGTAATATTTCTGTCTGCCTTGCAAATTATTTTGTGCTTTTCTGAGCTATGAGCTTTCCTATGGAAAAAAGTTCTTAGCATTTCTACCTGATTATGTTTCAAAGAAGTTATTTTGACCATACCTCTACCTCCTAAATTTCTAGGTAAATTAACTCGTTCTGTAGCCCTCCTATAATCCGAGCCTCTTCAAGGCCCGCATTAACAAATCCCTTCCCACAGCCCCTACCTTACTCCGCCTCACAACGCCGCCCAACCGGGTGGTGACATAGTTCCCCTGTCTGTGCACTCCACAGGCAGGGACACTCTTGTGAGGTGTCACATAAAAAAAAAAAATGTACATATCCATATAAATATGTATAAAAATAAATATATATATAAATAAATGAATATATTTATATTGATATATACATAAACGTTTAAAATATATATATGTACATATTTTTACAGATTTTTTAATAATAAATGTTACATGTTTTAACACAGTGTAGTATAAAATAGAAATGATGTATCTGATTTTCGCCACAAAGAGACAAGTTTCTTATGTTAGGTGATGTCACTCAAATAATAAAAAAATGTTTTTACAGTGAAGCCAAAAAATTACGATATGTAATGTTTTGTAATAAAATCAACATTATCTCACTGAGAAAAATGAGCATTGCTGATTTATTAAGAATCTCTTCAAATTATTCGTAATGCGGTCAAAAACGGGATTGCAGGCCCTTAACGAATTAATTTATAGGTTTCCTGAAAAACTTTTAGTAAAATACGAAAGTATTATCACGATGTCGCAACACGTGTTCGTAGAAATCAAATTATTATCAGATTTCGTTATTATGTGTTATCAAGGCAGGTGCGTGAATACGTGTTTCGACATATTAGGAATTTTCTAAAAGTTTATCAGTAAACTGTCAGCAATCCCGTTTTTTATCGGATTATCAAAATTTGAAGAGTATTTTAATAAATTAGCAATACTCATATTTCTCCGTGCTCAAGTAATGAATTTAAACGTTTTTTGAATTTGTGTTTTTACCAGCGAGAATTATTTATTTTTAAAATTACCTTACACTCTGTGAAGTTATACGAAGTTTTTGGTAAATAAAAAAAACAATTATGTACAAATACATATTCTACCTATGTTTAATTCTTTTATTAGTGTCTATGTATGTAGATCAACTTAAGTCAGTGTTTTCAATTATTATATTATTCTATCCATTTCTCGAGACCTACCATAATATATTCCCTTTTTCTTACAACATAATAGATATTTATTTTATTTTATTTATTGCTTCTCACTGTACATAAATCATAACTTTTCACACAAAAATCAACCTCGTCAGGACTAATAGACAGTATCGAGATTGAAAATTTACACATTTGAGTGAAGCAAACATAAAGTAATAACTACATACACAAATACAAAATAATTCAAGAATAAAGTTACTAACGTAATCACTACAAAAGTCTTTCGTGTCTAGGATGAACGAAGTATGCATGTAGAATGAGTTAATGATGAATGTACGTAAGTCTAAATAAAGTAACGGTGTTTGAAAGAGAGAGTACGAAAACAGTGTGCAATATAGTTGTGAATGAGGAATACTTGGAGCAGGTGGATGAGTTTGTGTATTTAGGGTAAATGCAGGTAACTCCATAACTTGGAGGTCTGAACGCAGGTGGCGCTAACAAAAAATTGTCCAAAGAAGCGAAGTTAGCAGTCCACAATGGAGTGCTGGTACCTACCCTGATGTATGGAAGTGAGGCATGAAAGGCACTGGCAAAGAAAGGATGAAAGCAGATTGAATGCTGTTGAAATGAGATCCCCGAGGCGTATGTGTGGTAAAACCATGTATGATCGTGTGAGGAATGTGGAGATCCTCAAAGAGTGCAAGGCTGATGTAAGCGTAATGAGTAAGATTAAGAAAGGGACGCTTAGACGTTTTGAGCATGTAGAGCGAATGAGCGAAGAAAAGAGTGTGATGAGGACATATGATGCAAATGCGAATGGTAGCAGAAGTCGGGGACGCCCGAGGAAGACACGGCACAATCAAGTGAATCAGATACTCGAGTCAGGCCATGTCAAGAGTAATAGAAGAGTATGTATGAATGTGAATGAGGCAAGAAGTGTGTGCCAAGACCGAGTTGTTTGGCAGTCCGTCCTTTCTGCCTACCCCTGCGGGGAAACGGCGTGATGGTTAGTTAGTTAGTTAGTTAGAATTGAAAGACTAACGGTCTTACTAAAAAACGTGGTGAAAATTTTATTCAATTGGTAAACGACCGTGTATGTAAAAACTCTACTACAGCTGTAGAAACTGACATCAAATAGTTAATTGAAAGATTTTACACAGTTTACTCGTTCATTGTTTACACAGCCAAAGGGGGTTGTTGAGTTTTGAAGGGAAGGAACTTGAATTGATAACGCAGAAGAAACTTTAAAGGACTCTTGGTGTTTTATTGCTCTATCCCCAATTACATTGTGAATATTCCGGAGACCCAAACTTCCCAAGAAGACTAAGGAGGGCTTGTATTTACTATTTAAGAGTTAGCGAAGAAAGAGGAAGTATAATGAGATTCAAGCCTTTTTATAATCTGTTTTGAGAGCTTGGATCTACCGACATCTATGAATGATTTCTTTAACTAATTATCTTGTGTGCATTTATAATGCAATTTTTACCTACTTAAGAGGTGTGATTCCTAGATAACAAATTATATTATTCAATTTTAAACATATATCCCGCCAAAAAACGATTAGCAATAGAGTTTTTTTACACAAAATAAAATTACTAAGAAAAAACAATTCTAATAAAATCACTTTTAGTACTAAGGATAACTGACAATATTTATAACTTTAAATACCTCACACCATATTAAATTAACTAATAATTCATATTTACTAGATCTAACTGAAGTTAAGATAAAGAATCAAATCAATATTTTTTTTTTATAATAATAAAACATTTAATTTTAGGACAAACACAATACAATGATGGTTGGGCCAGGTCTTCCTTCCAGGACTGCTAATTTTGTATAATATTTTGAACAGGCACTTGCAGTGTTCTTCACTTTTCCTTTCATTAAATTGTCATCTTGACCTTTCACTTAGACCAATGTCTCACTAAAGTTTCACAAGAGGTCACGACCTCCACCACCTTTATTCATTTTGTATTTTATTTTTTATTTTTGATTGTTTATCACATAGTCTGATTTTAAATTTCCCAGCTTCTCTGAAATTTCTTCTGTTCGTTAGCGCCACACTGTGTATTGGTGCTGCCGGGTCGCTTATTATTCTCCCTGGTCCGTCCTAGGTAGGTGGTCTCCGCATTTGTTGTCCTCAATTGGCAGTAGGCATAATTTTGATATTGCCCTCTGGACCGTTCCCTGTGCTGTGTTGATGGTAGCTACTCGTACTCTTCCATCAGGTCCTGGGTGTACAGCGTGCACTCGTCCTAGCCTCCAAAAGCAAGGAGGCTCGTTATCTTCCTTCAGAATGACCATCTGGCCTGGTTGCAGCTGCCTTTGGTGGTTGCCAGTCCATTTCGTCCGGGTCTGCAGCTCAGCCAAGTATTCTTTGCGCCACCTCGACCAAAAGGATTGTATTAGTTGATTTAATTTTTGGTAATGATTCAGTCTATTGACTGCTACATTCTGCAAGTTCTGCTCCGGGATTGCTGCTAAACTCGTTCCAATGAGAAAGTGACCAGGTGTCAGGGGATTTAGGTCTTTGGGGTCATTGGACAGCGGACAGAGGGGACGGGAATTCAAGCATGATTCAATTTGACATAATACTGTGCTAAATTCCTCATATGTTAATAGTGAAGTATTTGCAACCCTTTTCAAATGATATTTTACTGATTTGACCCCTGCCTCCCAAAGTCCACCAAAGTGCGGAGCCCTTGCTGGTATGAACTTCCACTGAATAGATAAATTGGCTAAGTATTTATCGATTTTTTCATTTGAATTTTCCAAAAATTCATAGATTTCCCTTAGTTCATTATTTGCTCCCTTAAAATTAGTGGCGTTATCTGAGAACATTTTACTGGGTTTCCCTCTTCGCGAAATGAAACGTTTAAACGCATTTAGGAAGCTATCAGTGCTCAAAGACATTACTACTTCTAAATGTATCGCCTTGGAAACCATACATATAAATAGACATATATAAGATTTTACGCTGTGAGTCTTACGGCTAACACCTGATTTAATCATAATGGGGCCGCAGTAATCCACTCCGGACAATTGAAATGGACGACATTCCGTTATTCGTTCGGCCGGTAGGTCTGCCATCAGTTGTTGTTCTGTTTTCGGGTTACATCTAAAACATATAATACAGTATTTCAGAATCTTTTTTATTAAATTTTTACCCATAATTGGCCAGTATTTCATTCTTATTAACGCTAACAATGCCTGCGTCCCTGCATGTAAATATAAATAGTGGTAGTGCTTGACAATAAGCTCACTTAGTTTATGATGTGAAGGTAATACTATGGGGTGTTGTTGACTTTCCGATATCATTTTTCCGTTGGATAACCTACCCCCCACCCGGATTAAATCCTTAAACAAATAAGGATTTAATGACTTCAACCTACTACTATTCCTTACACTACCCTTGGCCTGTAAAGCCCTCATTTCTTCCGGGAATGCAAAACATTGTGCGCGAGATATTAAAATGTGAAGCGAATTTTCCAATTCGTAGACAGTTAGCGCTCCGTCACGCCTTGATAAAGAATTTCTGCAATTAAAAATAAATCGTAACATATAGGCTGCCACCCTTTGCAATTTGGTTAAACAAGAGTATCTGGAAAATATTTCCCAATCCTGTTTTACTGCTGAAATTAAAGTTATTTTTAATTTTTCTTCTGGCAGATCCAACGGCGTAACTTCACTGCTGGTATTTGGGTAATCGCCTGACGTCAACCAGGTGGGCCCATGCCACCAAATGTCAGACTTTAGTAGTTGCGACACCTTAGCGCCTCTGGATAAAACGTCCGCCGCGTTATCCTCCGATCTTACGTGTCTCCATTGTGCGGGTTGACTGGATTCCTGGATTTCAGATACCCGATTCGCCACAAATGTGTTCCACCTTGCTGGTTGTCCACGAATCCAGAATAGTGCTATCATGGAATCGCACCAGTAGGTTGTATCTATTTCATTTAAGTTCATAGCCGGCTCGAAGGACCATATGTTGAGTTTTGAAGGGAAGGAACTTGAATTGATAACGCAGAAGAAACTTTAAAGGACTCTTGGTGTTTTATTGCTCTATCCCCAATTACATTGTGAATATTCCGGAGACCCAAACTTCCCAAGAAGACTAAGGAGGGCTTGTATTTACTATTTAAGAGTTAGCGAAGAAAGAGGAAGTATAATGAGATTCAAGCCTTTTTATAATCTGTTTTGAGAGCTTGGATCTACCGACATCTATGAATGATTTCTTTAACTAATTATCTTGTGTGCATTTATAATGCAATTTTTACCTACTTAAGAGGTGTGATTCCTAGATAACAAATTATATTATTCAATTTTAAACAGGGGTTGTTTATCTGTTGTATAAACTTGAAATTTCTCATCGAATTTCTGAATATTTCTAAGGTATTTTAAGTGTGCTATATATTTCTAAAAACAAATACCATTTTTAGAAACTAGATAAAATTATTTTTAAATAGATTTTTGAATTTGATATTTATAAATTGGTATTTTTTTATTTCAAACGTGAAGAAATTTGAAAAAGTTAAATAATATTTTTTTTTTCTCAAATATTAATACCGAATAATGAGATATTGAATTCATTGTTTTTGATTATTTTACCTCACCATCAGGACTCTATTGACCTAATCGCCTTGCACCGTAGTGGGAGGGACGGATTCACAACCCCTACAAAAACCTGGACACACTTACCCTCAGATTCCTATCCTCCCCTCGTACCTTTTTCCTTTCGTGAACTTCCTCTCCTTCCTTTCCTTGAAAAGAACCACCACACAGCATCCCCAAAAATGACAAAGGCCTTGAGAGAAAATATTTTCCCCACCTACTTAAAAGGAAACGATCACTACAATAAACAAAAAAGGTTTTTTTAAATAAATTTAATAATGTTATAATAATTATTAAGTTCTGCAAGTATTTCTGTTATTTTCACAGTTTTTTAATGTGACAGCTGTTTCGACTTTTGAGGCCATTATCAAACTGTCGATATGTCCACACGGCGACGACTTATTTATATGATTTTATTTATCCCCTCCCATTTAAATTTCTATAATGTTCAAAAATGATTCATTAAGAATTGGAATAACCAAAATATTTGGGAATCCAGCAGTGTTTGCACACCTGTTAAAATTAATGACCTAAGGGTTTTCTTAATTGTTGGTACGTGGGTGATTATGTTAAGGAATTATATTTTTTGGGTTTTTTGAAAATATTAAGCAAGGGAGAATTGATCATTTTTGTTTGATTATTAATTAGGGTTATGTTTGGATCATTAGTTCTTTTATTCATCTCTAATTATTCTAGTAAATTTAATCTAAAACCCTTTCTTTTTATGTGTAAAGGTTTAGGCTCGTTGTTGTCAAGCGGGACGTGGTTTTTCTCCAAGAGGTGAGCTGCGAATTTTGAATCAATTTTATTATTTTTATAGCAACGCATATGTTCTTTGAATCTAGTTGAAAAGGCTCTCCCAGTTTGTCCAATATAAACGGCATCACAGTCTTTATGGTCGCATTTTAATTCATAAATGCCGCTATTTTTAAGTTTAGGGATTTTACTTTTAGAGTTTTTGAGGTTAGTTCTTATATTATTAGTTTTAAAAGCAATATTTATACTACATTTTTTTAATTTCTTTCGCTATTTTTAAAGATATTGGACCGAAAAATTCTAAACATGCAAATTTATCTAAATTATTATTACGTACCTACCGGATATATTAAATTGATTTTATTTTTATATTTTTTCTTTCTTATAATTTTGTAGATGTTATTTGCCTCGTAGCCGTTATTAACCGCGATTGTTTTGATTGTTTCTTTTTCTTTTTGATAAGCTTTATTTTCCCTTAGAAACAAAATAGAGATAAATAAAAGGACTAATGATCCAAACATAACCCTAATTAATAATCAAACAAAAATGATCAATTCTCCCCTGCTTAATATTTTCAAAAAACCCAAAAAATATAATTCCTTAACATAATCACCCACGTACCAACAATTAAGAAAATCCTTAGGTTATTAATTTTAACAGGTGTGTAAACACTGCTGGATTCTCAAATATTTTGGTTATTCCAATTCTTAATGAATCATTTTTGAACATTATAGAAATTTAAATGGGAGGGGATAAATAAAATCATATAAATAAGTCGTCACCGTGTGGACATATCCACAGTTTGATAATGGCCTCAAAAGCCGAAACAGCTGTCACATTAAAGAACTGTAAAAATAACAGAAATACTCGCAGAACTTAATAATTATTATAACATTATTAAATTTGATTTATTTTAAATTTATTTAAAAATATTAAATGGAGTTCTACGAATTAAACACCAAAACAATAAATAAAAAAGGTTTTCTTTTTATTTTTTTTATTGGTACATAAAACAAGAAATAATAATATTACATCCAGTAACTGGTTTAAAAGCAAATAATTATTTATTAATTATTATTTTTTAGTAAACTTAATGTTTTGAGACAAGATTTTTATGCATAGCACAAAGGGTAACAATTATTTTACAAGCAATAATTGTTCGCCTGAAACACTGAAAAATGTAACAAGCAGTAATTGTTGAATGAAACACTAGTATATATTGAATAATTTCGCGGGTAAGAGATAAGCCGCCATAGCTCAGTGGTCAGAGCTGTCGACCGGAAATCGAAGGGACACGGGTTCGTGTCCCGTTGGCGTCATGTATCTTTTATCAGGAGATTTTTCAATGTGGATGAGTGTTTCAGGCGAACAATTATTGCTTGTAAAATAATTATTTATTATTTTGAACAATGATAGTTCCTGGTATTCCTAGTCCCAAAATATTTTACGGCCGTGAACTTAAAACTAATCAATTAGGTCGGTCTTGTAACTAGACCAAACTTATTGAATCTTTGAAGGTTAAGGTTGTCGTATGTTCTAATGCACATAATTGCAAAGTCTGGTCCTTAAAACCCGATCGTTTTTGATGGCTGATGACCACGTGGAGTCGACTTTGGTTGCCCAAAGCAAGGATTTGTCGTCCAGCCTCCTGAAGATAACATACGAGATCTCTGAAGGCAGGCAGCGAGATCTCATCAAGTCTATAACATCGGATGCTAATCGAGACACTCCCATTACACATAATAGCAAATAGAATGAATTCATAGTAGATATTTTCGTGATCGTTTGAATGATTGGATTGGGGATTCTTGTAGATGTTATGGATTGATGAACGAATATGGCGGTTTTTCCGCATTGTCTCGATGGATCTCGAAGCCTGGCACTTTCAACGGTGCGATCAGTTTCAAGTGTGTTTCTGATATGAGGATTATTGTTAATAAATGGAGACTCCTTTTAAATTAAACACTGTTATTTGAGAGATAATCTGAATCACTTTATTTACATCTACAACATGAATATACACTTTTTACAGAGTTTTAATACACTAGACACAGGCCGGTTCCTGTTCTTCTTTAGGAAAGGTAATAAGAAAAGGTACCTTTGATTTTTTTGGAGAAAGAGAGAGTTTTTAGGGAAACCTAGCCTTTTATATGAAAGAATGTTTACATTCAACTAGCATGAGACTGAGAGTACATGAGACTGTTTTTACCGACGTGATTTAACAGCAAGTAACTAGCAGAGGCGAGAACCTTTCATAATTAATATGACATAAAATTGCCAGGTGGCACTAATGGTATATAATCAATTCAATTCACTGCGATCAAAATATGTTTTTGTCATTTGCCAAAACGGGCAGTTCATCAGTCTTGAATGGCGTTCCATAGAAGGACTCTCACCACCTCGGAATTATCCATTGAGAGTGGTCGTGATAAGCTCCATCAGGATGATGAGCTTCTCTGTCCTTGATGTTCAGCGGGCAAGCTGGGATCGCATGCGCAGAAGACCACAGCCTGCCATAAGTGATTAAAAGCGTATTATTCCCCACTCCCCATACCGGTTCCATTGGAGCCGGCTGGGCTCGCGTATGGCCTCCCATGAATTTAGAAAACGTGACGTCATCATTATTGTGCGAACTATGGTCGAGGCATCATCGGTTCATTTTACGAAATAACACGGCAAAATGGTGGCTTGCGCTATGAAAACTTGTAAAAATAGAAGTGAAAAAGAGAATAAACCCAATTGTCGTATTACATTCCATAGGTAAGCATTATTTTAATTTGTTGTAAGCTGATTCACAACGTATAATATGGATCAGTTTTAGAAACATATACTATCACGCGATGGACCGCAAACACAAAGCCGCGTGCACAAGAATCAGGGATGTGCCTTCGCCTTTTGCGCTTTGATAAAATATATATTTTTTATTTTATTTATTAATTTAAAAAAAATTTACATATTACAGTGATCATTGGCTGTCCAACTAGGAGATTAACCTGTTTTAGGATAGTCAGAAATAGGCAGATTTATAAAATGCGATTCTTGTTTTGTCTAGTGTATTGACTTTTACTAAATTATTGCTCTTTATAAATAATTTGAAAAGTTTTCTTGGTTCATACAAGAAGTTGCTAACTATATATTTAAAAAAATATAAAATATATAATAGTATAATAGGTACATATAAATATATACAGGGTGTATCGGCACGTACCCGACAAACTTTAACCAGCTATTCCTTAGCACATTTGGAGTAAAAAATGTTATGGGCACTTTGCTGTCCGGTAACATTTTTTTTTTAATAATCATGTCATCTGTGTAAAAGATTAATTTACCATTTACACATAGGTGTATTAGAAATAATAACAAATAATAGAGTTCTACCAAGCCGAACCCTTTGATATGAAAATATCTGGAGTCGGTGAATTATTTTCCCATTTGATCTCTGGTGAGTTGACGTGTTGTTCTTGTATTGTTTTGTATTTATATTGCTTATATAATGCACTTGCATAATGTTGATTGACTAGATGATAATTTGTGGAAAAGTGTGTGAAAGGGTTTAGTTTTTCCTATGGAGAAGATTTAACCCGGACATAAAATTGGAAATTTCAGCACCAATTCTATATAAAAAATATATATTAATTAATTTAATTGCCGGCAACCCGGGCGTTTATTGAATTATATTTTTTTAGTTTAGTAAGTTACCCGCCTCACTAGACAATGTATGTTCTTTTTTAATTATCGTTTATCGTATTACGTTGTTTTCGATCATATTCAATTATTAACCTATCAACTGTGGGAGGGACTCCGGAGTCCTCCAAACTAAAATCAAAGAATTTTTTTAAAGCAATTTTAACCCGTGTTTACAAAGGAACTGTATGAATAATAAGGCCAGAATCGCTGGCGCTAAATATTTCTTTAGAAAATATTTTTTATTTGATATACGCAGCTTCTTTGACGGCGTTGGAATATATTATCTTCTACTTTAGAACGTGCCGCAAACATCCTTTAAATTATTTTTAATTAGTAATTCGTGAAATAACTCAAATCAATGCTGGGTTTTGAACCCGAAACCTCCCGCTTGCTAGTTGAGAGCGTTACCCCTCGACTACGGAGACCTTCATATATATGATTTTTCGGGGTGTAATTTTTCTCACGGTCACGGGCGTCATCACAGTCAACAGATCAATACCTTTTTTCTATGTTGATTCATCTTTAAAATATATTTTTATTCAGCTGTTATTATTCGATTATCACATTACATCGATAATATAACTATTGTACATGTTGTTTTCTCTTAAACTGTGCTTTTATTTTTGTACATTATTTAAACCTCTGTAAGTTGTTTATTGGATGCTGTTCTCACAAATATACTTTAATTATTAACCCTTTGTCTTTTTCTTTTGATTTCTTCCATTGTCCGTATATGTTTATATATATAACTCGTATATTTTTTTAATAATATTATGCATAGTCTTAGAATACTGTTATTATGTCGGTGTATATAATACTGTTTTACTAATTTTTTGCAGACATATTATGATGCTTAAATGTACCTAAAAAAATGTTTATGCAAATATTATACCCAAAAAATAAATAAAAAGCACCTTCATCGACAAAATACTCCCAAATAATACCCCACACCTGGCTATGTGGTGGTGAGAAGTACCTAGCTATGTAAATCTGGTCACTGAATACGCCTAAAGCCATTTCAAGTAGTTGTGGCGATACTGAGAGTATCTACAAAAACAAGGAGCAAATAATAATGTAAATTCTACGTATTATTGTGATTAAATAATGTTTAGAAATAATTCGCGTAAATTAATTTTAATTAAAAGTGATAATTACATTATTTTATTATTAATAGGAACAAAGCGGTTGTGACAACCCTAGATCATTGTTCGAATGTGGCCATTGTCAAGTGTGCTTGTCGCTGTTTACTGGGGTAAGTAAAATATGAACATTCGTAAAAGTGTCTTGACTCAATAAGGAAACAAAATATTCGACTCTGAAAATAGAAGAAATTTTTTTTGCTGAATTTGGACTTAGCAAATTTGTTCATAACTTGGCGAGTAATTTGCGCTCCCATGTAAAAATGTCTATTCATTCAAAAGCAGATTTTACTTGAACTAAATGGTGATATCATAATGCGAGATGCCTATTTACTGTCACATTGATTTATTGACGAATCACAGTCAGCTTTACCCCCTTCGTTCTTCAACAGTTGATTTTACCCCTCGCCATTATCCTCTCGTCTATTAATATTCATATGTCTGTGACCACAGCAGATTTTTGTTCACGTTTCACGGAGGAGATGTACGCTACCCGCTTCGAGCAGCCTCTGTATTCGGCCGGATGTGAGCCTCCGAAGCTGCAGCATGCGGCCGGTGCGTCTCACGTGGTTTTGTGGCATTCTGCCGAAGCATGCTCCACCAGCACTTTACACACCTTGCCGTATGAGCGCAATTTCGGGTTTGACCGAAGTTCTGGCACCGGTAGCATTGCGTCCCGTTCGTGGTTTTGTGGCATTCTGCCGAAGCATGCTCCACCAGCACTTTACACACCTTGCCGTATGAGCGCAATTTCGGGTTTGACCGAAGTTCTGGCACCGGTAGCATTGCGTCCCGTTCTGCAAGTGATTGCTGCGGTGGTTCTGCAGGCGTATGCGGCAGTGGCACAAGTATTTTACAACCGCGCGCAGCTTTGAATTTGAAGAGTTTTTTCTCCATGTGTGGAGAAAAAAGCCGTAGACACATAATATATAACATTTTGTTGTGTAACCAGTAGCGATGAGTCATTCATGAGTGAGCCGCACAAATTGAGCTAGCTCTTTTGGATGAGCCATATTCGCACGACTCCCGGTAAGCCATACACGGAAGATAAGTTATAAAAATAGCGCCATTAAAATTATCCAAAGAATTAATTGTTATTACATACGTAACGGCGTCTGACAGTACAAAATCTGGACCTGGACGTATGTACCTACACCTACTAACTACCTAGAATCTCATTTATCTCGTGTTGAGCCGTACAGGACGAGTCGTATCGTGCGAGCACATTATTATCATTGCTCATACGTTCTGAGCTCACGGCTCCCGTTAAATTGAGCCGTCGTTCAATCGAGTCGACTCTTTGAGCCGTACGAAAATATTGAGCTGGTACCATGGCTTCCGCTCTTATTAAAATGAGTCATGACCCATCGCAAGTAACCCTATCTTTGAAACTCTGATCTTGGTTCTAAGACACCCTTGAGAATAAAACAATGATCCAGCACATTATTGGAGTGGGCTCGTGTCCTAAGCCCATTGAAACCAGATAGCTCCATTGTTCCAAGCAATGTACTAAAGTGAATATCAATTAATAATATTATCCCCTCATTAGGGGTAGGAAGGCAGGTCCTTGTGCTATCAATTAGAGACACATGTCTTAAGGTAAGACTAGACGATATTCTACAACCACTTGCATTGGCGTATTAAATAGTTTTGGTACTTCAATATATTTGATGATGAAAGTGGAACATTGGCAATTTCTATTAGACTATATAGAGATAAATGTGTATTGCTAATTTATTAAAAATCTCTTCAAATTATTCAAAGGATTGCAATCTTTAATGAATGAATTATTAGGTTTCCTAATAAACTTTTAATATTTTAATATTTTCGCATTTCGCCATTATATATAAAGGTAAATGAACGTGCATGGAACACGTGTTGTGATATATTAGGAATTTATTAAAAGTTTATCAGGAAATCAGTTGATCGGTCTATAAAATGTATTTTATTTAAAATAGAACGTTAAATGAACTAGCTTTACCACCAGGTTATGCCGAGATTTGGGATCAGAAAATGGAAAAAAATGCCAAAATTTGAGGTTTTAATTGTAAACAAACTAACGTTGGTAGTTAACAGTTCTTAGACATAAAATAATCCTATAAAGCGATGTTCAGAAACTAAAATATGAACCTACCATAAAAGTAGCTTGGTGAATAAATACCAGATACATTAGTTGACTTTCGAGATTTTTTATTTCATAAATTTACTGACATTGAACTAAAAAAGAAACACAAAGTTGAATACCAACAATATAATATCTATTAACGAACCAACACATTTTGATGATGTTTGGTATTGATGCAGTGGCAAACGAATTACAGAATAATTCTGGCGAGTCTCGAGCGTTCAAAGTTGGGACTCCTGAGTAGTCCTGAGTCAGCTTACGATAACCTTACGTAAGGTTTTGTCGAAATTCTCGGTTGTGAGAAAATACATTTTCCGAACGCCAAAAGCAAAAATAATTTAAAAAATATATTTATTATAAATGGATTATACATGTACCAAGCTCCTAAAAATTGATATATAGATAGTACTAGATAAATGCATTATGTATTACAGGAAACCTAGCTGTTACCTGCAGACTTATGGCGGATACGGATAAGGCCATCTGCGGCAAACCTCTCTGAAGCTTCATTAATTGTCCACCCTATGGAGCCGTTGCAATTTATGGTAATTTTTCATAAAAAATGGTTTGTGGATTCCCATCTCACTCAAATTGAAACTTTGTTTCTTCTGGTTGTATTGATATGACACCCCTTGGCACATTATAACCCCTCTTGTCCCCCACTGACCACGTGTCCTCAAAAGCTATAATCTCGTATATAGCTAGAAAGACCAGTTGGCACAGTCTACTTAAAATCTTTGAAAGGAGGACTTTGAACACAACTTATTTGATCTTTTAAGTACCACAATGTGCTCCAAATTTGAGAAAACTTAAGTGGTATTAACAGTAGAATGCGATGGAAATAATAAAATAATAATAATAATAATATTTGGATGATTTACATAGCGCCGCTTTTATGCAAAATCACCTCAAGGGCGCTGTACAAACATATACATATATATATTTTATCATTTATTTTACAATTTAAACCTGCTAAACTTCTACAAAGATCTATGTTAGTAATTATATATGGAGATAATATACAACACCATACTTACCTAGTAGGTCACTTGAGATTAACACTTGATTGACATTAACTAATTGTTTATTAGCGAAATTTAGACACAGGATTTAGGACATAATTGGAAAATTGGTTATAATTGGACTTTCTTTTAGGAATAGTATATTTAATTTAAGGGTATGACAGCTTAAAAGGGTAAGTTTTTAGCTTAGACCTGAATTCTGTTGGACTTGTTATGGATCTTAGTTCCGGAGGGAGTTTATTACAAGCCTTCGGCCCAGATACTCCGAAAGCGCGATCACCAAACTTAGTATTTGCTTGCGCTTAGATTACATCAGTCTGCCTACAATAATAAAAATTTGTTCGGAAAGGATAGCCCAAACCTTGTATTAAAACTGTACTTATATCTCAATAATGAATAACGTTATTCTAAATAGCCATTTTTTAGGATACAAATATTGGAAAACGATTTTTCACAATGCACTAATAATGAAAACAAACATAAAATAAACTATATTGTGTACCATGAAAATCAATTTATTTGACATTTTACTTGTCAGATTTTGGCTAAGTGCTGTAGGGTAACTTATAGGGAGTTCACATCTCCCGAAAATAACAATAATAGTTACAGTTCCCCACATTCACGGGTAACATTACAACCTCGCGCGAGATGCCTCACGCGGAAATCACTTCATTCTCTCTCCAGTGGTCTCAGCCGCCGGTTTAGCCCTAAATCCCCTCTAACGTACGCGATCTGTTTTGTTCATAAAATTATTGTAACGTAAGTTCGTTCATTCATTGCAATAATCAACTATATCATGATTAATATTGTGTAATGACCCTCAAACTAAAAACAGAAAAATTGGAAAAGATTCGGTCGCATCTCGGAAATGAACCCAGGACCTCAGCCTTGCCTACCAAAGTAATATACTATCTACTGAGCATTGGGCTTGAACAGCTGTAATGTCAACAGAGTCCGTGGCGTTATTTCTGTAAATGGCACAATTGATTTTAGCTGCCTCCGATGCTAAATCCTCGGCTAAACGTAGTAATGTTAGTTTTATTTTTTATGACACTAAATTTTCTAACCAAAAAATATCACAAAATGAAAAATTCAGCACGTCCTTATAATAAAACGCTTACTTAATCAAATTCAACTATTTGAAACGTACAAAATACTACTATCATATGTAATGTGTAGTGATGAATCAACCAAGTAGAGGAAAATTTTATGTCAAAGTTGTCAGAAAACTAATTATTTTCTGTCGCTCGTTGTCGATCGGAGATACTTTTAGTATCGTGAAGTTGATCGAAAGTTCAACTACGGGAAGCATTTTTTGTTGTTGTTATAACTCTTGTTTAGTCTTCAGAAGTAACTTATTCTTCTGACACGTGGTATAAATATAAGTAAAATAAACAAAGAAAGATTGCCAACTGTCGGATACAGAGTTTCAAAAGATCGATATATTTTTCATGACCTGTAAAGTATTTACAAGGTTTTCGGCAATGCAAATATATTGTTTAATCGTTACGATTATAACGACATGGACCCAAAATCAGCAATGTTATAAAAAAATGTAGAAATTGAATAAATAAATCAATATTTTTTTTTTAAATACAGGGTTTTCCAATAAGAGGTGTTATTTTGATATTCAATCGTAAAAGATCAATGGTTTCGTTGCTTGTGTGGAACGTAGCGCCGTCTTGTTGATATTAAACGTTGTCCAGATCAATATCATCCAATTCCGGCCATAAAAAATCATTAATCATCTCTCGATAGCGATCCATCACACCGTAACTGTTGCTCCAACCTCATTTTCAAAAAAGTAAGGTCCAATGACTCCGCTGGACCGTAAACCGCACCAAACAGTCACACGTTGAGGATAGAGAGGCTTTTCAACAATAACTCTTGGGTTTTCCGAGCCCCAGATGCGACAATTTTGCTTGTTGACGAAGCCACTGAGGTGGAAATGGGCCTCATCACTCAAGATGATTTGCATTTGATTCACTCAAGTGAATTTTAATAATTTAAATACGTTGTTGAAGCGTATATTATTCCATTTTTATCAATGGCGTAGTTTCTACTTGTCAAATGTCAAAAAATGACAGCTTCAAAAGAATCATCTAGCGAAATAGCGGGCTATTCAAAATAACACCTCTTATTGAAAAATCCTGTATATAAATAAATGTAGTCAATGTAAATAAAAATCGAATACGTTCATCCGAGACACTATCTAGGTAACAAACCAGTTCTTCAGAACTTTGTGATCATTTGAAAAGATAGCTGCTAAAAAACTAATATTAGTTGAGAGATAATATTGTTAATTCTGAATTTGAATTATGATATCGACAAATATGAATGTATAATAATTATGTCCCAATGGTTGAGTGGATAAAGAAGTTGTCCCGGTAAGACAGAGATCCTGGGTTGTTCTTCCACCACTGGGTGTGTTCAATCTCCGGACCCTCTTATCAACATCGTCAAAGGCTGGTCGCTTAGGAAATGCTTCAACTCTAGCTAGATTTTTGCTTTTTATCTCTAGTTCCTTATTTCTGAGGATGCTGTGTTTGACTCCGCACCGTCCAGCTATCTGAGTGAAGACCACCCAAATCTCCCTCGTCATAGAGAAGCCTCTTTGGTAGCCAGATTTTTAAAAATAGGTCTGCAGTGCGAAGTTGTGTTAGCGAGTGAATTGCAGACAACAGGAGACCGGCTGAGGGAAGCGTCGATTCTGATGATGATGGACTATTTGATTTGATGATTTTATCTGATTAAACAGCTGTCTCGAATCGTAGGATACCGGCGGATTGGAGGCATTTCCCGAAGAATACACAAAATAAATCACTTGTATAAAAATATATTACAAAAAAATTGTGTTAACATAATAATATATTTTAAATTAAACAAAATTTACAGTAAGACTGTGGAAAACAAAATGTACCCTGACGAATAGGACATTAATATGTGAATGCTGTGAAGTTTTTTCGGTGCTTTTAAAATAATATCTGCTACTTCTGCACACTGTTAACCTGAGCTGTGTAACGTGTATGCATGGTATAAGAGAGTTTTTAAACGAATTTGTATTGAAATTATTGTTGCAATGAATGTTATATTTCTTAGTTCGCGTGACTCTATTAGGAACATGAAATGAAATCAATTGCAGTAATGTAGTGCTGTCAACAAGGGAATTGATGATTTTAAAAAGAAAAGCGACATGAGATAACTCGACCGCTTTTGCAGTTTAATGACTGCATCTGAATAGCCAGGTACTCCTAATCAACTGTATTAATCCGTTGTAACAATCATAGCTTTTGTCAAACACTAAAAATCAGCTTGGTGGATTAAGTAATACGTAACAAAAAAAATCATAACCTCAGCACACCCAAAAGTTTGTCAAAGGTTAGTTTTAAATCTTCATTTTATTGTATGGGGCGAGGGGTTTATTGAATTGAGAGATTTGTTAGTACTTAACCCTTAGAAGATGGCCAGTATTTTGTAAATATCTCAAAGCCAAATTTACATTATATTGAAAATTATGTTTGAAATAATTGACAGGCTTTAATGTCAGACAATGTCAACGTTTTACTAAGACATTTTCATGGACAATATTGAAATGCGTTCAAACCTTCTAAAACCTAGCTCTATCCACTGCACATTGCAGTACTCCTGAAAGTAGTCATGATTTCACCAAACTGCTATTGCAGTTGGTCGTATCCTAAGGGTTAAATGATTAAATTACCTGTAACGCTGCTACCGATCAAACGGTTTAAGATCAAACATTTTTTTCTAACGGCGGTATATTTTTTAATAACATTAACCTCACACAAGAGTCACATCTCCTAATTCACCAAACGTAGCGAACCACTTGGGGTGACCTATGGCAGAGGTGTTGGTTTTCCATCTAATCGGATAACCTTCGGATGTAAATAATTTATTAAACAGAAATTGAAAATTGAACGTGAATTTGAAAAATTTGAAGAAGTAAATAATTTATATTTAAGATTAATAAAAACAAAAGTTTACCGTTAAATATTGTATAATTTTAAATAATATTAGCGATTCTTAAAGGAAAATCTGAAAACAAATACGGGCGCATCTGTGACATGGGTCGTTCATGTTTAGTAATTAAATATTACAATTTAAGGTTATTTAAAATAAACTATTTATTTTTAAAACGTTTTTCAACTGTAAAATTAGCGGTAAGCACTAGATTTTCTTTTTCTAGACGATGAATTAGTAACTTTACGAGGTATTTCTCAAGAAATATCTGATATTTTAGTAATATATTAATTTCCTAGGCCTGTTAGGGCAAACATGACCGTAGGTCCGTCCATTACGCCGGGCCGCGAGTCGCATATTTTTGTGCATGGCTTAACACATTCTTTGCGGGAAACGAGAAAACTCGTCATACACCTTTTTACAGTAAGACGCGGGAGACGAGTTTACTCGTTTTGTTGCGCAAAGCGGTAAGGAGCGGGAAACTTGTAAACAGGGGGTTCTAAATGGGTGCGGGGTCATGTGTTTTCTATTGTCGGCGGTACCCGATCTATTTACCTGTCAATACAATGAGTTTGAAACACTAAAAAAAATAAATCATTGTCGCGTATGTTCCGCAGTGAACAAACTACGCAGTGAAACGCGGTACATGTGCAAGTTTTGCAATGTGCCCCTGCATAAAGGAAAGTGTTTCGAACGCCATCACACATTGAAGCACTATTAGGTTATAGTTTTGTTTTATATGTATTGAAAATTTCTAAATAATCTTGTAATTTTGTATGAATAAATTTCGATTTGTTATTTCGATTGTGAAATACTGTTTTTTCTATGATTCCCAAGAAAGTAGAAAGTTTTTATTCATAAAAAAAGGAATTACACATACATTGCTAGTAAATAAATAGAGACATTTTTTTAAAGTAAAAAACTGAAAGTTTCATTGAAAAATATCAAATAGATCATAAGATATGAATATTTTGCGGAAAGTCTAATTTTGGCGCTAAAATTTAAAAAAACACCCCCAATTTGGCGGTAAAATACGTATACCATGTAGTGTTAACATACGTCGTTAAGATTCCGAATTTATTTTATGGTATTGTTCCGTCTTAAAAACAGTATCAAATCATTATACAACAATAATCTATTAAGTAGAAAATAATATACGTGCTATTTAAACTGTGTTTTGTTTGGTTTGGGATGAGTACATGAGTAGGTTTTGGAAAAATTGTGGATGTCTCAATTATTTTCATAACTACAAGTAGGATAGAAAGCAAAGTTTTTGTCTCCCAAGAGTGGGATATTAACCTATAACTTTGAAGTAGGAACTTTTATACGCCAACAGCCAGGAGATTAAAATCTCCCAGAGCAGGCGACATTTCAGATTAACATGATTGATGCTAAATCTTAACTTTTGTCGTCTTTCAGAAAGATTACGGCGAAATCTTGTTACGAGTATTTGATTTGCTTTTACACTCGGAACTTTAAACTTTATTAAACTCACGTTTTTATTTTCGTATTTTATATTATTATTATTAATATCATGGAGTGTGAGGAGAATATATGACGCGAATTTGAATGGTAGAAGAAGTCGGAGATGCCCGAGGAATCAACTGAACCAAATAGTTGAGTATGGGCACGTCAAGAGTCAGAATATTAAAAGAGTATGCATGAGACTGTGTGACATGAATGAAGAAATGAGAGTGTGCCAAAACAAACTTACAGTATGGCGGTCAGTTCTCTCTGCCCACCCACGAGGAGAAACGGCGGGATGGTTAGTGGATTAATATTATTATGTTATTTAATTTATTCTGAAGTCTTTGCCGTGTTGCACAAGGTCTCTGTTTTTTAAATGCCATTTTATTTATTTATTTAACTATCGAAGAAATCTACGCTGCCCTGAAGAAGGTTGGGATACCCAAATTAATTTAAGTACCTGCCCTACAAGGGTCCCAACTGCTCCCAATGAGAATATGACATGCCCAATTGGGGTATTTTGTGAGGCTGAAGGTAGGGGGGAGGAGAAGGGGAAGAAGAAGGTGGGAAAAATACCAGATCTGGTCACCAAAGTATTTTCCACTCTGGGAGTCGCAATTATTCTTGTCTTGAAATGGCTTTAGCCTGGTTTGGTGAACAGATCTGAATAGCCAGATACATACAAATCTTCAGTTTCCCCATCTCCTTCCCTTCTCCAATCCCTTCAGCATCTCAATATTCACAATTCAGCCACAAGAGTTTTCTTATTCTTTTTTTTTTTTTTTTGCTTCCGATTTTGTTGTCCGGGTTAAATCTTCCCCATAGGAAAAACTAAACCCTTCCACTCACTTTTCCACAAATGATCAGCTAGTCAATCAACACTATGCAAGTGCATTATATAAGTAAAATAAATACAAAACAATACAAGAACAACAACATGTCAACTCACCAGAGATCAAATGGGAAAAAAAATTCACCGACTCCAGATATTTTCATATCAGAGGGTTCGGCTCGGTAGAACTTCTAACAGGGCCTATAAATCCTACTGATCCCTCAACATAAATATTTAAAAAATCTTTCGTTATCCTACATGTATTCAAAATGACCGACTTTTGCATCTTTATATATAAATTTTTTGATATTTAAATATTGAAGACAATATTAGTGATTTCTAAACGAAAATCTGAAACAGAAAAATCAGAAAAGGAAACGGTCACATCTGGGACTCGAACCCAGGACCCCTGTCTTTCCGGGACAGTGCTCTACCAACTGCGCTAATGGGACCCTATTCTCCTCGGTCACTTTTAACTGTATCATACTTCGAATAAGAACTACTAACATTGTCTTCATTTTTTCACCGCACATTTTTATTGGCAACTATCTTTATGTATGATCGCAAGATTCAACCCGAACTAAATGCAATCCAGACAGCGTCTTTTAGATAAACCTATCTTATTTTTTATTTAATGTGCGACATCTGTTGACTTTTCTGCAAGTCTAGAATGAATATTTATTTTTCGGAATAACTTTATTGAGTAAAACCTCAAATTGTAATATTTAAATATTGAAGACAATATTAGTGATTTCTAAACGAAAATCTGAAACAGAAAAATCAGAAAAGGAAACGGTCACATCTGGGACTCGAACCCAGGACCCCTGTCTTTCCGGGACAGTGCTCTACCAACTGCGCTAATAGCGCATTTATTTCGGGTTGAATCTTGCGATCATACATAAAGATAGTTGCCAATAAAAATGTGCGGTGAAAAAATGAAGACAATGTTAGTAGTTCTTATTCGAAGTATGATACAGTTAAAAGTGACCGAGGAGAATAGGGTCCCATTAGCGCAGTTGGTAGAGCACTGTCCCGGAAAGACAGGGGTCCTGGGTTCGAGTCCCAGATGTGACCGTTTCCTTTTCTGATTTTTCTGTTTCAGATTTTCGTTTAGAAATCACTAATATTGTCTTCAATATTTAAATATTACAATTTGAGGTTTTACTCAATAAAGTTATTCCGAAAAATAAATATTCATTCTAGACTTGCAGAAAAGTCAACAGATGTCGCACATTAAATAAAAAATAAGATAGGTTTATCTAAAAGACGCTGTCTGGATTGCATTTAGTTCGGGTTGAATCTTGCGATCATACATAAAGATAGTTGCCAATAAAAATGTGCGGTGAAAAAATGAAGACAATGTTAGTAGTTCTTATTCGAAGTATGATACAGTTAAAAGTGACCGAGGAGAATAGGGTCCCATTAGCGCAGTTGGTAGAGCACTGTCCCGGAAAGACAGGGGTCCTGGGTTCGAGTCCCAGATGTGACCGTTTCCTTTTCTGATTTTTCTGTTTCAGATTTTCGTTTAGAAATCACTAATATTGTCTTCAATATTTAAATATTACAATTTGAGGTTTTACTCAATAAAGTTATTCCGAAAAATAAATATTCATTCTAGACTTGCAGAAAAGTCAACAGATGTCGCACATTAAATAAAAAATAAGATAGGTTTATCTAAAAGACGCTGTCTGGATTGCATTTAGTTCGGGTTGAATCTTGCGATCATACATAAAGATAGTTGCCAATAAAAATGTGCGGTGAAAAAATGAAGACAATGTTAGTAGTTCTTATTCGAAGTATGATACAGTTAAAAGTGACCGAGGAGAATAGGGTCCCATTAGCGCAGTTGGTAGAGCACTGTCCCGGAAAGACAGGGGTCCTGGGTTCGAGTCCCAGATGTGACCGTTTCCTTTTCTGATTTTTCTGTTTCAGATTTTCGTTTAGAAATCACTAATATTGTCTTCAATATTTAAATATTACAATTTGAGGTTTTACTCAATAAAGTTATTCCGAAAAATAATTTTTTTGATAGATCTAATACGCCTAAATTTTTAATGAGAGAGCTAGGTATAATGCCAGTAGCCGAAATAACGAATGGTAATATTTTTATAGTCTGAGAATGCCAAATTCTTTTTATTTCGTTTCCTAAATCTGTGTATTTTCTTATTTTTTCATTAACAGATTTTTGAATGTTACAGGAATTTGGAATAGCGACATCAATGATATAAGTTATTTTTTAAATTTTGTCATGTAAAACTATATCGGGTCTATTATGACTAATCGTTCGGTCTGTTAGTATAGTTTTATCATAATATATTTTATAAAATTCGTTTTCTAAAAATGAATTTGGTTCGTATTCATAATATAGTACTATATTACGGCAGTCAATCAAGTTATGTTTAATTACCAAATTTTGGTGAATTATTTTTAAAACTTGATTGTGCCTAAATGTATACTCGGACGGTGCTAATATAGAACATAACATGATTGTATTATTATTAGTGTTATATTGACGGCCCGTACAAATCCGTTTTCCCATAATCTATTTCATCTGGTAATATCCTGAATATTATTTCCAATTAACTTTACAGTGCACTGAAGTGCGCTTCACTGCAGACTGCAGCAAGCAATCAGAATCTAGTACCGATTTGATTGCTTACATTTAACTTGGGATAGTTGTGTTATTATGTTTATTGTTTACATATCAACGAAGGGGAAATGCGATGGTAATATTATGCAAACAAATATACACAGCTTTCACACATTGAAAGAAAATGCACTGGATGAGGTTACTGCTAATAAACACACACACAATAATATGACTGAAGGTTATTTGATACATTTTTGATTTCCTTCGACTGATAACGATTCAACACACCTTTTTAAGGTGTGTTGAATCGTAATTTTGTTGAGTTATTCGGTCAACATTTATTTCAGGCCCGTTTCTTTAACACAGAGTTCTTGCATTTCTTTAACACACAGCTCTTGCATTTCTTTTATACACATATCTTGCATTTATTTAACACACAGCTCTTGCATTTATTTAACATACCGCTCTTGTATTTCCCTAACACAGAGCTTTTGCATTTATTTAACACACCGCTCCTGTATTTCCCTAACACACAGATCTTACATTTCTTTAACACACAGCTCTTGAATTTCTTCAACACACAGCTCCTGGATTTTTCCTTTAGCTTTTTAATAATCTCAGCTTCTGGATGACAAACTGGAAATATCAAAGGTATTTTGCATGGTAACCATTTTGATGGCATTTCGAGCACATGTCCATTGACTGACAATTAAGCTATTTGGGTTTTTATATAAAACAATGGTGGGTTTGGTGTCAAGCGTTTCTCGGATAGCGGAGCTTTTCGTTTAATTCCATATATTGTTTACTCCAGCCATCTCTCTCCAAAATCTCATTTCGGAGTATGCACCCCAGACAAATCTCTCGTTAATCATCCAGTCGTATGGCTATAAGGGTGGGACAATACGCTGACTTAACTGCTGTTAACTTGGTTTTGACACTTAACTCCGCGTTGCTTATCACCAAAGTACAAAGGACGTATCATTCCTCTTACCTCATTTCAAAAGTGGGTCAGTCTTTTCGTTTTATGTAATTACCTCAACGTTATTATAGAATATGCAGAAATCTCTGATGTTGCATCGAATTAAAAAAAAACACATTATTTTAATTGCTTAATATTTGACGTTATTTATTAATAAAATTGTCATGTAAAATTACTCAGATTATCGTCAGAGTATCTATTTATATAAATTTTTATCAATCTATTTATTTAACTATCTACTTATATAAAGAAGAGCGTCTGTGGGTGAGCGGGGGGCGTGGTTTAATTTTTTTATTTATTTATTTTTTTCATGTTCTCCATAAAACGGTTATACACCAATATATCATGGAGAAGATTACAAATTAAAAAGTTTACAGAGGCAGTTTTACTATTTTGTGACATGTGTTAAAAGATAGTTACTGAATTGTCTGTAGGTGACATTGAAAATTTCGATGGCTAATGCAGAATCGTTAAGCAGTTGAGTCGCTATACAAATCTACAGTTTAATTCCGAGATTGATAAAGTTTTACACACTTGACCTTCAAAATACGAGGAAGGTCACTGTCCATATAAGATTACGAAATACCTCTCTTATACCCTTTTCCTACCTCATAAAATGTTTTTGTGTGACCAGGACTTAAAACAGATTTATTTTCATTTTTTTTTAATGATAAACTATTGTTTATAAGACAAAGTTTTTATGCACAGCACAAAGGATAACAAATTATTATAAACATTAATTACTGATTGAAGTACTTGTACATATTGAATTATTTGGAGGGTTGGGAATAAGCCGACGTAGCTCAGTGGTCCAGAGCATCATGACCGGACATCAGAAGGTGCAGGTTCAATTCCCGTCGGCGGCATTTATTTTTACTCGGGAGATATTTTCAATTTGTATGGATATTTCAGGAGAGTAATTAATGCTTTTAATAATTTGTTAGATTTATTTTCTTTTATTTTTCTATATTTGTAAAGGACTAATAGACAAGCTCAATACATGGAGGCATTACTTCAAACATGCTTTGTACTTTAGTTTGATTTATGTTTGGAAAAAATGTCTTCAATAAAAATTGTTATTTTTTGGCGTTACAAGGTAGCAAGTTTTATAATGCAACATTGTTTTAGTCTATTCTACGAGGGTCTGTTCTAGTAAGATAAAATCGTACACCGTAAACCAGAAAACATTCCTACGTATTTCAGGTATCCGGACTTCTAGGACGACTCTTGTCTGAGATAAAGTCAGAACTTGATGTTTTTTTCTCGAACTGATTTAGTAACTAAGCTGAATCTTACTGCGGATCTATGTCGACAAGGGGAGATGATACAGGTTGTACCAAAGGATACGGATATTTTATATAATTATTTATTTGAATGAGATATGACATATATCTGAGTTTAATGACTGTCGAACTTGGGATCGTCTTATTACGAGAAATATCCTCTGGTCTAAGTCTCCGGGACATCCAAAAAGTGTAGATAGGTATTGTCGGACGCCGCCCAAGTTATTTTATTGACAACATCAATCGTGCGTAGTCTAGATAGATGTGTTTAGTATATTGAAATTGTTTTATTCAGTACTGGAACAAACTTTCATGATTAATAACGAGAATTTCTTAGTCTTGTTTAAAAAAAAGAGATTGCTTCCCCACCTATGTAACGTCAAAAAATCCGATACAAATGCGGTAATCCGTTTGATAGATTTTCCCATCTTAATTGGAGGATTGTAATCGTAAGAACGCAGGAAAATATGAATATTTTACTGGTATGGAAATTGAAGATGCGTTGAGGACATCAATTTGTTGTTAAGAGGAAGCTACAAGCCAAAAATGTGTATATTCTTGGTATACCTTATATTGTGGGTAATAGGCATTAAAATCGCTTGCCAAATGGAGTCTAGAAACTTTTTTTTCTGAGTCTAAAACCGGTTTTTATTTATTTTTTAAATAATTTTATAAGAAAGCAAAAAAGTTAATCAAGTGAAACCGTCACAGATAATTTTAGCTATAGTACTGTATTTTTAAAAAGTTGTTTTCTTTATGCGTTCATACATTTCTATTGAAAGAATATTTTTTTTGTATTCGTAATGTACACCAATTCGTTGTAAAGATTAATCAAAATAGTGATTTGTCATTAAGCTTCGCCTTAATCTCTTTGATACCGGTATACATGGTAAACACGTTTGACACTTTCTTCACGTAAATGGGTCTTTTTAAAGTCTCATTCTCTTCCACAACCACTTGAGTTTGGATTGATCTTAATTTTTTACGATTACCAGCTCATACAACACGGCACTTTACTAGGACACTTTAATAAGACATAAAAGTGACATTCACAATGGTCCTTTAAGGCGTAAAAAGCATTTAAACATTGATTGCGCTTTACATGCATCATATTTTAAGATCTTAATTCAACATGTTCACCTGCCAAAATAAACACTCATTACAACATACAGAATTACAAAAATAAATTATTTCATACACCCCAAGAATGAATTGCCAATGAAATCTTTTCAAAGGTACAATTATAAAGATGAGATAAAAGTGACATTGCCAACGTCCTTTAAGAATTTTCGAAGTGCACACCCAATTTCTACCGATTTATAACAAGTTTCTCGTTTTTTAGTTAGAAATACATATATGATATTTTTGATAATATCTACATATTTGCAATGCCGAAACGTTAATTATATGAAATTCCCTCGATAGAAAAAAAACGCAAAGTAAGATCCGAAAATTATTTAAAACACGTTTTGTTCGGTTATTTATTATGTTATAGGCATGCAAATCACAGCGTGTCTTTAAATGCAACTACAGCATTTGTCGAGAGATTTTTACTCGATTTCAAACGAGTGGTATTGTATTAAATATTTTCACCATTTTCACTTAATTATTATCGTTTTTCAATATTAACGCGCTCCTTCTAACTTTCGTATTTACATATCTCCCTTTCAAAACATATTTGAACGCTTACTACGCGGCCTCAATGAGTAAAACGCATTTTAACTTACATGCATCATATTTTAAAATATTAATTGAGCATGTTCACCTGCTAACACAACAAAAATAAACACTCTAGAAATACAGAAACATTGTTCCATGAACAACACACAAGAATTTTCTGTGAAATCTTTTCAAAGATATAATTTATCATCAGTACGTAGAACACCTTGTACACGGACTGACGTAAACGAATCCCCACCGACTGGTATTAAGGTTTCCACCGTGAATGGATAACCATACGATTTGCATTTTCTCTTTTTCAAACCCAAAGAGACAACAAACAGATTGTCGTCCATAAACTCGTAAAAGTTTTTTCCTCGCTTGCTTCTCATTATTCATCCCTTCATTCGCCCGAAAGTCTTTGTAAATGTTCACGTACAGAATGGCAAAGCCACGTTTAGGATTGTCCTTATGCTAAAAATAATACTTTGAATTATTTAATAAAGTAAACCCTAACTTGTTCACGATTATCCGTATGCTACATAGTTAAGGTTGTATTTTCGAAGGACCGAAACCCCTTTGTGGTGGGACACTATAAAATGAACTAAAATGTATATATATTTATTATTCACAACTACACCTATATAATATTGGTACTCGGTGTCAGGAAGTTAGTAGTACAAGCGGAAAACTGGTGAAACTACTATTTTAGTCGTATATAATCGATTTTGTGGTGTTTTAATTTTTACATAAATACCTAAGTCACATTATTTTTACGGTATTCACATTATTTTCATTCTTCCTTTGCCAGTTCCAACATGGAGAAAAAATGTAATGGAACACGTGTTCTCATACACCTGCGTTTGTCCTGATAATAAACAACGACGAAATGCGAAAATATCAGAATTATTAAGATATTTTCATTCGTGTCTTACTGAAAGTATATAAGGAAACTATCGATTCATTAGTTAAAAGCCTGCAATCCCGTTTTTTACTGGATTACGAATAATTTGAATAGATTCTTAGTAATTAACAATATTTTATATCCGTAAATTTTCTTCGTGAAACCTCACTGTCATATATAGAAAAAACACACAGATAATAAAAATAAAATATTGGTCCGACCAGGACATGAATTCGGGAACTTTGGCGTTCAATCTTATTGTCACCTGTCAATCGAATCAATTACGATGGTATGTAATTGCAGTGCCGCCCCTTCAAAGGAAAGGGTACCCCGGGCACCCTCCGAAACCCACCGCCCCAGGGCCGAATAGGAATTATCAGGAAAAAGACCCCAAAAAAGAAAAGCACATGCAGTAAAGCTGCGTAAGCGCATACTTACACAATCGGCAAGTTAAGGAAGCACAACACTTACAGACACACAAACACACACACACCAATTGACTCAAGAACGTTACCCCAAATTAAAGATTATCGCATTAACCCAATGAGTAATGGAATTTCAAACAAACTTTTAAATTACTCTAGAAATGAGATTTCGGTTAGAAATTCAAAGAATATCTTTTATCGATGGCAAAGCTAAGAAATTTTATCTCCCCTAGTCGGTAAAAATGTGTCATGAACTAGACTTCGGCGAAACCAAATTCGTGATAATGTCCAACGTATATGGCATCTCTAACTCATATCATTATATATATTAGCATATTTAAACTCGAATCAATTTTTGTGGAGAATAAAACATTCAATATAATTTATTTATTTAAAAAAATAATTTATGGAGATACAATATATTGGCTTTAAGCAACCGATATACGAGGTACCCCGATGTATTATTCCAAAAAGAATTGTTCAGTAAATTGTCACTATATTGAATTTATTCTTGTTTTGTAAGAATTTCACAGTACATATTAAGAATAAATGCTTAAATGCTTTGTTTTGATTATCTTACAAATTCTCTTGACAGGTTCTGTAAAAGCTAAAACGAACTGAAACTTATTAACAGATATCGGAGCTTAAGAGAAATTGTCGCGCAACTATTTTCATACAATACTTAAATTTGGATTTGAGGCCAAAATACCCAACCAAACTAAATAATATTTTTTTCTAATCAAAAGGTTTAGCATTTATAAATATATCACGGATATGTGATATTTTATTTATTTGTATTTTATATTATAAAATATCAGCGGTTAAAATTTTTTCATTGTTTTAGTGGCAACTTTGGTAATTATTTATGAATTAATGAATTACTGATATGATGAAATATAATAAATAAATAAAAAAAAACATAGTACAAAAGTATTTTGATGCGCAATAATTTAAGTTAGGTTGGAACACTAATTTGTCGTATTTAAATAAAAATTACTACCCCAAAAAAGCTCTTTTCACGACATTTTATTTTTAATTTAATTTTTCATTATATTAACACAGTAGTTACGGCAACATTACTTTTTAATAATTCCAACGTTGCCCCTGGAATCATGAAAAATTGAATTCTTCAACGGTAACGAATACATATTTATTTTTTATTTTCTAGATTCTTATATTCCATGAAGTGGTGAATCATTTAAATTTACTGAATTTAAAGTTAATGTTCTTTATACAAATAGAACGGCGTCATATGCGCCTCACAATTTTTACCTCATATGGGTTTATTCAAATATTACCTGGCTTTTATAGACTTAGGGGCCTTGTATTTTCTCGGTAGGGAAAAAATTTGTTACCTAAAAACCCTACTAAAATTGCATGTTTTCATCCAGCATCAGCACCACCAGCGACCGACAGCGGCCATATACTACATACGTGTCTGTTTGTGTTGTGTTGGGAATGGGGGGAGGAAATTCGTCTGTCTTGTTGCGCACGCTAAATGCGTTCCATACGAGGACTCTCACCTTCTCGGGATTAGACATCGAGGGTGGTCGTGAGGAGCTCCATCAGGACGACGAGCTTCTCTGCTCTTGATGTGCAGCGGGCGAGCTGCGATCGCATCCTCAGGAGGCCTTGGAGCAGGGCCATGATGTCCAGGTCGTCCTCTGTAGTGGTGGGCGCGCGCACGGGCTCCTGCTGTGAGCGGGGCTGGGGGCGGGGCTGTGGGGGCGGCGCGGTCTCGCGCTGCTCTTGGGCGGGGGCGGTGCCTCCGGCTACGTTGGCCCATGTGCGTCCATCCGTCCTCGGCTGAGGAGGTGGCCTGCTCGGGTTCTGTTCTGCCGGTGGGGGTTGGGGCCTTCTGGCAGGTCGCTGCTGTATTGAGGCGACGTACGCTACCCGCTTGGGGCAGCCTCTGTAGTTGGCGGGATGCGGGCCTGAGCAGTTACAGCATGCGGCGGGCTCGTCTCTCGTCTTCTTGGGGCATTCTGCCGAAGCATGCTCCAGTAAGCATTTTACACACCATGCTGTGTGCGAACAGTTTCGGGACCCATGTCCGAAGTCTTGACATCTGTAGCACTGGGTGCCGTGCTGAAGGTGATTACTCCTGTGCTTCTGGAGTCGAATGCGGCAGTGGCACAGGTATTTGACGGCCGCGCGCAGCTGTCCCATGTTGACTTCCTTATTGAAGTGAGCTAAGTATATGGGATACTCATTTGAGGCAGTCATCTTGACCACCTTCACAGCTGGGAATCCTTGCGATTCCAGATCCGCCGCGATGTCTTGTACTTCTACTAGTGGCAGGCCCTTGATCACGGCCTTCTTCATTTTTTCGGCTTCGGCCGTGAATGTGTGGAAGCCGCGCGCCTCCGCTAGCAGTCCATTGGTGAGGGCGCGATGGTCCTCCATCGTGCGCACGAAGATGTTGGCCGTGCCGCCCCTGTTGTACCTAAAAGTAAAGAGCTTACCCGCCCCCAGATGTCCTTGGACCGCAGCTGTGATCTGCGCGTGTGTCATGTTCCCCAGGGTCATCACAACCGGGGGAACACGGTCTCTCCTTCCGGTACCTGCGGGGGAGAAAGAATTATTAGTATTGGCACGCTTATTACGCGGCGCGCCGGCGCCTTCGCTTACCTCGGGCAACTCTTCAAATCGGTTGCCACACTGGAGCGGTTGTGGTCCCCGTGGGGACATGGGCCTCTTTGCGGGGTTGGACGGCCTCGTCCAGCCTCCATCCTGGGGGGCAGCCGTCTCCATCGGCTGCTGGGGCCTCGGGGGCGCCACGTAGGCCGACGCTGGGCCTATCGGGGGGCGCCTGGGGGCAGGACTGGGTCCTGTTGCCCAGGAGGGGCCTGCTATGGGCTCCGTCATCTCGGTTACGTCGGGCGTGGTGGCAGTCGTGGTGGTGGATGGTCTCCGGGTCCTTGGGTCCTCGGAGCGGGGCTGTGGTGCGGGGACCGTAAGGCGCATGGTCCCTGTCTTCCTTCGAAGCGCTATCTGATGGGCGCCGGGCGGTACCACGACCGGGGAGTCCTCGTGGTCAGCGGGGAGCATCCTCGTCGGGAACATCTTGACAGGCGGTAGTCGGTGCCTCCTCTTAAAGAGGGAGCACGTCTCTGGAGCTTGCGGGCGGTTTGCAGGGGCCAGCGTGAATCTGCGAGTATTGAGAATTGCGCGAAAGTGTTGCCTTGATAAAGGCAGTTGGGTGGGCGCGAGCGCCTGCTCGGTGGGCCGGCGGGATTCCTCCGGCCGGCAAAAGTAGCGGGGCCTGGCTGATTACTCAAGCCAGACAAAAAAGACTTTTGTGGTTATATCGCAAACCACAAAAAACGCTCGCTTCTATCTATCTATCTGTGGCTCTGGCTCGGCTCTTTGTCTATCCTATCGCTTTGTCGTGGCTCGGTAACGAATACATAAAATAGAACATATCTGTACTCGATATTTGCTATACCTTTAGATAAAAAAATACAGAGTGTGGCAAGCCTACGCACGACGGAAGTGAAACTTATAGTATTCTTCTCTCTCTCTCTTTTCATTTCATTCTCTCTTTTTTTTTCTGTCTATTGACATATTTATAAGTAGCATGTGATAAAAAAAAATTAAAAGTTATAAAAATATGGGATTCGAGCCCGGGTCCTGCATAACGAGTGTCGAACGCTCTGCCTCTAGACCGCGAGGAGAGGTATCTCGCGCGACGAGAAAAGCGTATACAACGTGTAAACGCAAATTTTCGTTTTCAAACACGGCAAATGAATAATATCACATAACGTCTCGTTAACGCTTTATATAGGGTCGAATCGAAGATATATAGGCAGTGTGAAGTCATATCTGTCGTTTTTCAAAATATTTCCGTATATTTGTCCGCTTTGGAAAAGATCTATCGTGTTTTAACAGTCTCATACCCGTATGGAGTCTGAATTTTAAAAAAAATCTAAATTTTGAAAAACTCACTTACGGCTGTGTTTTTTACTAAAAAAACTTGTCACGCACGTCTGCGAGGGTAATTAGTCGCGTTATCGGCCTTGATTAGTAATTTTAATGATTCAAAATAAAAATAATTAATCAAAATACCGAGCGACTCTACCGGCTCGATTTGTAAGCTATATTTCGACCAACATATCATATATTCAAAATATCTAAAAGTCGCAGCACGAGAGCATTTTATCACTTTTCCTCGTATTAAAAAAATCACAAATAGAAAAAAAAAATAGTTAAAGCGGGGATCGAACCTCGGTTCTTCACGACGACAGTCGGGCGCTCTGCCTCTAGACCGCGAAGCTGAGTTTGGAGAGTGACCTAAACTAGGTATATAATATTAGCTAGGCTCCTATAGCGAAATGATCACGGTTTTTCGTGACGGTCATGAGTCGGTTTTACTCCGGTCCTCGAAATTGCATGACGCGCGTAAAGAAGTTTCACTTCAAAAACTAATTATTCAGTTTGGTTGGGTATTTTGGGGTCAAATCTAAATTTAAGTTTTGTATGAAAAAGGCCGCGCAGCCGTTCTCCTTAAGGGCCGACACACTACGTATCTTACGCAGATCATTTTAGGTAGCGTTACGCGTATACATCGCGCTACATACAAATTCTCCTGCACGGCCTCACCACGCGTATTATACGTCGGTACGTCGGGCGTAATAGGGTTAGAAGTCTCGCGCGCATCTTGCTTCAAATATAGCTATGACTTCTAGCGGATCCATATTCACTTCACGCACATTCACACAGCGTGGAGGGAGTTCAGAATGCACACTGGCTGGCCTTTTCACGCGACTTAATATATTAGGCGTATTTTCAGGTTACAGCCATACTTATTTGGCGTCGCATATTTTGTTCTAAGATACGCTTAGTGTGTTTTGAGCCTAACAGTTTGTCAGATGTCAAAAGATCGGTTCTGACGAGAATTATTAAGCCCAAATGTAAGATTTTGGAGATAATAGTGACCTCGTCTTCAATGCTAATAGTCAATAAAATTACTCTTTCGTTTAATATATTAACTTATTTTATTTTATTAAAAATAATAACAATAGTGTTTATACTATATTATTCACAGTGAGTTTTTAAATAAAACTCATTTCGAGAAAGACAACATTAATAAAATAAAAGAAACTTATTTCTGCATTAGAAAGGGAGTTCAACGAACAGTGTACATAGATTTTAAAACAGACTTAACACAGTTAAATGGAAAATATTTCATGAATACATAAATGAAATAAAAATATACCATGTATTCTTTTAAATGAGTAATTTGTGAAATAACACAAATTAATCAAATAAAATTTATTTGCGTACGCCGGGATTTAAACCCGCGACATTCAGACAGCCGTTCCCCTCGACTACGAGGCGGTTAAACACTACTAAAGCAAAATTGTTTACCTGAGCGATACTGAGAGTATCCAATACACAAATATTCTAGTTATATCATATTATTTGTATGCGAAATAACAAATAACTAATAAGTGAAAAACAGTAAGGAAGCTACCAGTGAAATCACTATTTTCTTTACCACGAATCGGTTTACATTATCAATACCAAAAATATACTTTTTATAAATTGAAGCTTTTCTTATCGCTTCGATTGAGTAGAATTAAAATAAAATTATTCATTACTTCATAGAAAATATAAGCGTAAACTACTAAATGGACCGGTCGGTGGCCGAGTTGACATCGCGCTTGGGTCTCACTCGGGCGTAGTGTGTTCAATTCCTCGGCTGGCTAAGTCCTCCATCACAACACAAGCAACATTTTCAGCTTACTGTGGTGGTAGTAGGAGATTTTCAAATATTGTCAGGTTATTCGTAACCCGGGAATGTTTGTCTTTCTTTTAAAAAAAATAATGTATTTCTTAATTAGAAAACTATAAACGCATATAAGAAACAACTTTAAAAAATACTGTTTTATTTATCTGTTACTATATCATTAATGGCCAGTTGTTTAACAAAAATGAAATAATAACAGAACTTGAATAGAACCTTCACAGAACTTGAAGATCAACTGTAATATTTGATGAATTGTTCAAATTCTGTAAAACATCCCGCCCTCAGATTATTTGTAACAGTTTAGTTTTATCAGCAACATCAGCTGTAGGCAGACTGATAGAACCTAAGGGCAAGCCAAATACTAAGTTTGGTGATCGCGCTTTCGGAGCATCTGGGCCGAAGGCTTGGAATAAACTCCCTCCGGAACTAAGATCCATAACAAGTCCAACAGAATTCAGGTCTAAACTATAAACTTACCTTTTTAAGCTGTCATACCCTTAAATTAAATATACCATTCCTGAGAGAAAGTCCAGTTAGATCCAATTTTCCAATTATGTCCTAAATCCTGTATCTAACTAAATTTCGCTAATAAACAATTAGTTAATGTTAATTAAGTGTTAATCTCAAGTGACCTACCAGGTATGTATTGTACTGTATATTATATCCATATGTAGTTAGTAGTAACATAGATCATTGTAGAAGTGTATTGTATGTTTGTAAAGCGCCCTTGAGGTGATTTTGCACAAAAAAAGGCGCCACACAAATCATCCAAATATTATTATTATTATATTATCTTTCTTATAGAATTATTCACAAAATAAATAAAAACAACAGCGTTTAAATCGACTATTACCAGAAGTTAATTACCAGTTTGCAAAACGATCCTTAAGCTTATAATGAATAATAATATTCTTGAGTTGTATATTTCCCTTAAATACTCGGCCATGGAGAATTTCAAATTTATTTAAGTTCTAAACACAACAAGAAGTTTTCCAATAGACTTGATTCAATATCAAACACAATCATGCACGCAAGTACGAGCATTCTCGTACAAAATCCATTCCAATCGAATATAAAAATACAACAAGATAAGATAACATTAGACGCCATTCCATTGAGCATTCAATAGAGCTTTAAGTTTCATGGTATTCGATGGAAACTAACAAAGCTCGGAGATCTCATGTGATATTTATCTTATCTTCAAAGGAATCGACGAGAATAACCTCCGATCATCCGATAGACAGCCGGGAAAGGGTTAATTTGGAAATGTTCAGACATATAATATATAAGATGCAGAACAAAGATAAGATAAGAATTATTTTACTACCGTTATTTAATTTGATTCTGTCTTTGAAATTGTTGATTAGCAGTGGAATCCACTGTAATATTTTATGATTTAACGAGTTTATATCTGAGTGGTAGGTACCCTCAGTATCACCCTGGCGAAAGACCACAAATCAGAATCGAAAATTCGCTTGAAATGACTTTAGCCATAGTTGGTGACCAGGTCTTAATAGCTACGTACTTCTCAACCTTCCTCTCCCTCCTCATCTTTTCCAGTCCATTCAGCCTCACAATATTCCCGAATTTCTAAATCTACGACTGTAGAAATCTACTAATACCATGAAACGGGCGTAAGCCTAGTAAGGTAGTCGAGAAAACACAAAAAATTATAATTGTAATAAATAATGCGAATTGAAAAAACATTTCCAGCGACAAGTGGATTCCTGAGCATATTTGGAGTAAAAAACTTAGATATCATTTTGCTGTCCAATGTTTTTTTTTTTCAATTTAAAACATTTTTTTTTCTTTTACACTTCGCCACTGATCGCGTGATAACCGCTCTGTCTCGTTTGTTACCGTGTTGTTGGAACGAGACAGGGTGCGTATCACGTAACCCGCTAGGCTATACCCAACTACCCATGGATATCAGCAAATTTGAAAATAACTACATTCTAATTTCGTAAATGAGGTAATTTGAATATCCCTTCATCTCTGGTGGGTATTTTAGAACATATTAATTGGCAACGCTGGTCCATATTTACATTTGAACCGATGAAAATGCTAATGCAGGTTTTTAAACACTAAACGGTAAATGGTTTATCAGGTGTGGTCATGTATCGATTTTTGCACTTTGATTAAATACAATAATATTAGTGACGAGATGCTAACATTTGACCTTTTGGTCTTCGATGTTAAAGGCGGGTACATACAAAATACAGCGCCCCTTGAAAAAAAAAGATCATCGGTGACGTCACAGGTCAAATCGATTTGGAGACCCGAAAAATTAAAACTTAAAAAAATATCAAAAATTTATAAAAAGTCGTCCTTTAATTCGTATTTTTTTAAAAATACAGAAAAGCAAATACTTTCTGGCGTAAATCATAAATTAATTTAAACCAAATAAATTCAAGTAGACACCGGATACGGTTTTGCTTGAATTAATTCAGAATAAAGGTTGTAAGACCAACATCGGCAAGTAGTTCCATACACTAGCCGTTATACAAACTAACGATTGGGGGAATTGGCTCGTTCTCATGTTGCCGAGATAAACAATTGTGAACGGGTGTTCCGCTCTCGTTCACAGATTTTCTAGATCGTGCACCAGAATGTACTTAAATATTTATAGCTGGGACGGCATTTTTGAACACAATCAATGCAGATGCACAATCTCGGTGCCACCAACGCAACTAAGGGTAACTTTCGAGCGGTGGTACGCTTAAGAGGAAGCTACAAGCCAAAAATGTGTATATTCTAGGTATATCTTATATCGTAGGTAATGAGCATTAGAATCGCTTGAAAAACGGAGTCTAGAAACGTTTAATTTCAAGCAAAAAACTGGTTTTTATTTATTTTGTAAGAAAGCAAAAAAGTTAATCAAGTGAAACTGTCACAGATAGTCTTAGCTATAATACTGCATTTAAAAGTTGTTTCCTTTAAGCGTTCATACATTTCTATTGAAAAAACATATTTTTTAGTAGTTTGCATTTATATTTTTTTATTAATAAAATTTAATTATTCCACGAAAAATCACGAAATCTGACATGATTGGCCAAGTTTAACACCAAGAAATATAAACAAAAGATATACGTATTTCAAATATAAAATTAAAATAATTTTCTTTTTATATTGATGGCTTATCTGAGTTTTAGACACAATCAGTTCCAATTTCGAAAATGACAGTTAATATAGTTTTTCGATACAATTTTATATTACGGGTAGGCGCTTTGTCGCTTGTCGAAATCCTTGATATAATCAGTTCCAATTTTGAAAATGAAACGTATAAATCTGTGTTCATTTAACTAAAGTTAAAATAACTTACCGACAGACCTATAACCGAAATTAGAATTTTATAAGTATGGGCCAGTTGTTTCGCAGAACTAGAATATTAACTTTTAAATTTGATGGTTTGTTCAAGTTCTGAACAAACGGCCCTCACCTTGGTAATTCCTCGGTATGATCAGAAAACTGTAAGTCATTCGTATTTAAAATATGCTTATTTTTTAAAACCTTTAACCTTTAACAAATCATCGCTATCCCTTTAGACAACCCTTTGATAACACTTTCTTAAATTTTATTTATTGAGGCATATTATATTTATTGATGCATAAAATATACAATTTGAAATAAATCTCGCATGTTATTTTCTTATTGAGTAATAAGAAAATCAGTTTCCGATGGGACTGACTTATCATTGAATTATTTGTTTGGTCTTATTAATAAACGTGTTTTACATTTTACACAACTGATAAAAAAACATTAAAGTAAGGTAATAGTCTTTATCAGTTGTGTTAAATGAAAAAAAAGTTTATTAGTAAGTGTTTAAATATTATACAGGGTGTCCGGGGGTAAAGTATTAACTTCGGAAGATAATTCTACATGATGGTGGGAGTAAAAAAGATAACTAACTTTTTAAGAAATTCCAACTTTTTTTTTCTCATACAAAAAGACATACCTACTAAAAATGCTTAGTGTGAGAACAAACTTACCCGATAAATTCGCTGTGAAGTTGCCGAGAACGATGTGGCAACGTTGTAAACGGCCCGTATCAATTGAAACGCAAATAAACAATAATATTACGCCGAGTGATTATTCTACGATTTCTATGTTTTAAACCGATTCAAAAGAGAACTGTACTAAAATTAACAAAATGTTGTAACACTTTGAGCAATAAAATTATTTAACTATTAATCACTTACAATGTCATTGATTTTGAGAATTAAGCGAATTTTCAAAATGTCCACTTTCCATGTGTATTTACATTATGTAGCCCGTAAACTAATAAAAGCCAGAAATTGTCACAGTAATTATACACACAATGTTAAAAGTAAGCCTTTGGAGAAAACACGCACTGAATAAAGATTTTCTCTCAAGTAAGTCTTTAATGCACACTGAGATTAAGACACAAAATACATTAACAAGTTCGGATTAAAAAATCAAGATTTTAAAGTTAAACACGGCTAGATACGAGTACATTAAATTATCAGATCCTTTGCGAAAAAATAAAAGTTAATGACACAAAGCGCGGCTATTTAGACTGACGGAATGTTTGGAAACATCGCATTACGTTTTTACCTGAAAAGTAACACTAAAAGTTAGAATTTAAAAAAAGTGTCCTTTACTTGTACCATAACGTAGAATCTAGAAGTGAGTGCACTTTTCCCCCGGACACTATTTGAAAACTTCTATTTTATTTTTAAATATAACAGAGGGTGCCACTTCCGTCTACAACCATCAAAATTGTTCAGGCATTCAGATATTAATACTATAATATTCCCCCTTATTTATAAACGCAGTGTAAATATAACGTGGCGTGTAAGGTTTGAAAAACTTCACTTATTACCACTGTGTATGGTTAAAAGGTCTTAAACCAGGCTAAAGGCCGGTTGTAACTCCAAAATTAAAAAAAATACAATAAATCAAATTTTATAATGTGAATTATTAGAGTTCTGCAAGTATTTTAGTTTTCCTTACTGTAACAGCTGTTTTGGCGTCCAAGGTCATTATCAAACTGTGAAAATATCAAAAATACTAATTTCGGTGGTTTGTGCTTGAATTAAAAAATTCCTGCGTTATTAAGTTATTCATATTCAATGAACTCAAATTTGCTTTAACGATTTTAAAATTGGAACTGAATTCAGACAAGGGGTAAAGTAGGCACCTATCAGAAAATGATTCCATATTCGAAATAAGTACTTGTTGTGATATCTTTGATATTATGTAAGAGCTCACACATAGATGGCACTTGTAGGTACATTCCATTAGTACATTAAGTTACTCATAGATGGCGTTAGCTGTCGAGAACAATAGGATAGTAAATAAGGTGGCAACCTCAAGGTCGGGGTCCAGATTATTCTCACCGCGCCTGCTAGAGCCCATTGTCAATAAGTCTAAAGTGTTTTGTTGAAGCCGGAGTTTTTATTAACAGTTTGAGATAACCCCGGAGACACAAGAATTTTACAAATTTCTCGATGTTTTACTAATGGTGTTTTACTAAAGGTAAATTTCCGATTGAAATAAATGAATGAAAATTGATAATATGTATTTATTTTCGAATGACAATGATTTATAAATGATTTCATCTTTACAAATCCTAAAATTTACTTCGGTCTGCGCCAGTATATATTATATTTTATGAATTTCTACAAATTAAATTATAAAGGTATTCAATAGAAAACGTATCGGTTTTACATTATTTCCGTAAGAAAGAGTATTTTTGAGAAAGCTAAAACTGTAAAAGGGTAGAACCATTATTCAACTTGATATTCCAAGATAAAGTCGTTAGAACCTTATGTAATGGAAAGAGAATAATAAATTAAAGAAGATTTGCAATTTATTCCAAACTAAATCGTCCATTAGATAATTTTATGTATTTGAATATTTATTTAAAGCGTTTTGCTAAACGGTTAGTCGTTCAGACAATGTTGTTATTTCTTACTACGAGTAACTATTAGCTAACCATCACGCGAGGTAATCTCCATGTCACCACCGCGGGGTAGGCAGAGAGGATGGACCGATATAAAACTATGTCTTGGCACACACTCATCGCTTCGTTAGTTGCCTCCAGACTGGCCGCACAATGCACTTGCGCCGCTTCCAACTGACACGTTAGTTTGTTTGTAAGTAAGTTAGTTTGTAAATAAACTTAAACAAATTTAAAGAAATATATCTAGCACTTTGTCAATCCGTAATAGAATATGGAAACATTTTTGTCGCGCAGTAACACACTCAGCTGTCGGTCGTATGGAAATCGCTCAGAAAACCATCTTAAAGGTAATACATAAAAAAAACATAGACTGACTGATACAGACCAAATATTCAACATGTTTTACGTACAAGATATACGAAAATTATACATAAAACACTACTAAACTACATTTTTGACCTAAAAACAACTTTCAGCAAGCTTGTCAGCAAACACAAACTATCATTGACAGACCAGTTAGACAAGCGTGCAAAAATAACATAAACAATCCGACGGTAAACACAAGCTCTGGACAAAGACACCACAAATATCAGGCAATAAAAGCATTCAACAATCTTACACTCGACACAAAGAAATGAGGGAAACAAAAAACAATTCACAAACAAAATGAAGATACGGATTAAAGACAAAAAAGGAAATATTACAAAAAATATCTTAAAAGAACAAACAATAAAACTACAAAGTACACATATTAAACGCAACCAAATCATTAATTATATACATTGCTTAGTTTTGATAATTGCCTATTATTTTAGATTTTTTAATTTCGTTTCATTTAACATAATTTCACATTCAATTTTATTTACTTACACCATTTGTCACATAAAATTGTAAAATGGGGGACTCAGCGCGGATTGAAGAGTTGAGAGAGGTTCACATTACCAAATAATACTTTTTTAAATTTATTTTTTATTTTGTAGAATATTTTACATTTCTTGTTAAAATTTAATAATGTTGGCCTCACTGGATGGCTTACCCGTGCTAAGACCTCCATTTTATAACACCAAAAATATTCATAATACATTTATAGAATTTTTTTTAATGGAAATTGAGTGATGTGTGTTTACTTATGATGTATCAATAAATAAATACTTTAATATTTATAGGAATGTCAGAATGCACTATTATGGTCACAGTTGATTTAATGCACTTTATTTTGACATTTTGATTACTTGGTCATGTATTGCTAGTTGGGAGCGGCGCACGAGCGTTGTTCTTATTCTTAATATATTCTTCATTAACTTGTTTCTTCGTTTATCCACTGAAAGTACAAACCATCGAAGCAGCCCCGCTTACATCACGTGGTCCATGGTTTTTCAACTAAATATTTTTCTGTTTCTTTCGAGTCAAATTTTCATTTGCGATTCGCTAATATTGTCATCAATGATAAATACTACAATTTGAGATTTTACTCATTAAGTTATCCCAAAATATTTTATTATCTTGACACTAAAGGGCCGATTAGTAGCTCAGTTGACAAATGCGTCGGGTTTTAACATAGGCGCACGTCAGCGTCATGGGTTCAATTCCTCTGTTAGCCAAGTCCTTCATCATTACACAAACAATATTTTACGCTTATCATAACGGTAGTAGGAGTTTTACAAATATATTTCACGTTATTAGGTAACCCAATAATGTTTGTCTATTTTTTATACGAAGATATCTGCAATTTTCTTTAATCAAACATTTGTGAAAAAACCTCAAAATTGTCATACAAAAATTAAGAATACTAACTAACTAATCATCACGCCGTTTACCCGCAGGGGTAGGCAGAGAGGACGGACCGCCAAACAACTCGGTCTTGGCACACACTCCTTGCCTCATTCACATTCATACATACTCTTCTTTTATTCTGACTCTTCACATGGTCCGACTCAGTATCTGATTCACTTGGTCGTGCCATGTCTTCCTAGGGCGTCCCCGACTTCTGCTACCATTACCATTTGCATAGTATATTCTCCTTACACTCCTTTCTTCGCTCATTCGCTCTACATGCCCAAACCATCTAAGCGTCCCTTGCCTTGCACTCTTTGCGGATCTCCACATTTCTCACACGATCATGCACTATTTTACCACACATACGCCTCAGGGATCTCATTTCTACAGCATTCAGTCTACTTTCATCCTTTCTCTGCCAGTTCCATGCCTCACTTCCGTATATCAGGGTAGGTGCCAGCATTCCATTGTGGACTGCTAGCTTCGCTCTTTGGACAATTTTTTGTTGGCACCAACTGCAAATTAATAAATTAAAGAATAAATTTTTTTTTTTAAAGAAAGACAAACATTCCTGGGTTAAAATAATATTTTGAAAATTTCCTGCTTCCACCACAGAGAGCGGAAAATTTTGAATGGTACTGTGTCATGATGGAGGATTTAGCCGGGCGAGGAATTTAACTTACAATGACTGACCGGGCGAATTAAATTATGCTAATATCAGCAATTTTTCAATCTTAATCATAATGAAAAGTGACGAGCCGGTACTGGTCTCTGGGCACAGAGAATCTTGACGAACTTTTATAATATAAAGCTCACCAATTCGGCTAGATTCAAGATTCCTCGGTTTCCCCCTCCCCCGCGCGCAGTCTCCAACCTGCTGTTTAAATAGTGTTCTCGAGAAAATATTCCAATATTGTTTTTCAATCAGAGTTGTTCGAGCGCATCCATTATGCAATATAAAGAGAACGCTGCGAGAAAATAGAGATCGGAATATCGTAGACTTTATTTCCGTCTTCCAATAGTCGTTCCCCTTTACCGAAAGCAGCGATCAACACAAAAGGAAAATAAACATTCGAAAATTGTCTTGGAAAAATACTGATTTTCTTCCCTCATTAAAACACAATGAGGATCGGATTCAATGAAATGGAAAATCCCTTTTCTAGAGTGATAATGACGGTTTAAATTATATTAGAAATTAAGGACGGACAGTTTCACAGAATTTGAACAATTCGTCAAATTTCAAAGTTAATTTTCAAGTTCTATACAGGTTTTGTTAATATATCTTTGGGGATCAATGGTGAGGCACGAAATGAAAGAAGGTTGTGAAGGTCACATGTGTTTTATTGGTGAGTCAGTAGCCGTGACAAGGAGATGATGTAGGACAGATGTTGAATACTCCGGACGCTGCTGTGATGTGTTGGCAGGTCAAGCGCGGGTCAGTGAGTCGACGCCGGGCGCTGGTGACCGGGACTCGGTGGAGGTCAGGCACTGGCGAAGAACGTAGGTCTTCAGGCACTCCAGTGCTGACGAGACGGCCGAAGGTGCGACGGACCTTGTGGGCAGTTGAACGGGAACGGCGTGACCAGTGAGGATGCTGCGTGTCCTCGTGGTGGTCGTGGTTGCGTGGAAGAAGCGCTGGTCAGAGACGCTGGAACCAGGGCGCTTGTAATCCGAGTAGCGCTGGCCGCGGACGTGGCCGAGGCGCTATGATGATGTCCCGATAGAGTCCATGATGATAGGGGCGAAGCCGGGTACGTGTCCCTCGCGCTAGTAAGAAGAACGCGGGTCTTCACTCGTTGAGCCTTGTAGACTGGCGGCAAAATTATGACTGACTGACTGACTCGCTGCGTCGGGCTTATTTATACTTCTCGGCCGACGGCGGCAGTAGGTAGGTGGATGGCAACTAAATCGAAGACACTCGCTCGATCTGGATCATTCGCGAACTTTCGACGGCTTGGCAATTATGCCTAGGCCGTAGGCTCGAACCTTCTGGCGAGTTCTCGTAGTATTCGAGACGGACTGCGGTGTTATTGTCATCAATAGGCAGGTCGGTACTTGAAGTACGTAGATTACTTTGTTTACGATTTAACGATGCAAATACATAATTCGGGAGTAGATACTAAGTAGGTCGAACGGTTTATTATTAATTATTCAATGGATTAATATCGACGCTACAGACACCCCCTTCCCAGCAGCTTTGCTGAGGGCTGCGATAGAAGAAATAGCTCGGAGACGAATGTCTTTTAAACTGTGACACTTCATAAAAAAAAATTTTGCAAAACACATGTTCACAACACAGGTTGAAGATTCACTCAGATAACCATGGTGGCACTACTATCCGCGCTTGTGCGGAGATGGTCTGGTGCGTGATGCTCCGTGATGCCTTAACTGATCACCCATTTTTAGACGGGGCTGCAGAATCATGTCGGTCTGCAGATCACGTCGGGCTGCAGATCACGTCGGGCTGCAGATCACGTCGGGCTGCAGATCACGTTGGGTTGCAGATCACGTCGGGGTCACCACTTTGGGGATCTATGGTGAGAGGCACGAAATGAAAGAAGGTTGTGAAGGTCACATGTGTTTTATTGGTGAGTCAGTAGCCGTGACAAGGAGATGATGTAGGACAGATGTTGAATACTCCGGACGCTGCTGTGATGTGTTGGCAGGTCAAGCGCGGGTCAGTGAGTCGACGCCGGGCGCTGGTGACCGGGACTCGGTGGAGGTCAGGCACTGGCGAAGAACGTAGGTCTTCAGGCACTCCAGTGCTGACGAGACGGCCGAAGGTGCGACGGACCTATTGGTGAGTCAGTAGCCGTGACAAGGAGATGATGTAGGACAGATGTTGAATACTCCGGACGCTGCTGTGATGTGTTGGCAGGTCAAGCGCGGGTCAGTGAGTCGACGCCGGGCGCTGGTGACCGGGACTCGGTGGAGGTCAGGCACTGGCGAAGAACGTAGGTCTTCAGGCACTCCAGTGCTGACGAGACGGCCGAAGGTGCGACGGACCTTGTGGGCAGTTGAACGGGAACGGCGTGACCAGTGAGGATGCTGCGTGTCCTCGTGGTGGTCATGGTTGCGTGGAAGAAGCGCTGGTCAGAGACGCTGGAACCAGGGCGCTTGTAATCCGAGTAGCGCTGGCCGCGGACGTGGCCGAAGCGCTATGATGATGTCCCGATAGAGTCCATGATGATAGGGGCGAAGCCGGGTACGTGTCCCTCGCGCTAGTAAGAAGAACGCGGGTCTTCACTCGTTGAGCCTTGTAGACTGGCGGCAAAATTATGACTGACTGACTGACTCGCTGCGTCGGGCTTATTTATACTTCTCGGCCGACGGCGGCAGTAGGTAGGTGGATGGCAACTAAATCGAAGACACTCGCTCGATCTGGATCATTCGCGAACTTTCGACGGCTTGGCAATTATGCCTAGGCCGTAGGCTCGAACCTTCTGGCGAGTTCTCGTAGTATTCGAGACGGACTGCGGTGTTATTGTCATCAATAGGCAGGTCGGTACTTGAAGTACGTAGATTACTTTGTTTACGATTTAACGATGCAAATACATAATTCGGGAGTAGATACTAAGTAGGTCGAACGGTTTATTATTAATTATTCAATGGATTAATATCGACGCTACAGACACTGGATTAATATCGACGCTACATATCATTATTGGTCAGATATTTCACACAGCTGAAATAATAACATAAATTAAATAGAACTTTCATCGAACTTCTGTAAAACAACCCGTCCTAAGAGTTTGGCTATGTTTAAATACTTATGTAGTTAGTGAGATCATCCTTTAATACGTTTTTGTTATTATATTATTACGCTAATTAACACCATTAGCGAAAGTTATAATTCTACTTCTACTTTTATCACCTTTCCTATTATTAGGATCATCAAAATCATCTTGAACTGTACTCGTATCAGTGAAGCTTCGTTATTGAAGTCTTTTTCTATAAAGTTTTTTTTAAATGTGAAATAAGAGTCCAAATTGCTCCCTACCATCTAGAGCCAGTGAAACTATGGCATCCCCAAATATGGTACTTTGTGAGGCTTAAGGTAGTGGTGCAGGAAAGGAGATGAGGAAGAGGAAGATGGATGGGGAAGTACCTGGCTAATCAGATCTGATCACCAAACACGGCAAAAGCCATTTCAAGCAACGTTTCAATTCTCAATGGTGGTGTTCGAGAAACGAACAAGGGTTGGGATAGCCGTATTTTAAAGGGCAATTCCACACAGATAAAGCATGGATGAAGCCTATGGCTTATGACAGGCGAATGCGAAAACACAATTTGTAAGGTTAATTCACAGTCAGCTTACCGGTGGTGGCGAACGAAATTTGCATCTCGAGAATCATCTGTCAGCACTGGAACGGTGATCGTTGTACGGTAGCACTCGTTATTTTGAATTGGATTGCGATAACATACGCTTAAGGGATTATTCCGATAAATAACCGGCGATAGTAAACACATTGGTTTTGACAGGACGAACGTTTTTGTGCGATTGTGCGGCTCACGGCACTCCGTGGTTATAGCTGACGGGTGTGAATTTAAACTGTACAGTTCAAATTCTGACCATACTATTGGTTAGCACACGGCCTGTCAAAAGCAATCGGCGTGACGGAACAGGTGGTCTTACATCAGAGCTATACTGAGAATATCTTCCACTCTGCCGCAAAGTGAGAAGATATTTTCAGTATCGTTCTAGTGATACTTTCCAATCTTCCTCTTTCCCATCTCCTTTCCCTCCCCATCATCTTCAGCCTCAAAACATACCCCAATTGGAGATGCCGTAGTCTCAGTTGGGACTCTTGTGCGTTAGCTATTCACACTAATCAAAAAAATTACGTCAGGATTATATCGATATAGTTATTCAAATGGTTTATATAATCTTTCCCGTTTTTATTAGGTTTATTGAAAACAAAAACATTTTGGTTGGTTTAGTTTCAAGGGTGTCCTAGGCCATCATTTGAAATTCTGAAAAGCGGGAAGGTGAATTTAAATAATTTTTATTTAAATGGGTAAATTTCCTAATTGTATGAAATTCAAACTTAGAAAAGTGATGATAGTTGAACGGATGGGAAGCAATTTTAAATAAGGCTCGATAGAAGAGATGATATTTGTTTAGTGAGGTACCAATGACAAGACAGTGATCTAAGGTTCCCACTTCCAGGCCACGGAAAGTACAATCTGGAGAGTCAAGCAGGTGCATTTTAAAAAGGTGAGAAGGAACGGAATAATGTTCAATTCTCATTGGAATAAGTCAGGAGATTTATTTTTTGTAGCTATCTGGTAATTGTTGAAAGCGCGGTTTTGATGGAATAGTCCTTTGTATTGAGGCATATTAGGCTACCTTGGATTGATATAGCCTAGCAATATGCCAATACTCCACCCAGACATTGCGGGATCTATCTTTAAGGATGACAAAATATCACATATGATGTACTTTCTTCTATTTGAAAAATAAAATAAAACGGATAACTGCGCTTTTTCGTATTTTTTTATGTTTTCAGTTTTACGCAAAATAATGTAGATACATACAGTTTACCGACCAGCTCTGAACAGCCAAGAATGTTAGGCAAGTTCTTAATGCTTTTCCTGCTCCACGGCGTTCCTCCTTCCTTTGTCTTTTCTACAACATCTATCTACATATTTACATACAGGAAAATGTCCGATATAAGATTCATGTAATTTTGCACACTTGACCTTCTAAACAAGATGGACGTCAAGATCTAAGTAGAAAAAATCATTGTTACGTTCGGCCAACGCCGAGGTCTTCAGTTGGAATATTATAAATTAAAACTTTTAATTGATTGATTATTTTTATTTTTTAAATGTGTCATTAAAAAAATGTATTACTCCAGTTAAAACAATAAGAATACCACTAAAAACACAATATTATAAATCTTTCTAAAGAAACAAAGAAACACTTGGTGATGATCTGGCTTGTAAGCCACACAAACCATCAGGGAATAATTAATTCCCTATGAAAAAATGGGTTGATTACAAAATTTACTCTGCAGGAGACGTAACAAATCATCCAGCCACCAATTACATAAAAACAGAGGACTCACCGAATATATCACTCGCATTGAGATTGTGATTAATCTTAATCTCCAAATTCGGCAGCGGACGGCAATCAGCACAATAACACTTTTATTCGCACCATGAAATTATGATCTGTCACGACCAGCTCTGAATATTGAATTAACACATTGAAATTCTAAAGTACTGTCACTATTCTTGTGACAAAAATATTTAAAAACAGAAGATGACAAGCAGTACTAGTGGTGCCCTCTCTTGTCAAACAATATAATTCGGATGAATCCAGCTGCTTAATGCATAGATGACTGTAATTCATTATCACTCTACCTGCAGAGCAAAATCTATGCGAGAATTCCCAGAGAGGTCTATCCTGTCTACTATTTTTAGTTTTAATTTTCAAATTTGATTTCAAACTAATTTTAAGGCTACTGCTTCTCCAACACTTCTAGATAGAAAATGACTGCATGAATTCAATACTCTGAAGAAACTTGTAGAATTGATATTGAAAACATTTTATTTATTGAAGGGCTAGCTTATGATATTACCGACTGCGATTTGCTTGTTTGCAGAATCTTATTGATGATATTGGTTTTTAATCCAGTTCACAAACGAGGGTAGAATGCGACTACTGGCTTACTTAATAATGTCGCATTTCTCTTTAATAACAGCCAATATAGTTCAGAAACGATTTGAAATCTGTTCTTCGGTTTTATACGCTCAGTGTTCACGAACTGGTAACAGCATTTTTCCCGCTAAAATAAGCAATTTGTCAGCAGGTCAATTTCACAATATTAATTATAACAAACATATAGAAAATAGGCAAAGAAGAATAAAATTTCAAGTGACTACAAAACAGCATAAAATAAATAGAAACTATAAACAATAGATAACGAAGAATAACATTGCATGTGACTACAGTACGAAGGTATAAAATACATAGGCACTATAGACAATAGATAAAGAAAAATAACATTTCAAGTGACTACAACACAAAGGCATAAAATACATAGACACTATAGACAATAGATAAAGAAGAATAACATTTCAAGTGACTACAACACAAAAACATTAAAACATAGACAGATAGATATAACACAGTCAACACACTCATAGGCACAAAACATAATCAAACACACTCATAGGCATAAAGAAGAATAACATATCATGTGTCTATAACACAAAAGCATAAAATACACAGACACTACAGACAATAGATAAATAAGAATATCATTTCAAGTGACTACAACACAAAAACATAAAATACATAGACAGATAGATATAACACAGTCAACACACTCATAGGCACACAACATAATCAAACACACTCATAGGCATATTTATACAATTAAATACACAAGATAGAAATTCAAGTTCTATTAAAGTTTTGATTAAAAATTATTTCATCAAAGGTAATTTTTTTGACAGTAGCCATATAATAAGAGAACATGGATAGAACATTGGTGACATTTTTATCATAAACCAACAGATTCATTGATACTTTACCAATAATTTTTAGATACCTATCTGCATAAAGAGTATATTGTACTCTTTTGTTACACTGTTGCCATTTTGTAATTTTTAGCGTCCAATATTTGTAATATTTTAGATAATACTTGCTTGAATATTTTTGTAACTAGATATACCTACTATTTTGTACATACGCATTTATTATTATCAGTTCATATAAGTTAATAGACTAGCTCCCCAGTTAGACCGGAAAATATATTTCTACTAACTGGGTAATTAAATTAGTAAATAAGAATTTTACCAAACAAATTATTGTCGATTTGTACCTTTTCTTTATCTATATTAACTAAAATGTAAATGTTCGTTTGTTCAAAATTTTAAATCTCCGAAAGTTCTTCACCGATTGCTTTGAAATTTTGACACAACATTGCATGTGATTACGCGTGTATTTTTATATACCTATATTAGTTTCTCTATCTGCACAGACAGACTGAGCCACAACAACGAATGGCGGAGTACAGCTAGTAATATAATAAAATAGCACTTCTCATGAGAACGTAGGAGCCGAAAAACAAAATTTATAACAAATTAAATTTGTAAAGTTTTATCTAGTTTTAAAGTATGCATCTAGTGTTCATATTACTTGCACTTTCTAAAAGCCACCAACATATACACAAAGCGTGCATTTGGCTTACCTAGTCCCGTTTGCGTACATAGAACCCCGTCATATAAATTCCCTATTTATGGGTAGATGTATTTTTAAAGGGGATGTTATTCAATATTCCTTTTCAGAATGCCAAGCGGAGATCAATTTGAATTCAGAAGGATTTCTGGAACAACCTGCGAATGAAACGAGCGACTGTAAGCAGGGCCGGATCTCACCATAAAAATAAATACTTAGGTGTATCTATAGTATATTGTATCTTTTTAAGTAGTGTTGTGAATAATCGGAAGATTTTTATTGTTCGAGATATTTTTTTACCTAAACAACGACCGAGGTCCTTAGAAAATGTATTTAACAAGGTTAGGTCATCGAGGCGGTAGAGCGGTGATTAGTTAGAAAGTCGTGACGTAGTTAGAAGTCCGTTTTCCACTGGGAGATTTGAATTTACTTCCCTACAACTGGCGTCATGCGACTTCGAATGCATTTACAATGTTTTATTTATAATATGTTGGTAATTGGAAAATCAATGTTCGTAAAAAAAGGGAAAAATTGCAGGAGTGTTTGCAGTGTTACTTTACGTATTGATTGTGTGGAATCGAGGTTAGCGCCTTGTATATATTGGCTTTTAAGACAATGAAAGTCTCATTTAGCAAACAATCGTGATAAGAATACGTCAGGGAAAGTGTTGAGCATAACCGCACGGAGATCCGTGCACAGCTCCGTGGAAAGAGATGAGAGTCGGTGGCCGAGTTGATATCGCGTTTGGGTCCCACCCAGGCGTAGTGTGTTCAATTCCTCGGCTGGCAAAGTCTTCCATCACAACACAAGCAACATTTTCAGCTTACTGTGGTGGTAGTAGGAGATTTTCAAATATTGTCAGGTTATTCGTAACCCGGGAATGTTTGTCTTTCTTTTAAAAAAAATAAATTACATTCATTCAAAGAGTTGCACATGGTGGTAGATACTCTCAGTATCGCCTCGGTGAAAGTCGTGAAAAACCTCCATTCGGAATCGAAGCGTTGCTTGAAATGGCTTTAAACGTGTTTGTTGACCATATGTGAATAGCCAGGTACTTTCCCACCTTCATATTCCCCATTTAATTTCCCTCCCAGATACAGAAGCAGCCCAAACTCTCTTTCATCACAGCTAAATGGAAAAAAAATTAGTCTGAAACATGCCGTAAATGAACTATATATTATTTTATAAGAGTAAGGTGTGAATTTTGATTTGAAGATCGAATGCTGTAGGAATGGTATCTCTAATGCGTATGTGTGGTAAAACCATGTATGATCGTGTGGAAATGTGGACATCCGCAGAAAATGTAAGCGTAATGAGTAAGATTAAGAAAGGGACACTTAGATAGTTTGGGCATCTAGAGCGAATGAACGAAGAAAGGAGTGTTAAGAAGAATATAAATGACACTAGTTCCTCGAAGCATTTTCCATTTAAATATCGGTAGAACAAGGATACCATTTCCCGAAGTGCTCTATAGAATGCAATTGAATCTTTCAAACGGACCGCAAGTTTCTGCACTGAGTCAAGGGATTTTTACAAGTATTTATGGGATCCTGATCAGGGGTGGTTGCCAGATTCAACAGTGATTAAAATTATGTTATGGTGATGTATTCAAAGTATGTAGTGGTATGTACAAACTTACATAAGTGCGTGGAAAGATATACTAAACATAATATTTAATAGCTCATGTGTACCCGGCGTTGCTCGGGTTTATAAATGATTTGGAGTTTGTTTTTCGAGGTTGTGAATTCTAATGTACCTGAAAACTTTGTGTAGTCTTATGGTACGTATAAATTTGCGAACCGAAACGCGAACCGAGCGACGAATTACGGGAAAGGAACGAAGTAACTGCGACCGGCGTTTTGCGCCATTCGCGGTTTCTTAGTTTCTTTCCAATAAGTTGAGGTTCAGTTCGGCAGTTCGGCAGTTTGGCTCCCTTATGTATACGTAGCACTAGGGTGAAAATATTTAGTATTTGTTTCACTTGACTACACCAAGTCTTCCTCGGGCGTTCTTGACATATTCTACCATACACTTTACTACTGTACTATACCACATTGTTATCTGTACTACACCACATTGTTATCTGTACTACACCACATTGTTATCTGTACTACACCACATTATTATCTGTACTACACCACATTGTTATCTGTACTACACCACATTGTTATCTGTACTACACCACATTGTTATCTGTACTACACCATATTGTTATCTGTACTACATCACGTTGCTATCTGTACTACACCACATTGTTAACTGTACTACACCACATTGTTATCTGTACTACACCACATTGTCATCTGTATTACACCACATTGTTATCTACACTACGCCACATTGTTATCTGTACTACACCAAATTGTTAACTATACTACACCACATTGATATCTGTACTACAACACATTGTTATATGTACTACACGACTTTGTTATCTGTACTACAACACATTGTTATCTGTACTACAACACATTGTTATCTGTACTACATCACATTGTTATCTGTACTACACCATATTGTTATCTGTACTACACCACATTGTCATCCGTATTACACCACATTGTTATCTGTACTATGCCACATTGTTATCTGTACTACACCAAATTATTATCTGTACTACACCACATTGTTATCTGTACTACGCCACATTGTTATCTGTACTACACCACATTGTTATATGTACTATACGACTTTGTTATCTGTACTACACCACATTGTTATCTGTACTACACCACATTGTCATCCGTATTACACCACATTGTTATCTGTACTACGCCACATTGTTATCTGTACTACACCAAATTATTATCTGTACTACACCACATTGTTATCTGTACTACAGCACATTGTTATCTACTGTGAAAAAAACGACATTATATCGTCTTTAATTCGACTCCGTATATCATTCCAGTGCAGAGATAATGCATTAAGTTTTCTTCGGGCGTCCCCGATTTTGTCTAACATTCACTATAGCTGTTACCACATTATCACCATATTTACCAGATTTACTTTAAACTCGTATAATTTTCCCCCATAGACTACTGTGGTACATTAAAAGGTTCGTAATAAAAACAAATAGCAAATAAAAAAAAAACCTAATTAATTTTTCCCTTTTCATAGTATTTTTAACAATTTACCGATCCTGATAAATCCCCAGTGCTGCATTTCACGGCTGATGCAGCCATTTTTGAAAACCAGTGCAGTGGCGTTGAACAGAAAATGATTGGTGCATAATTCGAGCAGTATTATAATCCGAAGCAGTGGCAGCGCCGTCGTTCTTCCCTCCCTACACACTCGAGTTATGTAACAAAAATGCACAAATGCAGATTGGAAAGAGAGAGCTTTTCAATTAGTGTCAGCGCTTAATCCTGGGCGGATTATTATTGCGAGAGGGTATTCGGGTTGATTGGAGCGTTTAGCGGAACTTAATGATTGGTATTTTAATTAATATCGGATGCTGAGTGGAGTCATTATTCTTTTTACTGCTTTTATAATTGAGACAGGTGTGTTTTAATGTTTATTGCATAATATAAAACAATTAAATAAATTATCCATTACTAAGCCATAATGATATTTCTACGCAGGGGTAGGTAGGTAGAAATATGTTTTATTAACTTTTTGATCTTCATTATCTTAATATTAAAAAATCACGAGTCACTGTGTTGCCTAACCGATTTCAATTAAATTTTGTTAACGTTTATGTCTGGTTCCAGGTTGAAATATTGGAAAGTTTTGGACCCGATAGGTCGCTGTTGTCGATAACTAAATATATATTTTTTCAACTTTTTTTTTTTTTTTTTAGATTTCTCATCCAAAAATACCTTCAATCACCAATTTTAACTTTCTTACATAGAAGGCAGTCCGTGGCAGGACAACGTCTGCCCCGGCCCTCTACTTTATTTATGTATTCTACGCCAACTAAAATATTATATATATTTATATATATATATATATTTTTTTTTTCAACAGATATCTGTTGCAGTATCACCTGCGGGCCGCCAGAGTTTATGACCAGACGCCATGTTCATAAACTCTGCAACTAATAATTTATATCTGCAATCGGAAAGCGAGAATGGTTTCCCTTGAATTGCGCCAGCAGAGGAATAAGCATTTCGATTTATTATGTTCTGTTAAGATGACGGAATTAGTTTTAATTTAGGAGTGAATCTCTATGCGATTATCTAGCTTTAATTAGTATTACATTAATAAGATGTAAATAGTTTTCATACGAATTTTGCAACATATTATGGCGTGAAACTAGAATTTTAAATCAACTCGAAATTGATGAATCCACAACTGGAATTTTGATGGATCATTTGGAAAATGAAACTGGTTTTAACTTTAGTGTAAATCTTTTTGCGAGTCCCAGGCTTTAATAAAAACTACGCCAGGACATGAATGCGGTTTACCCACGATTTTGGCAGAACATAATGAACTACAATTTCATGACAGCACTTCGACTACGATACCACTATTTCCATCGAAATACGTCAGCAGATGAGTCCACAACTGGAATGTTATGGTTGCAGGAGAATACAAAACTGATATTAACTACATATCTATTAACGTGAATCTGGGTACCTACGAGTCCATCTTTAATTAGTATTACACTCGTAAAACGCTAATGGTTTTCTTCCGAAGTTTTGCAGCATATGGTGTGCCACACGAATTTTAATCTTCAACCATAGAAGATGGGTATAGATTCTATTGAAATATGTCAGCAGATGAATACGCAACTGAAATTTTATGCATGCTGCATTATAAACACAAAACTGATTTTTACTTTCGGTTAAGGTATTCGAGTCCCCGACCATAATTAGGATAAAACAAACTATTTTAACATAATAGTGAATCTGTATGCGTGTCTCCAGGTTCAACACTACACCCAGAACTCGTAAATGGATTTCCTACGATTTTTGCAGCCATAGTCTGCAACTATAATTTTATAACTGCACTCGAAACACGTTAATGGTTTCCTTCAAAATGCGTCAACAGATGAATCCGAAACTGGAGTTTCTTTCTCTGGTTTTTACTGAGGAATGAATCTGCATCCACAAGCTTTAATTATACTTTTACCTATTTTTTATACTTGTCAAGGGAACACGAAGATAATTTTATGTTAATTTAAGAATGTTTTAACTAATTTAAAATGTATTTGACGAACCGTAAAAGAGAACCGAAGTCGCGGTCGGCACGTAAGTTTTTGAGGATCTTTCAGCAAGATGCACCAAAAGTGCTCGCAGACCGCACCAAAAAGCTTCGCGGGCTGCAGTTTCTCCACCACTGCTTCAGTCCCACTGGCTAGGGACAGTTGAGACTTTCATACGGTATTCAAACAAAGAATGAAGCTTACTAAACTGGATTTATAATAATTAAAAACACAACCACACCACGACGCCGGTTAGATAGAAAACCCCAAAAACCTTTAAAAAATAGGTAACTCTACTATTTTCCATTCTTAATTCCTTGTGTAGCAGCTTGAGTGAAGTCAGAGGGGTGGGGAGGTTTGGGGGAATTTTGGGTGGGGGAGGGGGGTGTGGATTTGCCCGGGAATTCGGTAGAATGGATTCCTGTTCTGAAACGCTCCGTAGCAATCAGTGCCGCACAATACGAACCAGTAACCCCTTAGGCGTTGCAGACCAAGCCACGAGATTTTCAGGGTTATTTTTTTAATATTCGGCTTTTTTGTGGTGTTTTAAGAAAACGTTATTATTTTTTGAAAGATTCCAATAAAAAAATCCTAATTATGTTTGTGTGTCTTTAAGCCGGACAATGATGCAGTTTTGCGGAATACATATCATAGTAATTGACGTGTACCCGGATTTGCTCGAAGTTATGATTGGGTTAGAGTAAAACTCAGATATTGCGAATGATTCGAGGCCAAATGCCTCTGCAGTTAATTATTACTAATACATCATTGTTCATATAAAGTTGGACAAATTTTCTACAATGATTCTGTAACATATGAAACGTGGTGATAATGGTCTTGTGCCTGTACGAGTAGATTGTAGAAAGAGAAATATAAAATTTCCGCTAACAGACATGAAAATTAGGCAAGAATTTAGATTTCATCAGTCAACCTGCAGTGAAAAGGTTGAGTAAAGGGAGGCGAAGACGGGTATCGCTGAAAATGATACTCTGGAATTAGTTTTTTCGTATAAAAGGACTCATTTCAGCCGTTTGAAGGACTCATTTCACTCACCGAAAGGAGACCGCTTCGAATCCGTGCGTGTTCTTTGTGGACTAATCCAGCTGGTGGAAATGAATTTCTTTGTTGTGGGTTCTCCGGGATTAAATATAAAATAATATTTTTCTGCGACTATTATTACGGTAGAGCTGGCATTTTAATTTATTTTTTTAAATTTGTGCTTTATAAAAAAAATATTGTATTTATTAATTGAGAAGTAGAGGAAATGCGGAATTCTTATTGAAATTCTTAAATGAAACATTCCATTTAAATGCATTTTTTTCTTTTTAGTACACATTTTGTTCAAATATTAACTTGGTGAAGAAACCTTTTTGAAGACCACCTATTCGTAATCGAAAATTTGATTGAAATGATTTTAGCTGATTTGATTAACCAGATTCGACCAGCTGATTAGTTTTATACTTTCCTTTGTCTTTCCCATCACACTTTCTACAGCTTTGCAAAATTCTCCAAATGGGAACACAACAATTTCACTAGTTCCATCATGTAATGTTGTATAACATAAAAATGAAATTTTTTTAGTATTGTTGTATCGCGCAACATAAAATTTGTTTGTCCTCTCCTAAACACGTACAGAGAACATATTAAAATAAATACCAGAATTAATAATGGCATTTTCAATTACGTGTGTTCCAATTATGTCCTTTGCGTGCAAACTGTATCTAAATTTCTCTAATGAACAATAAACCGTGATAATTTCAAGTGACCCTCCCAGGTAAGGATGGTCCTGTATATTATCTGCCTGGACAGAAGATAAATAATTAATAGCATATGTACATTCTAACAGCATCAAATTCGTTGGTCAAATGCATTGTACAAATAGTATTGTATTAGTGTTCGACGAACCGGTGGATGCAGTTAGTTGATAATATGTAGTTTGTCAAGTAGTTAGTAATAAGACAAATCATTGTAGAAATTTATTTTAAATTTATTCAGCGGCCTTGGGGTGATTTTTCACAAAAATGAGGCCATAAAAATCATGAAAATATTATCATTATTAATGTGTTTTTAAGCCTATAGAAATTTCCTCAAAATTAAAAAAAATAATTTCCAACTACTTCCATTCCCCCATCCCTTTAGCCACAAAATGTTCCTCAATTGGGGATGCCATAGTTCAACTGGCTCTTAAGCAGTCAAAAACAGTTGATAATAATTTTTGGATGATTTGTACAGCGCCGTTTTTGTGCAAAATCACCTCTAGGGCGCTGATACACATAACTTTGAACACCGGTCGAACTTCCTAACGATAATTGATCGTCAACACTTCGCTATTTCTGTGACAATCAACTTCAAGGTGCCCTGATTAGGAAAAAGCAATAAAGGATAGTCATACTACAATCAATCGTAAGAAAATAACCTAGAAAATCACGGATATAATAAATCAAGTACGTAGCTTGTTCGTAGATTAAAATAATAGTATCCAGGAATTTATCCGATGCCTTCCAAAGGGAAACTTTCTTCAGGTAATAAATGATAAAAATTTGAACAAGACCGATCGAATCTCACCTCACACTGTGACGGGAACGAATTGATCTGCTATTAAGGCCATTTTATCGGGGAGAGAAATACGGACCGAAATACAGACTTCTTGGTCACTACTACGAGTACTTGCATTGAATAGGTTAAAATCGATGATGGACCACTTTTGTGCAAGATTGCTTTAGATATTGGTGAACGCTGTATATTGGATGTCATTGATTTAGTGTGACACTGAGCGGAGAGGAAATGAATCAATAATGAAAGAGTATTTTATTTTAAATGTTCTTATGTGTTCATTCTCTTATGCATTCATTCTCTTAAAGATATGGACCGACTTAAGTATTTTTATTTGGTTCACTTGATCATTCCATGTCTTCCTCGTGCGTCCCTACTTCTTCTACGAATGAGAAAGTTAGTTATTCCAGAGTCCGTTGTGTCATTTTAGCTATTCCTGCCATTTTTGTCAACTTTGCTATCGTTGTCATTTTTGCCATTAGTTATTAAAATGTTTTCCATATTTCAATTTTTTTTTAGTTTGCATATCAATTTAATTATTTTTGTCATTCTTGTCATTTTTATTTTTAACATTTTCTTATCCTCTCCGAACGGCTATATCATCTTTTCCATGCGTAATGCTCAGCAGAGTCATCAAAGTTTTACAATGCTTAAGCGGTATCACAAAAAAGATCCAATTCGATTCTCCATTTAAAGAAATTAACAACCCTTGCACAAAATCTACCCCTGCAAAAACCGGAAACGACAGAATCCGCTCGTCTATATCTACTTGTGTTTCAAATTGAAAATTTAACGTAGTCGAAACGGCCGCTCGAAAAGCCATGTACGGCGAAGTATAGCGTGGTAATGTCATTAATTCGCGCTTAGCTCGCTTTATGTGTCCAAATCGGTTGTAGTGCATAATCAGCCTCTCATTAACAGGCCATCGCGCTGGTTCTGCCTGAATATATGAGATTAGTTGATAACTTTACGGTTTATTGAACGAAAAATAATTACCGTTGTTAAACATTTGATGGTAATGTGAGTTCATAATAGGTGGTAAATACAAATGAACACATGTATATTATGATCATCAACACGGTGCTACGACCCACGGTGGGATTTGAACTCCTGCATAAGTGGATGCGGTTCTTTTAGGTAACCAACTTGGTCATGTATTTAACTATTTTTTTATTGCTTCTCAAATAGTATAAAGCTAAATTTTTCATATAATAATCAACCTCACCCTAGTGAGCCTGTATCGAAGTCAATTTACACCCTTGAGTAAAGCAGCATAGAGGTATCTACCACACGCACACATATATAGTTTTACAATACGCCCAGTTGGGTACTTTGAAAATGTAGTGTAACAATATTTGAACCACGTAGAATAATAAAAGAATACGAAAAAAACAAGGTATTTCAACAACTTATTACCGAAGGACAAGTACAATCCTTTGTCAATACAAACGTCTTGACCATCGTTTTAAATTTCGCCTAGAAATTAAGTGGAGCCTGATGCAAATAGTTTCTTTGATCAAAATACGTTTTAGTATACGCCACCGCAAAGTTCAATGATGTGCCAATTCTGGTGGTACGGAATAATACATCAATGGGTACGGATTGTTTGCGTTATTTATGCAAATGTAATGTTAATAAAAAAATCCACAAAGCATTTGTGTGACATACAACTGTTTTAAACACACAACATTACATTCCTTATTCAGTAGGTTAAATGGATATCGGAATATTATTTGTAAGTTTGAGAATCAATTTATGAGCAATATTTCCAAATACTAATAATATTTCTAAGACTAATCTTTAGACAGAATTTGATTTAAGTAAGATTTGGGGATATGGTCAAAGGCTTTTTCGTGTTTTTTGGATTTTGGGTTACTATGCCACGTTATTTTTTATAAATATAAATTATTTTTTTTATAAGTATAATAATCAGTAATTGCTGAATTATTTGGCGTGTTGGAAATAAGCCAACATAGCTCAGTGGTCCAGAGCACCTGACCGGACATCAGAAGGTGCGGGTTCAATTCCCGTCGGCGGCATTTATTTTTACTCGGGATATATTTTCAATTTGTATGGATACTTCAGGCGACTAATTATTGCTTATAATAATTTGTTTTCCTTTGTGCTTTGCATAAAAAACATTGTATTATAAACATTAGTTTATCATTAAAAATAATAATAATACTGTTATTATATAATTACAGGCTAGTTGCTTGACAGAACTGAAATAAAAACAGAAATTGAAAAAATCTTTCACATAACTTCTCAACCCGTCCTAAGTGTCCATCCCATCACTGTCTCTGGGATCTACAAAATCTTACGATATGAAATATTAAGTATTCTGAGTAAGTATCTGTAAAAACTAACTCTGACGAAATCTTCAACAATCATGTCATTTTAACAGCTATATTCTAAAACAATACTCTTATATTAATACATAAGAAATAACAACTAACACGTAGATTAGAAACATTAGTTCTTGGGGTCAAAAACATATCCAACAAGCAAACACAAATATAACTTTTGGCCAAAAAAGCTTCATATACTATGGTACTAAACTCTATAACAAAATCCCACTCTCATGAAAACTTACAATAATGTTATAACATTTAAATCTCAAATACCTAATCCAAAACTCGCAATAAACACGTCCATTAGATGTGTGTTAGTTTTGGGTATTTAGATACACATTTAGCAACACGTACGTACATGTACCTAATAAGTTTATAGATAAATACGGCTTTAAAAATTCGAGAATATTCCCAGGAATTATTATTAGTCGATTAAATGGCTGCCATATTATCGGAACAACGGAGAATTGCTTGTTTACCTAGACACTATAGTACGTAAAATTTCCTTCATGTTTATATTTCTTTATATTATCTTTTGAATTTATAAAAAAATTGTCATCGCACAAACACATGAAAAGAGGAAAATAAACTAAATAAGACAACCCTTCAAAAAAAAGCCAGAGTGAAAAGTCGAGGATGTACAGAGCAATGAATATATTTAAGGATTACCAGAAGAAATAAAATTAGAAAAAAATATAGGCAAATTTAAACTAAAGCAAATAAATGTGCGGTGTACAATTTATATCATTGACATGATAATCCTTTTAAATATGGGCAATGAACCCGAAAAAATGTCGATGTGAGAGTTTCGACAAATATTCTTGAAGGTATGAATTAGATGCTGCATTTGTTTTGTAATTAAGCGTGCGGAACAGCGCAATATGGCGTGTATGTCTCAAAGGTTTGTTAAAATTAATCATGGATAGAACTTGGGTAGAGTCGATGTTATTGTTTAAAATTCTATGCATAAAGGTTAAATCAGTTTCTGCTCGCCTTTGTTGCAAATATTGTAATACACTTTCAAAATTATTTTTGAATTTTGATGTAAGATTTTTTTTTTCTTTCCCTTATTCGTAAAATATATTTGTATACAGTTTTTTACATGCTTTTCACACATGTCCGTATTATGGTAGTCAATAGATAGATATTTTATAAAATTGTTTTGAATACGCTCTATTCTATAAATGTAAAGTTTATATTGCAGATTCCAAATTGGCAAAGCATATTTCAGCGTACTTCTGACTAATGCATATTTTTTGTGAGCGTATATGTCGTTAAAAAATATGGAAACGGGTGTTGTGGGGAAAGATTGAAGTGGAGAATAGAAAGGGTTAAGGGTGGAGAAAGAAAGTGCCTCTTTACTTTTTCCTTAAAGGTGGTGTTTGAAAGAGCACCCCTTACAACAGAAGGCAGTATATTCCGAATGCGTCAATCTTGCACTGCGAAGGACAGCGGTAATGGTGTAAAGTGGTGGGTGGGAATTTTAAGGGTTTTTATTATTGGGTTTCTCGGTTAGTAACCGAGTAGACAAATGCCTTTGATTGCTTATACTGATGGTAGTAGGAGTATTTCAAGTAGTGTCATGTTATTCGTAATCCGGAAATTTTTTGTCTTGCTCTATATAAAAAACTTTCTGTTTTCCCATACAAAACACAATACTACACGCTGTACTGACGCCTTTCAAATGGAAAAAGGTCTCCATATGACGTCATAGTCTACTCGTTATAGATTTCGTGCGGTTTGGCGGGCAAAATTTAAAATTTTGAAAATAAATTTAATTGGATACTAACGAACTTTGAAATAAAAAAAACCAGTCATTTAAGTTTGAAGGTCAATATTTGAAAATACATTCTTCTTTAATGATAAAGTTAATAGAGGTCAATTTCTCATTTAGACGAAAATCAATGAGTAAATATTATTTTTTGTTACTAATCTCGGATCAGAAAGGATTTGTTTCACGCCAAGGTGCCTGACTTGGACCTACGTCAAACCCCAGATCGAAAATGTCCGTCCACTGTCAATTATGATTTTATATCGAAACGTGGCGGGCTTGCTCATTCGCCACTTAATACCTGATATTGTCCCCTGTCCGCCCACCGTAGAGATAGAGAATAGAACGTATTAGTAGTGTATTAACTCATTAATTTTATCATTATTTTATTTGAGACAGTTTCAGTTTCTGGCGGTCTAGCACAGTGAAATCGATAATTTTACAATATCCGATCAATAGGCGTAACGACTGAAGATTTTAGACCGATTTACTGAGCGCAGTCACGATGATTGATATCCTGACCGATGTTGATAACGCAACAAATCAGAATCGATAATCGCTGGTAACACTGGCGCATGTCTCTATTAGTTGACATTCCTAAACGTCAGACGGCTACATAAAAGTTAAAAATACTAATCAATTGACAATTTTGAATTGAAATATAAACTTTAATTACATTGGTAGTCCCCGTGTACTTTTTGACCCAAAAAATAAATTTAATTAGTTAGTGATGTCATTAGTTATAACTAACAACTTTTGTTTCTAGAAGATGGAACTGAATCAATTAATCGCGTTTTAGAGGAATTAATTTGGTCTATAGATCGTGTATGCGAATTCTTTCAATTCTAAGAGCTTAGTTTGATCACCCCCATTCATTAATAGGTCAGTTAATTTCATCCAAAAAGTTGAGCATATTGACAGCTTATCCAACACTTCTGTGGTGACTTTTGTCTATCGACTCTCAGAAGCATATTCTGTGTGAATATGTTAATGAATCATGCTAGATGACGGATCAGACCATAGATGACGGATTTCGTCAATATCGTATTGACATAGGGCTTTATCGGATGTCTGTGCTAAATCTCCAGCGTCGATATACAGGATGTCCGGGGGGGGGGAATTGTTTATATGGGAAAATAAATATTCTTTATGGAAAAATATTTTAGTACGGGAAAAATGTTCGAATTGAACTCTTAAAGTTAGTGCACTTTACCCCCGGACACTCTGTATCGGCGAATATTGAAATATTAATTTACTGTTAAAAATTAAAACATAGGTTAAGTTCCATACAATGCTACATAATTTAATCGTTTGCTTTGCATTACCTACATCACTAGGTGTAATCTGTTCGAAGGTAGGTGGTAGTTATGTACAAAAAATATTTCCATGCAATGTTTTTGACAGATTAGGTATTGTTACATTTAAGTAGGTTATGTTAGAGGAGGAGAATTAATTGATATTTTAGGTAGGTAACGGTAGGTATTTCAATAACGCCATTTTAGGGGCGTTTTACATATAAATAGTAAAAATGATTTATTAATACAGTGCATATTTATTATACATAACTAAACTGTCTCAGTAAGAACCTTTTGTATTTATTGAGTGATAAATTAAAGATATCAACTGACTCGGTGTAATTATTTACCTCCATTCGTATTCTGGGCCGACTTCTAGTATTACGTAGTGGAATCCAAAAAAATATCAACGCAAGTAATTCTGAACTATCAAACGCATCGTTTAGAATTATATGTAGATATACTAGGTCAGTGAAAATCCTTCTGTCAGACAATTTAAGCAAATTCATTTTACAGTGTTTTTCAACAAAATTTCTGGAATACCCATTTTAAAACTTAAAAAATGTAAGAATTTATTTTATGTTCTTTCAATAGCTTGTACATGAATATTGTAATGTTGGTTTCAGACGCGAAAATTATATTCGACTTATATTATAGTTGACTCCTAATAAAGGCAAAATATAACAGTTTAATGCACTAAATATCGTTGAGATTTCTAGTTAAGCTTGTTATAAATCCTAACATTTGTAAGCCCTTGTTAGAGATTTCCGTTATGTGGTTAACAAAATATTTTATAAACGAAGTTAAAATACTTAATAAATAAATTAAATGAAAGTGAAAATACAGGAATGTACAGCAATACATATATAATAAACCAGATCTATTTCATAAAATACAGGACAGTACAGAAATGCACATATAATAAACCAGTTCTATTGCATAAAATACAGGACAGCACAGCAATGCGCATATGATAAACTATTTCATAAAATAAAGGACAGTAAAGCAATGCACATATATAAAACCAGTTTTATTTCATAAAATACAGGACAGTACGGCAATGCACGTATAATAAACTAGTTCTATTTCATAAAATACAGGAAAGTACGGCAATGCACGTATAATAAACCAGTTCTGTTTCATAAAATACAGGAAAATACAGCAATGCACATATAATAAACGAGTTCTATTTCATAAAATAAAGGACAGTAAAGCAATGCACATTGCACATATATAAAACCAGTTCTATTTCATAAAATACAGGAAAGTACAGCAATGCACATATAATAAACGAGTTCTATTTGATAACATACAGGACAGTACGGAAATGCACGTATATTAAACCAGTTCTATTTCATAAAATTTTCAATTTCCTTGTGAACCTTACTCACTAACCATTCTGTGATGTTTTTGTTAAAATAATACATACAGGATGTTAAGGGGCGTATTGACTTACTTTAAAGAGTGATTCCTGAAATTATTTTGAGTTAAAAATATAAGTGAAATCTTGGTATCCGGTGACTTTTTAAGTTTGTTTTTCAAAATCAAGTGAAAAAAAACTTCCAAATGTTGTCACTGGTAATGCAGCCTTGTAACCAATACATAACTAAGGACCTGCGGTTGAGATTAGCCTCGCTGTTTGCCGTGGATCAATACACGATTTTTCTAATAATTGTTTCCTAGTAGCATTATAACTGCCTGCATTTGATATTTTCGTTTCGTGAAATATGATTCGTTTTAAAATTTAAATAGCAAAGTTTTTTGTTTAGTTATTCTTTATTACAAATGTTTTTACTGGTGACCGGATAAATCATCAAAATGATAATTCATCACATTTTTAAAAAGTTATATAAAGTCATGGAAAGTGATGAAACGAAAACTTTATTAACTGGGTTAAGTAGGTTAGGTTTGGTTAGGTTATTTTTTTTTTTCATCATTTTTAATGACTTTTTAAAAGTGTGTTGAATCGTTTTTACTATATTTAGGTAGGTACCTACCAAAATATTGTTATTGTATATTTGACTAAAAGAAATAATTTTCAAATTTTTTAATTATATCAAAACCAAAATTTCCTTAAGTTTAAACCTTATATAAAACTAATATAAAAAAATATCCCAAAGTTTCATAATTTTTTCTAAAATTATAGTCGGAACCTTTGGTTTCATAGATGCGTATATTTAAATTTTCCTTTGTTTAACATCTCGATTTGAATTTAAAGCGTGGTTTTTTCTCTTTCTTACACTATTTAGATCACATTTTAACCACGACAGAAAGGGAGACAACGATTTCTATGAGTTCATATGCGTTGTTTCCAAAAGCGAACTATTAAGCCTGAAGGTGTTAAAAAGGGTTCCATGATAACTCAACACAGTGACAATTCAACACACTTCTAAAAAGTGATATAAAGTCATTAAAGGCGATGAAAAAAAATTTAAACCTAACCTAACCTAACCTAACCTACATAACCCAGTTAATAAAGTTTTTGTTTCATCACTTTCCATGACTTTATATAACTTTTTAAAGATGTGATGAATTATCATTGTGATGATTTATCCGGTTACCGTAAAAAAGAGGTCTCGTTTTCCACAACACTCTATTAATTAAAAAGTAGTAATAATTGTTTGAATATTTTTCGTTAAAATCCTTTTTTCGTGTGCAGTTTTTTACACATAAGAGATCTACGTTTTTATCAAAATTTAAAAAAAATTCGGCATTCATTACTATCGGCCTGATAAATTTTACATGCGTGTAATCATTATTTACAATCAAAGAATTGAAAGTTTTTTTTTAATTCAAATTGAACGTTGAAAAACTATTACATTGAATGGTAACTAATAGAAAATTGCCTGATACATGTACTTCTACGAAAGTTTGTATCAAAATGGGTTGTCCTTAATAGCGTCCTTGATAATTACTGACTATGTTTGCGTTGTCGCAACAACACGTAACAAAGTGTTTAACTCATATAATCTCTTATTTTATTAAAAAATACTAACGAAAAGCCGTGAAAAAATAACTGGATAATCTGAAATCTTGATCTTGACAAATCATTTCCAATTTGAAAAATAGTTAAATTATTCAATATTCTTTTCGGGTATGGGTAACCGTGAACCATTCTTTGGATAACCAACACCTCTGCCATATGTCACCTCAAGTGGTTCGCTACGTTCGGTGACTTAGCAGGGGTGCCCTGATTCATGGGGTGAGGTTTGTCTAGGTCTTGGCGGCAGTGCGTTTTGCCCACCTACTGCATGGAAGGCCGGATCGGGAGAGACTGTTTTAGGGAGACCTTTAGACCTCTCATCGCTTTGCACCTTAAGGAGAGAGATCAATTCAAACGTCCGTCACTCTTGGACACACTGACCTCCAGATCCCTAGCCATAACTCATATCATTATTTTCCCAGATCTTCGATTTTTCCTCTTTTTCATTTCCTTAAAAAAACACTTCACACAGCATTCCCAAAGATGACTTAGACCATAAGGGAATTTATCCATTCATATGAATTCATTCAAAACATTTTTAAGGTCAAGCGAAAATCTGTTCAATTTTTTTAAATAATATAACATTATGGATAAGTGTAAATTATAGTCTGAAGTAGAATCAATAACAAAATTCCAGTAAATTGGCCTTTGTGGAAAAATTATCATAGTGACGTGCAAAATTTGGGTTCGAACTTTGAATGTAGTTTTCTCCGCACACATGTAGCCGAACGGACTGAAATTTTGGATACGTACTAAGAAATACGGTCTGAAGTAGAATCAATCATAAAATCTCGGATATGTGGCATTTGTGGAAAAATCAGACTTGGGTTCATATTTTGAATGCGGTTTTCTCATGATCTATTGCTCCGAAGAGATTCCAATTTTCCATACGTACCAAGAATTATGGTGTGTAGTAGAAGAATCAATAAAAAAATTTCAGTAATGTGGTATTTTAGGAAAAATCAACATTCTTATAGGCATTCATGAAAGGCTTGGGTTCGAGATTTAAATGCCGTTTTTTCAGGATCTATGGCACTGGAAGGATTTTAATTTTCAAAACGTACGTTGTTTTCATGTAAAATAATCACATTCTACATATTTAAATCCTCTCCTTAAAAAATATATTCTCAAAGAAAGGGAATATTAATCACTCTACTTCCGTTCGATATCTGGGACAATTTTATATCTCAATTTGCTAATATCATAAACCAATAATGTACTTAGTTGGACTTTAAATGACCTCCTTGAGCAACACTGTTAAATAAAAGCACTGTTTCAACCGGTTATTATATTATACAATCATTTCCACATTTATTACCAAAGATAATATAACACAATAATATAATATTCTCACGATCTTTTTCTCTCGGGTTCGAAAATTGTATAATAACCAAAAGAAAATGGTTTCTATTGTAAAACAGGAAATTACTAATATTTCTGTATCATTAAATAAATTGTAAGTTGAGTCATATAATTGACATTTAGTTGCATTATTATTGAGCAAATCTTTATATAATAGCTCAAATCTTTTTATCACAATCATTATTAAATACAGACATTTATAAAACAAACATATTTACGGAGAAAGGGAAAATTGACAAATCTGTTTCTGCTCAACATGCGGGTCAATCTAACATATCAATTTACTAGGATAACAAACGTGGGCCAGGAAATTATATAATATACAAGTATGTAGAGTGTTCGGTGTGCATCAATGAACCGAATTGATTCACGTACAGGACAAATTGCCTGCATAGACCAAGCTGAATGCCTTTGAGCGTTATCGGATAGACTCAGCCTGTGATTGCGGAATGTTCAGTACTAAGTAAGACCTATTCACTGGGCCGGCTCTGAGCAGGCCCAGTGAGGAACTCCAGTGAAAAATATCATGGTTTAAAAATAAATGCATATGGGTCAATAAACAATGATTCTGAATATACAAATTTTATTATATGTAGAATTTTTAAATAGTCATTTAAAAATTAATCCAAAACCATTAAAACCCACCATTTTGTTGGTACGACTAAATCTGCTGACTCTGACACATTATGCCATCACAAACAGTCTACGTGAGAAATATATCTGTGGTATATGATAAAAATTAAAAAGGGAATGAAAATCCTTATTGGAGCAGTCCGCTTCAGGCGTCGACTTGCCAAGGCGCCAGGGTCTCTAGAAGCCGAGCGCTGATAATACCTAACACCTAATACAGCGCCCTCGAGGTTTCACTAGAGCTAGGCGCCGTTTGGTTCAGGGCCGGCCCTGCCTACTCGTGAGGTTATTGGAGAGATAGACACAGGGGCATAAGCACGGAAACGTGATTCGGTTGTATGGGTAATTATTCTACGCATTAAACATTTTATTTGCCTAACCCGACCTAACCTAACCTAATCGAACCGAACTCATAATGCACATTATGAGTGTGATAAACAAATGAATGAACACTCGTTATGCAGAGAGAAAGAAAGTAGATTTCCGGTCCTTAACGAAAAAGTCGATAGTTTTAAGGATTTATCCTTAAATAGAACCGGAAAGCAATTGCAAATTCGAACTATAGAACTCATGTGAACATTGTAATGCCCTTGACGTGACATTCTAGTACAAGACATGACCGCTCCGGATTAATTGCGCCACCAGGCATCGGCCATAATCACATAAACCGCCCGCTGCAGCGACCCGCCTAATTCATTTAATACCACCCCTAAACTAACTTGCCCCCTCCGGACGTGTTACGTCATTTATTAATTCGGCCTGAAATCCGATCACAGCGCGCCAAAAATCACGATATTTTAATGACGAAAAAAATATTCTTTACAATATGACACTCTAGTTTATGATATTATCCAAGCACATGGGACTACAGTAGAGAAGTACTTGTAGAATAAATTACTCTCTACGTAGGTTGAGTTTTTCAGACAGACATTGCCAAAGCTAAATTGGTTTTACATCTAGGAATAATTAATAATCTGTGTCAACCAGGTCTAGTTAACCATCAAGAACATTATTTATCACTTAAAAGCAATGACGTTACAATATACATAGACGCGCTGAAGAAATCTCAAAGTGGCAAGAAAAATGTACGTCAATTGTAGTGTTTTCGATTTCGTAGTTTTAGTACTAAGCTGTCACGCGTCGTGTAAGGTCGTGTGATATCTCTAAATAAATCGCCTTAAGTTCTAAAATGCCCTCGTGTGTGATGAGAAAGTGTTGTAATTACTCGGCAAACATTAACAAAGAAATGACATTTCTTTTGTAAATACACGCAAAGTACTTATTTAATTTTTACATAGATAAAATGTATTGCCCAATAAAGCAGAGGTCTGGGCGCACAAAAACCAAATTACGAAGTCAGTCAACTAAACCTCACTGTTTAAAATAGTAATCACTCTATTTATTGATGTGCCTGCGGTAAAACAACATACGTATCAGTAGTTACTACAAAAAAATTAACGCAGGTTACCTATCTAGAAGAGTATATGCTTATGGTAATTTAGTGATATGAAAAAAATTGGAAAAAGATAGAATGATAGAGTAGAAACTTTTTTTTGAACAGTGTTAGGAACTCACGTAATCTTTAAAAAAGCTCGTCCTCTTTCAATGTTGAACAAGGATGGTACAAATGGATGTAGTATTATTTGAATTGTTTAACGGTGCTTAATGCATTGTATATATATGAAGCGATGAATGTGGTTCTAGTTTTAGGGACCACGAATTCCAGGTTTGATGAAAAGCGAGTTTTTTCCGTAGGTAGTATACTCTAGTATTAGTAAATAAACAAGCATAGTTGGTCGTCAATGATTAGTCCCAAATATTTAACTTCCTTTGATGGTTTGAGGGTAGAACATGTGCAATGGATATTAGGTAAGGCTTCGGGAGTGTTTCGATTGAGTGAACACGAGTGCATGACTGGTTTAGGGCAGTTGTTGGAAGCATTATGTTTGCCTATGGAAAATGTCATGTATTGTGTTTTGTCGATATTGATCGATCAAGAATAGTAATTAATTATTTCGGAGTTTACGGAAAGGGATGTTGAAGTGGATGAGCTGAAACAAAAAAGGTGAGTCAATGAAACTGTTGATAATTTTGAATATTTATGTAAGTCAAATCTTTTCTTCGTTTTTCTAAAGAATAAAGTTTAAATGTTTGTTTAATTTCATTACATGAGTACTCACCTCTTTCAAGTCCTAATCTAAAAGCAATTCCTCGCAAGAAGCGATGTTGTACAGATTCGATGTGATGAATGTGGACAGCATAGAGAGAACATAGACCATTGTCAGTAAAGTATCTAGACTTCATTTTGTTGCTAAGGCTGTGAATACAAAGCATTCCAGAAAAGAATGTTGATGAATACAAGGATGTAGGGGAGGGGCAGAGAAGAGAGAGATCAAGGCTCAGAAGTATAAAGGTTTGGAAACTAAACATGACTGAAAAAGGGTTTTGACCTAACTTAGATGATTGTGAGGATATTGAACGCTCATATTTTTGGACTTAGCCAAATTTAAATTTAGCGATCTCTGATCGTTCATACAATAACATTTCAAATATTCACGATAAGAACAACTGACTATAACAAAATTTTGAAAGTTTCAATTCCAAATTTAAAAAAAGGCAATGTGTAGTTAGAGCGTTCTTTTCGAAAACCCGTTTTAAGGCGATGCCATACGTAGTAATGCAAAATCATGTGTTTTTGGTTTGAAAATTTGGTCGCCTAGAAATGTTTCAGATGCTTTAATTAAATACTGCGAGTAGAATACATCCTGGCCTTTGAAATAATCGAGTATTTTTTAGATAAGTCTTTTTATAAGCCCAGAAAAAAATAATGTAAAGGCCTATGAAAACTGCTTTAAAGTTCAAAATCTCCTATTTATGAACCTATTTTCGGTTATGATTTTATTGAATAATGTGGCAAATTAAGTTATTTATAAACTGATCGAAAAAAAATTAAATATTTATGCATGAACATCCACAAAATAAAATAAAAGGCACTTTTTGGCCATGTTTTTTTCTTGCATAAATCAAAAGAGGCGGATGGTGTTAAGCGGGAATTTAAACCTTATCGCCATCTACGTAAGGATTGTTATTGATAGCGGCTCAATTTAAAATATTACACGACGTAGTGCATCGCCTTAAAAAAATATTATTTTTTTTAAATGTTTGTTGAAAATATATACTCTTTCTGCAATATGTTAATGTAAAAATTATTTATTTATTTGGCCCAATGAAAACACTAAAACGCCTCTTCACAGATTTTTCCGTAATGAACAGAAATTTCACGGAATCGGTATAAAACAAAAGTTAAGAAGAATAGCAACTACTCGAAGTAAGTGGAAATACACAAGCATCCCCAAAATTGGAGGAACCTAGTGATGCCTAGGGAACAAAGTAAGGGGGATGATTTTTTTTCTGAATTTCTTTTTAAACTGGTGTGAGATAAGAAGACAAACAAAAAGTTTTCGTATTTTAATAAAATTTTTCACTTTTTTCATAGCTGGACTGAAATCTATTCAGTTCACCCATCTTGTGGACGTTTGCGAACCATCGGCATGACAGAACGTTAATCTTCGTTCGGCGGTAGTCCAATAATTCGACTACTTTACTGGGGAGGCTTTCGATATCAATATCAATTAAGCAGAGGATTCCGGATAAAAAATCAAAAACTAAAAATAAATCCGTAAAACCTATGAAAATGATGATAAAAGCAAGGAGGAAAAATTGTATAAAAGTCCGGTTATTGAATTTTTGCAAAATTTTGATATTGGCGAATAAAGAGATCTAACTTCTTAAAAAAAGCTAAAACTCTTCCATTAGGGAAAAGGCAATAAGTACATTTATTTAGGGCCAGTTCTTTTACAGAATTTGAATAGTTCTATGAACGTTCTATTCAAGTCCCGCTATTACAGTTCTGTGAAGTAACTGACCCAAATTAAGAACTTCACGAATTAATATGTTGCTAATTTATTCAGAATCTATTTAAATTATTCGTAAGCCGGTTAAAAACCAAATTGCAGTTAACGAATGAATACATAGGTTTACCGATAAAATTTAAACGATATCGGAACACGTGTTCGTTAAAATCATAACATTTTCGTATTTCGTCATCATATATTATTAAGACAAACGAAGGTGCATGAGCAAATTTTTTCCGATATTATTACGAATTTGCTCAAAGTATATCAGGAAGCGGCCTGCAGTCCAGTTTTTAACCGGATTACCAATAATTTGAAGAGATATATAATAAATCAGCAATTCTAATTTTTCTCTGTACATAGTGAAATACATAATAACGGAACTGTCACAGAGCTCGAATTTTGACTTTAAAATTTTTTGAATTGTTCAAATTCTGTCAAATATTTCACGCGGAAAAAATCTTTTTTCTTAACTAATACTTTTTAAACTATCACTATCATAAGTAACAAATAAAGAAGAGAGGATAAAGCTTTAAAGCTCTGTTTCCAATTGATATGGCGATATTTTCATCAAAAGCAAGCAACTTCAAACAAAGGAATACGCCTATGCTGTAGACATAAGCAAGGCGTTTGATCGTGTTTGCCGCAAACAACTTTGGGAAAATCCGATAAAAAAAGCGACATAGGAAAATAAAATAGCTATTCTATCGATTTTGAATGTTCAGTAAGAAATTAGTATTGAACGGTCTCGTCAGTTTTTTCAAAATTTTGAAAAGAGCCATAAGGGATGGAGAACTGATGTCACCGGTGTAATAAATATGCACATTTACCTCACCTATTTAATAAATATGCACATTTAGGTTTATAAAGAAGAAAAATAAGTGTATCGTCTGAAGCAGCAAGAACTCTAGAATGGTGAGCAGAAAGATGAATGTATGTTGAAGCAACTACCTTGAGATTTCAATGCAATGTCCTTCATGTATTATGGAGCATTTAAAAAATCATGTAAAGGTTTCAAAAATATTACAGCCCATAGAATTTATTTCATATTTTTACATATAATATATTTTCATTAGTCCTGATTCAATCAATTGACTATTCGGCATTTCAGCTGTTTGTAAATTTAGTCTAATCTAGTTTGTTACGTTTCGGTTCTGGTTCAAGATGATGGCCGTGTTGAATACTACCTTTATATTCCACCTCCGTGGTAGAGGGATAAGTGAATAATATTATTATTTGTGATGGTCCAGAAAGAGGTAATCAGTGGCGAATCGCGACTTTTGGGTGTACTAGAGTGCTAATATTATTAAAAATGGAATATCTGATGTCGTTGTAGTTGAAAACGATTTAATAATTTTTTTTAAAAGTCGATTTTTTGTATGAAGATTTTCAGGAAATTTCAGTTTAGCACTCTAGTAATCCAAAAGTCACAAGCTGCCACTGGTTGTAGTCAGTAATAGTCAGCTTGTAATAGGATGTCACAGTGTTTATTGAGTAGTCGGTGTAGTCGTAGCGATGACTCCGGGCCGATGCTCGACGCTGTTGGTGGACGTTCTCGGTGGCGAATTCCCCAAGCCGAATATCGACACCGCGTTAGTGGAGGTGAATTCTCCAGGCCGATGGTCAACACATAGAAGCGAAGATAAACGGAGGTGAGTGGTCGAGGCGATTAAGTCGGTAACTAAGTTGAGGTAAGGTAAGGGTGCTTCAAGTTGCGGCGGAGACCGGTGATGAACCTTGAAGATTCATCTCTGGTGGTGAAGCCCATGTGTCATCCAGGTGCTTCAGTGTGAAGAAAGCCGAAGGTGTGGTGGACCTGGTTGGTAGATGATGCGAGCACGAAGAAAATCCCCGCGGACGTACTATGAATGATTCTCGTTGCGGGACGCTACATTTAGTATATATTTGTGGTACGTTCCCGAGTGCAATGTACTCTCAGTATCGCCCTGGCGTAAGACCACCATTTGGAATTGAAACGTCGCTTGAAATGGCTTTGGCCATATTTGGTGACCAGATCTGAATAGCCAAGTACTTCCCCATCTTCCTCTGCCTCATCTCCTTCCCCTTACCAATATCTTTAGCCTCACAAGATATCCCAATTGGTGATGCCATAGTTTCACTGGCTCCGGACGTTTGGGAGCAATTGGGTCTTTTGTGCGGTTTCACATAAAAAAAGCAGTTGGCATGATCGTGGCTTCTACTGTGAGCTATAAAAATCAATATTATGGTACCTACGTACGGTGGTAAGAAAGTTGGTCAAAAACAATGGTCATTGAGACGGTGAAATAATTTGTAGGGTAAATTATAGGGAGATTATATCTCCCGAAAATAATAACAACATTACTTTTACCCACATTTTTGTGAGGCTGGTATCACTGTAAACCTGCGCGCGATACCTCGCCCGGCAAATATTTCATTCTCTCTCCAGTGGTCTAGCCGCCGGTTTAGCTCTAAATCTCCACTAACGTCCGCGATCTGTGTTGTACATAAAATTATTGTAACGTGAGTTTTGTTAAAATAAAAAGAAAATTGAAAATATTCGAATTCTCATTTTTACATACGCAATCACGCAACCTTAGATTCTGCGGATTGGAGAACCACAGAATCATTTAGCCAACAACCCATTAAAATTGGCGATAGTCACAATCCTAAAAAAATTGTATATTTTCTTATCCACTCAAGTGATTTTTGGCGTATTATGCCGAGTTTGCAAAAAGTCTTGAGTGATCGCACGCCATAATATGCCATTTTTGAAACGCAGAATTACGATTTTTTAATATTTTTTATATAAATTCTAAAAATATAGGATAGACGGTAAAACATAGGTGAATTTATTGGCTATATATAGCATTATAATCAGTTTATATGTCTCCGTATTAAAATTCAGATGTAAGATTTTTTTTAAATGAGGGCGAGAATTTCCCACTCGAACGCCAATCACTCAACTCATATTCCAGTTATTGAACCACTCGAGTGCTTTCTTCAATAACTCGATTTTCTCAATAGAGAAAAATAATGGATAAAAAATTTGTAGTTTATAATGTAGATAGGTATTTAAGTCCCTGCTTGCATATCTTATGCTTTCAGAGGACATTCTGTTTTTGATTTATTATATGAGAGATTAAAAACATTTTTTGTCGCGTCGTCTACGTATTCCGAAAAGAGTTCACATTTGGTTGATGCCGAATAGAATCAACAATTTGTGTCGATAAAATAGATAACGTAGGTACTCCGTAGGTGATTCTCAAGAAACAAGGTTGAGTTTACGAACAAAGTTGTGTGGTTTTCTAGTGAACTGCACCATGGCGCCTTGAGGCCTCATCGATCTGATTCATAGAATTTATAGAAACGTAGATTTTTCCTAAATTTACGTTATGCGCGCAAATCTCAATGCTCCAATAAATAAAACAAACGGTATTTTGAACGTAAATTCGACTCCCTAAAGAGACTATTTTCTCCAATATGGATATATAGATATTGCTTTCATAAAAGTGATTATCCTCAAGAAAAATTTCATCCCAAAAGAAAACACTGTAAATACTATTTAATATAGAGTGTCTGGGGGTAAAGCGTGCTAACATTGGGGGGGGGAGTGATTCTACATGATTTTAGAAGCAAAAACCAAAAATTACTTTTTTAGAAATACTGATGTTTTAAGGTAGTTTAAGGTAAAAATTTTAATTGTTTGTTCGGGAAAATAAATCTTCTACGGAAAAAATATTTTTTTGTTTGACATAACAACATTGGAATTTCGATTTTTTTTAAAATCTTATTTACTTCTACCATCATGTAGAATCAACTTCCGAAGTTAGCGCACTTTAACCCCGGACACCCTGTATTAATTGTACGGTAATAAAAAAAATATGAAAAATGGAAGATCAGAATTTCGACAAAAATGAGCCGGCGACACGGTATCATCGAATTCAAAGAAGGTCGACCAAATTCCCGGAAATTTAAAACAACCAACAACTTTCTGAACACTAGCGATAACAATTTAAATTACTATGAATTCATTCTACTCGTTATTGTGCGTGATGGGAATGACTCGAGTAGCATCTGATGTTACCGACCTGATAGGCAGACTGCCTTTAGAAATCAGGTCAATAATCTTCAGAAAACTGGACGAGAAATCCTTGCTCTCTGCGTCCAATGTCGACTCCATGTGGTCATCAGCCATCAAAAGCGACAGGGTTTTAAGGACCAGACATCGCAATTATATACGCAAGTCTAGAACATGTGACCCCCTTAACCTTCCAAGATTCAATAATCAAACTGATCTGGTTGTAAAAATGACCAAATCGGCAAGTTTTGGTTTCACAACTGTAAACTCTTTTGGGCTCGGGAATGCCAGGCCTCTAAAGCGCGCGCGGTTCGACGACTGCTTTGCCATTGTTCAAAAGCGGAAATTTATACGAGTTTAAACTATTGCTTGATGTAATAATGTCTTTCCTTGTTTTATAATAATTATGTACCGATTAAAAAAAACTCTAACCAAAAAAAAAATGTTGTTCTTATTCGCCAATGTTGATTTGAAAATAATCTCAGTATCGCCCTGGTGTAGGACCACCATTCATAAATGTTCCTTGAAATAGTTTTATCCGTTTTGATGACAAGATCTTAATAGCCGGGTAACCCTACCTCCCTTTTATCCAACACCTTCCTCGTGGTGAAAACCCAAATTCTAACTCCCACACATTTGAATACTCTTGGAGTATTTACAACTGTTACGTAACTAACAGGTATGGAATAATTTTTGTTAAGTTAGTCTATCTAGGTCCTCCACCATTGCACATGCAACATCGTCCGCTTATAATGATTGTAGTAGGAGTTAAAAAAGATATTTTTATAAACATTTTCAGGTTATTCGTAGTCATTGAATGTTGGTATTTCTTTTTAATGTAGTATATGTGAGATAGGAGGAGTAAGGTAGTTAATGGAAGACTGAGGGCGCGAGTGGGTTTTTAATAAATGACATTGCTTATTTAGGATTATGATTGAATGGTCGGGCATGTGACGTTTATAAAGTTAAATTTTTTTTTCTTTAAATTGTTCATTTTTAATATCTATAATAACACATGATTAATAAATCGGAGCTGGACTTCGTAATTACTTGATCAAGGATGTCACATTTTAAAATTAAATTAAGAAATTCATTTTGAAATTATGTGGCTGAAAAAAATTTCAAATTAAATGCGGTATCTCCAGTTTTGTCAACGCCTTCTTCCACTAGTTCCCAGCCACGATCGGAGTGTAAGAGTATATCCAAAAATCCCACGGCACACAGTTCTTCACGGTGATATTAACGGCAAATTGAAGATCCTACTGGCAGTTGCGTCGACGTAAAATACGGCCCGTGAAATAAAGGTTTATTGAAAAACTGAGATTTCCCGTGACTCATCGGGAAAGTTCGACCCATTGTGGGAAAATTCCGGTCAGACTTCGGTCATCAGGCCATATTGAAAAAGTTCGGACAAAACTTGACGGCTTTTGGGAAATTTAGTTACTTGGCGAAAAAAATACTTATTAAGTAATTTCCACCAAATTTTTTCAAACTTTTTGTTAAAATATTTTTATCGATAAAATGAAGAAAACTCGTTTTGATGTGTTATTAGGATAGAGACATTTCTTCTTTATTAGGCATTACAAAAATACTTAACGTGTTAAAGTATTTATAAATCAAAATTAGCAGTAAAACATAATTATTAAATGGTTTTATAATGTATTCTAGTATTTCCAATTCAAAAATGTTATGAACATTTCCAACGAAAATTATGGAAAAAAGACTTGTAAAGTTTAAATTAATACTGAAGAAACTTGAGTGGCTTCAAATGGGTTAAACTAAGTTCAGCGAGTAGATCTGACTTGCCAGGAACCTACTCGGAAAATCCTCTTTCCTTTCCATACTTCCTTTAGACTATAATTAAAATCCCCAAAAATGAAAACTGGCTCCGAAAAAACCCACGGCTTCAAACAAATGGTAGTGAAAAATGGTAGTAAAAACTAAAATAATAATGTCCCTTCTTTTTTTTCCTGTTATTAATTACGTATTTTATTTATTAATTTCATTATTGAAATTCGCATACCGAAGTTTACAAATGTCTAAATTATTATTAATTACATAAATACATTTTTAAATTTATTGCAATTTTCTTTTTATTAATATGCCTCCTGCAGTCCATCTTGAATCTATCATGCAGACTTTGTGGTTTCTGGCAGCGCATTATAATATTGTATTCATTTGTACGGTAAACTATTTTATGCATCGGATTTGTCCTTTTTTGGTAGCCTAATTGCTTTGTCCGTTATCATATTGTGTACGCAAATGTCCTTGTTATATATTATTTTCTTTAAAAAGCATTTTGCTAATAGGTTTTTTATTATTTTATGTATAAATATCATCGTGTTCACTGTTAGCCAATTTAGTTCCACTAACATGTTTGGTACATTTGAAATATTATTCGCCTAAGCATTTATTTATTTATTATTAACACGTTGAACGCCATGTAGGTCGCCGGTGACCTCATAACAAAAATTGTCATTTTTCTCCCATAGCGCCATGACGGTCACCGGTGACCGCAGTTAATTTTCTTGATTTTCATGAAAAATTTTGGTAAAAAAAAAAGGAATACGTTTTGATGGTCGCCGATGCCATCTGAGTATTTTTTTTTTCAAATTTAAAATTGTAAAGTTACTTCATTTCCACAATGGCGTTCAAAGTGATAACTAGCTGTATCCGCCACGCGTTGCTGTGGCTTAGCCTGTGTGTGCAGATAGAAAAACAGTTGCTTGCAAGGTCAACGGATAGCTCTGTTTAAAAAAGCATATTTGTCTAACAGATTACATTGTTTAAAAAAACATCTTTGACCATTTTCACAGGTAACATCTATATAATAAAGGAATACAAAAAATACACGTATGCAAATGTTTTTTTTTTTTATTTACAAGATTACTTTATTAAAATCCTGTATTTGTTAAGTGATAAATTAAATATGTCAACTGTCTCGGAATAATTATTTCCCTCCATTAGTATCTTGGGCAATAAGGAATACATATGGCAGTTAGTACCAGAATTTCTGCACTGAAATGAATCCCGACTTTTAGTATTACTTAGTGCAATCCGAAAGATTATCAATGTAAGTAATTCTGGATCAAGTCAGTGAAAATTCTTCTGTCAGACAATTTGAGCATATTCATTTAATTTAAAAAAGTGTTGTAGTTCAACAAAATTGCTGGAATAACCATTTTAAAACTTAGAAAACGTAAGAATTTATATTGTTTTCTCTCAATTATTTTTCTCATTGCTCTATTTTTGAAAATTTACAAATTATTTCTTTCTCTGTAATAACATAAGAAAAAAATCATTGAGCGGTAGTCAAAATGAGGAGCAATAATTAAGTCGTATATATAGTGATCGTAGTTTTTCTGGAATTTTTTTTGAATATTTTTCCCAAAAAATTAACCTTTCTTACAATTTTATTTTGATGCTGTATCATACTGGTTAAAAAGGTTCCATGATAACACAACAGAGCGATAATTCAAAACACCTTTAAAAAGTGATATAAAGTCATAAGAAACGAAGAAAAAAATATAAAATTTAAACCTAACCTAACCTAACCTAACCTAACCTAACCTAACCTAACCTAACCTACATAACACAGTTAATAAATTTTTTGTTTCATCACTTTCCGTATAACTTTTTAAAGATGTGATGAATTATCGTTTTGATGATTTATCCGGTCACCGGTTAAAACGAACCAAAGAAAGGCAATTAATATTATTTTATTTGCTTAAGAATTAAAATTTGAAAAGTCAATCTACAATGAAAGCTTTCAGAGAGCATAGCAGAGTTAATTGAAATAACTTTTCTTTGGGAACTTTGATTTTCACGTAATTTTTTTTCAATTTTATCACCGTTACAATAATTGACAGGCTGCGAAGATTTGAAAATTATTTCTCCTCACAAATAAAATAATATTTCACGAGAAGAGAAATTTTTGATAATAATATCCGAACTAATTAAATTTTGAAAGCTTAAAAGCTGAGATGTGCCGAGTTTGCCACTCAGTTTGGATAAATAAATCAGTGGCGTCCGGTAACATCCATTCTACACGACATATTATGAAGTATTGGAGAATCACGGAGCTCGGTTCGACCAGCAGTTCGGATAGCGGAAGGTCCTGAGTTCAATTCCAGGTGGAAACAATTTTAATAACTTATTAAAAATTATTTGCCAAATATATCATAATATTCATTTTTGAACAGTAATGGCGGTGGATCATTTTTTTATACAGGCGGAGTTATCATTGGTAGGTACATCATAAGAAATAAGACGTAAAACTTTCTAATAACATAATTTTTTTAAAATTAAATTATATTTATAATATTGCTAAAATAATACATAATAAACGGCTTAAGAAGAAAACAATTCCACGTTTTGACTTAGTATCATACATAGATTGTTTAATAGTGTAAGTTGTGGTAACAACTAACATTTAAAAAGAAGCATAAATAAAATATGGTTCGAAATGAATTTACTGCTTTTTTACAAGTGTTCAGTTTAAAAAAAATAATTTACTTTTTTCCTCAATAATACTTATTCTGTAATTTTTTTTCTTCTTAGGAAATACAATTCAAATATTTTATTCCTTTGTAGATATAATTATTATGTATTTTTTGTGTAGAAAATACAGAACTTTGGATGTTTTATCAAATTATGAATTAGGTTTTAATTATATAAATGTATTTACTATCTTTAAATATTTGTAATATTAAGTTTTTATATAGGTGTTTTCAATTTTCGGAGCTTGGAAATTTTTTATTTATTTTAATCTGTTATCTTTTATTTTGTAATATTATCTAAAACCACACACGCTTTTCCTTAAATAATAGTTAATTATTTTACTATTTTTCTTTATTCAGCATAAATGCAATAAATTATGGCTTTTCTTTAACACTAGAAATACAGTAGCCACCATTTTGACGGCTGCCCGATGTAATGTGACGATATTTTGCTTAAAATATATTGTATTCAATTGATTTTTTTAAAATTTTTTCATGAACATTAAATGACTACGATGAAAACACAAGTACGTATCTTATGTACTTTTGATCTACAATGATTTATACCTACAAAGACCGCTGTCGTCAATGAGACAGTTATGGCTTTAAATCTAAGTTTGTTTACAACCTTTTTCCTCCAGGTTTACATCCATTCCACGTTGCAAAATGATAGTACTAATCTGTCTGTATCTTTATTTTAGTATCGCATATTATTAAAACTCAATCTGTACGTTGATTGATCACTGTCTTTTGGTGTCAGTTGTTAGTATTCTATCTCACTTATTCTATCTCGACGCACATATTTCAAAACGCTGAATATTCGATTCGTTTATGTTTTTGTAAATTATATTCGACCAGATGGTGTTAATAATTAAGTAAAGTAAGCATTTTTATTAATTATTGGTTAACTTATTTATCAGCCGTCAATATGACGTTCGCGGTCTTGGAGCAGTACCCGTTCGTTGTAGTGTTAACTTAGATACTTTCGGAACTTAGGACCTTTAGATAAAGCAATTGGTCGTTCTGCGCAATCGAAATATATAAATGTATGGGTTTTTTTATTCGGTAATTAAGAGCACGGTAACGTTATGTTCAAGGCAATCCGTTACAATGGACTGCGCGCCACTGAAGAAAATAATGTAAAAATGTTCAAGGTTTTAGAAAGATATTGTAACAAGGCTGAAGGCCCGGAGGTAATTAAATAAAGATGCTGGCCGTACATTTTAATTAGGTGACGCTCAAGCTGATCTTAATAATTAATTAATATGTGACACAAAACGTCACCTTTTTTGTAATTAATTACGAAGGCAACTTTATAAAAAAACAAAGGAGGCGAGTAGCCCTGAATGTTGAAGGTAATTATTTATCATTGAATAAGAAGATAATATTAATAAATCTAAACAAAACATGAAACTGAACCAAGAAACAGAAAAAATAAAAAGATAACGGTCATAATATTAGTATTAGTTCTATAATCAACGTGAACGGTCGCGCGCAGCGAAGTAAAGTATTGTCGCAAAAATTGCAAGCGCTGCCGAGCGCCGAGCGATTTGCGCCGAGCGCAGCGATTTAACACATTATGGACACGGCCATTGATAATATAAAAAATGAAATACAAAAAATTTCAACAGTGAAAGATTCGAAAGCAAAAACTAACCTTGAACAAAATGTTTATATATTAGAAGAGCTTTGGAAAACTGAAAAAATTAACACCAAAAAGAAATAATCAAACTACAAAAAAAAATTATCGAAAATTACGAAGAACTTACGAAGAAAATTGAAAAAGTCGTAGAAAAAAACAATAAAATACCATCTTACGCGCAAGTTCTAACAGCAAATAAAAAAGAAATTTCAAAAGAAGAGAGGTTCTCTATAATAATATCATCAACTAAAAAAACAACAAAAGCTGCAGAAATATGTGATAAGATACAGAAAGACATCAAACTTGACCAACTTAAAATTGGAATAAATGGATTAAGAAAAACAAATAAAGAACAAGTAATCATATCCTGCCCAAAAAAAGAATATACCAACACTCTTACGGAGGAAATTAAAAAACTCAATTATAACTTAGAAATAAATGAAATAAAAAAGAAAAAACCCAAATTAATTTTTAAGGACTCAAATCGAACTTGACGGAAGAGGAAATAGTAAATGGGATACTCACACAAAACGAAGGGATTCAAGACATTGTAACGAAAAACGAAGAAAATAAAATAAATTTGATTACTGAAATAAAATACAAACATTCTAAGAAATACCAACGTGGTACTCGCGATCAAGAAGATGAAGAACAAAACAAATTCTCGAACTATATCGTGGAAACCAGCGGTACAACACGAAAAAATTTGCTATCCTTGGAAAAGATAAATATCCAGTACCAAAGGGTTAACATAGTGGATTGTGATCCTTTAACCCAGTGCTACCACTGCTGCAAATTCATGCACACAGCCTCCAGATGCCTAAATCGAATGAATCCATCGGTGTGCCCGCATTGCACGGGTGATCATACTTTTGCTAAATGCCCTGAAAGAGAAAAAACACCGGTTTGTGCAAATTGCACATCGCAAAATAAGAAATATGGCGAGAAAAATAAAACAGACCACACAGCTTTCAGCAACTTATGTCCCTACAAAAATAAAATGCTGAAAGTAGCAAGAGACAGAATAGACTTCGAAGAAAAATGACAGATTTTTTATGTAACGCACTAGACGAAAAAAATAATATTGACGAAAAAACATATAACAGCTATCAAGAATATTGTACCCACCAAAACGACCTCAATCTCAGTCCTTTAATTCAACATATGAATATAAGAAGTTTGGAACGAAACATGGATGAATTTTTGACAACAGTAAATAATGATCTCAGGAAGCCCGCTTGCATTGTGTTAACGGAAACACATTCAAGTGGCGAAGTGGCGTACTATATACCGGGATATACCTGTGTATCTACTACAAACCGAATTAACAAAAACAGTGGAATCGTTATGTTCGTACAAAATAATTGTGACATATTGTGCGAGGAAGAAATTAATGTGAATGGAACAAACTGCTTACATGTACAAATGAAGTGTTATAACAAAAAAATTGATATTATCTCTCTATACAGAACGCACTCGTCTACTGTATGTTTGTTTATAGAAGAATTAAGACATGTGTTATTAAACTACAGAAACGCGAATACAATAGTTTTAGGTGACATTAATTTAAATATATCGCACGATTATACATCGAACGATAAAGATAATTACTTAAATATGATGGCGGAATTGAATTATGTGTCGTGTATTAACTCTTACACCAGAAACGTCAATGGGCAACGTCCATCATGCATTGATCACATTTTCACAAATATCAAGGATATAAATAATTTAAACTCGGGAATTATAAAAACCTCAATTACCGACCATTACATCACTTTGCTACACTACAATTCAATAATACCTCAGGCGATAAACCAACATTGCGGACAAACTGCTAATAATAAGAAAGAAATATCTATTGTTAATATCGAATCTTTGAAAAATAAATTGTCATCTGAATTATGGTTAGATATTCTCCGAAGTGAAAACGTCAACGAGTGCTGTAAAATATTTGAAAATAGATTAACGAACTTTATAAATGATTCAAAAAAAATTATTCCAAAAGGAAATACAGCAAAATTTCGTAAAATCAAACCGTGGATAACACACGGGCTTGTTGTGTCCATAAGACACAAAGAATGGCTTTATAAAGAAACAAAAAAAAACCACTAGACATTAAATTAAATGTTCATTTTAGAGAATACAAAAATAAATTAACCACGTTCATAAAAAACACGAAAGAAATTTATTATAAAAACAAACTTGATAATTCTGAAAATGACAGTAAGAAAGTTTGGAATATAATCAATGAAATCATGGAAAATAAACAAAAAACCAAAAGTAATACTATTAAGAGTGTAATACAAAACAATAACATAATTAACTGTATTGAAGAACCTAAAAAGGAGCAAACGCTTTTAATGATTTCTTTGCAAATATAGGAAAGAGTCTAGCAGAAAAAATTACCGGGAAAAAAATAAATAATATGTATATTGAAAATATTCCGAATATAGAAACTAAACTTGAACTCTTCGAACCAACCAATCCGTCTGAAATTGTACAAATTATATCAAAAATGCGAGGTGGTTCTGCTCCGGGATTTGACGGTCTCACCGTAAAAACACTAAAAATCATTAAAAATTATGTTTCTACACCAATCTCTCATATTATAAACAATAGCTTTGAGACAGGAGTTTTCCCGAGCACGTATAAGAAAACCATAATCTCTCCAATATTTAAGTCCGGTAGCCCGGAGGACATTTCTAATTATAGACCCATTTCACTCTTATCTAATATATCGAAAATTTTTGAAAAAATTGCTAAAAAAAGACTAACTGCATTCTTAAATAAAAACAAAATTATAAATGAAAATCAATTCGGTTTCACAGAGGGAAAAAGTACCCAAGATGCCATTGCAAAAATTTCATCTAGTATTCAGAGTACCCTGGACAAATCAAATAAATGTATAGGAATTTTTATTGACTTAAAGAAAGCATTTGACAGTATTTCCCATGAAAAACTTATATTAAAATTAAAAGAAAATGGCATTGACCACTTAGCCCTTAAATGGATAGAAAGCTACTTAACAGAGAGACCTCAAATTGTAAAATTAAACCAAACTTTTAGTACACCACTAACAAGTACATTTGGCATTCCTCAAGGCACGGTCCTCGGACCATTACTATTTTTAATGTATGTAAATGACATTTTCCAACAGAAAATCAAAGGTGAATTAATCTCTTATGCTGATGATACTGTTTTATTAATAAAAGGTCAAACATGGGAACTAGTTAACAAAATTGCAAATGAATGTATTAATATCTTAAAATCATGGTTTGATAATAACCTACTCACACTTAATGCTAAAAAAACAACATATGTATTATTTTCACTACAAAAAATACCTAAACACAAAGTAAATATCATAATCCATGATGAAAATTGTGACAATGTCAACTGTAAACTACTTAATCCTATGTGTACTGTAATCAACTCTTCTTCTGAAATTAAATATCTTGGTGTGATCATCGATGAAAATCTGAAATGGAAAAGCCATATTAGGGAGTTAGTAAAGAGAATAAGGAAATGTATATATATATTTGTTAGGTTAAGAAATATTTTAAATGTGAAAATACTAAAAAATGTATATTATGCTCTTGTCCACTCCCTGCTTATTTACGGAATCATAGGTTGGGGAGGATCTTATAAAAACAACCTAAACTCAGTAAAAGTCTCGCAAAAAATTATTATAAAAGTAATACTTAAAAAATGTCTACTTTCCCAACAAAATTGCTTTTTAAATTGTTTCCAGTACCAAATATTGATGATATATTTAAGCAAACTTCCATTATAAAAAAGTGTAAAGAAAAAAATAACAAAGAATATCAAGAATTTTACAAACTCATGAGAAATGGAAATCAATTTATTACGCCAATCTTTAAAACAACTCAAATGCAAAACCATTATATTTACCAAGCCATAAAAAACTACAATAATCTCCCTTCCGAATTGCGCTGTATTACGAACCAACAAGAACAAATAAATAAAATCAAACTTTTTTTCCAAAAAAACTTATATTAAACAAAAAAAAAAAAAAAAATATATATATATATATTATTATAATATATATTATTACTATTATATCACATAATGAATTATGAATCTAAGTAAGAATCGTGGCTCCCTTATCAGGCACAAGAGCTCCTCTTTTCTGATAAGGTATACATGACCAATTATGAACCTTAATATTATATTTTGCAAAATATGTATGTATTAATGTAACCCATATGATGTATATTAAAATAATAAATAAAAAAAAAAAAAAAAATAAAAAATAGGAATCGAACCCAGGATGTCTTGTCTTACCGGGACGAGCGTCTTAAACCACTGTAGGTTGTTCCTGTTAATTATAAGGTTAAAATTGGCGTGTTCTTTTGCAGTTCATGGTATGTCTTAGATAAACGATGATTAACGGTAACTACATACAACGAGCTAAGTAATTATATGTACCATAATATTAATTATTGAAATGACGCCATCGTCGCCGTCATGCGGCCAATCATTATAATTTCATTAATTAATAAATATTAAATTACTGTTTGAATTTTACTTAAGTTTTGAGAATGAAAAATTGCAAATCATGGAAGTGGGATTAAACCACTTCTCAACATCCAATCGAGCTGCAAGTCGGCAGCCAGACTAGTTGTCGATTACAATGATTTCTGTAACCTTTAATTATCGAAGACAATGTTATCGATTTCTAAACGAAAATTTGAACAAAAAACCAAGGTCCCTTTCCTGTGCCCCGGCAAGGCAAGGGTCCTGAGTTCGAGTTCTAGATGTGACCGAATCTGATTTTTCTGTTTTAGTATTTCGTTTAGAAATCGCTAATATTGTCTTCAATAATTAAATATTACAATTCATGAAAAAAAAAATCCTGTAACCTTTTTGTGACAACCACGCGTACACAAGGGGGCATAAAGCATTTTTCTAAAAAAAGATGACGATACATGAAATTTTGGTCCCAATAAAATTTCAGATTTCTGGAAAAAATCATTCTTCTGATCGGCACTAATGCAAGACTTAAAAAAAACTTAAAAAGCCATTTAACTCAGCCTCTATGGTGCAAAACGGGCTGAAATTTTAGAATCGGAAGTTCAGGGCGAATTATAGTTTAAAGCGAAATCAGTACCAAAATCTACATAAAGTTGCATTTTTGGAAAAATTACCAGTCTAACGGTATGATGTAGTATGACGATTTTTGAAAAATGCAAATTTATGCAGAATTTTTTACCGATTTCGCTTAAGACTGTTATTCTTTTAGGAATTCCAAAACTGCAGCTCGTTGGGAACCATGGAGCCTGGAAAATTGGCTTCTAAAGTTCGAACCAAAGTCTGAAATAAGTGCCCATAGGAATGATGATTATTATAAAAATACAACTAAATGAAGATTTTGTAACTGATTTCGTTTTGAACCATGATTTTTATCTCGATTCCAAAATTTCAGCCCGTTTGGTACCATGGAGCCTGAAAAAATGGCTTCTAAAGTTCGAACCCAAGTCTGAAATTAGTTCCTATAGGAATGATGATTATTATAAAAGTCTGAAATAAGTGCCCATAGGAATGGTAATTTTTATAAAAATACAACTTTATGCCAATTTTGTGACTGATTTCGTTTTGGACCATGATTCTTATCTCGATTCCGAAATTTCAGCCCGTTTGGTACCATAGAGCCTGAAAAAATGGCTTCTAAAGTTCGAACCCAAGTCTGAAATTAGGGCCTATAGGAATGATGATTTTTCTAAATATACAACTTTATGAAGATTTTGTGACTGATTTCGTTTTGAACCATGATTCTTATCACTATTCCAAAATTTCAGCGTTCGAACCCAAGTTTAAAATCAGTGCCCACAGGAATTATGATTTTTCCAGAAAGGCAACTTTATTCTGATTTTCTGAATGATTTCGTCTTGGACCATGATCTTAATCACGATTTTGGACCTCGATACATTATCACGATTCCAAAAATTCAGCCCATTTGGTACCATAGAGCCTGAAAAAATGGATTCTAAGGTTCGAACCCAAGGCTGAAATTTTGGAATATTGTATAACGGGGTAAATTAAAGTCTTGGACACTTTTGGAAGTTCATGCATTATTTAAGTTTTACACTTTGAAAATGGCGGGTGATATTAAGAGATGCGTATTCGTCTGAGATTGCGTCGAGAAGAGACCGCCAACCAAGGGTAGAGAACCTAGCTACCCTTCCAGCCGGTCCAGTATGGCCACCCGCAGCATATAATGAATCTTCCTAGTGTGTCCGGGGTCGGTTGTTGCTTTTACAGCAAGAACACTGTTCTTGTGACCAAACATCAACTGAAATGGGGTAAACCTAGTACTGGCATTGACGGTAGTATTAATACCCCAGATGATCTCAGGTAATCCTACATCCCATAGGTTTGGATCTGCATCCATAGCACGCATCGCCTCCAGCAATGTCCTGTTAGTCCTTAGAAAATTGCTTAAATCTTCTGCTACTAAAAACCAAACCTCTATCAGAGATAACTTTAGTAGGTAATCCAAATTTACTGAACATTTCATTCAACTTTCTAACCGTCTCCATCGAATTTAGTGTTCTCGATGGAAACGCAAACATTAACTTGGAGAAAGCATCTGTAGCCACCAGCAAATAGAAACACCTAACTTGCTTTTAGAAAATGGTCCAATGTGATCTATATGCAGGGTGTGCATCGATCTGTCGGGCTTCGGTATAGCGCAAAGCATACCTTCCCTTTTCCCGTATTGGCCCTTAGCAAATGCACAATTTATGCATGCAGCTACATACTTCCTGATGAACCGAGTCATCTTGGGAAACCAAACTTCACTTTTGATCAGTTTCTCACACTGTTCGAAACTGGGATGACCAATTTTATCGTGATATTTCCTTACTAGCATCCATTTAGCATTATTTGAAACCATTACCCGTTCTCCCGCTAACGTTTTGCTGTACAATCTATTGTTTCTAATGCAAAAATCATTTGTCAAGTCCTTATTAGCCTTGCCACTCTTAAACTGGTCTTTGATGGATGTAATATTTTGGTCCTGAAGCTGCAAAGAAAGTAACCAATCATCCGTTTCAACCATTGAAACATTCACCTCAAGGGGTGACGGATTGCGACTCAGAGCATCTACATGCTTCATACGGTCGCCGGGACAATATACTACATTCATATCGTACTCTTAAATGGTAAGCCACCATCTAACTATCCTAGGAATCATATCCATTTTAACCAGCGTTGCTTTTACGGCAGTGCAATCTGTCACAACAGTAAAATGTATGCCAAACAAATAGATTCGGAACCTTTTTACAGATTCAACTACAGCTAAAGTCTCCAACTCATAACTGTGATAGAATTCTTTCTCCTTCGAAGTCACCCGACTGAAATAACCTACTGGTTTTATTTCACCGTCGCTTTGCTTCTGCATCAGAATTCCACCTAATCCAAGTTTACTAGCATCTGTGTGCAGTTCTGTCTCCAGTTCTCTATCATATATGGCTAGAACAGGGTGACTAACTAACTTCTCCTTTATTGTTTCAAATGCGTTAATCTGGGACTCTTCCCATTTCCATTCGACACCCTTCTTTGTCAACTCAGTCAACAGGCGACCTATAGTAGCAAAACCTTTAATGAATTTTCTGAAATAGCTGGCCAATCCCATAAATTGCCTAATTTCATGAATATTACTAAGTTGTCTAAAGTTCTGAACTGCATCAATTTTGATATTGCCTAATGCAATGCCTTTATCGGACACCTCGTGTCCCAAATAAGTAATTTTAGTTTACAGGAAAGAACATTTACTCAGGTTGATTCGAAGATCAGCTTCTGCTAATAGACTCAAAACCGTGCTAAGTCTGGCTATTCCTTCGGAAACTGATCTAAATGGCATCAGTATATCATCCATGAGCACCAAAATGTCATCTCCTGGTATTCTCGCTAAAGCCTTCTTAATAATGCGCATAAATACGGAGGGCGCATTAGCCAATCCATAACTCATTCGCAAATACTCAAACTGTTCGTCTGGTGTCACAAATGCAGTTTTCCTGATAGAATTCTCAGCCAAAAAATCAAATGGTAAAATCGAATTTCCCTGCCAGTTTACATACTTGGTCATCAATATGCGGCGATGTACACCGTCATTACCCCTCCGGCACCTATCAACGAAGCTGGCAACATGAATGTTATAGCACCCAGTTCAAAACAGCGCGGAGCCGTGAAGTAACTCTCTCCAGGCACTGCTCCTGAAATGTTCACCTTCACCACCTCCGTGGTTTCTGATGGAATCGTGATATCCCCAGCACATACAACCTGGAATGACTTATTTTCAATTATTGCAAGATCAATGGTTTGTACAGGGTTAAATTCTACATCCTTTCTAAAAATAGCCTGCCCATCATGTACAATGAGGGTAATTCCAATCTGTGAAATACTCGTCCCACCCGTGCACCCTTACCAGGACCTCAATCTTCTGCAGCTATTACACTGCCGAGACTGCCATTTCTTCCGGATTGAAGAAAGGGATAGTCTCTGCTTTCACAGTCGGGCCGCTGCGCGCTGCTCCGTGCCGACGAAGTACTCGGTCACTCTTGACGACTGAAATTTTGGAATCGTGATAAGAATCATGGTCCAAAACGAAATAAGTCATAAAATCTGCATAAAGTTGATTTTTAGAAAAATCATCATTACTATGGGCACTAATTTCAGACTTGGGTTCGAAATTTAAAAGCCAATCTTTCAGGCTCTATGCTACCAAACGGGCTGAAATTTCGGAATCGTGATAAGAATCAAAATCGAAATCGAACTCAGGTATAAAATCTGCATAAAGTTGTATTTTAAGAAAAATCAACATTTATATGGGCTTCTTTCAGAGTTGGGTTTGAGCTTTAGAAGGCAAAATTTTCAGGCTCTATGGTACTAAATGGGCTGAAATTTTGAAATCGTGATAAGAATCAAAATCGAAATCGAAATCAGGCATAAAATCTGCATAAAGTTGTATTGAAAGAAAAATCAACATTTATATGGGCTTCTTTCAGAGTTGGGTTTGAGTTTAAGAAGCCAATTTTTCAGGCTCAATGGTACCAAACGGGCTGAAATTTCGGAATTGTGATAAGAATCATAGACCAAAACGAAATAAGTAACAAAATCTGCATCAAGTTGTAATTTAGGAAAAATCATCATTCATATGGGTTAATTTCAGACTTGGGTTCGAACTTAAGAAGCCATTATTTCAGGCTCTATGCTATCAAATGGGCTGAAATTTCGGAATTGTGACAAGAATCATAATCCAAATCGAAATCAGATATAAAATCTGCATAAAGTTGAATTTTATGAAAAATCATCATTCATATGGGCTTTTTTCAGACTAGGGTTCGAACTTTAGAAGCCAAATTTTCAGGCTCTATGGTACCAAACGGGCTGATATTTCGGAATCGTGATAAGAATCATGGCCAAAAACGAAATAAGTCACAGAATCTACATTATATTGAATTTTAAGAAAATTCATCATTCAAATGGGCACTGATTTCAGACTTGGGTTCGAACTTAGGAAGCGATTTTTTCAGGCTCTATGGTACCAAACGGGCTGACATTTCGGAATCGTGATAAGAATCAAATCGAAATCGAAATCAGATATAAAATCTGCATAAAGTTGTATTTAAAGAAAAATCATCATTCATATGGGCTTCTTTCAGTCTTTGGTTCGAACTTTAGAAGCCAATTTTTCAGTCTCTATGGTACCAAACGGGCTGAAATTTCGGAATTGTGATAAGAATCATAATCCAAATCGAAATCAGATATAAAATCTGCATAAAGTTGAATTTTATGAAAAATCATCATTCATATTATGGGCTTTTTTCAGACTTGGTTTCAGAATCACAATTTAAATATAAATCAGATATTAAATCTGCATAAAGTTGTATTTTAAGAAAAATCATCATTCATATGGGCGCTAATTTCAAACTTGGTTTCGAACATTCAAAGCTTTTTTTTCAGGCTATATGGTACCAAACGTGCTGAAATTTCGGAATCGTGATTAGAATCATAATCCAATTCGATATCAGTCACAAAAGCTGCATAATGTTGTAATTTTAGAAAAATCATCATTTCTTTATTTCAGACTTGGGTTCGAACTTCAAAAGCCATTTTTTCATGCCTTATGGTTTCAAATTTGGCTAAAATTTTGAAATCATTATCAGAATTCTAATTCAAAGTAAATTCGGTTAGAAAATCTGCATAAAGTTGCATTTCTGAAAAAAATATCATTTTTACGGGCGCTATTTAAAACTAAGTTCGAACTTTTAAAGCCATTTTTTCTGGCTCTGTCGTTCCAGACGAACTTTTATTTTGGTTTCGGGATCAGAATCATGGTCCAAAGCGAAATCAGTAAGAAAATCTGAATACAGTTTCTGGAAAAATCGTCATTCTAACTGGCTCTAAATCAAGACTTGGGTTCGAATTTTAAAAGCCATTTTTTCAGGCTCTGTGTTACAAATCGTGCTGAAATTTCGGTATCGTGATATGAATCATGGTTCAATGTTATATCAGTACTGATATCTGCATTTCGTTGCATTTCTTTCATTGACTGGAACTAATGCAAGACTTGGATTCGATATTTAATGACTTATTGCAAATCTTCGAAGTGGATATTATCCCACTTTCAGTTATCCGATGCGGCTGAATCTCGGCAGATCGACTTGTTGTGGATGACAATGATTTCTGTTACCTCATGATAACCACGCGTACACACTCGTCATAAAGCGTTTTTCTGAAATTGGATTAGGTATATTACATCGGTTAGTATACGAAATAAATGTTGGTCCTACCCAATCGGGATTGGTGCAGTTTTTAGCGCGGTTCAATTGATTTTTAATAATTAAATTATTCAATTAAAGGCTATTCCACTCAGAATTTACAAATATGATAGGAGCATGACGTAATCCTTTTGGGCAGAATTACTAATCGAACTGATCGCAAAAAAGTGTTTAATGCGTTTGACACAATTTTTATTTATTTGATGGTATACTTTTGCTGACGAAAGTGAGCAAACGTGATTGAAAAATATTTTTTTTTAGTTTTTCACGAAACTTATTATTTTTTTGATTTACCTCAAGCATCACAAACTCATATGTACGTTCTGATTACATTCTAATTTATTTCTATATAAAAATATTAGTAACTAAAATATAACACGCCTACGATGAAACTATTCACAGTAAATTATAAACAATATCTTTCGTACCTAAATACACGAGGTATACCTATTTGCGAACGGATAACTCATCAAAATGACAATTCAACACCAATTTAAAAAGTGATTTAACAAAAACTTGGTTAAATAGGTTACGTAGGTTAGTTTTTTCATCACTTTAAGAAGGTGTGCCGAATTGTAATTATTATGAGTTATAATGGAACCGTAAATATTGGGTGGTGGTTTAGTGAAAAAACTCCACTTATTACTTGATTACCAACGCTCAACGTGGGTATAAGAATCTGATAACTATTTAATCATCATTCGTTTTCGGGCTATCATGTCGTTTTGCGCTTCCTCCTTCTTTGGCAAACGTTTCAGACGGCGTTACTATTTCCATCATCACGCCAGGTGTTATTTTTTTTTACACACAACTCGTATTAAGGAACAGAATACTAACAAATAAAACCCTCTGTTTACTACGGAAAATAAATCTTTAGCTGTTCCAGAAAACCGTTTCTCGGATGAAAGATACCAATCACAAGATCGTGCCGTAATTTATGAATCAAATCCACCTTCCTTTCAGGTTATTATTTGTAAGTCATGATGAATTGTGATCCGTTATATTGTATTGAAAGCACAAACTCCGTTTCGAGGCAATTAAAAACATATAAAGCGTTCCCTTACAAAGGTTTTCTTGCGAGAAAAGCGCTTAAAGACCCGAACACTCGCGTCAGCCGGCCTTTTTAGCATTATGAACACGTTTATATTCGGAATAGAAGGAGATTTGATAAATGTGGGTTAGTTGGAAGCTGTATTACCATACAAACGTCGTTAACGGAGCTTAATCGCCTGGGACAAGCGAGAAGCTCGCGAACCAGGAAAATCTTACCTCCTAGTTTGTAGTGTAAATTATAAAATGAAGATGTGACACAATGAATGGCCACTAACAAAGGTAACCTTCTGCCTACAATTTGTTCACAATCACCAGATTTTGGGAATAAACGAGTTTTCTTTTTTGTTCGTAAATTATTGAACCTGCGCGCTCTGAATTACCAAGCAGCCTGATAAGTCTTTATTGATTGTATCTTTTAAACATATTTTTACTGTCTATAAATTTGTAGAAGCTTTTCTTCGCGGGCGATTTATTGTCTTTTCGGACATTTATTTAATCTTAACCAAGTCCCCGAGGAAAGTTCTGGAAACAGTCGTGGAAAAATGGTGACACATTAATTTCCTCCCTTTAAAGCTAAAGTTTAAAGTCAAAGGGCACGTAAAATGTTGAATCTTACGATGACGAAATTCGATTTTCATGGTTTTATACAGTTCATTTAGTGGGATACTATAAAAATGTATGTCTACACTTTTATGGAAGCGTTTTATTTTACCCGTGGGGTTAAAACAAATTTCTTTTGGTTCACAATAACAAAGGAATATAATAATAGTTTGCATTTGGATATTACTTCAGGTATATAATACACATCCGTATGATTGTATTTAATTTAGTCTTACGCCTTGCTGGGCTTTCAAATAGATTATAGACAAAATAAATGGGCTTCTACAAAGATTATAAGGACAAAATAAATGGGATTTTACTTAGATTATAAGAACAAAATAAATGGGCTTTTACCTAAATTATAAAGATAAAATAAATGAACTTTTTCATAGATTATAACGACAACATAAACGGGCTTTTACAAAGATTATAAAGACAAAGTAAATGGGCTTTTACCTAGATTATAAAAACAAAATAAATGGGCTTTTACATAGATTATAAGGACAAAATGAATGGGCTTTTACCTAGATTATAAAGACAAAATAAATGGGCTTTTACCTAGATTGTAAGGACAAAATGAATGGGCTTTTACCTAGATTATAAAGACAAAATAAATGGGCTTTTACATAGATTATAATGAAAAATAAATGGGATTTTACATAGATTATAAGGACAAATAATGTTACTCTGTGAGAAATAGTTAGGATGCAGGCGAATTCTCCACTTTATGTTTTTTTACTGTCGTACTTATTTCTGTCTGTATCTGTGATTTCTCCAATAAAAAATATTATTATAAAAATAATAATTACTATATATATATCTCAGTACGGTATTATCCCCGTTGGAATAATAAATTACACTGGGCTTAGCGAAACACTATGAAATGTGTGGGACTGCACTAACCTCCCCACATACCGGAATAAACGCTTATTATTATTATTAGTATTATATATATTCCTAGCGAGCTATAAAAAATTATAAAAACGTTAAACTAATAAACTAAGTATGGAACACATAACAGTAACCATAAATAAAATAGAAACTAAAGCGATACTATAAGACAAATCACTGAAACTACATTACATACGTTAATATAATTTGCATGATTTAGCAAATAAGTGGTACAGATTACGGTTAATTCTATAAATGGATTCAGTAAATACATGAATAGTACGCCGAAACAGATCATGCATCCTATTGGTTGGTGAGTGTGTCTAGTAATTGGTTGTGTATGTGTTGCAAAAGACTGTTTACATTAAGATGAAACTTTGTGTACTAGTGTTATTGTATCAAAAAAAAAAAAATAAACAAAATACAAAAAAAATCAAATCTTGAATCTTTATCTTTCACTTATTATTAACAATGTTTTTACATTACAGTACCGCAATTTTAAAATTTACATTGCAACTTGCTTGATGTTGTATTTTATTTTGTTGAAAAGTTTATTTTTATTAATTATTATTTTTTTTTGGTAAACTAATGTTTAAGACAAGATTTTTTATGCATAGCACAAAGGGTAACAATTATTTATAAGCAATAATTATTAGCCTGAAACACTCATCCACATTGAAAAATCTCCTAATAAAAGATACATGACGCCAACGGGACTTGAACACGTGTCCTTTCGATTTCCGGTCGACAGTTCTGACCACTGAGCTATGGCGGCTTATCTCTTATCCGCGAAATAATTCAATATATACTAGTGTTTCATTCAACAATTACTGCTTGTTACATTTTTTCACCTGAAACAACCAACTTTAATTATATGAGAAAGGCATTGTAAGTGCTAACTCTCTCACTAGATGGCGTCGAGACAAATTGTCTACATTTTTTGGTGAAAATTCTAGAACTTTGTCAAATATTAATTATTTTTTTTTTTTTGGTAAACTAATGCTTAGGACAAGATTTTTTATGCATAGCACAAAGGGTAACAATTATTTATAAGCAATAATTATTAGCCTGAAACACTCATCTACATTGAAAAATCTCCTGATAAAGATACATGACGCCAACGGGACTTGAACCCGTGTCCTTTCGATTTCCGGTCGACAGCTCTGACCACCGAGCTATGGCGACGCCAATGCCTTTTACAAATTACAATTACAAAATTACAAAATTACAATGCCTTTCTCATATAAATAAAGTTGGTTGTTTCAGGTGAAAAAATGTAACAAACAGTAATTGTTGAATGAAACACTAGTATATATTGAATTATTTCGCGGATAAGAGATAAGCCGCCATAGCTCAGTGGTCAGAGCTGTCGACCGGAAATCGAAAGGACACGAGTTCAAGTCCCGTTGACGTCATGTATCTTTTATCAGGAGCTTTTATTTTCATTCTTATTTCATTAGTAATATTGGGAAAAAAGAATCGATTGATTCATCAAACTGAAATAATCAATGTTTAAACTGTTATTACCTGAAGCGGTGCATTTAATATCATTCAAATCAAAGTTATATGACATTTAAATTACATTTATCATCACATTTTCATTACAATTATTAAATTTATCACAGATACCTATATAAAAACAGATTTTTTTGAAAACACAATTTACTAGACATTTTATTTTATTATAAGTGTCGTTATCGATTTTTTTTAATGGACTAGTGACATTAATACATAATCTTCTATTATTCTGACTCTTTGTTATGTAAATAATTACTTTTGTTTTATAAATAATTATTTTCCTAACTAAAGTTAGTAATGTTTCATATTACCCCAGGTAAATTGCAGTCAGTTCATTATAATTGACTGGCTATATACAGTTCCACCTTTTATCCGGGAATAGTTTAAGATTTGAACCACAGAGGGTTATTGGTCGTTCGGGTCACTTCTTGGGAACGCGCCGACAGGCCACGGCACGTTACTGACTGGTCACCAAAATATGGATTATTTATTAATAAAGTGTAACGGATCGGTGTGCTATTTAGCAGTATTATGTGATCGTTAAGTTTACAGCCGGTCGAGGAGTGACCGCGCTGATTTAATTGTCTTATCAGGAAATACAAGTTCGGAATTCCGATTATAATGGCGGGCGGTGAAACCGTCCTTGTAACATTCATATCCGCGGGATATTTAAGTCATCCGACTACGTTCGAGCTGCACAGCGGCTGAATAGACGACACATCGCACTACCGTATCTTCGTGTCCGCTTATTTGTGGAATTTGGGGACTCCACCGACCTCATGTCGAGGGTCCACGCGCACTCCAGCCAGAGGGAGGAAAGAGCTACAAGACCAGACGCTGATGCCATGAGGAGGGAGTTGGAGGACTCCTCAGGCCCGTGGAGTCTCCATCCCGTTCTAGGAACCCGAATCGTCGCATCGAGTGATCTTAGGTTCTAGATAGATAGCTCAAGTATAGAATTGGTCGACAGGTGTGTGTTTAAACCCAGGTATATTAATTAATAAATCTTTAATATCAATCCACATCTATTTTATTTAGTATGATTCCAAAGCTCTAAATTAATGTAAAAAACAGTGCCCGTCCCTGATGATGATTCTCAAACTCTACCACACAGTTCAGCATAAGTACTTTGTCTTCACTGGCATAGTTTGGCGTCCAAGTTTCCGTCACAGGAAATGAAGCTGTTAACTGTGCAAATTGATTCCATCTATGTACCATATCTTATATTACCTACAACGGGTATATTACCTACCCCACAATAGTAATCATTGCGCATAGCATCTTAACATGGCCCGACTTAAGTATCTGATTCACTTGATCGTGCCATATCTTCCTCGGGCGTCCACGATTTCTGCAACCATTCACATTTGCGTCATATATTCTCCTTACACTCCTTTCTTCGCTCATTCGCTCTATATGCCCAAACCATCTAAGCGTCCCTTTCTTAATCTTACTCATTATGCTTACATCAGCCTTGCGCTCTTTGCGGATCTCCACATGGATCTCACAATAAAGTTGTACGAATCCGAATTCATTAAACGATTATAACAGTTAATTTGAATGTTAACTAATTGTGTTTTTTGATAATAAAACATAACATTTTACGTGAGTACATTAACCAACTAAAATAAATTATGACGTACCTATATTTTTGTAGTGGAATGATTAATAGTATACTTCTTCCTCTAAATCGGTTACTCATATATAATCTAATTTATTTATTTATTGGACAATTTGTATAGCGCCGCTTTTGTGAGATATCACCTCAAGGGCGCTTTACAGTTGATGCAGGAATTACAAAAAATATAAATATTACAAAAATAAAGTGAAATTAAGTTAAAAAAATCAAGTACAGGTACAGGTGAAGATGGAGACTCTGCATCAAGAATCCTAGGTGGTAAGGAAACTGGACCAGCTGCTGTAGCGAAAGAGTCCACCGCGTCCACCAACAGTGCCAGCACGAGGTTCGTCATCCGTCCAGGTATGTAATGTCTGAAGTCTGTTGCTAATAAAGCGCTGACACAATATCCTCACATAGATACCAGACCTTGGCAGCACCGCTGTGACGTTGGACAATTCCATCATTCATCACCATGTAATCTTGTTCCTGGTGATTGTGTTAGTGGTACATTGTGCCCGCAATAAAAAGCGACAGTCGGGATAATAAATTACCCTGGGCTTAGCGAAACACTTCTTAGGGCCTTTAGAGTTTCCAAAAATTCCATTGAAACCATCTGGGGTACCTACAGTTACCGATCCTCGTCCCAAGTTTAACTTCAGCGAATTTCGAATATTTTTTAGCAGAATTTTCGATTATTAATTTTTAACACACTGCACTCTAATCACATTACCATAAAGTTCTGATTACATGTTGTTAAGTTTATTTGAAATGTTGATTGACTGATTTTAAAAATAATTTCAAAAAGATGTTGCCTCATTTCCCTTGAAAATACTAACAAATAACACAAAGCGGTTGGGGACGCGAGGACGCGTTTGGCTGCCACGAAGGGCGCTACAATGTATGTATAATATGAGCATTCGGATTTTTTTCGCAATAATCCATAATGTAAGGCGTCCTGTAATTTTTCAAATTAAAATCACCCTTAATTACTCAAATACTTTTAAAGTAGGAACATCATATGAAAATTATTCAGAAATTTTTTATAATAATTATTCTTTTAAATGTAATTAATGACTTAAGGGATGAGTTGCAGGAGAGAAAGAACTGTTTCTCTTACCAATATTTTAGACCAAAAAAGTAATAAAAAAAAAATTATGTATTACACCGATTCAAAAGAAACTGTTGTGGCCAAATTACACGAGGCAAACTCCACAATCTCAGACAGATCAATAAAATTGTTTGTGTTCAAGAAGTGGTTTTGATTTTTGATCAATTTTACCAAAAGTAATGAAAAATTTAACTTACTTTGGGAACACGTACACGCCCACAGTACAATTCTCTCAGTGTATCTCTTTATTTTAAAGTAAAAGCTTTCATAGAGAAAAATTAGTTTATTAACAATCTCTTCAAATGATTCGTAATCCGGTTAAAACGCTTAACCGGTCCATAACAAATGAAATGTTATATTTCCTGAATAACTTTAAGTAAAATACCGATCGTGCATGTTGGAACACGTGTTCCTAAAAATCCTAAGATTTTCGCATTTTATCATTATACTCGTATGTTATCAAAGAAAATGCAGGTACATGAACACGTTTTCCGATATATTAGTTTTCTAGGAATGGTCTGCAATCCTGTTTTCAACGGGATTACCAATAATTTGAAGAGGTTTTTAATATATCATTGAAGGAGCAGATAATACTAATAAATTTAAACGAAACATGAAACAGAAAAAGACAGAGAAAAAAAAAGAAAGCGGTTATATTGTTCATTCTGGAAATATGAGATGGTCTAATATGACGTTTAATAACTAGGTCTTAATGGTCAAGCGGTTAAGACGATGTCCCGGTAAGACATGAGATCCTTGGTTCGATTCCTGTTTGCGACCGTTATCTTTTTATTTTCTGTATTTATTAGTGTTATCTGCTTTTTCAATGATATATTTACTGATGGGTTAAACTTAAAAAAAAATTATGAAAGTTATTAATACTCATGTTTTTCGTAATTTTTAAGAAATACATATGAGAAACAATACATCAAAACTTGGTTATTCGTTCAATTAAATCATTCCAATTTTGTTTCTTATTGAATACTCTGACCAATGAAACCTCCGTGGAATCATAATAGAGCCTAAACGTGATCAAACATCAATCTCCCGGCTGTAAATAAGGCAAGTTGGATTCCCATGTACTCCCACACGCCCGCCTGGTAAAACTGAATAACAACTTTCATTAAATCTCGAATCAATCTGAATAAGGGACGGGTGGTATATTGAGAAACGTAGCTAACTTTGATGAAATCAATCATCTGTTTATAAAGCAAGAACAACTCTGTACCTGAGATGTATTACGCAAAGTCGCAACTAAAACAAGCTAGTTATGAATGGCAGAAGATACGAGTCTGCTTATCTTCTTTAACAAAAGTTTTGGAAATTGTTGATTAACGTCAGAATTTTGCTGTTAAAAAAGTGTAGGGTAAATTATAGGGAGTTTACATCTCCCGAAAATAATAACAACATTACTTTTACCTACATTTACGTGAGACTGGTATCACTGTAAGCCTGCGCACGGCAAATAATTCATTCTCTCTCCAGCGGTCTAGCCACCGGTTTAGCCCTAAATCTCCTCTAACGCACGCGATTTGTTTTGTTCATAAAATTATTGTAACGTGAGTTTTGTTAAATTAAAAACTAAATTGAAAATATCCGAATTTTCATTTTTACACACCGAGAGTAATCACGCAATCTTGGATTCTGCGGATTGGAGAACCACAGAATCATTCAGCCAACCGCCCATTTAAATTGACGATAATCACAATCCTCAAAAAAAGCAATTACGGTTAAAAAGTTACTACTATTGCCCTCTATGTTGTAAATCTTAAGATATAAGGTTTGAAGCTTGACTAAACCCTGCCGTCTTATCAATGTTTCACTGATTATATGATAAAGCAGTTTCTCTATTGATAAGGTAGAATACTACTGCAGGGCTTGCCTGTAAACACACTGTCAATGTTTTTGTTATTGTGTGACAGATCATTTTTTTATAAATATTGGTAGCTTCCTTAAAAATCAAACTCGGAACAAGGCAGTACTTTCAGAACTAGGGGAGCCGAGCCGTCCTTTATCTGTGTAGAAATGAAAAAAAAGTGAATGTCATCATGTATATTATCATATTTTGTAAATAAACTCAGACGAATATTTAAATCGGACTGTTTTTTTCTTTAGTGAAGTGACCTGAATTATTAACAGTATTCTTAATTTATTTGAATTAAAATTAGATTGTTAGATGAGTTATGAAAAATTAAGATCTCCAAGGTGTATGTGTGGTAAAATTGCGTATGATCGTGTTAGAAATAAAGAAATTTGTAAACAATGCAAGGCTGATGTAAGTTTGAATAGTCAGATGTACGATTTGATGGTGTGGGCATGTAGAGCGAATGAACGAAGACAGGAGCTGAAGAAGACGGGGTAGCCCGAAGAAGACATGGCATGATCAAGTAAACCAAATGCTTGAGTCGGACTATGTCAATAGTCAGTATAACAGAAGGGTGTGTATAAGACAATGTATGAATGTGAACATAGCCAGGAATGCGTGCCAGGACCGAGTTGTTTGGCCGTCCTCTCTGCTTACCCATGCTCGATAACAGCGTTATGGTTACGGTTATAAACCATCATTTTACAGTTTAAAAGAAAAAAGAAAAACGTATCGTTATTAAAGTTGAAAAATGACGAAATATATATCCAATTACAATATACATAAATATACAAAACGCTATATATTCATATCAACTAATGAACAAAAATGTCTCAGCGCTTATACAAAGGATAGCCATTCAATGAATACGTACGTGAACGATGTCCACTGGACCTAGTTCAGTGAAACCACGCACGTTGTCTCAAAAACGAATTAACTCGATTAATTCATTTAAGCATTAACATATTAATAAAATAAATTGGTTCTACATAAAGAATTCTACATTAAGCATTACGCTGGAATATATTAAATATTTCACATCTCTTACTCATGCACCAACAAATGAAATTAGTGTGTTTGCCAATATCCAGTCAATACTGACCTTTCAGTTTCATATTCTTCTCAAATTTTTTCAGATTCAACAGACTTCAGACGTTTGGATCTGATATATCCTAAGCTGATAAAATTAACCAAACCGCATTGGTAACTTTAAAATCACTGAACCTCTCAACACGTACGTAGCCCGGTACAGCTAAGGATGTGCACTTGGGAATATTCCTCTGTGACCTAATATAAATTCCCTAAAGACAGATTTTTTTTAAAAGTTTTTTTAAATTAATGTTTTATTGTTGATTAAACGATTATATTTAATGATAACGACGCTGAAATTAGTTTAACAATATCTCCCAAAACGGCGAAGTTACACGAAGAAACAAGAATTATTAAAATCAATTATAATACAGCAGACAGTTTCCTAGTACAATTTGAGTACTTTTTGAATATATCAGAACACGGGATCATGCACCTGCGTTTGCCCTACAAATATATAATGACGATATGCGAAAATATAATGATTTTTATGTTTGTTCCAAAAATATGAATATTTCAACGGCTGTCTTCCGTAGGTGCCATTTCTGAACTGAGCATTTTCTAATGAATATGATGCATTGTAAATATCATGAAATTTTGTAGAAGCAGAATTCCCTATTTATATGAATTTTTTTTATTAGATTCAATAATTTTACATGTTTTAAAACATTATGTGATAGTGAAGGTCTCACTGGGTGCATTACCCGGGGTGAGGCCCCATTTTACAAGTTAATCAGTTAATGGTATAAAATTTTCTAATGTTCCATATTTTAATTTTGTATTTGGAATGTTTTTTGTTTCCATAACTGTTTTATCAAGTAAAAGATTGTAGAATGCTTTTATTGCCTGGTATTTGTGGAGTATTTTAGCAAAGTTTTACCTTAGGAGTTTTTATGTTTTTTTTGCATGCTTGGTTAACTGGTCTATTAATGCTAGTTTGTGTTTGTTGAAATTTATTTTTTTGGTCAAAAATGTAATTTAGTTGAGTTTTGACAGCTTCCGTGGTCGAGGGGTAAAGCTCTCGACTAGGAATTTGGAGGTCACGGGTTCAAATCCAGGGGTGTGCAATTAAATTTTATTTGATTTTCTTGTATTATGTTCATTTAAAATAGTATAAGAAATATTTGCGGCACCTTCAAGTGTGGAATAAACTCTCAGTATAACCCTGGTATAAGACCACCATTCAGAATTGAAATGTCGCTTGAAATGGCTTAAGCCGTGTTTGGTGACCAGAACAGCAAATATTCCCCGTTTCGAGAATTTTCCTGGGAATTTTTCCTAAAAAAAATTTCCCATGAATTTATCCAACACTAGGTACAGCAAAGTACCGAGTATCTCTTCTAGTCTACAGAACTTTCCGAGGTAAATTTTAAAGTTTGGATTCGCCTTTGATACACGGCGGCGGCTCAAGGCGCCGGTACTGGGAAATACCGCGAGGGAACTTTTTAGACTGAAGAAGATTGATTGTAGCCGATGGCGTAAAATTCGGTTAATGGGGAAGTTTACCACGAAAATATTACCTGATTTAAGAGCTTTGGAAATTTGTTAACACAAGTTTAAAAACAAATCTATAGTGATGTAATACGCAGATGAGATAGTAACGCAATTTTCCCGTGGTCGGATTGTGAGCATTAGAAAATTTTTTGATATTTTTTAAAAATAAAAATCAAAAAGTTCAATACCGCCCTGAAGAAAGACCACCATTCACCAATGAAAAGTTATTTGAAATTTTTTATTTTTTTTATTTTAAAAGATTACAATAATGGTTATTTTCTAACTACCATACTACTCTCATGCCCGTATTATAGTAGTCGTAAAAGATTTTATTTAATGACAAAATAATGTTTTATGGAACAAATAATAAAACACAATGGAAAAGGAAAAGGTAATTTTTTTTAATACGAGTACATATTATTTTAGAAACCATATTAGAAATAAAAATTGAGCTGATTGATAAAAAGATATTTTTAAGTAAGATTAAAATACACGAAAAATTAAAGAATTTTTTTTTTCTTTAACACAGGCTAATCGTGGTACCTACTTATCTAGAAATGTACCTATTTACTCACATTGTCAAATTTTAATTTATAATATAAAAAAAATTATACAGTTAAAACTTTAAAAATGGCTAAAGCCATTTAATGACCTGACATGAAGAAACAAATATATCTTACCTTTCAACCTTTCTCTTCCCAATTTCCTTCTCTTTACATTCCCTTAAACCTCACAACACACATTTACTGAATAAAAAAAGTTTCTTGGTGTGTCCACAGTTTTCTATGGCATGCCATGACATTTCTTCTGTGTATTTACCTAGTCAAAATCTGTCTTGACATTATTCTTCGTGGAATTCTTTGCTCATGTATTCTTTCATTATGAAAAATTAATGTTGAAACTTTTCTTGAGACCAAGCGACCCGATGCGTCTGGAATAAAAAAAAAACTATATGTTCGTTAAATCTATTCAAGAAAATGGTCAAAAATTTCATATTTGCTAAGAGTGGTGATTTTGGATTACTCATATAGTAGTTTCTGTCATAAATCACCCCACAAATCCCATATTCCATATTATAATCCATCTATGTATGTATTATGTACTTTACTTATTTGATTAAATATAATTGCAAAACTACTCATCTCTACACAGGAATTCCCCAACGAGATGAGTAGCGGAGGAACAAAAAAAAATGTTGGAGCCCAATTTATTTATTTATTGCATCTCACTATACACAAATTACGTTTTTACTCATAAAAAATAACCTCACTAGAACTAGGCTTAAGAATCGAGATTAAAAATTTACAATTGAGTGAAGCAAACATAGAGTAATCATAAACATAAAGTAATACTACATATAAACAGAAAATATTTCAAAAAGAAAGAAAAAAAAACATGTATTTGATAAGTTACCAGATGGGTAATTTGACAGTTTATTGTAACAATATTTGAACCATAACTTCTTATTAATCTTTATTCCCAAGAAGAAACAAGTAGATAGTAAAAACAGCTAGAGTGACATACGAAGAAACAAGTAGATAATAAAGACAGCTAAAGAAATAAAATAAAGACAGCTAATTCGCAAGAAGAAACAAGTAGATAATAAAGACAGTTAAATGACAAGGATGAAAAAAGTAAAAGACAATCGTCTGTCAATACAAACGTCATAAACAACTTTTTAAATTTAATTAAGGAATTGGTAGACTTAATATGATTTGGAAGAATTAGTATTAGTATCATGGGTGATTTTTATAGCTTGTTTATTTCTGAAATTTTATTCGTTTTTTTGATTTGTTAGTTGATATTCGTCATGAAAATGATTTGATAGCCATTGCTATCAATGAAAATAAAATCTTATCTTTGAATGATATCACTTCCAGCCATAAAAAGGTATTCCTATTCAATTCAAATAAACCAGACAATAGCTTGTTCGAAAGTTACGTAGGTACGAACTTCAGTGTAGGCATTTCTTAAATTTCCCCGATCGAAGAAGTTTATCTTCGCCCCAGCAATTTGTAAACAAAAAGTAAATTATTCAACTTAACACATTTTTCATTCTGTCTTTTTTTAGTATCGGTCTTTTTGTGTTTATTTTTAAAGTTCAATTTGAACAAAAACTTTGGTAAATACAACGAAAAAGGGTTTAAGGATTTTCAAGACTAACCTTGGTTAAAATCAGGGATGGGAAAATTTTGTCGCCAAGAGCCTATCAATATTTTTGTTTATTTTGTGAATACGTACTTGTTTATTATGTCATAGATTTTCAAAACTAGCCTGCTGTATTTAGTCATACATCAAATATCATTCAGAACACGTTAGTAGATTTTTCCCCTAGATCGGATATGCTATCCTACCGGCTGCGCCAGTTTGCTGTGTTTCCAAGTTTTTTTACGAAGTCTCTGATAAAATAAAACTCTGGCTTCAACAAAATACCTGGACTTTTAAGGTGATAAACGGTTGGAATAATCTGGACCCTGACACTGAAGTTGCCACCTTATTCATTATCCTCTCAGTGTCCACAAAACTCGACAGCTAACACCATATAAGGGTAATCTAACAGACTACTACGAGTACCATCTATATCTTAAATTAATATCAGGGATATCACACTAACTTTTATTTCGATTGTGAAACCAGTATATTGGAATCTTTTTTCCCCAGATCGCGTCGGCATGTGATTTCACAATTGTTTGAGGATGTTTGTGAATATTTTTGGATATTGGGGGATTTTTTTATATGATTGTGAAGTGTATGTGTGAGGATGTTTGTGGATGTTAGGGGATTTTTGTATTTGATTGTGAATATATGTGGATGTGTGAAGATGTTTGTGAATGATTGTGAAATTTGTGGATGTTTGAGGATGATTGTGAATATATGCAAATGTGTGAGGACGTTTGTGGACGATTGTGAATATGTGTGGATGATTGTGAATACATGTGGATGTGTGAGGATGTTTGTGAATGATTGTGAAATTTGTGGATGTTTGAGGATGATTGTGAATATACGTGGATGTGGGAGGATGTTTGTGGATGATTGTGAATATTTGTGGATGTTTGAAGATGTTGGTGGATATTCATATATTTAATATTTAAGTTTATATTATCGTTTGACCATATTTTCTGCGTTTGGACAATATTTTCCACATTTGGGTATTATTTTATCCACATGTTGATCTGGATAACATTAACTAATACGAATGGATAATTTTTGTGGATTCATGTGAATTAAGAACATATTTAAAATAATTAAAAGTATATTTTTAGGCTGAATGTGCTCGTGGGCTGAACCAAATGACCTCGCGAGCATATAAGACCCTCGGGCCCGATGTACCTCACCCCTGGGTTAAAGGGTTAAGTTTTTCAATAGAAAATCAAGTAATATTTTAGCACCTTAATAACCAAAAATAGTAATCAATTTAGGCAGGCGCAGCAAAACAAAACCCAATTTTCATATGTATACGAGGGACCCAATAGGATACTTTAGTATCTATATCTATATCGAGAATTATAAGTAGGTATTGCTGATTTATAAAAATCCTGTTAAAAACGGGATAGCGTGTCTTGTCCTAACAAACGTCCTTATAATATTTGTTCATGTACCTGCGTTTGTCCTGATATTACACAATGATGAAATGCGACAATATTTGATTTTTTATGGACACGTGTTCCAACATCGGCAAAACACATTTTTTACTGACAGTTTATTAGGAAATCAGTCAATTCCTTCTTTAAATGTCTACTGTGCTGCTTTAACCAGAATTCGAATAATTTGAAGAGATTTTTAATAAATTTGCAGTAAGTGTGTCAGTAAGTTTTCTCGGTTTGGGTAAGTTTCGTAATGATATTACGAATTGTGAAAAAAATAGGTAGACCGTCTGGAAAATAGGTGTTTTCATGGCCGCCCCCACTCCTTTTGAGGTGCACAAGCAAAGAATGCCTGTAAGCAAGTACTTTAAATTTAAAGGCCTTGGAGAATAGAAGTGTTAAAGCAGGTACCCGATGGGAATGGGTACAGGAGTCGGACGAAAATAGCCGCCGTTCGTGAGTGCCTTGGTCGCTAATCGATCATCAATCTGTCATATAAAATTCTTGATATATATCCCCGATACCCAATATAAATTTTACTCTAGGCCACTCGAGGGAGCTTGCTTCAGAGCGTTAAATTTCATATTTTTCTTTCTCTATAATTTGATTTAAAGTAACGTAAAACTTTTTACTTGATTAGTTTATTATATACTAGCTGACATGTACCCGGCGTTGCTCGGAGACTTTTCTTTACTTTATATAAATATAATATGCATTTTTTTTACATCAAACCCAAACAGGAGGCCCTGAGGAAAATAATTTCCTTGAGGTCCTTTTTCATATAAGAAAAGGAAGGAGAGAAAGTTCTGGAAAGGTGGAAGGTATTAAGGTTGGATTAGGTTAGGGTAGATATATGAATATATCCCTCCAACTGCGGCGCAAGGAAATGAGTCGAGAGACCAGTTGGAGAGGTCAAAAGGTCTCCCCAAACCAGCCTATCCTGATCTGGCACGCCACGCAGCTGGTGGGCAGGCACATCCTGAACACACCTCACCCGATGAACCCGGCACCCCTGCTAAATCTCCAAACGTAGCGAATGTCTTGGGGTTACTAAAGGCAGAGTTGTTAATAATCCAATAAATGGTTCCCGGGGCGACAGTACCCAAACCCGCCTTCCAAATTGCATGTATTATATATGTAAGCCTTCCGGAAGAAGTTCTAAATGATAGTTGAAACAATATCAAAATCCGTTGCGTAGTTTAGAAGTACTAAACGCACAGGCAGACTTTGTTTTATACTATTTAGAGAAGCATTCGACTAAAGACATTATTTTGATGGATGGTATTTATACTAATTAGTTTATTTTTGCCCTGGATTAAGATTTTTAAAATATCGATTTAAATTAATTTCATTTAAATAATGTTTCACTGTCATCATAAAAAAAAATATTGTATTTTGTTCAAATTTCGGTTGTAACTCCATCCGTCAATCTGCCTGTAGCTTCATTTCAATGAAATCTAGAACTCGGATTTGCTTTAAGTGTAATTTAAAAAAAATGTTATTACCAATAATGTTTAAAGCAGAAAATTATTTAATGTATAAAAATTAGATTTTTTTTTTTAAAATAAATTAATTTTTATTTTAGGAATAATTCTGTATATATTATATATTATCATAATTTAATAAACTCTCAAATTCACGTGTACTTGCCTTGATAAAATTTCATAACGAAATGCGAAAATTTTAAGATTTTCTTGAACATGTGTTCTGACATCAGATTATCAGAAAACCTGTTAATTCATTCGTTACGGCTCGCAATCCCATTTTTTAACAGGATTACCAATAAAAATACTCATTTTTCTCTCTGTCTGATAACCTAACTTTTTTGTCATGTAAGAATTACATTAATAGTGTTACTAAAATGGAGAGGTGTATTAAAAATCACGACAAATCGTACAGAAAAGCTAGTTATGACAAGGTTTTTCTGATAATCTGACTTTTACATGAAATAAAACGGTTTCGTTCCATTTTATTCCAGTCCAATTGTAATTCCCTTGATTATCCTAATTAACTGAACTCAAACAATCCCAGCTTCCTAAATGCCTCTCTAAAGCCGAATGATCCCGTAATCCCCACACTGGACGTGATGAGCCGTTTGTCCTGGTAATACCCGGCCATAAGGACGGAAGGTTTTTGTCACTCCCCCATAAATCCGAACTATGCAATTCCCGAATCAATGGAACTGTTTCGCAAATGACATCGCTTTCTCACCGGAAAAACTGCTGTTCAAGAAAACTCGGACCGTATGGCGAGAAAATGATAGAAATTTGAGAGAATATATATTTTACTCTCAAGTATAGGAAAATTGAATATCTCTTTCAGCAATTTATCAAACTATCACGTTTCTGAGCATATGGGAACGAACGTTTTCCTTTGCGGGCGAAAAGACAAAGACGTTAAACCAAAAGAATTTGTTTGAAAAATAGTTTGTCACTGGTTCTAAAATTCTCACATAAAATAGTTTGCCACTGGTTCTAAAATTCTCAAATAAATTAGTTTGCTACTGGTTTTAAAATTCTTACTATTATCATAAAATAATTCACAACTATTTCTCTTGCAGAGCTCTCATTTTTTTTTGTTATTAAACTTAAAAAAATAATTTATTAATTTAATAATGAAGCTGAATATAATATTATTAAATCTAAATAAACATAAAACACAGAAAGATAAAGAAAATAAAAAAGGGTGATGGTCGCAACTGGTATAAGCCAAAATTTGTCATTAAGATGCTAAATGCTTGTAATAATTCTTTTCTACAAATAAAATAGTCATAAACAATTATTAATCTTTCACGTGTGGCAATAAACTTTTTGGGTATACATAATTACAATTAGAAAAAAATAACTTAACAACACTTAGGGGTTTAATAAAACTTACAAAAATAATTATTTACAGAGTTACAGTGTACAGGTAACATAGAAGAGGCACATTAACTTTTTCGGGGATGCGAGGGGGGTGGTTATAAAAAGGGGTTGAAAGTGGGTGTAGGGAAAGAAAATATTTTTAAAATGGAGATATTTTGATAAATTCAATTGATTATTTATTAAATTCGTTATATTTATTTTTAAAGCTTGTTTTTTTTCAAGAGCTTATGGGTTATTATAAACGTAGCCATATCGTATTTCTACGTAGTACATCTTCACTCGAAGGTTTAATAGGGTGACAGATTAAGCTATAAGTTCGAAGTGTTTTATAACTCCATATCGCTCGCAATATAATCCCGTACAGACCTGTCACACCTAAAAATATGATGTGCTATAAGTTTGATCCTTACGGCAGGATAAGGGGTCAGAACAACTTACCGTAATTACGCGGCTGTCATCTGTTAAGGTTACAGATCCCATACGAAGAAAAGATATCCCGCAGTAGTCCCCCAATTGATCTGACCGCCTCTCCTAAGGAAAATCTCAGCCCAACATGTAATACTTACATGCCACGCCCAATTTATGTGCGCATATTATAGCGTAATGTGTCTAAGGCTTTATGAAAATAGTGATCTTTCTATGTTTAAGTATGTTGCAAATTCTGAAAAATCTGCACTGTTTAGACACTTTAGACAATAATTGTATCTAAGTTTGTAGTCGCCAGAACGGCTTAAAATATTTTCCTAATCATTTGAATTGATCAAAATTCTACCCTGATTGTTATTACTATAGAAAGCGGTTTAAATATCTGTTTGAAACTTGAGGATGTAAAATTATCAACGAATAAGTTTGTATGCTAACCATGGTTTTTATTGAGTCTAATATTATGAGTACTACTAGTGAACCCCACAATGCTTTGCTAATGTATTTCTCGGGCGTCTCCGACATCTTGTACCATTCACCACTGTATCAATTTATTTATTGTTATCAAGTTTAATTTGTAGAACTCCATTTTAATTTTGATTTTTTATGTATTCAATAATATTGTTATTAGATTTATAAAAACGACATGATAATGTTTTCTTAATAGTTTAATAATGACGTGACTGCAGTTAGCTGATTTAAATGTGATATATTGTTTAGGTCTTGTAAACAAACTGAAAAGTAGGGAATAAATCTAAGTATTAAAAAGCTAATAGCAGTCATGTAATGTGGGGGAAATGATTTCAAAGTACCCCACAGAATAGAAAATCTATTCTCACAATTATTTTTTCAGTAAATCGGTTGAAAGTAATAAATCATTTTAGACATCATAAGTCGTCTCAACGCGGCCTAACCAAAGTTTGGCTTAAACCAAATAATAAAAAAACTAAAATACTCACAGAACTTAATAATAACATTATTAAATGTGATTTTTATTGAATTAAAAAAAAAATAAGACCAACGAATTGAACACAAAAACAATTAAGGCGATGCACTACGTCGTGTAATATTTTAAATTGAGCCGCTATCAATAACAACCCTTACGTAGATGGCGATAAGGTTTAAATTCCCGCTTAACACCATCCGCCTGTTTTGATTTATGCAAGAAAAAAACATAGCCAAAAGGTGTCTTTTATCTTATTTTGTGGATGTTCAGGCATAATTTATTTTTTTCGATCATTTTATAAATAATTTAATTTTCCACATTATACAATAAAATCATAACCGAAAATGGGTTCAAAAGTAGGAGATTTTGAACTTTAAAGCAGTTTTCATAGGCCTTATTCATTATTTTTTTCTGGGCTTATAAAAAGACTTATCTAAAAAATACTCAATTATTTCAAATGCCAAGATGTATTCTACTCGCAGTATTTAATTAAAGCATCTGAAATATTTCTAGGCGACCAAATTTTTTTTCAACACATGATTTTGCATTACTACGTATGGCATCGCCTTAATATACTCTTATTTAAATTTGAGAAGATCTAACATTCAGCAATAAGGGAGAGTCCAGCCAGATATTTTCAAGGTTATTCAAATTACGAAAACCTTCAGCTGTGTTTATTCTTCCGTTAGAAATGACATTTACATGTACGTTTCATCTATTTGTGTAAATTCTCATCCAAAAAAGCCAATCATTTCTGGCACTCACATCGCTTTCTCCATAAAATATGAATGTCAATGCGAACCATAAGCTCAAATCGACGGACGCTTTTACTAAGGTGGATGGAAACACCGTGGAGGTCGCTAGTTTTCTATTGAGTTTGGTATCATATATTGATTTTGGTCAAACTGAAAATAAAAACCAGAAAAACAAAAAGTCAACCAAAGTCATTGGTGATTTGGTTTCCATTCAAATCTGCATGGAATGCATTTCTAGTGTGCATCATTTTCCATTGAGTGGTCTATAAGAACCACGATTCTTTAAAAATATCGATAACTCTTTTGAATAAGTTCTGTCCATTATTAATGTCTGGTCCGCGGTTTTTGGAGCAGTCAAATATCCTTACTTGGCGGAAAATATAAAATATACGTAGGCACTTGAACGAGTGGTGTCTGAAAAAGTTCCAGAGGAGAAAAATATGAATTTATTGGCATGCCTAAATATTAAATATAATGGATATGAACGCACTGTATGTGTATAGTGATTCTTAGGTCGAGTAGGTTCTTGAATAAAGGGCCCTCGTATTTCGTTTGATGTGAATGTACGTGTATATTTAAATAAAAAACTTTATTTATTTAATAAACTGGTACAGACTTATAGCAGAGGAAATCTTCTATATAAATAAAGGGCAACATTCGTTGTGTGCCTTATAGATTAAAAAACTACTGCATAATCACTTTTATTTATATACACCTCCCGTCATCAGGATTAAATTTACACTCATTAAATGTACTTTTTAACAGTAACAGTGCGTAAATAGTAGTGAATGGTAGTAAGTTAGGAACAATATATTCTTCTTCCTCAGGCACCCCCGACTTCTTCTACCATTTGAAAAACTCTCTAAACACTCCTTGCACTAATAAGAACGAACTTTGAAATTCTCATCGTAGTTTTTGAGCCTATACACATACGAACATTGCCACTAATTTATATGGAAGATTGTTATAGTAAACCGTTAATGATATTATGTTGACTTTAATTCGACCCATATCTCGTTCCAGTGCAAAAATAATGTTTATGTCTTCCTTTATAATATATATAATAATATATCTAGTGATTATAATAGTATATACCTTTACTGTAATCTATTTTACTTGAAAAACATTTTATTTAATCTGCACTAATTTGTATTTTACCCACATTGCTTTGGTTGTGTTCAGTTATGTTTGGCATTTGACTCGGTATAAACAGATGCAAAATACTTAGAGAATATGTGTGCTATGTGTTCTCCATCATTTGCAGAAATGTCGTCAAGATGTATCAATTTAGGAATACAATTGGTTTTTCGTAATGATTTTGAGTATGACCAGAACACCTTTATGTTATCTTGCAGACCACTTTTGACAAAGTTGATGTATGATTTATAGCACTCACTTTGTATTTTTTTGGTCATTTTTCTTTAAATTAGAAAGTTCCTTATGATCCGACGGGTTACAAAATTTTTTTACCTTCAATTTTTTTTACCTTGTCTGTCTAAATTTGTTTCTAAAGAGTAATTAAAAGAAGAAGGTAAATCAATTGCTGATTAAACAGACATGGTATTGATCTTTTGATTAAGTTACACATTTTTTTTAAATTTTGGTACAACTGGGTGCCACAAAAGCAACGGGGCAGGCCTCGCGCGTATTTCCTTCTACACTGCGGTGGGAATATCTCTTTATTTATTTACATTTTTTTTTTACATTTTATTTACTCTTTAGAAACAAATTTAGACAAACAAGGTAAAAAAAATTTAAGGTAAAAAAATTTAGTAACCCGTCGGATCATAAGGAATTCTCTAATTTAAAGAAAAATTACCAAAAAAATACAAAGTGAGTGCTATAAATCATACATCAACTTTGTCAAAAGTGGTCTGCAAGATACCATAAAGGTGTTCTGGTCATACTCAAAATCATTACGAAAAACCAATTGTATTTACATAATCCACGTAGTCTTTGGAACTCGGTTAAGACAGTCATTGCTGATGTCCATGCACCAAATACAATCGACATAGCTCCGGAAATCTTCTCCAAGTTTTTTCTTGACAAAATTGAGTCAATACGAGCCCTAACAACCAACGCTCCACCACCGTATTTTACTAAATGCAATAGAGAAAACCTTTCTGCCTTCAAACCTACATCCCTCGAAGAAGTAAGGAAATTAATTCTTACTTCACCGAACAAGCAGTGTTCGCTCGACCCTATTCCAACGTGGCTACTGAAAAAGTGTTGCAATGAAATTGCTCCCTTTTTAGTTCATCTTTTCAATAAGCCACTTAGCACGGGTGACTTTCCAAAATCCCTTAAATCAGCTATCGTAACTCCATTATTAAAAAAACCACAACTGGACGCTGAAGATCTTTCAAATTACCGACCCGTTTCAAATCTGCCTTTTATATCAAAAATATTAGAAAAAATCGCTGCCTCACAGGTCATATGTCACTTAAATTCAAATGAATTATTAACTAAATACCAATCTGCATATAGACGGTTCCACTCTACAGAAACAGGGTTACTACGTGTTTTGTCGGACATAACTACTGCCATTGAGTCGGGTAAACTGGCACTACTTTCAGTCTTGGACATGAGTGCTGCATTTGACACAATTGACCATGACTTTCTTATTAAACGATTAGATGAATCATTTGGTTTAAACTGTGATGTTAAGAACTGGCTGACATCGTACCTGGCCAACCGTTTACAAGCCGTAAAAGTGGGAAAAAAACCAATCAAATTATGCAACCCTTTCATCTGGAGTACCCCAAGGGTCCGTTCTGGGCCCACTACTCTTCATCCTCTTCACAAATGATGTCGCTAAAATAATCGAATCATTTGGCCTTCTATCTCAGTGCTACGCTGATGACCAGCAAGTTTATTTTTACTGCTTACCAGAAGAAATAAACAGTCTAAAAATTCGTATAACTAAGTGTATAGAAGCAATTACTCGCTGGATGACCTCAAATAGATTGAAACTGAATCCTACAAAGACTGAGTTTCTGTGGACTGCTACAAGCAGACGTCAGCATAACATTGAAAACTCCCCAATAACCATTTCAGGAAGTGACATCACTCCAAAAACGTGCATCAAATTACTGGGTGTCAATCTGGATGCTAATTTTTCCCTTAAAACTCAGGTGAACAGAACTGTAAGCACGGGGTTCTTTCAATTAAGGCAAATTAAAGCAGTGCGGAGAAACCTGCCAACAGAGGCGACTAAATTGCTAGTCAATTCCTATGTTGTTTCACGTCTAGATTATTGCAACGGAATACATGCAAGTCTCCCCAAATGTCAAATCAACAAATTACAATCCGTTTTCAACGCCGCGGCAAGGCTTATCACCGGAGTATCTAAATACTCCCACATTTCAGAGCATCTCAAAAATCTGCACTGGCTCAAATGTCCTGAAAGAATCCAGTTCAAGGTATGCTGGATGGTATTTAAGTCACTTAACGGAATGGCTCGGGCTTACTTATCAGAATTGTGTATTCCTGAAGATTCCAACTCCCGACAGTCAACCCTTAGGTCAGCAACGTCATCAGCTATCGGAAGGTTGAAGGAACCAAAGCGCACACCAGATACTAAGTTCGGTGAGCGTGCTTTCGCCGTGTCAGGACCTAAAGCCTGGAATGGACTGCCACATGATTTGAGAATGATAGCAGACTCGACAGAATTTAGGTCTAAACTTAAAACGCACCTTTTCAGACAGTCGTATCCATAATTTCAGAAACCTCCACTTTCACAGTCGACGGCAATTTAAATTTACAAAATGTAAAAAATACTAAAAATAAAATAAAATAAATAGAAATAATAATTAAAAATAAATAAATAAAAATGATAACAACTAACAATTTGTAGGCTTCTTAAGACAGTTAAAATACAGTTAGACTAAAATAAAAACTATAGCAGACTTAAGGTCATGCGATGACCAGTGTTTTTTGATATAGTGTCCTCTGCGTGCAGTTTTATCTTCTATAAGCATAAACATTTTAATATAAGTGTGTTTGTCGGAAGTGACTTGCCAGGTAAGTATGTTTTGGTATCTTTTATAAATAACAAATGTAGATCCTAGGAAATAAATTGTACAGCGCTCTTGAGGTGATTTTTCACAAAAACGGCGCTCTACAAATTATCCAATTATTATTATTATTATTATTATTATTATAACTTATGGGAATGTCCAACCATTTGACAATTTAGACACACGGTAAGTCCCACAAAGTCGCGCACACCGCAAACGGTCCAGTTCACAAATACCCTTCCTTGTTGTACAAACGCATGATGAATGTTAGTGGGCACCGAGTACACTCTGTGGAAAGACGGTCCAGTTCAAGCTCCAGCCATATGACTCAGTTTGCACTTGGAAACACATTATTTAACGACATCAGCTTCAGAAATTCCGGAGAGTGCCTTCACCGGAAAGTTCACATCCGATAGCTCACGGGGCACAATAAAATATAACTCTTGGGTGCCCCCTTCCTGGAAGTCGGGCACTCAGTATGTTGGAGATGGTTACAATAGGAGCATTTAACAGCCGCTCTTGTTCCTGGCTTCTGGTAGGGTGGATAACAACTCCCTTATTTTATATATTTTTCGCGCCTGTTATTCTAACTCCTGACTGCGATGGCTTCACAATGTCCTTTATAATATTTGTGGTGACTTCGCTGTAATCGATCCCCGATAGTTTGGGAAAAAATATACATATGGTCTTGGCTTTCCTATCCTTTTCTCAGGGACACAAATTGCCTTTAAAGCTCTACAGGACGCTTTGGCCGAAAAGCCATCAAAGGTATCCAAAGAGCAGCAACTAAAAGTGTCTAAGAATATTATATGTCGAGTGTTCTCGGCTTTGTTGCCCAACTTTTACATGAGAAAGAAGAACTCAGAGGTAATTAAAACTCAGCCCTTGCTAACATCAAGGTCTTGCAGGCCGAGACAGGCCCGGTACGAGTAAGTGGTAGCGGCAATGATAATTTTTCTTTGTACCTTTTGCTAAAGAGAGGCTAGTCTCTATCACATCACCCATTCAACACATCACTGGATACAGATGTGACTCTAGCTGCTATTTTGTCCAACAGCTGCTTTGCGTAATTTTCAGACATAGTCTTCTCGGATTGCAAGACTTCGATGTCAGCAAGGGCTGAGTTTAAATTTCCTCTGAGTTCTTCTTTCTCATTTAAAAGTTGGGCAACGAAACCGAGAACACTCGTCATATTCTTAGACACTTTAAGCTGCTGCTCTTTGGACGCTTTTGATGGCTTTTCGGTCAATGTATCCTGTAGGGCTTTAAAGGCAATTTGTGTACCGGAGAGAATCTTGTGTCCTGACGGATTACTTGGGCCAGGGTCGATTTCAGTCTTAATCTCCTTGGATTCATCGGAGTGGGAGGTATTGGGGGAAGCATTGTTTATTGTTTCTTTACATTATATATTTTTAACGTTAGAATTTTTAACCTCACTAGGACTAGCCTGTGTGTGCATTATTAGGGCTTTTTTGACAGTTCTTTTTTTCTTTTCTTTTAATTATTGAATCACGAAAATGGGTAAATATCGTTTCTTAAAAAAAATCAGCTTATATTTGTTCACACGGGATTTCATAAATTCACAACACAATCGCAACATTCACATTTCATTGATATGGAAACATTTAATTGCACAACTTTCACGACGGCAGAGATCACCGTTAGATAGTTTTAATATTTCAAAATATTGTTGGTTTTTTATTCTTTTATAAATTAAAAAAAAAACATAATAGATTATTAACATTGTACTATTTTGAAATGATTTTTTAATCTTGACATAGTTGTATTTATTGTGTGGCTGTATTCACTTTTCGCTTAATTTAAAGAAAATTTATTTAAACGTACCAACATAAATTTTAATAAAGTTTTGATTAATAAAAAAGCCCCCAGTCAAAGTTTTCAATGAAACACTTTCATTAGCTTTTGTAAAAAAGCGTAGAATATATATTTTTGGGATAAAACAAAACGTTTTATTTGTTTTCATAAATAATTATTGAAATATATTATGATTACTTTCCGTGCTTTGTACAATATTCAGAATTTCCGTATAATTTTTAGTGTTTCTGGCAATTGCGAGCTGCCTGTTTTGAAATTCCTATTAATGATATTTAAAAATATGCCGAAAGGTTTTATGCGTTTTATAATTTCCTGAATTCTTTTAAAAATCTCTCTTCATTTGGCGTGAATTCATTAGTATCAGCCTGTTACTAGTCCGTAGTTCTCCCGATTCAAATGTTGCGGGTTTAATTACCGAGTAAAAATAATTATCAATAAAAAAATTCAATTATCGATTAAAAAAAAATAATCTTCGAATAAGTAAAATTAATTTACCTTTGCTGTTTTTTCACACATGAAAATAAAGTCTGGTATTTTTACACTTTCATGATTTCCACTTCATTTTACACCTCAGTGTTTGTTTTTGAAATGACCAAATGCTTATTTCTTACCGGGATATCATTTATCCAGTTCCTACCTCACCATCAAGTTGCTGAAAAAGTGTTTTGTGAAATTTGGAGCAATTGCAAAACGTACTGAATATTTGAGTGCATTGGTTTTGAAATCAGAAAAAAGGATTGTGACGACTTAGGAGTAAGTTTTTGATATTTTTCGTGTGCATAAGTTGACTATTTTGAAAGTGAATAATACTATCATTTTAAGTACTCGTTCTTTTTGTTGTGGCGATAATTAACTCGAGGTTTCGAGCTCACTATATTGTGATTGTGTTATGTACCCCTTCATATAGATATAGTGGTGAATGTTAGGTCATCTTGTTTTCCTTCCTTCCATACGTTATTCATTCACACCCATACCACCACCCATTCCAGCAAACACCAATTTATCTCGTTTCGTTAAAATTATTTACAGTTCACATTTTCGGTGCATCTGAAGCTGTAATTCGTAAGTAGTTTCGGATGCAACACACAGGATAGCCTTTTTTGTGATTACTGCACTAGAGTCCCATCTGCCTGAATCTAATGGAACTTTTAAAGATTTGGGAAGGGGAAGAAAATGGGAAAAAATGAAAAAAAAATCGGCGATAATGAGAGTATTTACTGCTTTGTTAAAAGACTTCCACTTTAAATGGTTTAAAATGGCTTAAATATGTTTGTAGTGTTGCATTCAATTTTATCGATACCCAGAAAATAAGCCAATATTGTCTGTGACATCAAAATAAGAAGACCCTAAAGCATTTTTTTGTCAGTTTTTATTTAAAATTAAAATTAATCAATATTTTTATTAAGTAAGCCTAATAAACATAAATGGTGTTATCTGATCTTATATTTAAGATAAATATCTATATCATATATATATATTATATATATATATATATATATATATATATATATATATATATATATATATATATATATTATATACAAATCATAATTACCTCAATCATAATAATGTACGTTTTATGTAACCACTTAACAGCTTTTAAGAAAAAATAAACCTTATTTTTTTGCAATGAGAAATTTTTTTTTTTTTACGGTTAAGTTTTGGCAGCCCTGATTTAAAAGATAAATAAATCTATGTAATTGTATTCATACATCTTTTAACATGTACCATCAGTTAAAGCCTCCCAACGGTCTCTCTTCTGACCACTTTTGGTACCTGAATAAATCACCTGAATATTCTAAAAGCGAGCATTTCATTATTTAGTATCTAAAAAAGACGGTCCGTCAAAAAAATATAAATTAAAAAAATATATTATCATGGTCACACAGATTCCACAGAAAATTATTGTTATTTAATATGGAAGATTATTTTTGACTTCCGGATTGATAACGCAAGGGAAAACTGAATTTATTCAACGTTTTTTATAATTATTTCTTTAATGCGTTAAATTTTGTTGAAATTCTTCCTTTTCATCTTAGAGAATCATCTTGTTTCAGGAAGTGACACTAATTATTTTTGAACAACGGGTGATATTGACGTAAAATTTTTTACCCGGAACATACTGCTTTTTTAAAGATACATTATTTTCCATTCAACAATTTTTAACACGATTAAAACGTTGTCCACCTCAGCCCAAGAGATGAATTTTAATTGATGAACTTGTGTTATTTCACAATTTATTAATCAACAATAATATATTGTATACTTGCGGCACGTTCCAGGTGGAAGATAATCTTAGTATCAGGTGTAAGACCACCGTTCAGAATTGAAACGTTGCTTGAAATGGCTTTAGCCGTGTTTGGTGACCATATCTGAATAGTCAGGTACTCCCCCAACTTTCCATTTCCCATCTTTTTCCCCACTCCACTATCTTCAACCTTACAACATACCTCTATTGGGGATGCCATAGTTGTACTGGGAGCAGATGGGATTCTTTTGCGGTATTCACATAAAAAAGAAATGCTTTGTGAGGAGAACTGAAAAAAACTTTTATTCTCATTATTTTGGTATTATGTAATGAAAAAAATATATTGTTTTGTGTTTAATTCGTAGAACTCCATTTAATTTAGTTCTTAAATTTAATAAAAAACAAATTTAATAACATAATTATTAATTTCTGCTATTTTTAACATTAATTAATAAAGTAAGGAAAAATATTTATTCCCCGCTTCTAAGTATGTTCACAAAACCTAAACAATATTACACATTTAAATAAATTAATAAGTGCTACATCATTATTAAACAATTAAGATAACATTAATGTGGTGAAAACAGACTTCAAAATACCCCCACAGAATATGAAATCTATTTTTACAATTATTTTATAAGTTTATCGGTTTAACCGGTAACAAATCATTTTAAATTGGGAGAGGGTAAAATAGAATCATATAAATAAGCCGTCTAAACGTGGCTAAAACCACAGTTTGAAAATAACAACAACCAAAAAATACTTGCAGAACTTAATAATTATACTATTCAATATGATTTCAATTAAATTAAATTTATATATATATATAAATATATTTATGGACTTTATTTTTTCAAAAAAATAATTACAGTAAAAATCTTGGAGTTGCCATAAAACCATTTAAACGATGACAGCGCACTCCATTTTTTGTACAATCTCTTCACAGACTGTATGTGTATGTTGCCAACTTTATGTTGAACTTTCCTCGAACAGAGTAGAAAAAGCTCTCGCCTAAAAAAACTAATACAGTAATGATATTTGTTCGGCAGCATTATTTCAATTCATGGCTGTAGTTTTAATAATGGTGTTAACAGTGCTATTATTTGTCTTCTTCGGTCGTGTCTTTTTCAAAAATCGGCAAATTTCAGGTATTCCAACCAATGAGGGAGAGGTAAAGCTCTCCACTATCAAGCTGGAGGACGCGGGATCAAATCCCGGAGTGCGCAAGTAAATTTTAGTAATTTGTGTTATTTCACGATTTACTAATTAAAAATAATATTTAGTTTACTTTAGTGGAAGATACTCTCAGTATCGCCCCGGTGTAAGACTTCTATTTAATATTAAAATTTTATTTCATTGATTATAAAATATTATTGTTCTGAATAGCCAGTTACTTCCCCACCTTCCGCTTTCCCATCTCCTTCCCCTCCCCACTACTTGCAATTGGGTATGCGATAGTTTCACTAGCTCCAGACGGATGGGACTCTTGAGCGGCTTCAAACTAAAAAAAACCTACCTACCTACTAATTTAATGAAACGCAAAAGGCTTTGTTTTTCCAGTAAAGTAAAGAATAAGCGAAGTTTAATATGCACGCATTCTTTTGTTTTTTTTAAAACCTTTTACGATGCATAAATGATTGTTTGTCACTTGTGTAAAATTTAAAACACGTTTATTGGTAAAAGAGGTGGATTATATAATTATCTACCCATTCGAAAGATTTCGATACCTTTAACTATGTAGTTTTGCATTGCTATCGGAGTGTTATTTACACGTTTGTTTTGCTTGTCCGTTTTGATTTTATCTACCTATTCTTACTGGTAAGTTAACTATTCACCGAGATAAGCGTGTGCAACTAAAGTATTACATTTTATTTCGAGGAGAAGAAAGCATGCATTACTTACAATCGTAACCTAAATCCGTAGTAATCCGTATTCGTAAAAAATCAAGGGATTACCTATAAAAATAGTTTAAAAAATATTATATTATTTGAGCTTCAGTACTCTTACAAATTATCTCTGCACTGGAATGAGATACGAAGTCTTATTAAATCAAACATTCCAGTGCAGAGTAATTAATATGTTTTTTTTTAAATATGTAAGTACAGGATTTTCCAATAAGAGGTGTTATTTTGAATAGCCCGTTATTTCGGTAGATGTTACGTTTGAAGCTGTCATTTTTTGACATTTCACAAGTAAAAACTACGCTATTAATACAAATGGAACGATACACGCTTCAACAACGCATTGAAATTATTAAAATTCACTTGAGTGAATCAAATGCAAATCATCTTGAGTGATGAGGCTCATTTCCACCTCGGTGGCTTCGTCAACAAGCAACATTGTCACATCTAGGGCTCGGAAAACTCAAGAGTTATTGTTGAAAAGCCTCTCTATCCTCAACGTGTGACTGTTTGGTGCGATTTATGGTCCGGCGGAGTCATTGGACCTTACTTTTTCGAAAATGAGGTTGGAGCAACAGTTACGGTGAATGGATTGCGCTATCGAGAGATGATTAATGATTTTTTATGGCCGTAATTGGATGGTATTGATCTGGACAACGTTTACTTTCAACAAGACGGCGCTACGTGCCACACAAGCAACGAAACCATTGATCTTTTACGATTGAATATCAAAATAACACCTCTTATTGGAAAACCCTGTATATGTGTTTTTCTACGAACCAAAAATAAAAATTCCTCAAGAGTCTCATCTGTGTATCTACTAAATGTATAATATTTTCAACAACCGAGAGATCACACATTTCAAGGTTTTTCGTAAATTCTAGTGTTTCGTGCACAAAATTTTGTGGTTGGATATTTAGCCTGTTGTATATGAGGGGATCAGGGGAGTGAGGAAAGAAGAACGACCTACTACAAAGAACAAGAGTATTGCTTTCTTGTATGAGAGAGACGCCAAGAAAGCAAGCCAATTAATTGTAAGTAGATAATGCAGATAGGACGCCATGGGTTTGACGAGCTTTATTAACTTGCGTGTACCTGCGCTTGTGACATGAATGACTCTGTATAACGCTCCAAAGTCTGCTAAAAATTATTTAGAAGATTCGCCGATTCAAAGACCACACCAATCTGGTAATAAGTATAGTTCAATCGATGTTTACCGACACAATCAGTGGCAATAAAAATTTTGTAACAGATCTATACATTTTTTAATGTGCTTATTTTATGCTTTTTATTAATTTTTCTATGTTTTGTAAAAGACCCAATTATCCAATCTGCCAAAATAAAAAAAATCTTTTTATATAATAATGTAGTAGTAATTTTCTGATATAAGGATTTTTTTCAAACATTTTTATGTCAGTTTTTATTTAAAATTAAAATAAACAATATTATCAGCTTATTAAGTTAAATTAAATGAATTTTCATTGTGTTATCGGTTCTAATATCTACGACAGTGTAAATGGGACACATTTGTTATAGTCCACTTAACGATTCAACTATGCGTTATTCTCATTAATATATCGAACAGTTAGAAATTGTCCTATTGAGTTTGACAGAAATTGAAACAATTAAAAAGTTTTTTTATTAGGTTATTTTTTGTTACATAATATTCTACATTAACTACAGTTTTCGCAATATACAATTTTGTGCAAAAAAGAAAAATCTTTCCGTAAGCTGTGCTTGTACTTAGGAAAGGAGCGACCGTTAGTAAAATAAATAAAAAAAAACTATCAAGTGAAGTGAAAAAATGAGTTTCTATCGAGGAAGGCTAAGTATACAGAAACACGAAAAATAACAGCAATATAAAAAATGTGTTAAAAAGTTTTAAGAACATCTGGTCAATCTATAACTACTACATTATTTTACAAGATTTATTTTTTTATTTTTGTAGATATAATTTTTGTGAAGCTATGATGCCGACAACGAGTCGCCACAGTTTTCATCAGTAGTACCAGTAAAAAATAATCATAAGAATAATATCAAAAGAATTTTTTTCTTCTTCTTATAGTTGAAAACTTAATAAAAAATATAAAATTTTATTTTATTTTCACCATAAAACCTTTACCATAATTTTCCAAGTTTTGTCGTCCTGAGATTTGGTGAGCGCGCGCAGCGGTATATGAGCCCTAAAGAAAACAATTTATAATATTTTGTGTGTGTTACCAAATTTTCCACTAAAAACCGGTTGTGAAATTCGAATAAATCTGAAAGTTGCACAATAGAACCACTCTCACATTTCGGTAGAATAAATCAATGTAATCCAAACATCTGGAAACTCAAATTGAAGCCAGTTATATTCGCTTCGGCAATCATAATAATATTCTGGGCGATTTACCTCGAAAAGTAAAGGAATTTGATCACACATTGATGATTTTCCCAACATTGTCGAATAAATACATACAAACCCGGAAAGTACCCTTTTATGGGTAAGTTCAGGATGGTGATTTTCCCACATTCTGTGAAGATTTTATGGTAATCATGGGACTTCTGCAATACAGGATGTTATAAGAATTTTTTTTTACATTAACTCCATACACACTTTTTCTCTTTTTGGGTCTTTTTGAAGAGAGGAAGGGGTCTTGAAAAGACTCATGTTATAGGAGGAAGAAAACACAGAGGCCGGCAAATAGTCCACAGCCGAGCTGTTGAACTCCAGAATGAGTCTTAGAAGTGACCATTTTCGTGTGACAAATGTCTACCGTGTACACATGTTGGGTTTTTTTATTTAGAGTTGTATTGAGTTGACTTTTGAGTTTTATTTAGAAACATTTTTTCTTTTTAACTTATTTTTACCAATCAATATTATTTAAGTATAATATATTATTGAAGAACAAAATAATATTAAAAATAATAATATTTTATATGTGTTACATTGATAAACTTTTAAATAACTTAAATAGAATTTTTTTTTCCTGAATATTCATTTAGACTTTTTTTTTAAGTCGATCGGTTTCCAATATAAATAAAAATTGGACATATTTATCCGAGACACTATCTAGGTTACAAATTTTTTTTATTAGAAATTTTGTTATCATTTAAAAGTAGCTGCCAAAAATTAGTTGCAAGAGGATATTGTTTTTTCTGAATTTGAAATATGATATCGACAAATATGACGTTTAATAAATATGTCCCAATGGTCGAGTGGCTTAAGCCGCCTGTTCCGGTAAGACAAGTGATAATAATAATAATAATAATAATAATTGGATAATTTGTAGAGCGCCGTTTTTGTGAAAAATCACCTCAAGGGCGCTGTACAATTTATTTCGTAGGATCTACATTTGTTATTTAGACCAACTGTGCCAGCACGAGGTTCGTCATACGTTCAGGCATGTGTCTGCCGCCAATATAGCGCTGACATGTGTCTGCTGCCAATAAAGATCGCTGACACAACATCCTCACATAGACAACAAATCTTGGCAGCACCGCTGTGACGCTCGACTAAGACAGAAGATGGAGACTCTGCTGCAAGAGTCCTAGGTAGCGAAGAAACTGTACCAGCTGCTGCAGGGAGAGAGACCACCCCGTCCACCAACTGTGCCAGCACGAGACTCGTCATCCGTTCAGGCATGTGTCCGCCGCTAATATAGCGCTGACATGTGTCTGCTGCCAATAAAGAGCGCCGACACAACATCCTCGGTTGAAAAGGTCCCGTAAATCCCGACACCACTTGACACTTGAGTCAGGTATAAAATCCTGTGTTCGACCCCCAGTTGTGACCGTTATCTTTTTATTTTGTGTCTTGTTTTATTATCCTTCAAAATTATTAAAAGAAAAGTTTGTTCTAATAAAACATGTATTTTATTTATTTAACGTTCATCAAAAATATTCTGCTTCTTAGTAAAATGTTCGCAACCAGCAGAATTTCTTCCGATCCACCAACTGAAAGAGTTTTTCCACAACATAATGACAAACAAACAAATATAACTCGTCACCTATGTTCTACACACCATTAAATTTGTCTTCTACTCTCCTCCTTTCATGACTGTAATAAACACCCATGGGATGAGTTTAATCTATCGAGAATAACAGGATACTAAATAATGTGGCAACCTCAAGGTCAGGGTCCAGATTATTCCAACCGCCTACTAGTTAAGATATCAGAGCCCATTGTAAATCTATCACAATAAAGTCAAAAGTGTTTGTCGAAGCTGGACTTTATTGACTAAGCGAGTTTGTGAGAAAACTGCGGAGATACAACATTGACCAATAAAAAAAACCTGCATTATCTAAAAGAAACTTCTAGCTCTGCAAAATTGGTTTCGCGACTTCTTTTTTAAATTAAGATCACCAGCTTTTTTCATTTGTGGAATAGAAAACTGCCAAAACATTGAGATTCTCTCGATAACAAGACAGTAAAATGTAATACCGATTATATTTTGTTATAAATTACGAAATAGATTCAAAATGTATTTATAATACTACTATTTTAAATATCAATATTAACCTTTATTCATAGTACGCATAGAGGACATGCGTCTCACCTGGAGTTTTCCTTTTCTAACCGGCAACTGCTTCTAAGCAACCCATAATATTTTTAAATTAGAATAGTGAATATAATGTGGGAAACAAAAGTCAGTGCTATTTTATTTATGTATTACTTCTGTATACGGACTATTATCCAACAATAACACGGTACAAATAATACAAACTGAAAAACAGTAGAAATGAACGAACAGAATTGTAGGTAGGTAGCTAAAAATTAGCTTCGCCTGAAACACTCATTCACATTGAAAAATCTCCTGATAAAAGATACATGACGCCAACGGGACTCGAACCCGTGTCCCTTCGATTTCCGGTCGACAGCTCTGACCACTGAGCTATGGATGCTATGGAGCTATGGACACGGGTTCGAGTCCCGTTGGCGTCATGTATCTTTTATCAGGAGATTTTTAAATGTGGATGAGTGTTTCAGGCGAATAATTATTGCTTGTAAAAATACTTGTTACCCTTTGTGCTATGCATAAAAAAATCTTGTCTTAAACATTAGTTTACCAAAAAAATAATAATTAAAAATTAGCTATTTACACCTGAATAAAGCAATGACAGATTGCACAAAAACATACAACAGATATTTGAACATGGTTTTGATGAAATACATTGTAATGAATCGAGCTGCATATATATATTGCGTGGTAACCGGATAAATCATCACAATGATAATTAATCACATCTTTAAAAAGTTATATTATATGGAAAGTGATGAAACAAAAACTTTATTAACTGGATTATGTAGGTTAAGTTAGGTTAGGTAAAAAAAATTTTTTTTTCATCGTTTCTAATGACTTTATATCACTTTTAAAAAGTGTGTTGAATTGTCACTGTGTTGAGTTATCATTGAACCATTCACCTACATTGAATTTGTTAATTAATTCTAGGTAGCTGGAGCCTTTCTAAGGGTTAATGCATAGATACTTTACGTAAGTACGTATGTTGTTGTTATGTTTATACATTCATACACGAATATAGTAACGAGGAAAACCATAATAGTAATATGAACGAGCAACTTCATTTTGCTGTGTGGGAAAGTTTTAACTTGCTTGAATTTATCAGACGTAATATCACTGTTTAATGTGAAACAGCGTATGTAACGAGTTTAAGTTAATTTACTATGGTTCCTTCAACCCTATATAAGAGCAGAAACGTATCGGAACCGCAACCTGCGTTTGATGATCGAATCAAGTATTTTCATTTCACATAGAATCAACCATAAGTGGAGCCATTTATTCCAGATACGTATAAAATTATATTATTTCGATGTTGGTTTGTGGTTTTCTTCGTCTAGAAGGAAGTTTTCTTCTCTTCTCGTCGAGGATTGAAGAGGAAGAAGTGAACATATGTATTAAAAATAATAATAACTGGCTGAGAAAGCGATTGGATGTCGTTTTGCAAATATGTTTTTCTCCATTTTATTGGGTTTAATCAAATATTATGTCAGAAATAATACTAATTTTGAATTTGTATTACTCGAATTATAATATATATATAATCTTAGGAGTAAGTATATCACAAGGCCTCCCAAGTACTTCAATATATTCCTAAATGTTACTTATGAATTCATGTACCATTTTTATAAGTCAGTAGTTGTTACTTCCGATCATCACGATTTATTAAAGACAATATACACAATTATAATTATTTAAATATTAATAACAGTTTATTAATGGAAACAGTTTTCCAGCTAGTTGTGAATGATGAATTTTTGGAGCAGGTTGATGAGTTTGTGTATTTGGGATGTTGGGAAAACGAGAGATGGGAAGGCTGACAAAGATATTGAAATAAGGGTAAATGCAGGTAACTCCATTAATGGAGGGCTGAAAGTAGTTGGCGCTAACGAAAAATTGTCCAAACAAGCGAAGTTAGCAGTGCACAATGGAGTGCTGGAACCTACCCTAATGTATGGCAGTGAGGCATGGAACTGACAGAGGAAGGATGAAAGTAGAATGAAAGCTATATAAAATCAGATCCCTGAGGCGTATGTGTGGTAAAACCATGTATGATTCTATGAGAAATGAGGAGATTCGCAAAGAATGCAAGGCTGATGTAAGCGTAATGAGTAAGGTTAAGATAGATGATTTGGGTATGTATAGCGAAAGGAGTGTAAGGAGAATATATGACGTAAATGTAAATGGTAGATAAAGTCGGGGACGTCCGAGGAACATGTCCAAGACTATCCTTTGTTTCAAGCTGGAACCAACCGTATGCATTCATAAAATTTCATTAAAATCAGTTGGGTGGTTTCGGAGATTAGATTTTTATATATTAAGATATATATTAAATAATTAATCAATTTACAGATTATAATAATATATGTTAATTAAGATAATCCATAAAAGTACTTTTCAATGCTTTTGTGTTTTTTAATGTATGTTTTTCTGGCGCTTGTGTTTAAAAGAGTGTTGAGCATGAGGATGAAGAATATCTAATGTTTATAAAATGTTTATGGTAATTTAATATTTCGGAATTAATCAAAAGAACCTACATTGGAATACGCTTCACCAATTTGGAATCCACAATATAAACTGTGCATTGATAGCATAGAACGTATTCAAAACACATTTATAAAATATTTTACCTCCAAATTCGGAAATTATTTTGAATGTACATTTCAATCATTGCAACAAAGGCGAGCAGTAGCTGATTTAACATTTATACATAGAATTTTAAACGATAACTTTACCTAACCACTGTCCCTAATTGATTTTAACACATCATTGAAACGTACACGACATGCAGCGATATTCCACACGCTTAATTACAAAACAAATTCAGAATCTAATTTGCAAATTTTCCGTGCTCTTGATACATTCAATGATATTTGTCTCTAACGTCAACATTTTTTCGGATTCATTGACCATATTTAAAAGGAGCATCAAGTCAATAATATAAACTGTTCAATACGCATAAATATACACACACTCACACAGATCACACGGTAATTACTTATCAATTCACGGAAATTTGAATGTTAAATAATATATGCAAATGAAGAAAAATTAAAATTAATATTTAATTAAGAAGATAGTTTCATCATTGTGGCATTTTTACACTGAATTTCTCTTTAATCGCTTTTAGTAGGTGTTTATCGTTTTCGATTGATCGAGCAAAAGTGGTGTTACATTTTTATGTTGGAAATATATATGTTGTAACAAAAAATATTGTTTTCAATAAAACTATCTACTGAGTTTTTACTAGGTATACATATACATAGTACATTTCAACCCCACAGACTGGCACTGGTGCCTTCATGATATCTCCAACCTTCCCACAGGCGTTTTGCACTAAGATGCTTAGAGATTTAATAGCTAAGCCTCCGGTTGGGTTTGAAAGTAAGGAGGGAATTCACTAGCCTCAGGCGCTGACCTACTATTGAGGCCATTGGGTTGGAAAGCTTGATAGCCCAGCTAGAACCAAAGCTGTTGTAGAACTTCGAACCGTAGGGCTCACCAGACACAAATATTTGTACTGTCCGTATCGGTAGTGTAACTTAAAAGGTTTTCATATGATAACTGACGGTGATATTGGATATCGTATTTGATATTATTATTTATTTATGAACGTTCTTTATAGCTCCTTTTACATGTGAATAATAACTATTCAAAAGATAGTTAATACTATTTAATAATTACAACTGAACTGCCTCAGTAACGACATTTTGAATTTGTTTAGATATGGAAAAGTATTTAAACTACGGGTAACTAAACCATTCCGATAAACCCAGCCATGCCATAAATTGTATTAAAAAATGTCAGTTTAATTAGGTGTATCAATATGTGATAAATCACGGGATATTATAATTCTAAATTTTAAAAAGACGATTAAATAATTTTATGTTACAATATTGCATTATAGGTAACAGCATACTTTACTACTTGAATGAATTATTCTTCACTCAGTCAGTTACAATTTTGCAAAGTTGAGTTCATAAAAGATTTTTTTTTAAATCTGTCGAATGTATTTATTGCATGTTTATTTCAACAAAATTCTTTTCAATTATTATTTTTTTGGTAAACTAATGTTTTAAGACAAGATTTTTTATGCATAGCACAAAGGGTAACAATTATTTTACAAGCAATAACTATTCGCCTGAAACACTCATCCACATTGAAAAATCTCCTGATAAAAGATACATGACGCCAACGGGACTCGAACCCGTGTCACTGAGCACACTGACACAGCTCTGTCCACTGAGCTATGGTGGCTTATCTCTTATCCGCGAAATAATTCAATATATATTAGTGTTTCATTCAACAATTACTGCTTCTTACATTTTTTAACCTGAAAACAATCAACTTTATTTTATATGAGAAAGGCATTGTAAGAGCTAACTCTCTCACTAGATGGCGTCGAGACAATTTGTCTACATTTTTAGGTGAAATACTTGAACTTGTCAAATATTAATTATTATTTTTTTGGTAAACTAATGTTTTAAGACAAGATTTTTTATGTATAGCACAAAGGGTAACAATTATTTTACAAGCAATAACTATTCACCTGAAACACTCATCCACATTGAAAAATCTCCTGATAAAAGATACATGACGCCAACGGGACTCGAACCCGTGTTTTCGAAAAATTCTTTTCTATATTAGAATTTTTATCTTCTCTTTTCAGAATTATATTGAATGAATTTTCACGAGTATTTGGTTCCTTAGAACTGGCAATATGACTAGCTATGTGCATATTGAAAAATTATTGCTTTGGATTGAAAAATTAGAATGATTAATACGTACCTAACTACTTCTATACATACTCTCACATTCGTCAGGGCTAGACTACGTTGTAACTAGAAAAAATTATGACATTGCATAAATTGTGTATTTTATTAAAACCTTTCTCAGAAATCATAATATTACTGATGTTTGTTTTGTGTAATCTGTCATAGCTTTAATTAGTTGTAGCTAATTTGTAGCTACGTACCTACAATTATCTTCGTTCATTGCTCCTGTTTTTCAATCGGTATTATATGCTTTATACTGGATTATTACAGGTGATATTATTACCTAACTATAGCCAAGAAAAAAAGCAAACCTTACCTACGTCATCACATAATAATAATGCACAAACATGATCAACTTAATTACTAGACACACAAGGACAAGATATACCATCCTTTGCAATTCGCTGAATTAAATTAATCCAAATAGCCGTACGCCGTAGATACTGCCACGTACGTCGCAAATCACAAAAAAGAAACAATTATTTCTCACTAGAGCTGATTGTCAATGACCGTTTTACTTCGAAAGTGTGAAAGTGAAAACAACGCGCAACCATGTCATATTTCGGTTCCATCCCACTAGGCCTACATGGAATCAGCGGCTCTCGGAGGCGGGCCTTATCTCTGCCTCACTAGCGTAATATTGTAATCCACGTGTGGCCGTATATGGCACACCCGTAGAATGAGTTATATAAAGACAACCAGTCCTAGTGAAATACGAAAATATGAATGCGTAATATATAAATTGTAAGGCTTATGCAATTTTTATCGGTTTATCTTATGTATTTTGTATCGGTTTATCTTTTTCTCCTTAACTGTTCATTTTTTTAGGAGAGGCCCACCCTCCCCTGCCTCATTGTAGGAACCGTCTCCGATGTTGGTCCAACTACTTGCTATCTAGCCCTTATGTAATTTATATTGTTAGGCAGTAAAAGGCAGAAATGCAGGAACAAAGAAATAATCGCTTAATGTCATTGTATTTAATCATGTAGGTACACGGAGAAAAATAATTAGTGTTAATTGATTAAAAATCTCTTCAAATTATTGGTAATCCGGATAAAAACACGATTGCAGGCCGTTTCCCGATAAACTTTTGCTAAATTCGTAATATATCTGAACACGTGTTCAAGTAGCTGCATTTGCCTTGATAATATCTAATAACGAAATGCTTACGTATTTGAATTTTTATGAGGTTCCGATGTCCTGATAACACATTCGCATTTTACTGATGCATTTCAATGTTTATTAGGAAACCTATCAATTCATTCGCTAAGGGCCAGCAATCACGTTTTTTTATCAGGAGGACGAATAATTTTAAGCGATTCTTAACAAAATTAACAGTATATGCTCCTAGTACCTACATAATTTTATTTTTATTTTTTAACTGCTCCCAATCGTCTGGATTCAATAAGACTATGACGTTCCCAATTGAGGTTTATCATGAGCGTGGAGGTAGCGGGGAGGGAAAGGAGATGGGGGAGGTGAATGTGGGGAAGTGCCTGGCAACATTTCGCTTATGAATTGTAAATATTGTAAGAATATTTGTGAAATTATTAAGGAATATTTTGTTACTTCAAAATTCGAGCATGATTTTTAAATGAAATTAATGAATTGCGTAATTAAAAACCGTTTATGGAATTTGGATAGTCTCGTTTGTTACAGTGAATTTATCTTACATTAAGCATGATAAGACATTAAAATTAATTCTAAATAATACAATTTAGATTTCTTTTTCATTTCTGATGCCTCCTCTTGTCAAAGATTAATACCAAATATCGTTTTAACAGTTTGCTTGACACAAGCATTTGAAAGCATTTATATCTACCAATCTTCAATTTTTCAGAGACTTCCCCTGTATCTTTACAAACCTGCTGGATTCACTTGTTTCTGTGTGGGTCCTTCATTTATAATTATTGTTTTTGGATGGATTCTCTCCCCCTTAGGGATGCAGCCAGTGTTGCCCGTGCACACATTAGGGAGGGTGTATTAGAGATTCAGAGGCGAGCGTGCGTGGCTGAATGGAATAGGGGAGGAAAAGGCATGAAAAGAGGTAGGCACTATGTTTTCAACGTGTTAAGTATACGTGTGTGCAGTGTTGTGTGGGAGAAATGATGGATTTATTCAATTTTCTCATATATTCATGTCTAAGTATAATAGCACCGTTGTGCGGTTCCTTTTCGAGGATATTTTGAATATTTTACAAAATAAGATTGGTAGTGTGCCGTAGTTGCCGATGATCTCAAGATTTACCGCAAAATTTCCACTGATTCTGATCATGTTAAGCTTCAAGAAGACCTTTACACACTAAATAGCTGGTGCATTCAAAACGATATGTTTTTAAATATTGAAAAATGTTACATTATTACACTCGTAACAGAAAACGAAAGGATTTTGCATATTCCATTAATAATGTACGATTAAATGCAGTCACCACTATAAGAGATCTAGGAATCACTCTTGATTCAAAGTTTATGTTTGAAGTACACATAAATGATATTATAAGTAAATCAATGAAAATGACTGGATTCATTCATAGAATATCGAAACCATTTAAATACCCCCAATCCATTATAACATTATACAACTCGTTGGTCAGAAGCAAATTGGAATATGGGAGTGTTATCTGGAACCCACATTATATAAAATATTCTAAAAGTATTGAATCTGTGCAAAAAAAATTCCTAAGACTGTTATCATATAAACTTGGATTAAATGCCTCACTCAAATCTTATGAAGAACGTCTACTAAACTTCAAATTTACGATATTGGAAAAAAGAAGACAATTTGCGGACTTAATATGTTTATATAAAATTATTCATGATAAACTTCTTACCACTAATTATCTGAGCAATATTCATATTAAAGTCCCTAATAGACATAATTTAAGGAGCCAAAATATATTCCATATTGATATATTTAATAACAATATTGCATATTTCAATCCACTATCTAGAATGTGTCGTCTGTACAATACAGTTGAATGTGACCTTATAGATATATTCGCAAACAGTCTCGCATATTTTAAAAAAACAAATCAACCATCTTCTACCATGATATGTTATGGAGAACAGTTAAGAGATATAATTGCTTTATTATTTTCTTTACTTTTCTTCCTTATCCTTTCTCTGTACATTTACTATATTTTAAATTTCATACTTAATATTCATGTTTTATATTTCTTTTTAATTATTAATATATTTGTATTTTTTTTCTTTCACTACTAGCATCTCCGCCTAATATCAACTAAACCTTGTTTACGCATGCTGTGAACATTTTTAATTGGGGTGATAATATCTGTGCACATTCCCACCGAAATAATATAAATGTAATAATTGTTAACACTCTGTAAATGTTTCAAACAATAAATAAATAAATAAATAAGTGTAAAATATGGATGCATTTTTTTTCACCGACAAACTGGTCGGGGAGTACTTTTCAAAATCTTACATTGAGCTATAAAAAGGTTTGAAGAAAACCCCTTCCATCAAATCTGTCAACATTTTCATTATTTTTAATAGCAAACATCAGATAAAATTCTTTAATAAGTTTACAGACTAGTATTCAATAATAACATAAAAAAATACACGAATTGAGAAACAATAGGGATGACAGGAGAGATGGAGCTTTCAAACTAACTACAAAAAACGTAAGTCAGGAAGATAATGATGTATGAACAAGGCTTTGATAGAATCCGTGATTTAAGCAATATTAAATATGAATATGAATGAGACAAGCAGTGTGTACCAAGACCGAGTAGTTGAGCGGTCCGTCCGCTCTTTCTACCTCTGCGAAGAAACGGCGTGATGGTAGTAAGCAATGTAGTTTCAATAGTTTTTTTGTTACATTGCAGACCTGCTAAGTATAAAAAAATATTAAATACAACCTAACTTATTTTTATCAACGATTCCACTGTATTTTATGTTCAACGTTTATATAAGTTACCAAATTCCAAATCTGAATTGACGACATGAATATTTTCAAAGTTACTAAGCACTACTAAGTGACCTAGATAGGATTTTTAAGTATTGCAAAGTTAAGTGTTAAGATATCAACGCTTCCAATTGTCACATTAAGGCATTCACTAGAAATAAACATGTAATTAAATACTCTTATTCACTCAAAAACGAACTTGTCATCTCTAAGACCTTGGCGTTTAAGAATTCAGTATCCGCATCCGATCGTAATTTTATATTTCGGAATTAATCAGAAGGACCTACATTGGAATACGCTTCAAAAATTTGGAATCCACAATATAAACTGTGCATTGATAGCATAGAACGTATTCAAAACACATTTATAAAATATTTTACCTCCAAATTCGGCAATTATTTTGAATGTACATTTCAATCATTGCAACAAAGGCGACAGTAGCTGATTTAACATTTATACATCGAATTTTAAACAATAACTTTACCAAAACACTGTCCCTAATTGATTTTAACACATTTTTGAAACGTACACGACATGCAGCGATATTCCACACGCTTAATTACAAAACAAATTCAGAATCTAATTTGCAAATTTTCCGTGCTCTTGATACATTCAATAATATTTGTCTCTAACATCGACATTTTTTCGGATTCATTGACCATATTTAAAAGGAGCATCATGTCAATAATATAAACTGTTCAATACGCATACATATACACACACTCACACAGATCACACGGTAATTACTAAATATACAAACCACTTAACAGACATTCCAAGGAAACATACCATAGGTACCCAGATTTAAAATAAAATCATTTCAATTTTTCTAAATTGTTTCAACATTCTTGAACCGTCAGGTACGTCCACAACGTGTATATTAATCTTTATAGTGTTTCAATCCAAAATAATATATTTTAAATATCGTGCACAATGCATATTATCTTGTGTTGCTTGATTAAGTGTCACAAACTGAAATAAGGAAAAATACAGCACCACACAGAATCGGCGGCATTCTACTGAATGAAGTACATCGATGAATTGACGTGCTCCGTGTTCGTTCGGATAAAGCAGATGAATTTGTCGAATTCGTGATCTAACCAAAAATTGAGACGGAAATAATAAAAATATATAATATCAATATCTGTGTTATAAACCAATCTGAATTATGTGAAAGGCATAATTATAAACTGTTTGGTTTTAAAATGAGAATGTGCATAATTCCTACCGGGATGTCATTTATCCATTTCTCACCTCTGCCTAGCAATCACCATAAAGTATTTGAAGTATATTTCGAGTACCTACATTTGAATTGAAAACAGAAGGATTGGAACTCCCTTGGAAGCAAGCTGTTAGTGTTTTTCATTTACAATCTCGTTGAAAAGTAAACAGAAGAAACTTGAAGCGCATAATATCGTTTAAGTACTCATTCGTTTTGTTGTTGAGATAAGTGTTGGCGGTGGAACTCAATATATGTCCATTTAATAGTGTTGAGTGCTCCTTCGCAGAGATAGAATTGTAAGTGTTGGCGGTGGAACTCATTATGTGTCTATGTGATAGTGTTGTGTGCTCCTTCGCAGTGATAAGTGTTGGCGGTGGAACTCGTTATATGTCTATGTGATAGTGTTGTGTGCTCCTTCGCAGTGATAAGTGTTGACGTTGAAAGTGTTGAGTGCTCTTTTGCAGAGATACAATTGTAAGTGATAAGTGTTGGCGGTGGAACTCATAATATTTCTATGTTATTGTGTTGTGTGCTCCTTCGAAGAGATACAGTTGTAAGTGATTGGTCATCCCGTTTTCCTTCCTTCCATACCCAGTTAATTTCTACACATACTATCACCCAATTCCAGCAAACACCATTTAATTTCGTCTCGTTTAAATTATTTAAAGTCCACATTTATGTTCAACTGAAGCTGTAATTCGTAAGCAGTTCGGTTGCAACAACTGTATTACGTGATAAATAAATTTATAAAATTCGTCATTATATAACTAAACCTACTTCTTAACTGGTTTAATTTTACTCTAATAATTACAGATGGAGATATCAGGTTCCGAAACCACTTCTCCGAAGGCAATCAATTATTGATGAAGTCAAAATAAGGTAGATTCTATTACGTGGGATAGTTCACCGGAGAGGTCCGTAGCCAGAAAATGGCTCGAATTATTCAAATCACTCACCTATATATTTACATACATTGGTGTAAAAAGCACTAGGTGCTATGTCTCAAAATTTTTGTTTTTATTTAGAGTATCGAAGATGGTGGCCGCACAACGCACTGGAGCTACTCCCAACTATAAAATTAATTATTAAGCAGTCAAAGGGTAAAAAGAAGTGCATGAAATCAATATTTTTAAAATTTATTAAAATATTGTATATTAAAATAAAATCACAAGTCGCTTATCTCAGAAAATTTCTGTGACGATGGTGCATACAAAAAATGCACGTAAACTAAATATTATATTGAAAATATAAACAACTACAAATATTAAAAAAATTAACACTAAAGTTATTCAAACTAAAATTACATCTTGGTAATACGTTTAAAGTTGGCAACAATAACTTTAAACTGACAGAATAAGTATTAAAAAGTACCACAATCATAGGGGTGACAATTTTGACAGTGACAAGAGGGATGCGGATCGAATGATATGAAAATACAAAACTTGCTGACATAAAATATAGTTATTTTATCAAAAATCTGGTTAAATTATTAGTTCTCCTATTAAAAACGGGACTGCAGATCTTTAACGAATGAACTAACAGAATTCTTAACAAACTATCAGTAAAACATGAATGCGTTATTAGGATGTCGTGACACGTGTTCATAAAAAATCTAATATCGTTGCATTTTGTCGATATATTTATCAGCATAAGCGCAACTGCATAAAGTAATAATATTCTGAATGTACTAATAATTTACTAGGAAATGGCATGCCATCACGTTTTTAACAGGATTTTAATAAATCGGCAATATTTTTTTTTCTGGGTGACTTCACCAGTCTACTCAAATCCACTAAACTCATCATAATTTGAAATAGGTGAATCTAGTTTACAATTTGGGTGCGACCGAAACCTCCTTGTCTCAATTCTCTGCCAGTATGTGAAGACCTATTGCCTTTGAGGTATAATTTGTCCCAGTGACTCGGGCTACCCTCTCAGGAGTAGGCGTGTCATTAGAGACCTTGCGGCTAGGAGCATCGTCCTCTTAATATCTCGCTTCGACCAGCTTTGACATGCCGGAATGTCCTCGACATGGGCCATTTAATTCTATTTTACAGGGTACGAATTGAAGGGTCCTGAATAATCACTTCTTGATTAATAATATCAAATGCCTGTGGCCATCAACTATTAACTATTCAAAATGGTGGCGGTTCGCTGGGAGGCTGTAGATGAATGTTTGAGGATGAAGATTATTTCATCGTACCTGTGTACATAATAAAATTTAGTTCAAAGATTAAAAATTTCGAAGATTCAATTGAAGCCGTAGAATAAAGAAGAAAATTAGAAGTACCTTCCATATTTAAATGCAATCTGACCTTGAACAAAAACCAGTTAGAATTTAATATTTAAAAAAACGCTTAACAATGACCTATACCCGCTACCAGAAGCCCAAAGTTTTTGAGTACAGAATTAAAGGACAAACATTATTTAGAGTCAATAGCGTTAAAGATATCGATATCATCTTTGATCCCAAACTAATGTTCTCGCACCACATAATGTCATAGCTCACTCCAGCATGCTACCAGGCCCGGCTCTATGCGGGGGCATTTGGAGCAGTCCGTTCCGGGCGTCGAATTTCCAAGGCGCCAAGGCCCTGATAATACCTAACCTAACACACCACCCTTCAGATTATCTTTCAAAATATTGATTCTCAACGATTGCTTTGAGATTTAATATGGATGTCCCCTGCGACAGGTAAAAAACTTTTTTTTTTAAATCAGCGCTATCTGTTGGACGTAAAAACAGCACAAGGATATTGTCTCTCTATCTGCACAAACAGAATCATCCATAGCAACGCGTGGCGGTGTACAGCTAGTCTTCTATCTAATTAAATAAAAGTGTAAATGTTTGTTTGTTCAAAATCTTAAATCTCCGAAAGTTCTTCATCGATTGCTTTGAAATTTTGACACAACGTTGCATTCGAATACGTGTATGTTTTTATTTATAAATATTATCTAGATATCACCTGTGACAGGTAAAAACATGTTTTTTTTAACAGCGCCATCTGTTGTACAAACATATTTTTTTACAAACAGCGCCATCTGTTGGACGTAAAAGAAACTTGCGTTACTGTTTCTTTATCTGCACAGGCAGACTTACAGCTAGTTTTTAATATAATTCATGACTATTGATAGCCCATTGCTCATTTGAATGCCATAGCTTGTAAGTGTCTAAAACCTCACACGTATTCGTTGCCACGACTTGTTAAAGATTCCATACGGCAGAACAGATACTCTAGCACAACATAGCATGACACGAGGAATGGTGCTTTTTAATGACATTTCCAAAACATTCAAATAGCTTTAAGAGTTTTTTGAATAATTATCTTCTCAGATGTTAAGAGTGTCAGAAAGAAAAGATTGTACTGTAACTGGATAAATAATCTGTCGTACATTAATTAAATTTAATTCTAGACCATTTGGAACGCATTCTATCTCTCTTACACTTATCTGAAATTATATACTGCCATTCTATTTGATTTTCGTTATGGTGCAAGACTACCGTTCGAATTGAAACGTTGGCTGAAATGGCTTTGGCCGTGTTTGATGACAAGATCCGAATAGCCAGGTACTCGCCCACTTCGTCTTTCCCATCTCCTTCTCCTCCATACTACCATCAGTCTCACAAAATACCTCAATTGGGAATGCCATAGTTTCACTGTCTCCAGACGGTTGGGACTCTTGTGCGGTTTCACAAATAAAAATTTATATATTTATTTATTTTATTTATTTATTTATTAGATACAAATAATTACATACATATTAAGGAAGCTTTGGCTGTCCAACTAGGAAATTTTCCCGTTTTAGGACAGCCAAATTGCCTGGTTTAGTTAACATTTGTACACGCTGCTGTTATGAATTATATTTTATAAGTAATGCTATATATATATATATATATATATATATATATATATATATATATATAGCATTACTTTTAAGTGTTTCTAAATATGAACTAAAACCCACATCCGAAGATTATAATCACTCGCAAAATTACAAAATATTTTTTTATCATGATTCTTTTCTTATGTATAAAAATTATTTATCATAATTTTTGCGCAGTAAATCATTTAAACTATTTACAGTTAACTTTCAAAAACTTTTTGATAAAAATAACTCTTCTTCTCTTTTTTTAATAAGAAGATATTTTTAGGATGTAATAGGTATATTAACAATTTTTAATTTAATTTTGAACAGTATAACTTATTGTATATTTTATTTATTTTTTTGAGGAACATAAACAGTCTTAGTAATACAATATACATAAGAGGATAACAAAAAAACAGACCAATTATTAATGTTCACAGATAGATATTCAGAAACATAAAACTAACCTGTAACTAGAATATTTAATAAAAATAGAAAAAAAAAACAGAATAAAGCAGCAAATAAGAAAAATAATAATACGAATGTAAATTCAACAAACGATAAACCTATAATATGCCTACCATAAACAGCAATAAATAAAAGTGATTAAAACTATACAATAGACTTGGGTTGGAACGGGAAAGGGGAGGAGATGGATAAGTAAAAGTTACCACGCCAGTAATATTAAAATATTAGGTACAATACAATTCAACAGTCGTGAATATGAGTTAGAATGTGATACAATGAAATTCCGTAGTGATAGTAACTAGCAGTGAATATGTCAGCACGAGTTTTTTTTTTTTTTTTTTTTATAGTGAAGACTCACAAGAGTCCCAACTGCTCCCGTCTGGAGCCAGTGAGACTATGGCATCCCCAATTGGGGGATGTTGTGAGGCTGAAGGTAAGTGGGGAAGGGAAAGAGGAAGGTGGGGAAGTACCTGGCTATTCAGATCTAGTCACTAAACACGGCTAAAGCCATTTGGAGCAACGTTTCAATTCTGAATGGTGGTCTTACACCAGGGCGATACTGGTAGTATCTTCCACGAGTGTCTATATTTGCAAATTTATTATTATAGTAGTTACATGCCCTTTGCATAAATTCATTCTGATTGGAATTGGTAAAAAAATAAAAATTATTGAATAAATACCGACAACAAGGCCAACCTGAATACATAATGATTATTATACAAATTTTGTATTATAACATAATAATTATTATTTTTCATTGACCGACACTGCCATCTATGAAATTTCGGTAAAACCTAAGGCAAAAGATCTATATAATTGTAGCGGATCTAAGGCCATGTATTTTTATAATGGTATCACTTGCCAAGGCGCCTACTAGGCAGAGCAACTTATGTGGAATGATCGATACAATCGATTGAAGAAAAAACACAATCTATTGACGACAAGTTTTGTAATTGGGCTCGCTTTGTTTTATATTGTGTTGAGCTTTAAAATTAATAATAAATCACATTAAAAAATATATTTAAATTTCCAAGGAGTAAATTTAATATATTTTCACTTCTTCAGTAATCGCAAATTCACATTGTGGCGTCATTTTACTTTATTGAAAATTGAATGCTTTTAATTAAAAATAATCAACATTTTTGAAAAGCAATGGTTTATTCGTTAGGATATACTTATACTGTATATAGTTGTTTAAAAAATCGTTGGTTTCTGAACATGTTGAATATTTTGATAATTTTTTTTAATTATTGAAGACAATTTTCGAACGAACCAAAAAAAGGTGGCTTGAACGCTGCTCTACCAAATGACCTAATCCGACTCAGATTTCAATGTTTACTTTATAAATAATAATAATAATACTTGGATGACTTGTATAGCGCCGTTTTTGTGCAAAAACACCTCAAGGGCGCACCAACATTATCTTTATTTTCAGTCAATAATGCTATGTATGTGTGTATTTATGTAATATATTTTATTTTCATAACATTTAAAATTAGATCTAATTAAAAAAAAGGAAGTTTTTATCGGATCTGCGGGATTCGTTGATTGTCCGGTAATACAAGTATGACTATCTTGACGACCACATTGACCGGAGGCGTGGCGTCCTCTGTAATCCGGCTTCTCGGAGGTGGGGTTCGGTGGATGGCCGCGGCCAAGAGTGTTACCTCGCTTCTTCTTGAGATTTGACCTGTCTCGCTTAATAACCCGGTTCACGCTGTTCTTCGACGGACAAAACTTGAACATTTCATGACGCGAAACGAAAAACAGACTAACTCATACCCTGGGTCAAGTATGAGCTATATCTGCTTAAACTTTCCGGACATGATCTTTCAAGCAATGCTGATTGCATTTCCGATCCAAGGCGCGATGAACGGATCTATAACCGAGGTTGTGGTTCCTCTAGAAAAAAAGTTGGAAGATACATCTCGAAGCAAACGTAGGTCGGACCCGAATCTTTTTACTCCGGTTTGGCATTGTTATTTTTGGTCTGCGCACTCATTACCTCAGTTGTGAATCACAACAAAACGTATGGAAAAATTACATTAATTATAGCTTAATTAATTCTCCATTCGCACAGTTAGTGTCAATATCGGGCGGGATTCGTGTTTTAATCAATGAAAAATAATTTATACTCTTCAAAGTATTTGAGTGAGAATTCTTTGTGGAAGAAAGGTCCATTTGCACACATCCACAATACTCAGAACAAGTGACTGATGTGTGCGAATGAACCAATTTATTCGTTACACTTTTGGATATGGGTTACAAGATAATAAAGTGAATGAATCTGCGCTTATATAAGTATTCTTGATTTCATTCCATATAGCTCGCAAACCAAATTATAATATTACAATGAAGCACGCTATTATTGTTACAACTCCAACACGGAATCACAACTGTATTCTCCCATCCTCCGTATACAGATTTTCGGTAATGATTATAAGGATGATGTTAATATCGGCAAGCAGAACAACAAATCTTAAAAATAATTAATTTATTTTACTATTTCTATCGACTTTTTGCATTTTAGAGTATTTTTTTATTATGATGATATGCTCAATCTTTCATGTAAAAGCCCAGCTGGGCGTGAAAACAAGATAAATAAATAATTTCTGATTTATTTGAAGAAACCCATATTTATTTTTACAGCCTACATACTACAGATAGTGGAGGGGTAAAACTTTAGACTAGCAATCCGAAGGTCGCAGGTTCAAATCACGTCGTGCGCAAGTAAATATAATTATATGAATTTATTTTATCACTCAATTTTTTACTTAAAAATAATAAAGTATACTTGCTGCACGTTCCAGAGTGGAAGATCCTTTCAGTATCGTCCAGGTGTTAGACCAAAATTCAAAATTGAAATTTTGTTTGAAATTACTTTAGCCATGTTTGGTGACCAGATCTGTATAGATATATCTCATATTCCTCTTCCCCATCTAATTCCCCCCCCCAAAATGTACATTATAGTTACACCCCATCGGAGGATGCCATAGTCTCACTGGCTCCAGACGGTTGGAAGCAGTTGGGACTCTTCTGCTGTTTTCACATAAAAAAATATATATCTATAAATATTTAGTAACTGGAAATTCTTCTTTCGTATGGGATCATATAGGTCAACATATTGAATAATATAGTAAATTTGTGCACGTATATATATAGTAGTTTACACACGTAAGTGTGCTTTAGAATTTTGAATAGATTGTGATTTGATTTCCGGGAAATTTCTACGAAAATGAATTCGTGTAAACGTAATTTTATTGAAATTTGGATTTGAAAGTGCGACTACGTTGTACTATAATATTAACATTAGAGTGATGTATTTTAAGATATTATATTTACAGTGGATTACCAAAACCTGTTCAGTGATATGAGTCGTGTAATTTCTATACCCGCTATATCAACTTTCATTGATTTGGAGAAAACCGCAAAAAACTGTCACATATCTAGCGTACATAAGTAATTGCATTACAATTTTTTATATAATGAATTGGAGTAATAAAATTTCGAAAAGTATTTATTTTTCTATATATATCTAGCAATAATTAAGTAACTAGCAGTTAAAAACCCGCTCCGCGGGTTTTTTTCTGCTAGGCCCTGCGGGCGGCACTTAGTTGGGCTTCGCCCAGTTTAAGTGATACTAACAACAGTTACATTTAATAGGTAGATATTAGGTCATTCACAGAGAGAGGGTGAGTATATATTGTTAAAAAACGGAACAGGAAGGCGTTTAGGCATAATAATAATGACAGTTGTTCAGGTAAAACTTTACCTTTCCCGAATAATTGCCTAAATGGCTAAAGGTAAATTAATATAGGTAAATATTCGGAATCGCTGGTCACGGAAAATAGGAAATATTTTTAAATAATACCTTCTGATTTACCTTAATTACTATAAAAGGAATCGAACAGCATTTGGGAAAATTTTAATTTTAGCTTTTTAATTTTTAATTACGTAAAATGAAAATTCGCTTTCGCTGTATGGGATGACAGCCTGAAAAATTTCTGTTGATAACATTTTCTTTTGTCGGTATTCCTGAAATGAGCGGCTAGAGACAATTGAAAAACGTAAATTAAAAAAATATAATGTAATACAATATTCCGGCAAAATAGTGCCTACTTAGCACAAATGATTTATTTAACTATTATTTTATTTAACCTCACCTATAATAACCTAACCTAACCTATAATAATCCAGCCTAACCTATAATAATCCAACCTAACCTATGTCCTAACCTAACCTAAAATAATCCAACCTAACCTATAATAATCTAACCTTACCTAAGCTTACCTCACCTATAATAATCCAACCTAACCTAACCTATATCCTAACCTAACCTATAATAATCCAATCAAGCCTAACCTAACCTAACCGAACCAATCCTAACCTAACCTATCCTAACCTAACCTAACCTAACCTATACAAATCCAACCTAACCTATAATAACCCAACCTAACCTAACCCATAATAACCCAAACTAACGTTACCTAACCTAACATAACCTGACTTATCCTAACCCATAATAATCCAACTTAATCTAACCATACCTATAAACTAACTTGAACTATACTAATCCAACCTAATCTAACCTAATCTAGCATAACCCAACCTAACCTATCCTAACCTATAATAACTTTTTTTTAAATATTTCCTTACTTGTAAAAGAAACCAAAATACCAAAATAATATTTGCATAGAGTAAATTATGGTAAAAATTCTAGACACTCATATCAGGAATACCAAAAAAAGAAAATGTCATCAATAGAAATTACTCCGGCTGTCATCCAATACAACGAAAGCAAATTTTAATTTTACGTGAATAATCACGTAAAACAAATAAAAAATAATTAATTAATTAATAATTAATAATTAATTAATTCACGTAATTAAAATGCTAAAATTCAAAAATTACCGAATGCATTCAGATTCCTTCTATATTAATTAAGGTAAATCCGAAGGTTTTACTTAAAAATATTTCGTATTATCCTTGTCCAGCGTTTCCGAATAATACCTTAATATATATTATATAAATATTTATACCTGGCAAAATGATTGTTTTATTATACATATAAGTACATGTCAGATTAGAGATTTGTTGGCTAATTTTACAATCAACGAAGCGTTTCTATCTTCCGATTGTCTTTCATGTTATTTTATTGGGTTGGCAGTGCCTATACTTTCGCGTATATCATATCGGTGTTCTGTCAAAATAATGCGAAATTATTATTTACGTAAATAATATTAAATATCAATATTTTTCAAAATCGTACATGCAAAGAGTTGTTGTTTATTGTCATTAAGTTGAATCAAATGTTTGTTTTAGAAACGATGCCATTGCAAAGTTTAAATAAACTTCCAGAAGAAATCTTTTTATTTTGCATATTTAAATATTCGCGCCAGCCCCTCGGTTCGTTCTTTCACCGCCAGAGGAGCGCCCTGTCGGCTATCTTTGACGCGGTGCGTATCGGCCATGTTGAATGAACGCGTGCTTTTTTCGTCAAACGTCAAACGTAATCACGTAATTGTGGATAATTTTCACTGTAATGTAATTAATCCAATGGATCATGAACTTTCTAAAACATATTTTCTTCGATATTATCCAAAAATTGTATGAGCAGAAACGATATTTTTGAATAAATATCGTATTACATGTGGCGATTCTATTTTAGTATGAAATCGTGTCTTAATCTTTAAAGTCTTATTTAAACACAATTTGAATTTGACCAATCACAGGGCCTACACCGTCCAGACGCTGGAGTATTAATAATATCAGATTTCGATAAATAAAATGGATAAAGCGGATTTCGATACTCACTTCGTGATATAGAGGCTTTTGAAAGTCAACTGAGCCGACATGGCGGGTTTAGAAACACACGCGTAGATCATTTTGACACACGAGCGTAGCGCCAGAGCGGCGGCCATATTGTATTTTGGCAACATAACTGCTTGTGATTGATTGAATCCGATATAGCGCGTTTTGATAGTAACTTTCTGTATGATATAGCGGATTTGGTTTCTTACTCGCAGTTTTAACATGGTTTTTGGTCGTGATAAGGAGGGTTTTGAAACTCAATTTTAGGCTCCTCTTGTTGCTCGCAAAAATGTGAACAAGATGTCATACTCAGATCATTTTGTCAAAAAATCGGATATAGCGGGTATAGAAATTATAGGATTCATATTTTCCTATTTAGATTATGAGCAAATTAGCCATGTTTAGAAATATTTACGTTTGCAGGCACAAACAACTGTGACGAATCAAATTTCGTCACTATTGTATTATTTAAATTAATAAGTGCGTCCAAAGACAAAGAAAGTGTTGACAGACGCGGGTCGCAAAGACAAGAGGAGGAGAAGGGAGAGAAGGTAGTGCCACGGGACCTACGAGTACATAGAGGACAGACAGTCAAGACCCGAGAGTGAAGAGAGTCATGGCCGGTAGTGGTGGTGGAACACGAAGTACAATGGATGAAGAAGTCGCAGTCGAGTTCGAGATATGCGAAGAAAGTGCGGTGACCAGACTGGATGAGAGCGGCTGAACTGTAGAAGCTGCCAGACGAAGCGGACCTCAGTCTTACTAAGGCGCACGCAGTGATTATAAGGTAGAATTAGTTTCAGTGAACAATATTGTGCATTTAATTAACAAAGACAATGAGATCAATGGAGAAGAAACTCCGAACATTATGACAACTATTTAAGATTTAGATAAAAGTAGATCTAGGTATATTTAAGATTTTGCATTAAAACTTGGCCAAACTTCATTAAAATCCATACACATATTTAATTAGATCTTTATAATTAAATACATTGCCCTCGTCCCAACCCAAGCGACCCAAATTGGTGAAATGGCAGAGTGCAGAAAGTGCACGACTGAAGAGGTAAAGGACAATCTACATAAGAGGTAAGGTAGTATCTACTTAACGGAGACAAAACGGATATGTAAAACAACGCATTACGATCACAGTACTTTTTCCTTCTAATTAAATCTTTTGTTTAATGTTGGGGAAACAATAACCAACATACCAGCCATAGGTCACCTCAAGTGGATCACACGGTTTGGTACTTAGCAGGGGTCCCCGAGTTCATGAGGTGAGGTTTGTCTAGGTCTTGGCGATGGATGCGTTTGCTCATCTACATTGTGGCGTGGCGTGGTGAGACTGGTTGAGGGAGACCTTTTGACCTCTCCAGCCAGACTCTCTCTCGACCCATGGCCTTGCACCGCATTGGGAGAGATGGATTCATGCCACTGTCACTCCTGGACACATTGACCCACAGATTCCTACCCACCCCTCATACCATTTTCCTTCCCAGAATTTTATTTCCTTGCTTTCTCCAAAAAGACCCACCATACTGCATCTTTAAAGATGACATGGCCCTGAGGGTTTTTTTGTCCTTAGGGACTCTTAGGGAAAAAAACGCACAAGAGGCCAAACTATCTGGGGCTATTGGAATTATGTGTATTATATTGTTATTTATGAAAAATATTTCATACATTCGTTGAAGAGTAGATAAGTGTATGTAATTTTCCTTTTCCTTTAAAAATAAAACCATTCAAAACCAAAAGCGCGCGACGTCAGATGTAGTAATGAACACTTGTAGCCCACTACCGAGCTCTGAATCCAAAAAAGTTATTGCCAGCTTATCGGACACTAAAAAATAACCGACTGTCGGAATCATATTCTGACAGTGCTGGCAAATATCGCTAACTGACCATAGATGACGCATTTCGTCAATATCGTATTTATCGATCGTCCGTGCTTGACCTCAAGTAACCCATAAACAGTTGATTAAAAAGGGGATTTTACCTTAAGAGGAACGACTGCGCCGTTTTCATACAAAACTTAATTTTGCAAATATTTGTTTGGGTTATATGAAAAAAATGTAAATAATGTAAATAATGTAAATAATGTAAATAAAAATGTAAATATGTATAAAACATCAATAAAAACTTCTTGGTCTTTGAAATAAATCAATAAAAACTTCTTGGTCTTTGAAATAAACATTCCATAGTTCCACCTGCTCTAGATGATAGAATTCGTTTTTAGCAACTCATAAACAATAGATTGTATGACGTCAATCTTTCCAGAAGAGAATAAAAAGTATTGCAAAATACTTGTCTAGTATTTAAACAGTTTTGTGATTATTCCACTTCCCAGTTCGTACTTAAATTGTCATTTCATTTGTTCCTTTCCTAAAAGTCTTACCTTAGAAGAAAGATCAATTGAAAACAAAATACCAATCGTTGTCATTTGTTTTACTGTTCGGATTTTTGTCGTCGTCGAAAGTGCTTGTTATTTTCTTAATGCAAGTACAATTCCCAAGTTCATTATCGTCGTTTGATGAATTGTAAAAATAGTTCGTGTTGTGAACATCTCTAACAATAATAGTGCTTATAAGATGTACATCTAAATCGATGTCATAAGTGGCCCACGGAATCTCAGAAACCAGCAGAACTCCAAAAGCAACAACCATCATGGACAGGTAATGGCTTCCTTTCCTCTCTCCTAGTTTTTTCTTTTGAAAATAAACACGATCGCTTGACCTTTTCTTTTTCGTTAAAATACAGTCCATTTCAAATACCAATCGGGTACAGAGCAATACAAATAATACGAAACCTAATTTTTTAATGTTAACAGTCTTATAACACTAGACAATAAATACTAAATTCTCTCAGTTTTCATTAATGTTATTTTATTAATCTCTACTGTTCAATCAGACATTGTTGAATCATAATCATTTTCGACGGAGTTGCTAAATAAACATTCCCTCAACAAGACTCCACGAGAAAATTCACATGAAAATTATTACGAAATTTTCGACAAGAATACCTCTTAATTAAAAACCAACAAATCAGAAATTGATGAAAACCTGTTTATTTAGGAATCAAATATCTCTGTGAGAATAATAAATTATTGTGTGTAGGAAAAAATAATGTCTTATAAATAAAAAACTTGGACAATTATTCCTCGTTTTCAATAAGAAATGTAAATAAAATATTGTTTGTTCGGAACGAATAAAATTATTCATGATCTCTATTGGATTTTTTTCAGGTAGGTAATGTAAATAATAGTCCTTATTGATGTTGTGTACACCATATATAAAAATATGTATTTATAATATACTACATCAATTGATATTTAGTACGAAACATTGTTTTTGGATTATAGTAAAAAAATAATCAAAAACGCACTGATAGGTATAGAAAACATCCGTGGTATAGAATATCCAGAAGGGAAGGCCATCATAGTTAGTTATAAATAAAAATCACTTCGTTTTAACCACTTTTATTAATTATATACATTCAACGTACTATGAGCAATGCTCACGAAGCAATGAGGGAGCATTGCTGAAGAGGGTTGCATTGCTCACGAGGGAGCATTGCTCGTGAGGGAGCATTGCTCGTGAGCATTGCTCATGAGGGTTGCATTGCTCACGAAGGAGCATTGCTCGTGAGCATTTTTTTAATTTTTTTTTTATAATTACTCCACACAGGAGGCCCTGAAGAAAATAATTTCTCTCAGGGCCTATGTCATCTTTGGGGATGCTGTGTGGAGGGTCTTTTTGTGGAGAGGAAGGAGTGAACATGGGTCTTGAAGAGTCCCAAGTTGTAGGAGGGAGGAAACACAGAGGCCGGCAGTTCGTTCCACAGCCGAGCTGTTGAACCTAAGAACGAATCGTAGAAGCGACCCGTTCTCATGTGACAAATGTCAACCGTGTACAAATGTTGGGCGCGCGTTTGGCGTGTATCCCGACTACGCACCGGTGCCGAAGGGATCAATGACGCTAGTTCCTCAGAGCATCTTCCATTGTAATACCGATAGAACAAGGATAGCATACCTACCTGACGCCTGTGCTCTAAAGATTGCAGTCCGTTTGTTAAGATTGGGGAATCTATCAAACGGACCGCCCGTTTCTGCACAGAGTCAAGGGTTTTTTTCAGGTATTTTGGGGCTCCGGACCAGAGATGGCTGCCAAATTCAACAGTAGGGCGCACTTGCGATTTGTACAGGGTCAGCAGTTGTGTACTATTAAATTATCTACGGGCCCTGTACAGTACACCCAGCTTCTGAGAGGCCAACTTAAATAAACATTGCTCATGAGGGAGCATTGCTCGTGAGCAATGCTCCTGAGGGTTTAATTAAAACTCATGTTCTCTCTAAAATCATCAAGAGTCGACTTTTTTAATGGCCTCTATTTTATAATTAGAAACACAAATAAAGTAGCACGTTTGCTAGTAGATATTTGCTTTATCCATTAATCCGAATTAATGTTTTGTAATAAAAAGGCAGCATTACCTTTCCTCTTAATATTTTTGTTCTTTAATTTTTGGACTGGAGCAAAATCCTAAAAATTCGCACTCAGACCATCGAAAGAGTGCGTGATTAGGAAGCCTGAAACAAAAATACTTAATCTCATACATAACCGAACAAAAAAATTTGCACAGCTAATGAAAAGGATCGTCATTGAAATAATGTATGTGTACGATTGAAATAGCTAAATGGACGGCTCGCTTAAGTATGTCCACTGGACCAAGTTCTCAGTTGTCTCAGTAACGAATATTCTTCAATAATCTAAGGCCTGGATGGAGTGACCTTATCAAAGATATAGTTTGAATTGAAGAAGAAGATAATACTAATAAATCTAAACGAAATATGAAACAGAACAAAACACAGAAAAATAAAAAAAAGTGACAAAAGGTGACGATCTCAATCTGAGATCGAACCAAGGATCTATGTCTTACCGGGACAATTCCACTAACCACTCGGCCATTGCGAGGACTGGGAAAATAATGATAATGATGTTGAAACAACAAGTCGGATACATTTCTGAGTAGTCGTATGTTGTTTGTAATACAACTGCATATCGATTCAATACAGTTCCAGGAAATATTAATTTGTTTTGCATTGATAGAGGTTTGACATGTCAAGAGATATGGTTCGACGTATTATTACGTGGTATTGTGATTTACAAATAAAATTTTCGTAAAACTGAATATTGTGGTACTGCTTTCAATCTACAGTGATGTTGAATTATTAATATTATAGCGTATATATGGTAGAGATCGTTAGTTTATTATTTATTAGATTCCTGGAAGCACTGATAGCAATTTACAAGATGAAACTTTTTTTTGTACATAAACTCCACACAGGAGGTCCTGAGGAAAAAATTGCCCTCATGTCATCTTTGGGGATGCTGTGTGGAGGTTCTTCTTCAGGGGAGGTAGGAGTGAACATGGGTCTTAAAGAGTTTTTTTCGGAGGAAGGAAACACAGAGGCCGGCAAATTTTTACACAGGCGAACCTTTGAACTCAAGAACGAGTCGTAAAAACAACCCGTTCTCATGTGATAAAACTAGAAAGAGTATTTATTGATGTATTTTTAAATGTAAGCATGTTAGTTGTAAGTCTCTACATATGTAAATATATATGTCATAAGACAGTAGTTATAGGCCTTAGTCGTAAGTCACCAATTTTATCTTGTTACGAATGGATACACGCATTCATAAAAACACTAAAATACAATACGAAACCAAGGTCATGATCAGGAAAGTGTTAGTTAAAAATAAAATTTTATTCGAAAATAAACAATAGTTGATATCACGTACTTATAAGTGTTGTTCGCGCAATATATAGGGGATTGTTAGGTATGCATCCACAGGCTTAATGGACAAGTGTAATGTCAATACAAAATCCTGCAAATGTCCTACCTACCCTTTTACCCATCCCAAAATGTCACCATGATAAAAATATTGTTGCGACACATGTAAAATCTGACAAGTGGTCAGTTGCTTATCAGAGTTCGGAGTGATAATTAATATCAGACAGGGCGATTAAACGTATATTTTGTGAAGTTAAATCAACAAATACTCCTGGAGACGTGTGATAGTCATCAACGGGTGAGTCCATCTTTCCTGCTTTCCAATCTGGGCTTATCTTGTGCTCCAGAAGCCCAGATTTATACCTTTGATTATTGCACTGTCCATCGGGTTTGTTGGATGCATAAATCGTCCCATAACCTATCATTCGGAGTAGTTTGGGACTGGTCCTTTGGGCGTGTGGCATATCACACCACCTCTAAAATATATAGTGGAGTCGCAGCTTCGCGACACCATTTTTGGTTCTTTCGAGCCGGATTACCAACGGGGTATTTAAAATTAACATATTTAAAGTTATAAATAAATATTATTTCCTCTTTATACTTTGTTAATTTGTATGTACTAGGTTGCATTTGTAATTATTGTTGTGTTTAAATTCCTACATACAATTAATCATGGCGACTAGCGATAGTACTCAGGATATTAAAATCAAGTTAGTAGAATCGAAGATTAATTTGATGCATAATCGTGTTAATGAATTATACGAGAAAGCGAAAAGTATTGCGGACAGGGGGACGAGAAGTTCGGAGGATTTTCTTAAACAAACGGTTAATATAGCTACATATTATGCACAATTTAACACATTTTGTGATGAATTTCATACACTTCAGTTGAAAAAGGATTCAAATTACAATATGAATTTCGATTTATGGAGTAAATTCGAAAATAAGTACTGTTTTGTAGTTTCTATACGCGAAAGCATTATAGCAAAGCAAGATTCATCACGTGATCGACAGAAGTTAAATAATTCACCATTAATTAAACTCCCACCGATCGAGATGCCATCGTTCGATGGTAATCAAGAGAATTGGTCGATATTTTATGAAGCTTTTAAATTAAACATTCACTCAAAACGGAAATTTAATACGTCGCCAGAATTGCATTGCAGTTATAATGAAGTAGTTTCTGAATATCTGGAAAAGGGATATATGAGGGTTGAAGTTCCGTCTTCATCTAATATTGATGAGGGATATTTCATTCCTCATCACGCAGTAATTCGTAAAGATAAATCAACAACTAAAACTCGTGTTGTATTAGATGCAAGTACAAAGACCAGTTCAGGGTTATCACTTAATGATATTTTGTATACAGGTCCAAATTTGCAATCTAATTTATTTACACTTTTAATTAAATTTCGCTTATTCGCTGTAGCATTAACCGCAGATGTTAAGCAAATGTATCTACGTATAATGGTAACGGAAAGCCATCGTAAATATCAAAAAATTCTTTATAGATTTCACGAAGATGAACAAATTGGAGTTTATCAATTTAATTCACTCGCGTTTGGTTTGAACTGTTCACCATTCCTAGCAATGCGAACTATACGGCAGCTAGCGAGCGATGAAAGAAATCGTTATCCGAAAGCGGCGGAAGTTGCAATTAATGATTTATATATGGACGATTTTGTATATTCTGTAAATACTATAAGTGAAGGCATCACTTTGGCTACAGATTTAATGGCGATGTTCAAGTGTGGAGGATTTGAATTAGTCAAATGGTCGAGTAATTCTCCTCATTTACTGGCCCAATTACCAGAGTCGCACCGCGCGACAATGGATTTTTCGGATAAATGTAGCATTTTAGGATTAAAATGGGATCCGATATCTGATTGTTTTCGATTTATGATATGTCCGACGGAGGAAAAAACTATATGTAAAAGATCAATTCTTTCCACAATAGCTCGTTTATTCGATGTATTAGGTTTGGTTGCTCCGGTAATTTTATATGCCAAATTACTTTTACAAGAGCTGTGGTTAGAGAAAGTAGGATGGGACGAGGAACTACCCCAAAGTATTGTTAATAGATATGTCAAATTCAAGGAAGAATTACCGATGCTTTCTAATTTAAATTTACCTCGATATTTGGGAGTAAAGGAGGACTGCACGATAAATATTATCGCCTTCGCAGATGCGAGTATGAAAGCATACGGTTGTGTAATATATCTTCATGTCACGGATAAGGGTGGCAACACTACAATGAATTTGATATGTTCTAAATCCAAGGTGGCCCCTCTGAAAACAGTGTCGCTCGCTCGATTGGAATTATGCGCTGCGCTTATTTTATCTAGACTCGTTAGATCTATTATAGATACTTATAGAAATCGCGTTTCGATAAACGATATATTTGCTTTTTCAGATTCAAAAATAGCACTTTCTTGGATTCACTCGTCCCCTCACCGGTGGCAAACTTTTGTAGCTAATCGAGTTAGTGAAATTCAGGAAAATTTACCCGCGAAACATTTTTATCACATAGATGGCGTTACCAATCCTAGTGATTGTTTATCACGAGGACTACTGCCTGCTCAGCTGGTCGATCATTTTCTTTGGTGGCACGGTCCGCCCTGGGCTGTGAACCCAGTATCCGAGTGGCCTGTCGAAAGATTTTCCCCCTCACGAGAGGAGGAGAATACTTTGGAATTGAAAAAATCGCATACATTTACGATAACGTCAATAGAGGAAAATTCTCCAATATATAATCTCGCTTTAAAAATTTCCTCATGGCCAAAACTGCTGAGAATTGTGGTATATATTTTACGATTTATGCGAAAGTTATCACGCTCAACAGTTATAAATTCCACGGAATTAAACATTGCTGAAATGAATGTATTAAAAGCTTTACAGAATAGGTATTTTAGTGCCGATATACAATTAATACAGAGGGATAAATTATGCTCACCTTCAATCCGAAAACTAAACCCGTTTCTAGATCATAATGGCTTGTTACGTATAGGTGGTAGATTAACAAACGCGAATATACCTTTTGAAAACAAACATCCAGTACTTTTGCCAAGACAGGATCATATTGTCGATATAATTATAGACTTTCACCATCGTGTGAATTGTCATACTGGTGCACATCTCCTTTTGTCAATAATTAGACAGCGTTATTGGATCTTATCGGGGAGAAATCTAATACGCAAAAGAGTACATGCTTGTAATTTCTGTTTTAAAACTGCACCTTCTAATATTATACCGCTAATGGCAGATTTACCTACAGCTAGAGTTCAGGAAGCAAAGGCATTTACACATACGGGTGTAGATTTTGCCGGACCAATAAATATAACCCTTTCTAGGCGTCGTGGGGTAAAAAGTCAAAAGGCATATATATGTCTATTTATTTGTTTAACAACGAAGGCTATACATATGGAAGTGGTATCAGATCTAAGCACGGACAATTTTTTAAACGCATTTAAGCGTTTTCTATCCAGACGCGGACCGGTTTCGTGTATGTACAGTGACAATGCGACAAATTTCATAGGCGCAAAGAATTGTCTGGATGACTTATATAATTTTTTAGAGGCAAATTCAACTAAAGAAGTTCTTCGCAATGAATTTAACATTCGGAGAATTGAATGGAAGACGATTCCACCCCGCGCTCCTCACTTTGGAGGATTATGGGAGTCAAATATTAAATGCATTAAATCGCATCTGTATAGGGTTGTGGGTACTCAACTTTTATGTTATGAAGAGCTTCTCACAGTTCTGACACAAATAGAGGCTGTACTTAATTCACGGCCATTATGTTTATTAAGCAGTTCTCATTATCCAGAAGCTCTTACTCCGGCTCATTTTCTGATGTCTACCCCGATTCAGCATCTACCTGCTTATGATTTGACTAATGAACGCATTAGTCTACTGAAAAGGAAAGAGCTTTTGGACCACCTCGTTCAATCTTATTGGAAGAAGTGGCATATAGAGTATCTTCACTCTCTGCAGATGAGAAAAAAATGGAATAGTCCCGCGAATAACATTCTAGTAGGTACCATAGTATTGGTGCATCAAGAGGATGCGCCTCCACTTTATTGGCCGGTGGGCGTTGTTGAGGAGGTGTTCCCTGGTAAAGACGGAGTGGTTCGTGTCGCACGCGTAAGGACCCCTTCCGGGAACTTTAAACGACCAGTCGTAAAATTGTGTCCTTTGCCTACACAATAATTATTATTTCATTATTTTTTTTAATTTTCGTTTTAACTTTGTAATTTTAATAGCGTATTGATAAGAATATTTATATTTCATCTTAATTCGTTTTACATTTAATTCTTTACTTTATTTGAAAGTACTTAAAATTTCGGAAGGTACTTTCAACGCCGGGAGAATGTTCGCGCAATATATAGGGGATTGTTAGGTATGCATCCACAGGCTTAATGGACAAGTGTAATGTCAATACAAAATCCTGCAAATGTCCTACCTACCCTTTTACCCATCCCAAAATGTCACCATGATAAAAATATTGTTGCGACACATGTAAAATCTGACAAGTGGTCAGTTGCTTATCAGAGTTCGGAGTGATAATTAATATCAGACAGGGCGATTAAACGTATATTTTGTGAAGTTAAATCAACAAATACTCCTGGAGACGTGTGATAGTCATCAACGGGTGAGTCCATCTTTCCTGCTTTCCAATCTGGGCTTATCTTGTGCTCCAGAAGCCCAGATTTATACCTTTGATTATTGCACTGTCCATCGGGTTTGTTGGATGCATAAATCGTCCCATAACCTATCATTCGGAGTAGTTTGGGACTGGTCCTTTGGGCGTGTGGCATATCACACCACCTCTAAAATATATAGTGGAGTCGCAGCTTCGCGACACCGAGTGTTATAAACAATAGTTAATATCACGTACTTATAAGTGTTATAAACAATAGTTAATATCACGTACTTATAAGTGTTTATTTTAGAAATCTTCCAAAGATTCCCTGTTCTGACCATTCGAAGTAGAAAATAACATTAAAATGTCTTCAATACTGTCTTATTATATGTTAAAAGGTGCATGCATTTCAAGATGCTGCACCGCCCTGTTAAAAACCCAGAAGTGAAGAAAATGTTCCAAGGTAGTATAATATTACATTTGTAACAGATCTACAAATTTTTCATCTTTATATTATTATTTTCTATGTTCTCTAACACACCCAATTTGGCGTAATAAATGTTGTTAAGGCGATGCCATACGTAGTAATGCAAAATCATGTGTTTTTGGTTTGAAAATTTGGTCGCCTAGAAATGTTTCAGATGCTTTAATTAAATACTGCGAGTAGAATACATCTTGGCTTTGAAATAATCGAGTATTTTTTAGATAAGTTTCTTTATAAGCCCAAAAAAAATAGTGTAAAGGCTTATGAAAACTGCTTTAAAGTTCAAAATCTCTTACTTACGAACCCATTTTCGGTTATGATTTTATTGTATAATGTGGCAAATTAAGTTATTTATAAAATGATTAAAAAAAATTAAAAATTTATGCCTGAACATCCACAAAATAAAATAAAGGGCACTTTTTGGCCATGTTTTTTTCTTGCATAAATCAAAACAGGCGGATGGTGTTAAGCGGGAATTTAAACCTTATCGCCATCTACGTAAGGGTTGTTATTGATAGCGGCTCAATTTAAAATATTACACAACGTAGTGCATCGCCTTAATAACAAACGTGATTTAAAACATACTATTCATGTTTATTTGTATAATTCTGTTACAAACTTACTTTAACTACGTTACTATATTACCATTACACACTTATCAAACTCCGTTGTACAACTTTCGATATTCATACTTCTTCATGGGCACCTTTTATAGCCATGATAATTTAACCATATTATATAAAACACCCGATCCGGCGTAGTAAATGTTTGCTTAAAACATAAATGCTTTACAACAAACTCTTCATGTTTATTTTTATAAATATCGACAAACTTACTATACGTTGCTCTGCAACTAATTTCATAGTACACGGAGAAAAATGATCCTATTGTAAAAGTGATAGCATGCCAATTTCTTAATAAAATATTATTCAAACAGAATATTCGGAACACGTGTTCTTTTCCTAATAAATATCAATATCAGTATGTCAATATTTGTAGGAACACGTGTTCCGTCGTCCTCATAAAACAATCGCTTTTAACTGATACTTTGTTAGGAACTCTGCCAATTCATTCGTTAATAATTCGACCAAATTTTTAATAAATTAACAATTTTTTTTTATATCAGCTAGTTTCCTCCGTGTACCTTAAGTACTTATTTTGTACTTTCATTATTATATATTCAACCATTGAACTACTTTGAACAACAGAACTCCTTTTTACAACATGTATTGCACCTGTTTGTATTGTTCGTACTCATTTTATTATGTTATGTACGATTCCATGATAAATCAATACATCGACAATTCAACACACTTTTAAAAAGTGATATAAAGTCATTAGAAACGATGAAAATTTTTTTTTAACCTAACCTAACCTAACCTACTTAACCAAGTTAATAAAGTTTTTGTTTTATCACTTTCCATGACTTTATATAACTTTTTAAAGATGTGATGAATTATGATTTATCCGGTCACCGTTATGTACTATACACTTATTATTGTTCTCCCGAACAACTTATCTACAACATAGTATACATGTAAAAGCTTTCAATGCATGGATACATAAATATTACTTATAGATCACAAAACACGTCTTTCAAACCCAAAACAGACATTTAATTTTTAATTTTTAATGGTTAATTTTATTTAGTTTTTCGTTTTGAATTCCGGTCCTTCAGGGCCCTTATTAAATTATCTATGACGTCACCGGTGACGGCCCATCACGGTGGGCAGCAGAAACAGAGCGGGGAAACAGAAGACGAATGGGAACCTGTCACCGCGGTCGGCCCAAGGGAAATACTGTGCGGGTTTAAAGCGAAAAAAACTAAAAATACACACATTTTACGGCGCATTTTCACGCTCTCCGACGCTTCTGTTGTGGCGTGAAACTTGGTCTACACACAAACAAATGTACGTTTATATAGCGCAACCGAACAACACGTTTCTCGTTGTTTATTTTCTTAAGAAAAACTTCATGTTGAAAAAATGATGTAAAACTTTTTAAATGATTACAAAACTTAGTTTTGTGTTCTTCTGTTTCTGCTGATTGTAAGTACCTATATATAAAAGTATTTTTTTAACGGTTTATTCTCGCTATCTAACCGATAGATACGTATATAAATAGTTGCAAGTGTAAATTATCACAGAATACTTTGTAAAGGTGCAGAGTGTTCTTTATGTTTTTATCAAACTGCGGTAGTACATATTTGAATTATTTTTATTCTTCGTTTATACGGTGATAACACTTTGTTTATGCTTTGTTTATACATTGTTTTAACCTTATTTTTTACTTTGGTCATACTTTTTTTATACCATGTTTATACTTTGTTTGTACCTACTCTGTATGTACCATGTTGATATTCTATTCATGTTTAGTTTGTCGTGTATTCGGGGAATTTTCCAGATTGGAAGATTCGCTCAATATCGCCAATGTGTAAGACCACCATTCAGAAATGAGATGTTGATATGGCTTTAGACAGGTTTGTTAACCAGATCTGAATAGCAAAGTACATCCCCACTTTCCTCTTCAGCCTCACAAAGTACCCCAATTGGGGATGCTATAGTCTCACTGGCCTCAAATGATCGGGAGCAGTTGGGACTGTTGTGTGGTATTCACATGAATAAAATAAAAGTTGCTTCCGCCGTTTCAGCATAAAATTTCAATGTAAAAGACTACCAACTCTTTCTTAGCACACGATCCTTGTTTCAATCACATTCAATTCAAAGAGAATTTGAACAAGTCTTCAAATTTCAAAGTTAATTTTCATGTTCTGTGAAAGTTCTGTTATTATTTCAGTTCTTTCAAGTAACTAGCCTATGATGATATAATAACAGAACTTGAATAAGACATTCACAGAACTTGCAAATAAACGTAGAACTTTGACGAATTATCCAAATTTTATTATTTGATTCACTTGATTAAAACATTCCGATGTTGCTTTGACAAATCTTTTTTAGTTTAAAATAATTATACACGGATAAACCTTACTTTTGTAAAATGTTGATAATTTATTAAAAATCTCTTCAAATTATTCGTAATCCTTTTAAAAAGGGACTGTAGGCCCTTCACGAATAAATTGATATGTTTCATGTTAAACTTTTAGTAAATAAGAATGTATTAAAGCGATGTTGGAATAAGTGTTCATATACTCATTATATTTTCGCATTTCTTCAATATTAACAGAGAAAACGCAGGAAACGGCCTGCTGTCCAATTTTTGACAGAATTTTAATAAATCAGAAAAACTCACTTTTCTCCGTGTACAAAGAATATTATTTAATATTTATTACATTAATTTAATTTGTTCACTAAAAAAACTTAATTGAAAACAAAACTGTTCCAACTCAAATGAAGCCAGTGAAACAACCATTAGAAAATAAAGTAACGATCGACAAATAATTAATTTAATACACATATTTAATATATCACGAACGAAAACTTGAAAGTCATCTTACCTTCATACTTCTCCACCTTCATCCTCCCATATCATTCCTCTTTCCGCTACCTTCAGCCTCACATCATACCACATTTATGGATGAGATAGTCTCATTTGCTCCAGATAGTTGGCAGCAGTTGAAACTCTTGCGGGGCATGTTATGATGCAGGGCTAGACTCCTTTTGTTTTAATATTTTATTCATTAATTTATTCTGCATCATCACATTTATCCTCGCCGATTCTCTATCCTAGTTGGGAACTGGGCGATTGTCGCTGGTATTGGTTTTGGTAAAATTTCGAATCATAATTTAAAATTTAAAATCTGTACCGGGCGGAAACAGAAAAACAAAACACTTCTTGGCTGGACAGTCAACGTGTGGGTTCGTAGACTGTACAGACGATGGTCGCAGTGCTTTTCGTTTTTGAATAATTAATTGTACGGAATGTAATTCCTTATTTTTTGTCCCCGATGAGTGCGATTTTGCTTACGGGCACGGCGGTAAACGTTTTTGTGACCGAAAAATAACCATTCCCGAAGTGGGTAATAGTGATTTCGCTGGACGGTAGTTGTTACGGACGGACCACGCGACCGCCGTTATACGATTGAACGGGAATCCGTAAAGTTGTAGCAGTGCGTACTTCTGGACGGGCAGTTCCTACCCGATTAAGATAATCATTGGTCAACATTCTTCAATTGGCACGACTGTTTCGAGCTATGAGTGCGGAGCGTCACTTCATCGACTTCAGTTGCTTGCTGGACTCGTGGGATTACGGTATGTTCGGACAACGCTGGAACAATGAGGGTCTACTGTGCAAACTACGGAAGGTCTTTTTCACTTATATCTTTTAACAATGTACTTATAATTTAAATAGGGATTACTCATTTTAACTTCTTGCGTAGTTATTTTATAACTCGCTGGCGCCCGCTCAGACATTCTTTACAAGATTAAGTGTTTTAAATTCATTAATGTCACATGTTCTTTAGTCAAAATTTTATCAAGATGGCGTTATTTACACGTACATTCTTGTCACGCTCTGAGTTCAATTATTTGATAGAGTCTCATGTTTATTTATTTGATTAAACATTTTATTTATTGTTTTAATAAATTAGCGTATGTTGATATTTAAAGTATTCTATTTTTTATCATCCTTATCAGTTCTCTTTACTACCTACCCACTTTGAATTATTGCGTGTGCGTGGTTGACTAGATAATTGTATTCGGTAATTTTACCAATTAATGTCACAATCGAAAGACCCATCATTAATTAATACAATTATCCTTTCATCACCCATCCACGATAATATGTTACAAAATGGCAGCCCTTGTGGGTGAACCTAAGTTTGACTAAATAATGAATGCAGTATTTTTTTCTTTCATTGTTTTAATCTTGTATTGGATGTCTGATTTTTTTTTTCATAATTTTCTTGTATAATCCCTTGAAAAAGACCTTTCGTTTTGCATGGTAGATGTTCGGGTGTTGCTCAAAATACATCGTGTCACTGAGATTTTATTAATTTTTCATTTTACGCAGCTTTTTATCCGGCACAACTCATGACGTTTTTCGTCTTATTATCGTGATTGTTAGTACGCTGACGTCACACTTATTTTATATTTTTTGTTTTGCGGTGATTGTGGTTGTTGTATTGTTGCTTGCATGTTCTAATGATTTTTTCTACCTACCCTGTTAGTTAGGTATGACGGATTCGACCATTGTAACAAGAAGTCGTGCGTTAATCATGTCTAAACCAGAGGATGGCACTTCTTCGGCAAATTCGGCGGTCGCGTCTAACACAGTTCCGGTTCACAAATGGAACTTAACCTTCGACGGTACGGGGAACGTGCATAATTTCATTGAACGGGTCAACGATTTGTCTATATCTCGGAACGTAAGTACAGCTTCTCTTTTTTCATCTGCGGTGGAACTTTTTTCAGGTCATGCTTTAGACTGGTTTAGAGTCAACCGTTCTTCTTTCAAGTCATGGACGAATATTGTAATTGCTCTAAAGGAAGAATTTGAGCTTCTGGACCATGAAAGACGATTAGTTGCTCAGATCAGAGCCACGTACCAGCAACAAAAAGAGAACCTGGGTTCATTCATAACGCGGGTCTTGACTTTAAACAATCAATTGTCGTCAAAATTACCAGATGACAAAATTCTGGAAATATTGCAGTGTAATATGTTACCGAGATACATACAAAAATTATCGCTCTCTGTCATCTCGGACATTAATTGTCTGAAAAAATTGGGAAAAATGATTGAACTTGCAGACGTTCGGTCTGGTTCCAGACCTTCCCCGCCAAATGCAAATACTGGTAATTTTAATAATGTTTCTCATTCCTCCTCAAATAATGCATTTAGCAGAGGGAATAACAGAATGTCTCAGAATAATCCCAATTTCAGCAATCATCGTCAATATTTTGAATTCAGTAAACGTAGCCCGTCAAATATGAGTTCTAGGGAGGTGAAATGTTTCCGCTGTGGCCGTCCTGGTGTGAAGGCGCCTTCATGCAACTGCCGGCAGGCAAAAAACTAGATGTCCTGGGGGTCCTGTCTGCGGGCGGCAAGTCGACACCGTTCGCTGACATCACCGCCAGGCATCGGCTCGCTGTGCTGTCGGAAACCAGAACTTTCTTCAAGAACCTTTGGACCTCGAAGGTGGTGGGTGCGGCTAAAAGGGATGGCCGTCCACACATCATTTTCCAGGTTCTGGGTTCCAACTTTTCTGGCCTTCTTGACTCTGGTTCGCATATCTCAATTATTGGTAATAATTTTCATCGTCAATTTTTAAATCTAGGGTTAAATCTTTCTGTTCTTAAGAAAAAATTTTCACTCACTTCTGCTACGGGTCATACTGTGGAGTGCGTTCACAAAATTGCGGTTCCGGTAGTTCTTGGTAACGTTAAGAAAATTTTTAATTTTGTGGTTATGCCAGATATAAAATCTAACATCATCCTCGGTTGCGACTTTTGGAAAGTTTTTAACATTTGTCCCAAGTTAACTAAATTAATGACTAATGACTCTGACAATAGTTGCGTGTCTGAGGTAAGAGGACTAGATAGCTTTGAGAACTTGGATTCATTTCAACAATCAACATTAAATAACGTTATACACGAATTTGAAGCCTTTTCTGGAAATCGGTTGGGTAGAACGTCTCTTGAAAAACATGTCATTGACACGGGTGATTGTCAACCTATTAAGCAACGTGTTTATCCGATTTCTCCTCATTTATTGCCGGAAGCTCACAGAGAACTAGACAGACTATTAAAACTGGGAGTAGTAGAACCCAGCAATAGCTCGTGGAATAATCCTATTGTTTTAGTGCCTAAGAAAAATGGTTCTTTTAGACTTTGCTTGGATAGTAGAAAGCTCAACGCGGTCTCGCGGCGGGACGCTTATAGTCTACCGTTGATATCTGATATCTTAAATAGTCTCGGAGGAGCACGTTATCTATCAACTTTAGATCTTAATGATGCCTTTTTTCAAATCCCGTTAGAGGAAGATTCTAAAGAGAAAACCGCATTTACTATCCCTAAACGAGGCCTATTCCACTTTGTAACAATGCCTTTTGGTCTTCATGGTGCGAGTTCTCGGATGATGAGGCTAATGGACAAGGTTTTGGGTCCGGAGTTCGATGGGAAAGTTTTTTGTTACCTAGATGACATAATTATCATTAGTTCCACCTTTGAAGAACACATTGATCTTTTAAGACGGGTTAAACAAAAGTTACAAGCCGCGGGTTTGACTATTAACGTAGAGAAGTCAGTCTTTTGTCGTGACTCTCTTAAATACCTAGGTTTCGTGATTGATAAGGATGGGTTGAGAACTGACCCGGGAAAAGTGAAAGCAATCGTTGACTTCCCCATTCCAACGTCGCAAAAGAGCTTGCGTAGGTTTATCGGTATACTTTCTTGGTACAAAAGGTTCATTTTAAATTTTTCTTTAATTGCAGCACCTTTGCATAATTTAACCAAAAAGGAGTTTGCTGGTAAAAAATTTGTATGGAATGAACAGGCTGATGCTGCCTTTACTAAATTAAAGAATATTCTGGTCAAGGCTCCTGTTCTTGCTTGTCCCGACTTTAGTAAACCCTTTACAATTAGTTGCGATGCATCGAACACCGGTTTGGGGGCGGTCCTTTCTCAATCTGACGTTAATGGTATAGAACACCCTATTTCCTTTATTTCCAGATCACTATCTGCACAGGAGAAAAATCACTCCACAACCGAGAAGGAGTTAAATGCTATGATCTTTGCACTAGAGAAATTTAGGGGTTATATTGAAGGTTCGCCTATTCCTGTCAAGGTGATCACTGATCACTATAGTCTAAAATGGCTTACAAACTTAAAGTCTCCGTCGGGAAGATTAGCGCGGTGGGCGGTTAGACTACAGCAGTTCAATTTTGAAATAATTCATAGGAGCGGTAAAGACAACATTGTTCCGGACGCACTGTCTCGTGACCCTTTACATGTTGACTTGTTAGATCAGTCCTTTTCCACTTCTGACCGTTGGTACTTAAGTTTGAAAGAAAAAATTTTGGCTAATCCGGAAAAATTTCCAGCGTTTAAAGTTTGCAATGGTGTCATCTTCAAACACATTCAGAGCATGGAGGCTCTTCACAGGTCTTATGACTGGAAGGAAGTTCTCCCAAAAGAGTGTAGGAAAAACGTCATCGTTCAAAATCACGTTCCGCCTTCGTGTGCACATTTTGGCATCTTAAAAACGTTAAATAGGATTAAACTTAAATACTACTGGCCAAAAATGGCAGCTGATGTGAAGTCTTTTGTAAGTAAATGTCATACTTGTTTAGGTTATAAAAGTTCTAACTTACTGCCTCCTGGTTTGATGGGTGACCCGAAACTGGTGCAAAGGCCGTGGCAAATGATTGCGACAGATCTATTAGGTCCTTACCCTAATTCTTATAAAAAGGGTTATACTTACCTTTTAGTGGTTTCTGATTTCTTTACCAAGTATACTAGACTTTTTCCACTTAGGAAAGCAACGGGTAGTGTTATTGCGGAAATTTTGGAAAATGATATCTTTTATAAATTCGGTGTTCCAGATACGATTGTTTTGGATAATGGCCCACAATATATATCGCGTGACATGAAAGCGCTGGCCAATAAATTTCATATCCGTCACTTGTTTTATAATTGCAGATATCACCCGCAGAATAACCCTGTTGAGCGTGTAAACAAGGTGTTGGTAGCAGCCCTGGGTTCTTTTGTGGGATCTGATCACAGATCCTGGGCGTGCCATCTACCTGAAATTGAACTGGCTATAAACACGGCTGTTCATGAAGTCACAGGCTATACTCCGTTCTTCCTTAATTTTGGTAGAGAAATTGTAATTTCGGGAAATGACTACAAAGGTGTAGACTTTAACGCGGAAGACATTAGATTCTCTAAACGCGATTCATGGGCATCTGATTTACATGAATTAAATGACATTTTCTCCCAAGTTCGCACGTCCTTAAGACAATCATACGAACGTAATAAGGTTCAATATAATCTGCGTCGTAGGGACGTTCAATATGAGGTTGGGGACATTGTCTGGAGAAGGTCCTTTGCTTTGTCAGACGCTGGTAGATACTTTTCAGCAAAATTAGCCCCCAAATTTATACGTAGTAAAATTATTTGCAAGATATCGCCGGTTGCTTATCAATTAGCGGATATGACAGGGAAACCCGTGGGAACTTTTCATGTTAAGGATATAATCAAGTTAGAAGAAGCTAACTGACCTTGGGGTGGGTTAATTGATGAACTATTTTTTCTTATGTTGTAATCGTTATACTTTTATTTGAGAATTAATCCCTTTTCTCTTGTTATATATTAGGTTATTGCTTGCCTTGCCCTCAGGTTTGCAATTTTTCTTGTGTTCTCTCATTGTGAGGACATGACTAGTATTTTTGTGTCTTCACATTGAGTGGATTTTTTTGTATAAGTTTTGTTTTGTCCTTGTGTACATGTGTAGTATGTGTTTTGGGAGTAATGTGTCCATTCCGATTCAACGCGGGGGATTGACGTTTTTTTAATCTCACGCATTGAATCCACACATTTTTTTTTGGATTTAAGTGCAATTATATTGTATTGAACATTTTGTGATCTCACGATTTGAATCCATTGTATCATTTTATACGTTATCCTAGGGCAGTGAAGTTCACAATCTCAGTTGGCCACTGTTTTGTGCTATTTTTCTGTTCGAGGGATCTTTTAATAGCTGATTTTACTTTGTGAGATGATACTAATTGTTCTTTAATGAACTAAGTCCGCGATGGCGACTTGTTTTGAGGTACGGTTTGTCCTTTCTAGAGGGACATACTGTATTTCAATTATGGCATATACGAAGCTGTATTTCGGTTTAACAGTTCTGTACCAAGCTTGGTCTTCGTGTCATTTTAATTGTGCGCATGGTTGTTCTTTATATGTTGTTCCTTAGTACCTTAGTTTGCCTTGGTGTTGGTTGACTATTTTAATTCATTAATTTAGAAAATACTTCATGCAGTTTTCCGCGATAGCCTCAGATGCTCATAACAATCTATTTTTCTCTGGTTTTAGGAAACCATTGGCATGGTGTTTTCTTTGATTTAGTCACTGTTGATTACACTTTTCAAATATTTTTTAAAAAAAATTTTATGCCATAATAATTAATTTAATAATTTATTTATTTATTTAATATTTATTTTGAAATTTAGTGGGTTTTCACTCGCTCAGGTTATTTGAGATTTACAGAATCATAGTTTTTTTTAACATTTAAAAATTGCATCCTTTCATGAAGTTTTTTTACTTTTATTGCTCTTATTGTCCTTGGCTTGATTTATTATTAAATTGATATTTGTTCATATTATTAAGAATGTCATTGAGTAATTTTTTTTTTTTACATTTTCTTTTAACAAATACTATGCGTTTTCACATGCAATTGCTGTGGCTTCTCTCTGAGCTCAAGATAAGTCGCATCAGTTTCATTTGGACTTAGCTGTATTTTGTCAATATTGGGTCATCAATATATGGTTCGGTTTGAGCCCTCACTTCTATCTTATTATGAATTTGGGTTTGTTTCTGGGATAACTTTATAATTTTTCATCTCTGCTCACAGAGGGCAGTAACTTCAATGTGGATATAGACGTTATTATTTTCATTTTATAGTGTTTTCTTTTAGCTTCAAATTTAACTTTTGTTGGGCGCTCAGCTTGCACTTTTAGCTAGACTCGTTTTATAAAAAAAAAATTTTTTTTTTTTTTTTTAATAAATTTTGTTAGTCTTTACTACAGTTTATCTTTTCATTTGTTATTCTATTCAAGTTTTTGTTTACACTTTAGTAGTTGTTAAATTCCTTGCTCAGTAATCCATTTTGTCAAGCATAGCATACCTTTCTTTTCACTTGCCTCAAGGAAGTCAGTCGCCTTCATCACTCTTCGGTTCTTCACGTCAAGATAACTCAAGATAATACAAAATTTCAAGATTTACAAACTTTTATCTATTCTTCGAGGAAGCAATTTTGTTCAAGATCGAGTCTTCAGGGAAGCAACATTCTTCTACGGGATGAGTTTAATAGGATACTACCTGGCCGTTCACTGCTATCAGAAAGAGGGTGCAGCTTCTCAAGATTGCATTGTTGTCAACATTGGAGAATGGTGATACAATTATCGGGGCTCTTTATCTTCGCCAAGCAAGTTCAATCTTCTTCACTGATGTCAGAAGAGGGTCATTCAGATATTCCATCAGCGAGAATTCTTCCTTCTACTTCCTGGGTGTTGGCGCTTCAATCCTTGCTCAGCGAGCACTTCACGGACTTCTACAGAACGTGCTGGACTCTTCTTCTAAGGCATTATCGGCATTTGTGACTCTTTACCACTCATTGGACTTGGATTTGGAGGCATATGGAATATATCAAAAAAAAAATTATCGTGCCGAAAATTTTTTTTCCTTTGGAAGGGGGGTAATGTAGCAGTGCGTACTTCTGGACGGGCAGTTCCTACCCGATTAAGATAATCATTGGTCAACATTCTTCAATTGGCACGACTGTTTCGAGCTATGAGTGCGGAGCGTCACTTCATCGACTTCAGTTGCTTGCTGGACTCGTGGGATTACGGTGTGTTCGGACAACGCTGGAACAATGAGGGTCTACTGTGCAAACTACGGAAGGTCTTTTTCACTTATATCTTTTAACAATGTACTTATAATTTAAATAGGGATTACTCATTTTAACTTCTTGCGTAGTTATTTTATAACTCGCTGGCGCCCGCTCAGACATTCTTTACAAGATTAAGTGTTTTAAATTCATTAATGTCACATGTTCTTTAGTCAAAATTTTATCAAGATGGCGTTATTTACACGTACATTCTTGTCACGCTCTGAGTTCAATTATTTGATAGAGTCTCATGTTTATTTATTTGATTAAACATTTTATTTATTGTTTTAATAAATTAGCGTATGTTGATATTTAAAGTATTCTATTTTTTATCATCCTTATCAGTTCTCTTTACTACCTACCCACTTTGAATTATTGCGTGTGCGTTGTTGACTAGATAATTGTATTCGGTAATTTTACCAATTAATGTCACAATCGAAAGACCCATCATTAATTAATACAATTATCCTTTCATCACCCATCCACGATAATATGTTACAAAGTAACGGTCAATCCTGCGTAGGATTGGATCATACGCGGTTTATATTTTGTGCCATGCATGGCTGTCAATCGGGAACTTCGTTCTTTTTTGATTTCTGGAGTTTGAATCCCGACATCGCACGTGTTCGACGGGCCGAGAAAGAGCCCTATGTATGGGTTGCAGCATCCCCAGGAACGGCTACGCGCTTATAGATAGCTGGAGTTCATGGATGTGGCCAGGAGGAGTATATCCACCTTTCCAGAAGACGGATCACGCTTCTACGGAGTTACGTCCGCCGCCGAATGGGTGTGCGGGACGTTCCGTCGCTTCTCCCATAGTTTAGATACAGATAGCTAAAAACTGGTCGGTCTTTGGGGTAAGTCAAAATTATATAATTATGTTAATCTGTTGAGCTAGGGCTCATCAGCAAAATGTCCAAAAGGTTTCAAATACATGTAATATCTATCCATCGCGTTTTATTTATGTACATTGAGATACCATCCTAAAACAAAAGAAACTATCATGATGCTGACACGCGACCTTGGTTGCGAACTTTCACACCTGAGATTATTGAGTATAAACATTCTAGATGATTAATTCTAACCTAGATTGGCGCGTTCTACCGAACAAAGTTTATACAATTATTATTATTTGTACCCTGGGTCAAACCCTACTTAACAGGCATTCACATAAAAAAATGTTTATACTATGTTAATACTTTGTTTATACTTTATTAAGAATGCTTTGTTTGTTTATAACTTATCCTGATTGTTGGGCAGTATAGACTGGCTTCTCTCCGAGAGACTTGTGTAATAGGGTGTATCGATTTTTAACTTTTTTTTGTTTTTAAATTCCAAGTTGAGAAAAAGTTGCTACTAGGTACCACAACTTACCACAAAACGTTTTGGATTTTTAAAAAAATGTTTGGGTCTCCCGCACAAGGCCTAAAGTTTTAATGTTTTTCAAAATATATCCAATTTTTTTTAAATTTAAAAAAATAAAATCGTAACTTTTGTGTTTATTCCAAGTTAAAAAACAGTAATATTAGGGCATAAAAATAAGTAAGAAACGATTTTTTTTTATAAAAAATCGATTTTAGGTCTCGCGCACAAGCCCTAAAGTTTGTTAATTTTGATGAAATTTTGTAATTTTGTGTACATATATGAACCATGTTTTTTTTAAAGTTTAAGCCACCGGAATTAATTTTAATTTTCTTACAGAAGGCATAAAATGAGTTCAGAACACAAAAGTTACGATTTTATTTTTTTAAATTTAAAATTTTTTTAATATTTTTTGAAAAAAATTAAAACTTTAAGCCTTGTGCGGGAGACCTTAACATTTTTTTAAAAATCCAAAACTTTTTGTGGTAAGTTGTGGTACCTAGTAGCAACTTTTTCTCAACTTGGAATTTGAAAACAAAAAAAAGTTAAAAATCGATACACCCTATTGTGTAATGAACACTAGAAGAATGCAAAATAATAATGTACAAGTACGTTTTTGAAGTGCACATTTTCACTTTTCTCGACCCTTCTGTTGTGGATTGTAGCTTGGGTCCCTCGTTTGTCGAGTAAAGCTGTAAAACACGTCCAAGTGTTTCTTCGCAAGTGCTTTTCACGCAAAGATAGAAGTCTAAGGATGGGGCATTCAACTTTTTTGGGCTTCCTGTGAATAGTTTTTAGAGGTTTTTATTCGCATCCCGGATAACTTCTGGAGATTATTTCTTTGAATGGGTTGGTATTTTGAAAAGAAAACAAACATAACGAAATGTTTTTTTAATTAATGTGACGAAATTTTTTATTTTTATATTCTTCATCCGCTAAACTGCCAAAGCAGTTTGTCAACTGATAAATTTCGTTATTTAAATTATAACACTCAAGCACAATTATAACGAGAAACCACAAGATATAAAATAGAAGAATTACAATTATTGAATACAGTACAAACACAGACAGATAGAATGGTACACGTTTTATCACTAAGAGCAGGTGAATAGGTAGATTCAGTTGCAAAATCTTGTGTTAACTCGACTATTTGCCATTTCATCTGCCTGTAAGTTTGGTTGTTAGTTTCCGGTTATTGTATAGGTGTTGAATATTGGATACTTCATTTTCATCCCGCCTGAGATCGCATGATCGTGGTTCATACTACAAGCTGTCGAATCGGAATAATCAATATTATGGTATCTACCGTCCTGAAGAAAGTTTGTAAAATGTATTTTTATTGAGATTCCTAGAATTCAAAGAACCTTGGGTGACTGTTTTTTGGACAAACAGTATATTTGCTTAATTGAAATTTAATAAAAATATATCGTGTAGTATATTTGTGGTTTGTAATGATGTAGTCCATCCGCACACGGGGCAACTGAAGCTCGAGCTTCTCTCACTGCGCAACTCAAGTATTCGATTTCATAAACTATGTAAGCTTGTTTAACTATGGAATGAAGGAGAAAATTTATAATATTACGTTAAAAAATGTCCGCAGAATCAAGTGATAATGAAGCTGCCATTTTTTTTTCTTTTCCTGCAAATACGGAAGCAAATAGTCATAAATATGCGGAAATTTTTCAACCTCATGAACAAATTTAATGTTTTATATTTAATATCGTAATCTGACACCTCTTGAGGCATGAACAGATAGCAAATTTCTTCAAAACTAACATATCTATTGGCAACTGGCAATTGAAAACGCGCAGGCGGAGTTGCGAGTGACTGCTTGCGTCGCCCTTGAAAACTGGTGTTTGGTAAGTTGCGCCGTGTGCGGACCGTTATTGAAATACACAGGATAGCAACTTGAGTTGCCAATTGTTTTTTTTAAGCTGCCCCGTGAGCGGATGGACTAAGATTTCAGAGAAAAAATTGGTTTTGATTTATTATACGAGTGCGCCCACATACGAGAGACTTTAGCCGCAGCTACGGTTGCGATTTATTTGAATTTGAATGAATTTTGGAATAGTTTCCAACTGTCTCTCGTCTGCGAGCGCCCCAAAAGAAAAATTGACTCATCGTTTTTTGGACGCGAGGTTTAATAAAGAACTTATAATAAGCGTGTGGAAAATTAAATATTTGTAAAGCGAGTGCGTGTCTTTCAAATTCTTTGCAGACGTTGTATTTATTGAAATGTATTCATCTGCCAGCACATCGCTTGAATACGTTTTAAATGCTCCCAGTTGTTGTGATGTTTTGATATAAAGTTGATCAAGACAAAAGTGATGTTTGTAGGTACTTTGGAGGATTGTGATTATCGCCAATTTAAATGGATGGATGGCTGGATGGTTCTGTGGTTCTCCAATCCGCAGAACCCAAGGTTGCGTGATTACTCTTGGTGTGTAAATCAGAATTCGAATATTTTAAATTTAGTTTTTATTTTAACAAACTCACGTTACAATAATTTTATGAACAAAACAGATCGCGTACGTTAGAGGAGATTTAGGGCTAAACCGGCGGCTGAGACCACTGGAGAGAGAATGAAATATTATATTAGAACTCTTCAGGCTAATTTGTTAGGGTTGGGAACGAACAGGTGCTACCCGTTAAGTCAATTTGTTCTCTTTTCGGAACAGCTCAGTGGTCTCACAGAAATCGTTGTGTCTCCCTTACAGTTGTAGTTAGAAATATGAATTAATGTGTGAGTCATTTTTTAAACTTTATTTTGTATGATTTCTAAATTTTAACATTTCAAAATTATGTATTTATTTCTAATAATAAAATTTTTACGTGTCTTTTATCACCTTTCAAAAACATAATATAGTTTTCGGATACGCTTAAAACTTTCTGACAGCATCTCTATGAAACATAACGGTCATTGCGCCAGAGGACTGAAGGGATAAACACGAACTCCATAAACACGCATTTATATCCATCCAAGTTAACTTTTTTAATCGAGCTTAACAAAACCGACTTCCCAAGGCATTAGTTCAATTGCCCCCAGAACAGACATTTTCCGTGAAGGAAGAAAACATTACGAAAGTTGACTTTATAATTCGGCAACTTTCGTCGGGGTGTTAAAAGTTTAAATACAAGAAAACAGGGTGTGAAAATTGCCGCTCGTTTTGCTGAGTTCTGGGTTCATTATAAACGCGATGTCACAACATGAACAGTTAGTAATTGAGGGCGAGCGGCGAGCGTAAGTTATATACAGATAGGGCGGATTTAAGGTGTTAAGGGATGCAATAGGGGAACCCTACGGATAATGCCGTTAGGGGTTGCAAACAAAGGTACAGCATTGAATTACTTTGTCCCTTACAAATTGTTCACTTGTTTTATTACAATATATTCAAAATAAATGTTTATAGTCAGGTGAAGAGTGAAGCGTTACATTTTGTGTGCATATTTATTTATGTATTTATATATTTTTTACAAATATTTGATGTACATAATAGTTTAGTGCAATAGTAATAAAGAAATTAAAGTATGCAATTAGTTAAAAAGAAATTCAACGCAGAATAAAAGTATTATGCTTAGTTTAATCATTAATATTATTGAAGTGTATATCCTCCTTGTAACTATATTGGTGTAGTTGAACACATCTACAATTTCTGCGAAATTATTGCCAACAGCATGTTATCTAGGAACAAGTGAGTATTTAAATGACTCTGTCTTGATATTGTAAAAATTTAAAAAAATGTCAAAAACACTCAGAGACAACTGGAAATGCAAAGAATGTAAAACATTGGATTCTAAAACTCAATCACAATCCAATTACTCTCCTACTTCTAGTAAGAACTTTCGGCCTACCGACTCAACATACACTTAAAACCCAGAAAATATGAATTACACTATAAATTACATCGAAAAAAAAATCGATGAAATGAAAACAGTGATTTTAAATAAGATAGAAACGGAATCTGCGGACAATAAAAAATCGCTTCAATTTATAAGCGACCAATACGATACATTAATAAAATCTATTGAAAAAATTCCACAGTTAGAAAAACAAATATCGGAAATAAAAAATGAACTAGAACAAAAAATCATAGAATTCAAAAGTATTGTAGTAAAAACAACAGAGATGGAACAGGCGACACTGGAAAAGTATCTCGAAATATCAGGAATCCAAAATCATGATCCGAAAATGACAAAAAAAATAATTGAAGAAATAACTGCTGCGTGCGGAGTTCAAACTGAAGACACAGAAATTTCGAATATAAATCACATCCAAGATCGCCGACCAAACCACCCACCAAAAATAACTTTCAAATTAAATAAATAAAAAAAATTGAATGCGATACTACAATCAAGAAGAGGTCTCACCACGGAGGCAATAAACCAGCACGGAAAACAAAACATTTACATTGGAGAAGTAATGACGCCATATTACAAGCAACTAATGTGGAAATTAAAAAACCATGCAAAAATAATTAACTACAAATTTGTATGGTTTCGAAGAGGCCAACTATTAACCAGGAAGACCCCGGAAGGCAAAATTTTCAATATTAAACATTGTGATGATATAAATAAACTAACATAAACATAATTCCACGCGTAACTACACTTCACATCATATACTTACACAATTAATCACCAACATGGCGGATTACATGGAATATACAGACTCGGACAACCAACACTACTGTGTAAGTACAAACGATTTTAATCTATGGACAAACATCACAAAAGAAAAAAATAGAATCAAAATATTACACCAAAACATTAGGTCAATTAATAAAAATTTTGATGAATTTACGATATACCTACAACAGCTTGATAATAATTTTGATATAATTGTGCTGACAGAATGCTGGCTGAACGATAAATATATACCAAAAACAATTGAAAACTATAACACACACCACACAAAAAAAACACAAAAATAAAAATGATGGGATAGTTATATACATCAATGATAAAATGAACACAATCGTCAAAGAAATACACATCATAGACTCCAACTGCATACAAATAACATATGATAAAGAAACGTGTATTCTTGCGATGTACAGATCTCCATCCAAAAACAACATTACACATTTCCTAACTTCACTAAACAATACTTTAAAAGAAATCAACCAAAATAAAAATATCATCATCATTGGAGACCTTAACATAAACATTTTACAAAACGGACACCCACAAAACATAGAATACCTAACACTACTAGCACAGCATGGACTGGAACCAACGATAAAGGTTCCAACACGAGTCACACAAAACACAAAAAGTTGTATAGATCATATAATGATCAAAACAAAACCGTAGTACTTGAAAGCACTATCACAGATCACTACATGAATATGATAGCAATAGACACCGAAAACACAAAACCCAACAAACATAAAATATTCACAAAAAAAAATAATGAACTACTCAAACTTGAAAAAAAACTCAAAAAATAGACTGGAGTACAATATACGACATAGAGAACGTGAAAGAGGCCTGGGATAAATTTAATAACATGTTAGCACAAGAAATAAATAATAACACTACCATCAAACAAGTAAAACTCACACACAAAGCAAAAAAAAATAAACTATGGATAACACAGGGAATATTAAACTATATTCGTAAACGAGACAAAATTCACAAACAAATTAAATATACACCCTACGACATGGAACAACTTAACTACTATAAAAGATATCGAAACATCTGCACGAAAATTATTAGAGTGGCTGAGGAATTGTACTATAGAGAAAAAGTTAAAAAAGAAAAAAACAAACCAAAGGAAATATGGAAAATATTAAATGTAGTTACATACACACAAAAATACAAACAGAAAAATTCTATAGAAAACCTTAATATTAACTCAAAAAATTAGATGTCAATACAAATACAGAAATTATAGCAAATCATGTGAATAACTTCTTCGCAAATATAGGAAAAGTTTTGGCGAACCGTAAATTGCATAACACAAACAAATAGATCAAATATCAATAAAAAACCGACACAACACAGATTTACGATAAAAACAACCTCGGAAGAGGAAATTGACAAAATAATAAACACATTAAAAAACCGAATTGCTCCTGGATTAGATGAGATAACAACGGATTGCATTAAGATATTAAAAAATGAAATTTTAAAACCTATAACACACTTAATCAACCTTAGTATAACACACTCCTGCTTTCCTAGTACTCTTAAAAAAGGACTAGTGATCCCCATTTATAAATCCGGACACAAAATGGAAATAACTAACTATAGACCAATCACTCTGTTAAATTCGCTTTCAAAGATTTTCGAAAGAGTATTAAAAAAACAAATTATAAAATACCTAGAAGAAAACAAATTAATCTCGGATAACCAATATGGATTTAGAGAAAAAATAGGCACAAAAGAAGCTTTGGCATGTAAAATAGATTATATACATAGCAACTTAGATAAAGGGTACAAATGCATAGCGATATATCTAGATTTAGCTAAAGCCTTTGACTCAATCTGCCACAATTTACTTTTTAAAAAATTAGAAAACATGGTTATCAAAGGCAAGGAACTCCAACTATTAAAAAGTTATATGAGTAACAGAACACAACAAGTCAAAATTAACAACCATACTAGTAAACCACTGCCGATTACATATGGAGTTCCACAAGGAAGCATACTAGGGCCCGTTCTTTTTACTATTTACATAAATGAACTTTGCAGCATGAAAATAGATGGTGAAATAGTTAGCTATGCTGACGACACAGTTTTACTCTTCAAATCTAAGGATTGAAATAATGTAAATAACATAGCGAATTTGGGAATCTCGCAAGTGAAAACATGGCTATACTCAAACATACTTACACTTAACGTATCAAAGACAAAATTCACAACATACAGTATAAATAGCACGGGACAGCCAAAAAACAACACAAACACCATAAAAATACACGAATGTTTAAACACCAACAACTGCGATTCCCCTCCTCTAGAAAAAACAGAACAAATAAAGTATCTAGTAATTGTAATTGACCATAACCTTAGATGGATACCTCACATCAAACAAATCACAAATAAACTTCTCAAAACAATACACATTTTCCTAAACATAAGAAACATATATAAAATAAAACAATATATTTTGCACGTTGCCAATCAATAATAGAATATGGAATTATTGCTTGGGGAGGAGCAACAAACTCGGCTATCAATTACATAGAAACCGCACAGAAAACGTATTACTAAAGGTAATACTAAAAAAAAATAGATTGACTGATACAGGCCAAATATTCAACAGCTGTGACGTACTAGATATACGCCAATTATACGTTAAAACACTACTAAACTACATATTTGACAAAAAAAAATTTCAACATACACAAAATAACACTAACAGACCAGTTAAACAAGTGTACAAAGAAAACATAAAAACTCCGACAGTAAATTCAAGCTTTGGACAAAGACACTACCAATACCATGCTATAAAAGCTTTCAACAGTGTAAAACTTGAAAATAAAATTGAGGAAAACAAAAATAAATTCACACACAAAATTACAAAATGGATTAAAGAACAAAAAAGACAATATTACCAAAATGTCATAGCATAAAATAAAAATAAAACCTATACGTAACACACAAAACCAATATAAACACACATCACTCACAAACACAAAAGATTTTATTTTAAATGTATTATTTTCTCTTTAAATGTATTATGTAGATTATTTTTTCATATTATAAAATGAAGGCCTCAGCACGGGCAAGTCACCCAGTGAAGCCAACATTACTGGAAAACTTTGAAATGTAAAAAATATTGTACCAAATAAAAAAAATTGTCATTGCAATTAAAAATAATATCGAGAGAGTAATTCTAGTTGGTATGTTCATAGTCCTAATAAATCAGGGCTGTCTATAATTTCATCAACAATTTTAAAATTAAAAGTAGAGTCGGATACGAAATTCTTTCTGAGAGTTTTAGTAATTTATGCATTGAAACGGAAGAAAGACGCCATCGATGTGGGTATACTACTATAAGCGTATCATTGAAATATCACTGAAAAATTGTTATTTCATCAGATTGGTCAAAATTTACAAAAATATTATTCATATAAAATGAAAACAAACTGCTTGGTCACATCACTAGGAGCGATGATATGAAATAATGTATCTTCTAACTCAAGAGATGAGAGGAAATCTGATTATTGACACAAAACCAATCCCCTTTCTTCTTTTGATGTTGCTAAAAAAGATAATTATGTTTAAAAGTAACCACTATTGCCCTCCATATTGCAATTATTAAGATATAAGGTTTGAAGCTTGACTGAACACCTGTCGTCTGACTTATAATTTGTTTCATGGATTATATGATAAGGCAGTTTCTCTATTGGTAAGGTAGAACTAGCCAGTAGTTACATGTAAAAACAGCTCTTTGTTATTGTGCTAGTAAGATCATTATTAAAAATAAATATAGGTTGTTTCTTTAACAATGACTTCTTGTGTTTTGTATGCGTATCAAGGCAGCTCTATAACTATTGGGGGACCGAGCCGTCCTTTAACTGGGTAGAAATTAAAAAAGTGCAGAATAACCATCTTAATTGTTCCACGGTAAATTAACTCAGATGAAAATTTAAAAACCAGAGTGAAGTGACCTGAAAACTAATAAGTGTGTTCACCTTTCGAAGGTTGGCTATTATGAGGGTTAAAGCTATGATAGATGATATGTAAGTGTTGGAATGTAAGAGCTTCATAGATGCACGTACAGATGGCAGTGCATAGAGCTTGCGTGGAAGTCCGCAAGATGGAGCCAGTGGCCAGTAGTCGCCAGGGCAAGTGGGTAGGTTCTCAGAGAAACTTACGGTTTCAGATTCCAACTAGCCAGCTTGTAGTTAGGTCGACTATCGAGTCACCATTATATTACGCGGAGTAATAACAAATCCCTGATTAAGGGCCCACTATTCGAATTTCATCCAATTTCCGACATATTTTCCTTAAAAGTTTGAAGTTTTTAAGCTCTTAAAAAAATATATGTTATTCTTTAAGATAGTATCTATTTGTTCCAAAAGCCGAAACGGTAATTATTTGAAATTCCCTCGATAGAAATAAATCGCAAAGTATGCTCCGAAAAATATTATTAACACGTTTATTTCTGTTATTTTACAAGTTATATGTATGAAAAAAATCACAATGCTTCTTTTAATGCTACTCAATAGACCCCAAAAGTGATTTTTGCTATTTTTGAAATACGCCGTGATTTATTAAACATTTTCACAACAGTCGCTTACGTCTTATGATTCTAAGCATGATTATTGCAGCCCCTCTCACTTCCTCACGCGCGTACGCTATCTGCCTTTCAGTCACTGCTTAGAGAGCTTCGCGGACGGTCGTGTTGTTCTCCGTTTTGTGATTTCTCCTAAATAATATTTATCGTAAATAATAATATTGTATTCCGAAAATGGGAAATAAGCGAAAAAGTGCTCGTATTTCTAAGAAAAGACTATTTCGTTCGAAACAAAAACGCATGGTGGACATTGTAAGGTAAGAAGAAAAATATAAATTTTGATTTGATGAATATATTATTATTTACTATTACGTAGGTAATATTTATTATAAAAATAAATTATTTATATATTGTGTAACAAAGGTGACAGGTATTGTTTTATTTTTCAGAATGCGTACTTTGGGAGATAAATCTATTGCCTATTTATAGATAATTTTAAGCGTATATCAGTTCATAAATATTGTTTTTTCAAAGATGGGAAATAAGCGAAAGACATCTCGTATTCCAAAGAAAACAATATATCTCCAAAGGGTTCAACGCATGATAGGTGAGAAGAAAAAAGTACAATATTTGATTTACAAGCTTATATTTATTATAAACGATAATTTATTATAAACATTTGTAATTCATATTTTTATTTATGTATTGTGTAGTAAAAAGTTATAAAAATTATTATTTTATTTTTTTCAGAATACGATAAACGATAATTTATTATAAAAATTAATTATCATTTTTATCTATGTATTGTGTAGTAAAAAGTTATAAAAATTATTATTTTATTTTTTTCAGAATACGTACTTTGGGAAATAAAACTAATTCCAAAACGTTAGAAATTACGGGGCAAGTTCTTATTAATTTAGTTTGCTTGTTCAGGATACTATATGATCGTGATTTATTTGTGAATTAACTTTCTACGTACACCAATACACACGTCACTTTACATCTGCTCCTTAGAGTAATATTACTCTAAGATCTGCTCTAATGATTCACAATGCAACGATGTCCGAAATATAATATAATATGTAATAATAATATATGGGCCATCTGTTTCAAATAACAATACTCGAACGTGGAATCCAGAAAAATAATGAACGTGCGAGCGAAAAAAGCTATTGAAAGTTCTGAAACTGTGGGGAATATAATTTAATAAAATAAAATACTTTTTTGTTTTAAAACCACGATATTTATTAATTTAAGAACCGACCGGTTTCGCTTTACTTAAGCATCATCAGGGTACAAATTAATACTAAACAAGAAGTACATAATGTGTGCATATATATAACAAAATATAGAGGGAGACAACATGATACTAATATAAGCAACACAAAGACGGTCATAAAATACATTAACATAAGTGCACAAGTAATGGAAAAACCGCTAGATAATTATGTAGACTAATGGGTTATACGAATAAATCGGGAGAAACAAAACATCAACTGGCAATGTGGTAAGGAGGTAAGGAGAACTGGGAATTTTTTATGGGTTTATTGGAAACAGACTTAATATTGGACTACTTGATATGTCTAATTGATTATTAAGTATCTGACTTTTGGTTTTTACAGCTTTTTTAATTTCTAGTGCCTCTAAATTGTTTAGTCTGTTACCATGCCCGTTTTTATGTAAGATGTTAGCACCGGTGCTATGACAGAATGTATGATCTTTATCGATCAAATGATTTGCGAATTCGGAAAAACCGTTATTATTGAGGTTTTATTGATGTTTTGTTTCTCCCGATTTATTCGTATAAACCATTAGTCTACATAATTATATAGCGGTTTTTCCATTACTTGTGCACTTATGCTAATGTATTTTATGACCGTCTTTGTGTTGCTTATATTTGTATCATGTTGTCTCCCTCTATAATATATTTGTATTATGTTGTCTCCCTCTATATTTTGTTATATATATGCACACATTATGTACTTCTTGTTTAGTATTAATTTGTACCCTGATGATGCTTAAGTAAAGCGAAACCGGTCGGTTCTTAAGTTAATAAATATCGTGGTTTTAAAACAAAAAAGTATTTTATTTTATTAAATATGTCAAACCACAAAGTGATTGCTTTCTACAATAATACAAGAATATAATTTAGTTCAGTGATGTTATTTTTTATGTCGGAAAGAGGCCCTGAAGAAAATAATTTCTCTCAGAGCCTGTGTCATCTTTGAGAATGCTGTATAGAGGGTCTTTTTTGAGGAGGAGGGAGTGAACCTGTCCTGAATGTCAACTGTACAATTTCTACCCAGAATTAACTTTATTGTACGTTTTTTGACTAACCGTACCTTGGTGTTCTATTTTCAATAAACTCTTTAATTATGTTTCAGATGTGAAATCTATACTCCGCTACAGAATGTTTTGCCCAAGTCTTGTAAAGATGCAAAGGCACGGACGTAATAATAAAATCATTTGAGCCCTTTACTGTTATTTAAAAGGTCACTTGAAGTGCAGTTATAATCAATGATTTTATTTTTTTCTAGCTTCCACGAATAATCTGAAAAGGCATTATCTAAGGATTATACTCTTAAGGAGAATATAGAAAATGTAGAAAGGTGAAACGGATTTAAGATTTTCGATGAAATTATTGTGTTGTGAAATATTTATTTTGTTATTTATTACTTTATTTTTTTTACAGTTTTACCGTACGCGGTCTTGTTATAGAGTGGTATATCTAACTGTCATGGAAAGTTTTTTTCTGAGCTTTAAGAGAAAGGTTTCTTAAAGATACTGGAGTTATTCTAGGGCTATGTTAGATTTTTAACATCGATTACCGTAATGCTTGCCTTCCTGAATAAATCTAATTTTATTTAATCATTTACGGCCAAGATATTTTTGACAATGGTGTGTTTTTATCTTTCTGTATTCCAATCATTTAGCTTTGCTTCTAGGGTTGTGCCCCAGTATTGCTTTTTGGAGACTGTAAACGGATCTCTCGGCATTTAATGAAACTGCAGCAGAACAAAGGCTGTTGCTATATTGACGTTCATGGTATGTTTTGCTCAGATTGACGATAAGGTTTCCAGATCCGCATTTTGCTTGAAGCATGTTTAGGGTAATAAGTTTATAGTTTAGGGTTCTTTCACCGTATTTATGGGAACATTTCGGAACCACCAATCTTTCATTTTGAGTGAATCTTGTGTTTGTGATTAAATTATATTTGACAATTTAAACAAATAATATTTAGAGAAGTTAAAAATAAAATTGAAAGTTCACTGAAAGCTTAAACTATTAAAAGTAGTAATTTCATAAAAATGTAAATAAATAGAGCCCCTTTCACATTTTAGAATGTAATTTTATGTTGCTTACATGTTTTATTACTCTTTATAATTATTGAATTGTTTAAATGAATAAATAAATAATTACAAAAAAGTCTTCTGATTTGTAAGTCCTCAGGAAGCACTAAGGATCTTTCTATCTATCTTTATAATATAATAAATTTGATGAGCATAAAAATGTAAACTTGTATATAATTTATATAAATGTACAAAAGTAGATATTACACGTGTATAAATATTATATTGCGCATATTATACAAGATGTCGGGGGTAAAGTGCACAAACTTCGGTAGGTGATTCTAATTGATAGTACAAGTAAAAAAGAAAGAAAACTTTTTTTGGAATTCCAACGTTTTAAGATAGTTTTCGAGTAAAAAAGTTTATTTTTTTGTATAGAAAAAAAAACAATTTCTTCTAAGGAAAATAAATTTTTGTGGAAAAAATTTGGAAATTCGAATAATTTCCATTTCTTTTTTACTTCTTCTAGCTAGAATAACCTCCTGAAGTTTGAGCACTTTACCCCCGGACACCCTATAAAGATAACCATATAAGAAAAACCTTATTGATGTAAAAATATATTTATTGATTTTATAAAAGTTATAAATTACTTTTATAAAAGTGATAATAGTATTTTAGTAAAGTAAAGTAATTTGTATACCTATACAAATAACTTTCGTAAATGTTTTTTGTAAAATTAAAAAAAAAATTAATTAATTAAATCCGTAATAAAACCCATATTTTGAGAACCATCTTCATTTCGACTTCGTTCTAATTTGCTCGGTGCTAACTAAAAATGGGTCTGTTTTTCTAAAATTGCAATAGATGTCGGTAATTTAATTTCGTTATTTAAATTATTAAATAATCCCCAAAATTATTCCTAATTCGAATTCAGACACCTCTGTCGGATTCTTTTAACACTAAATATTGTTTATTTTGTGGGTGTTGCCCAAATCTAAATTCTTTACGCGGAAAGCTGGCCCTTAATCTAAAAGAACCAATTATTTATAAACTCCTTCCAAGACGAGTTGGAGACCTGTTTGTACGAACACAAAAGTAAGTCATTTAATAGAATGGACCCAGCTTATTTATCAAACCTGTGCATTCCAGAAAATACTAATTCATGACAGTCAATCCTTAGAAGAGCGAGGCTATCGGAAGGTTGAAGGAACCAAAGCGCACAGCGGATACTCAGTTCGGTTAGCTTACTTTCGGAGTGTCAGGTCTTAAAGCCTGGAATAAATAGTCACTTGATTTAAGAATAATAAAAGTCTCAACAGGATTCATAGCGAATCTTAAAACTCATCTCTTCAGAAAATGATATCCATAAACGCTACAGTAGAAAACCTTATTTAAATAAATAAGCTAGCCGTCCAGTACCTTCCTAAAGTCACGTATGGAATATATTATCTCTGCTTGCCCATACAAAAAATTCGAACCTTTTCACAACTTCTTTCAACTGAGACGTTGTAAATTACTAAATATACGGAAAAAAATGAGTATTGCCGATTTCTTAAAATCCGGTTGAAAATGAGATTGCAGGCCGGTTCTTGTTAAACTTTTAGTTCATTCCTAATACTTCGGAACACTTGTTCAGGCATGTGGATTTGTCCTGATAATATGCAATGACGAAATGCGAAAATATTAGAATTTTTATGGACAAGTGTTCCGACATCGCGATACCACATTCGTGTTTTAATTAAAGTTTATTAGAAAACCTATCAATTCACTAGCTAAGGGCCTGCAACGTTGTTTTTATCCGGATTATGAATAATTTAAATATATTCTTAATAAATTAGCAATATTTTATGTCAGTAAGTTTTTTCCGTGTGAAATTGACTTTTTTTTACAGTATTTTACAGCTCCACACAAGAGGCCCTGAGGAACATATTTTAATAACAATGTCATCTTTGGGGATGGTGTGTAGGGAGTCAGAGCAGGAAAAAGGTTTGATGGGTGGGTTGGAGTCCTGCTGGAAAGGGAAAATGGTTTCCCTCAACCATTCTCTACCGATCCAAGAGATTTTAATCTGGCCCGCAACACAATAGGTAGGTAGACGCACCCGCCGCTAACACCTAGAAAACCTCACCCATGATCTCGGGCGTCACTGCTAAGTCACCAAAATCAGCGAACCACTTGGCAGAGGTGTTGGTTATCCGATAACTGGTTCCCGAGGAAAGATAGCTGGTTCCGGTACCCATACCAAAACAAAATTAAATTAAATAATTAGCTCCCAATGGCCAAGTGGTTAGAGGCGTTGTTCCGGTAAAACAGAGATCCTGCGTTCGATTTCCAGTTGAGACCGTTACCCTTTAATCTTTCTGTGTCTTGTTCTGTTTCATATTTCATTTTGATTTATTGATGGATATTATCTTCTTCTTCAATAAGCAAAAATAATTGATAATTTCAGTTTTGGTAAAAGTATGTTTCTCTATATATGTCTCCGTCCAGTAGGTATATAAAATTTGTACAGCGCCCTTTGGTTAATTTTTCACAAAAACGGCTCTATATAAATTATCCAATTATTATCATTATCTTCTAGTGATATAGGTTTCGAAGCTAAGCCTAACTGTATTCTACCTAACCAACAGTTCAATGGTAATCAGATGTGTAATTCTGTTTTTGTCACTCTTAGTGATATTGTAGTTGAATACGTGTGGGCCGTCTGGATAAGCGTTCTAAAGGGGATAAAATGAACAATTTCAATCAGTTAAGAGTTAACAATATTAATTTAAAAAGTATTGAAAATGGTAATAGATTCGGTACAGTATCTTTCATGGTTAGGGAGAATGAAATGTTGCTTCGTTACACGTTGTGTACAGTGTATGAAACCATAGACGAGATGAATAAAGCATTTACATAGACATAAAAAGTCCGGATTGCAGAGGGCGTGTTAATCTCCGCTAAGCGGTAACCATGCCATAAGGCAACTTCAAAGGACACGTTTATAGGATACTAGCTGACGTGTACCCGGCGTTGCTCGGGGTTGTGAATAATTTGGAGTATGGTTTTGAGGCTGTGAATTCTAGTGTACCGGAAAACTTTAAGGTGCATGTAAGTTTTTAGATTCTCACGGCCAAAAGCATTTTTGTTGTTTGTTTTTGGGGTGTTATGCCGTGTTGCGCTAACTCCTTCTTTAGCCGACGTTTCGGACAGCGTTGCAGTGTCCATCATCAGGGCAGATCCGGTAGATCCGAAGATCATCACACATCTTCGGATCTACCTACTATTAAGGTGGAAATAATATTATTGTAAATAATTTTAAAAAGTTTACAAGCGTTCTCGACTTCTTCTACCATTTACTTCCACGTCATGCATTCTACTTACTCACTTTTTTTCGTTCATCACATAGTCTAATTATACTGCACATAATTATTTGATTCATTTGATCGTTCCATATCTTCCTCGTGTGTCCCCGAATTTTCTACCATTCACTCCATGTATTCCTCTTCCCCATTTCCTCCCCCTGAATGGGATGCCATAGTCTCACTGGCTCCAGATGGTTGGTAGCAGTTGGGACTGTTGTGCGGCTTAACAAAAAAAAAATGTCTAGTGGATAGTCAAACTTCATAAGCTTGTCTGTGGTCAAGGAGTCGAGTGGTCGTGTAAATGTGGTCATATATGCATATATGAAATTGTTTATAAACCAGAAAAAACATGGTTATATAGCGTACAAATATTTTTTTTCGTTTGTTATAAACCTAAGCATAACGTTTTCCGAGGTGGTAGAAATTTAATTTTTTTTTAGTATCTTAAATTATAAGGAAATTAGACAAAAATAAATTAAAGATACTATCATAAATGGAAAGAAATTGAAGAAATGGAATAGAAAAGAAATAAAAGGATTAAAAAGAAATATAAAGAATGAGAAAATATGGAAACACATAGAAGTATTTGAAAGATTTCTCTTCTATGAATTTTGTGTTTAAGATTTGCGTAATTTTAATATACATTAAAATAGCCTTACTTAAAAAATCACTTCATAACCGCTAAACGGCGTTTTTGTTGCACATTGTATAAAGACTGCAAAAGTTTAGATTCGAGTTGGTACTTATGAAAATTACTTTTAACTGGGCTCGGAAAGAACCGGCAATGTCGCTTTTCAGCAGACTGACACGAAAATTCTCTTTCGTAAATGTAAGGTTATTTCAGACATTATTTTTAATTTACTTATATTTTAATTTTACTGCATTATTTAAATGAGATTTTTTTAATAAGGTTCATGTTATTTGTAAGTTTAGAAAAATATAAATGATTGAAATCAACATTTATATTGCGCTAAAAATGCATTCAAAATCTCATTTATTGTCATTGTTATTATTTGTTATTCATTCTCTAGGAATTAGTATAATACTTATTTAAAAATTATTATTGTACAGACGAAATAAAACGTGTGGTGACAGTTTTCTTGCAGATTCTCTAAATAAAAGGAATATGGTTTCAACATTTCGCATTCTCTACATTTTTTGACATTTGGAATAATAATACGAGTTTTATTTTTTTTTTCAACTTTCTTCACGTTTTAAATTAAAATGGTCCAGTTTACAAATATGAAAGTATATATCAAATAAAAAAGTATACTTAGTTTCATAAAATGGTACTTTTCGGACGTTTTAAAATGGACATCTTCAAAATGAAAAAAATATATACACATGTAAAATATTTTTTTATATTTTCAAACTTTTTTAAAGTTGGAGACAGATCAAGGTAATATCTTTACCATGTGTGGCATTTGTCTTCGGATTTATGTGTTTTTTTCTTTAATTTTTAAATTGATACTAATTAACGAAATAATTTTTCTTTACAGATCCATTTCCAGGGATATTTTGTTCATTGTCTACAATATCAAATCTGCTATGAACATTTTGAAACGTTATTTTATTCATTACCCTGAAACATTATATATGCAGATTAGTAAAATGCAATTAACGTCAGCAGTTTAAAATTACACTGGTGAGCCGCTCTTCCGTAACTGCGAAACGTAATAACGATACCTACATATCGTAATAATGAAACGCAACAAAAGCATGCGTTTGTTATCTGACCACAGAGCGGGATTATAGGTACCGTTTTGTTCGCGGCCATTGCATTACGTCAGCCAGGTAGATTTATGATATCATAATATTAGTGCTGCAATTGAACCAATAATGCGGCCCGTATAACTAAACAACCTGCCTGCATGCACAGAGAATAGGCCACTTTCATACATTCTATAATTCACCATTGGTCCCCTTTGTATACAGTTCACTCTAAAAATATAGAAAGAGTTCAGCACAAATTTCTTAGACACGTAAATCTTAAGCTGAAAATTCAATCTGACAAGAGAATTATGTCAGACCTGGTTGTGTTACACAGAGTTACTAACAACTTAATTGACAGCCCTGCGATCGTTGCCACTATTAAATTCCATTTGCTGACTAGGAACATAAGACAAAATGTAACATTCTTTTGCAATACATACATAATCAACTATCAGACAAACTCACTAACAAATAGCATGCATGATATGGGCAACAAGTTTGGGGGAATTATTAACATTTTTACTGATTCCATTTATAGAATTAAGTGTAATCTATACCATCACTTTGTTGATCCCACAAAAAAAAATAGCGTTGGTATTGTAGCTTTACTGATTTGTCTTGAAAGTAGTATTGTTCTAATTATTTTATTTTACTGTTACATGTTTTATTAATATTGTTTCATATTAAGATTATCAGCTTAACGTTATTCCATGCTTTAAAAACTTTAGTATGTATAATATTCGATAGCTCACTAGGTGTATTCTGTTTTTAAAATCCATTGTCCTGAGACGTACACAACATACGTGAAATAATCACACAATTAATAATAATACATAAGTTAGTCCTTGCCCGGAATAAGGTATGTATTCAACAATGTTCTTGATATAAAAAAATGGACAAAAGAAAAAACCAAGTTTCATTACATTTTATATTTAAAATACAACAAACAATCAATTTTTAAGAGTTTTTTAAATAATGCGGCAGAACAATACATCTACACTAGAATTTATTTGAAGATTTTTGCTGAATTTGTGGCAAAATGTTGTAAGTACCATTTATATGAAAATTATGCAAATAGCATTAGACAATTTTTAGTAATTCTAGATTTTTCACCTTTATAAATAGCAACATGGTAGACTAACATAAATTCTGATATTTGAGGAAAGCGGCAAATAACAACATGAATACGATTTACAATCGAGATATTGTTATGAGATCAGATATTATTATATCATAAATATATTTTTTAACATTAGCTCCACACAGGAGGCCATGAGGAAAATAATTTTAATAATTTTAAATAAAGGAGAGCAACATCTGGGAAGGAAAATTTATGAGGGGTGGGTAGGAATTTGGGAATGAGTGTGTTCACTAATGACCGACGTTTGAACTCATCCCTCCCACTGTCGTGTAAGGCGATGGATCGAGAGAGTCCTGCTGAAGAGGTATACGGTGAGCAGACAATCCTCACCCCTACGAACCCGGGCACCCCTGCTAAGTCACAAAATATAGTGAACATAGGGGTGACCTATGGCAGAGTTGTTGGTTATCCAACGAATAATAATAATGCTTACTGGAGTCAGTAAGAATATGGCATCCTCAATTGGAGGATGTTGTGAGGCTGCAGGATATGAGGAGGGGAATGAGGAAAGAAGAAAATGCGCGAGAAACTGGCTATCCGGATCTAGTCTATAATTCTGAATGGTAAACATTCACCATGCAAGTATATCTACCACTCTGAAACGTGCCACAAGAATTCTATAACATATTATTAAATATAAATTAAATTAGCCAACATAATAAATTAGTGATTTAATTTAAGATTTAGTAACACATTTGGTTGCTGGTATAAAGTACTATAAAGGCTCCGTGGTAACCTTTCAAAAAAAGAAGATGGTTTAAAGGAGGATATTTATGTAAATACGAGTGTTAGAGGGAACTAAAATTATAAAGCGATAGTAAACACGACTCGCTTAAAATAAAGCAAATTATAAAAAAAAAATCCGCAACTTGTATTTAAAACAACACTGTAAATTTTTATACCTGCAAATAATATGTTAAATAATAGATAAAATGTGTGTTTTTTTAATAAATTCGGAGGGAATTTCATAAAATTATCGTTTCGGCTATACAAATGTAAAGATATTATCTTCAAAAAAGATATTATTTTAGGAAGTGTTAAGAAACATGATAGAAGTAGTAGAAATACGAAATGCGGGGGCCCCGTACACACCTGTTACACCGAAAAATATGATGTGCTATAAGTGTGAGCGTGACGACGATATGCGCTGTGATCTGCTAGCCAGGCTATTTTTGAAAATTATGCGACCCCCTCTCCTACCTACGGCAGAACAATTTACGGATCGCCGTAATTACGCGGCTGTCATCTGTCAAAATGACAGCTCCCATACAAAGAAATGATATTCCGTGGCAGTCCCATAATTGATCTGACCCCCTCTCCTGAGGAAACTTATAGCGTGGTATGTCTGCCTAACATATAATTGTATATGCCACGCCCAATTCATGCACGTATAATATAGCGTAATGTGTCTAAAGCCTTAAGGAATAATGGAACTGTTAATCGAACTCACAACCGCAAGACTCAAAGTCAGAAGCCTTTAACGATTTAGCAAACAGGTAATATATTTCTTATTGACTAATTTTCGAGTTTTATTACGTCCGGAATATCGTCTGCCGGGATTTTGGCATCCGGGATTCAGGCTTTTTGGGAAGTTGGCCTTAACTTGAGTAAGCTGCTTAAAGTGTCGTTTCAACGTGTTAAACTCTCCATAAGTTGGTAATAGGCATTCCAGGCTAAGCGAAACATTGAGGTATTCTGAATGCAACTCGAATTCTAAACAAAACTCATTTAATTATCGCGCTGCACAGATTTTGAAAACTTTATCGTTGCATTTTCAAAATAGCCTTTGTGGCTTTTCATAGTAATATTTAAGTAATTGGAATAAATTCACTAACATTTTGTTCAGCGGCTCTTACAATGTGTCATTTGTGAAAGTATGATGATAATATAATTATGAAGGTATTCAGTTTACCTCATCAGAAATATGCCACCAAAATATTAACTTTTATGAAAATGACAGTTTTAGTGGTCGCTAACAATTAAATTTTTATAAAATTGATTAACTTACAAACGGAGAAAAAATAAAAACTAATTAAAATATTGCTAATAATGCAGGTTTCCTCATATACTTTTAGTAAAATACGAATGTATTTCCGCATTTCATCTCTGTATATTATCAAACCAAATGCAAGTGCATGAACACGTGTTCTGTTATACATATGGAATTTACTAAAAGTTTATCTGGAAACGACCTGCAATCCCGTTTTTAACCGGATCATTAATGATTTGAAAGGATTTTTAATAAATTAACAAAACTCATTTTTCTCAGTGCATTATTTTTTTAGGATATCAACTTTTTAGATATAATAAAATTAATAAATTAAATTTTTTCTTAATTGTTGCTACATTAATTATTTTTTAATATATTATCGTCATCGACCAAGTATTTTCTAGACAGGACGTGTAAACGTTAAATTTAATACCGAAACCAAACACACAAGATTAATAAAACATGTATCGTTATTGATTTTTTAATTGAAATCAGATCTGAGAGGACTAATCTATTTTTTTGTATCGTTTGTACTGCAAACTCCAAAGTAAAATGGATTATGAACTCGAGATTTAGATCAATGAAAATGGCTTCCTGGAAATTACAGACATTAGAAAATTCAATACCCTTCCCGAACGTACCCCATTATTTCGGGAGAATTATTAATTAACACCATGTCCGCGATTTTCGTCAAATTGTAAACGAATTTAAGATACTATCAAAATTTACAAAAAGTTCTGATAATATTACATCATTTGGTGTAATGTAAATAATTTTTAGCAAACAATTTTTCTCTTATAACGTAATACTGTAGAGTGTAGTAGATACTCTCAGTATCGCTATGGCGAAAAAACAACATTTAGAACCGTAGATGATTTTAGTTAGTTTGTTGATCAAATTTGATTTGATACTTTCTCTTCCCCATCTCCCTGATGGGGAAGAAGAAGGATGGAATATACTTAGATATTCAGACCTAGTTACCAAACTACGGCTTAAGTCATTTCGACAATCCTTTTAATTCTGAATAGCGGTCTTTCAAAGGGAAGTACAGGGAAAATCTTCATCCCAAGTGGTTATCCACATTTGGTGAGTTAGCAGGGGTGCCCAGCTTTATTGGGTGGTGTTTGTCTAGGCTTGGCGGAGAATGCCTTCGTCCTCCTACTGCGTGGCGAGACTAGAGTGGAGAGACTAGTTTAGGAAGAATTTTTGACCTCTCCAGTTGGACTCGCTTGACCTTGTAAAGCAGTGGGAGGGATAGATTCATACGTCCGTTACTTCTACAAAGAACGAAGAGCAAAGTCCTGGAAAGGCTGAATTTCTGTGTTCAATTTTTATATGCGACCGAATCTTTTTATAATTTTTTTTCAAGATTTCTTTATATCATCTTCTATGATTGAAATTCAAACATTCATTAACTGCTTACATAAATACTTAAATTAACTAACTTAAATACTTAAATTCACTTACATAAATACTTAAATTAACTAACATAAATATTTAAATTCACTTACATAAATACTTAAATTAACTAACATAAATACTTAAATTCACTTACATATATACTTAAATTAACTAACATAAATACTTAAAATCACTTACATAAATACTTAAATTCACTTACAAAAATACTTAAATTCAATTAAAATTTTATGTTTTTATCTTGCTTATCACTTAATTTTATACAATTTTTCCTTGAAAATTTAGACTATATAATATAATACATATCCATAGAAATGTGTCAAAATTTAATGTCCCCCACATAGGCTTTGCCTTTGTGGGATTTTTCGTTAACACTTATTTTTTTTAACATTTCTTTGTATTTTTGTATTTTCAATTAATGTTCACCTGTATTTCATAACCGTTACAATGAAACAGAAGATTTAAAAATATTTTTTCTGATAAAGCCTCTTCTTTCTTATACTAGGTGGTATAGTTTCAAAGGCGGCAATCTGACATTCTTCAGAAAAATGACTTATGAATGTTGTAAAATTGAGAAATATCAGCATCAGAATTCCGAATAAAAAACTGCGAGTCGGCCTACAATTTCTTCTTGAATGTGTGATTTTGTTTCAAACACGGACATTTTCTATAGAGGTTGAAATAAATATTGTAATTTGTAATATCAACAAATCACTGAGCTCCATTATGATGACGTAGTACAACGACGGTTCTTAGAAGTAAATTAAAAATATTGAGAAACAAACGGTTCGTAGAAATAGATTACAAATAATGAGAAACAAACGGTTAATAGAAATGGATTACAAATAATGAGAAACAAACGGTTAGTAGAAATGGATTACAAATAATGAGAAACAAACGGTCCGTAGAAATAAATTAAAAATAATGAGAAACAAACGGTTCGTAGAAATACATTTAAAATGATGGGAAACAAACGGTTCGTAGAAATACATTAAAAATGAAAAGAAGCAAACGGTTCGTAGAAATAAATTAAAAATAATGAGAAAAACAAATGAGAAACCAAATTTGACCGGTCGGTGGCTGAGTTGACATCGCGTGTGGGTCCTACCCAGCCATAGTGTGTTCAATTCCTCGGCTGGCTAAGTAAACACAAGCAATATTTTCCACTTACTGTGGTGGTGGTGATTTTCAAATATTGTCAGGTTTGAAACTATTTTTTAATCAAAGGTGACATAGTTAATGTCACAACAGTGTCTTTAACGTTGTTTAAATTTTTTTTTATATTTTTACACACGAATTCACAATAAATTATGTTGTTTGCAATTCTTTTTTGTCTGCTGAAAAAATTACGTAATATCAGATTGCTTTAAGTTTTTTACGTTACCTAACTCCTTATTACTCACGCACCTTACTATATTCTTGGAGTGTTTCCAAGATAAAAGTTTAATCCAGGAAAGAGAATCTTTAAAATTGAGTAATTTTTACTGCAGTTAATTTTCATGCTTTTCGTAAATGACGTTACAATATATGCATAGTTGCGCTGTAGAAATTTCAAAGATTCGCGAAAAAAGTTCGTCAATTGTAGTGATTTCGTAGTTTTAGTACTAAACAGTCAAGCGTCGCGTAAGGTCATGTGCTACCTTTAAGTAAATAGCCTGTGAAAATGCGCTCGTGTGGGATGAGAAAGTGTTTTAATAACTCACCAAACACCAGGAAAAGCCAAGGAATAATATTTCATTTGTAAATTCTATATTTATATTTTTATAAATAATACAGTTGTTTCCGCCCCAAGATTCTATGCATCATAGAGAAAAGACAAGGCCAACTAGAGTAGACGTCTGAATTACGAAGTCAGTGCCGTCGCCAACTAATCCCTCTGCTTATTTGTATGCTTGCGGTAAAACGTCATATAAATCAGCAGTATCAATAAGTATCAACATGAATCGTCGCTCTATGAAGGCACGGCACTGACTTTAACGCTTGACACCTCATAATCCATCAGGCGCCCAGGCTTGTAATTCTAGTCGGCTTTGAGGTAGTATTCGACGTAACCCCTCGTTGATTTCGTTCCGTACTAGAAACATAAAAGTGTTTCGTACTTGCCACATTTTATCTCAATTTCATGAGACGGTATCAAGTCTAGATGTATTGTTACGTCATCGCCTTTCTTGCTTACATTGTCGCCCAACTCTACCGGGCAACACAATTAAGATCAAAGCTTTTTTATCATAATTTATTGAGACAGTAACAAGTCTAGATGTATTGTAACGTCATTGCCTTTCTTGCTTACATTGTCGCCCGCCTCTACCAGACAACACAATTAAGATCAAAGCTTTTTATCATAATTTATTGAGACAGTAACAAGTCTAGATGTATTGTAACGTCAACGCTTTTCTTGCTTACATTGTCGCCCGCCTCTACCAGACAACACAATTAAGATCAAAGCTTTTTATCATAATTTATTGAGACAGTAACAAGTCTAGATGTATTGTAACGTCATCGCCTTTCTTGCTTACATTGTCGCCCGACTCTACCAGACAACACAATAATCTATTGAGACAGTAACAAGTCTAGATGTATTGTAACGTCATCGCCATTCTTGCTTAAATTGTCGCCCGACTCTACCAGACAACACAATTAAGACCAAAGCTTTTTTTATCATAATTTATTGATACAGTAACAAGTCTAGATGTATTGTAACGTCATCGCCTTTCTTGCTTACATTGTCGCCTGACTCTACCAGACAACACAATTAAGATCAAAGCTTTTTTATCATAATTTATTGAGACAGTAACAAGTTTAGATGTATTGTAACGTCATCGCCTTTCTTGCTTACATTATCGCCCGACTCTACCAGACAACACAATTAAGATCAAAGCTATTTTATCTTAATTTAATGAGACAGTAACAAGTCTAAATGTATTGTAACGTCATCTCTTTTCTTGCTTACTTTGTCACCCAACTCTACCAGACAACACAATTAAGATCAACGTTATTTGAATGTACTTCCTTGTGTTGTTTCAACGAATTTTAATATTCAAACAACTTTACACATGTTGTAAATGAGCAAGTAATCACATCATATGAACAAAATGTACAATTTTGACTGTTCTTTTGTCTCGTTGTAAAATATACACGAATATTTTATTTCTGTGCAGGAATTACGTGCTGTTTCATAATATCCACAGGAAAATAACCTCGTATACAAAACAAACACGCATTGGATCAACTATAACTATCTACTTTTGATATCTTTAGTTCTATTCATAATATAAGTATCTCAATTTTATACAGACCAGTTAGACAAGCGTACAAAGACAACATAAAAACTCCGACATTAAATTCAAGCTTTGGACAAAGACACTACCAATACCACGCAATAAAAGCTTTCAACAGTTCAAAACTTGAAATTAAAATTGAGGAAAATAAAAATAAATTCACACACAAAATTACAAAATGGATTAAAGAACAAAAAAGACAATATTACCAAAATTTCATAGCATAAAATAAAAATAAAACCTACACGTAACACACAAAACCAATATAAACACACATCACTCACAAACACACAAGATTATTTACAATGTACTATTTTATTAAAAATTTTAAATATATTATTATGAATTTTTAATTTTAAATGTAAATTTTTCTCATTAAATGTATTATGTAGTTTTTTTTATATTATAAAATGAAGGCCTCAGCACGGGCAAGCCACCCAGTGAGGCCTACATTACTGAAAACCTTGAATTGTAAAAAATATTGTACCTAATAAAATAAAATAAATAAATACTATAAATTTCATATCGTGTACCGTGTTTTACTTCGATACTATTTGTAACTACTCTAGGTTATAAAGAAACTAACGATCCGAAGGGGGGTCACTAGGGTCCTCATGAAATTACGACGCGACTTTCCATCTTAATATTCCTTTTGCCCTTCCCAGTGAAACGCAGATATTACATAGTTACTACCAAAAGTTTTACCGAATATTATTTTATGCATTAAAAAACAGTATCAGGATATTTTGTTAAAATATCGAAAAAAAATCATGGAATACCCAAATTATAGAGTATGTGATTTTAAAAAGAAATTAGACATTGCACCAAAAGCTCATTTGGGGTAAGTGTATTACCCCTCCCCAGAATGGGAGTGTTATATTTTACCTCTTTCCTCTTGTGTACCTGTTCCCGTTGAATACTTTTTTGTGAATAGTGCATAAGAGTCACAACTGCCCGGAGTAAGTGAGACTGAAGCCAATTGTGGTATGCTACGCTAAAAAAAGTGGGAAGGGAAAGTAGATATGGTAGAGGAAGGTTGGGAAGTACCTGACTATTCAGATCTGGTTACGAAAAGCAACCACTTCGAGGAACGTTTTCATTTTGAATGATGATCTTTCCCTAGTTTACTTTGACAACTCTTTTTCTTTTATACTATTTGTTAATACCGGTGGTGTACTGTTAATTATTTTTTTTAATTTGTAATTTACTCGATGTTTACGGGAAGTTTCAATAATTACCTCGGTTCGTCTGCGATAACCAGTATGTTTATTATCGAGGGATATTCACTATAAATGTCTTACTGGACTTACATCCGTAGGAGGCTCTGAGACTTACTTACATCCGTAGAAGACTCCATAAGAGGCTCTAAGATATTCTTTTGCGAGAGGGAAATCGTACTGAGCTGGTCGCCTGAAGATCGGCTAGCATCGGCTATGCTCGTAAACATTCGGGTATGACTGACACGTTGTCTCTGTCATGTGGCGTTACCGCTGCCACCTATGAAAACATCTTAAAACTAGATAAACTGACTATCTCTATAACGATTTAACAACTGTACAATACCATTAACTATGTTTTAACCGTGCCTCTCTTCACTGATACCCTACATGCAACTGAAATATTGAGATGTTAAAAATAACAATTTGGGCGGCAGGTATAGGTACCGCCCCCTTGGGAACCATTTAATGGATAACCAACATCCAAGTGGTTCGTTAGGTTTAGTGATTTAGCAGGGGTGCCCGGGTTTATCGAGTAACGTGTGTTCACCAGCTTGGCGGATCGGGAGAGGCCTGTTTTGGGAGACCCCTTGACCTCTACAACTGGACTCTTTTGACCCATCGCAAAGCGCCGCAGCGGGGGGGATAGAGCAATCGTCCGTTACTTCTGACTACACTGATCCTTAGATTCAATTCTTAGATACCATTCCCAAAGAAGACATGGGCCCTGAGGGAGATCACTTTCCTCAGGGCCTCCTGTGTGGGTTTAATGTGGTAAAGAAATAAGTTTATGTTTGTAGGAGTAGGTAGATGGCTCTATAAATTCAAGTAAGGTTACTTCAAAATGCCTTTACATTTCTAAAGCATTATCTTCTTGATTGTATAACTCCGTTACTTAGGTAAATTGTACCCACTTAAGTACAAGACGTTGGATGCACTCTAAAGTAGTACATAGTTGCTCAAGGAGATGAAAGGCTTAGAAGGTAGGGGATATTAATTTACCCGCCAGGATCACCCAGGGAAGTATAGGTCATCTTCTTTGCGGTAATCAAGGGGGTGGGATTGACTGTTCCATCTCACGAAGGAAGCTGCGGGTGGTTAAAGAAGAAAGTGTGTTGTATTTAAATATTGTTTCATTTTAAAATATATAAAGAATACAAAACGGCCATCGGAAAAACGGGTGAAATATAATATTTGAATTGCTTATTTAAAATACATGGCTTCTCCACTATTTATTTTGATTTTATTTGTCTTTACTCTATAGTAAGTGGTCGAGGGGTGAGGCTCTCGACTAGCAATCCGAACGTCGCGGGTTCAAATTTTTATTTGATGAATTTGTCTTATTGCAGAGTGGAAGATACTCTCAGTATCGCCCTAGTGTAAGACCACCATTCAGAATTGACAGGTTGCATTATATGGCTTTAGCCGTGTTTGGTGACCAAATCTGAATAGCCAGATAATTTCCATCCTTCATCTTTCTCATCTCTTTCTCCTCCCCACCACCTTCAGCCTCACAACATACCCCGATTATTGGGGATGCCATAGTCTCAATGGCTCCAGACGGTTGGAAGCAGTTGGGACTTTTGTGCGGATTGCATAAAAAATGGAGTATTTGAGAAGAAATATCACTTACCATAAATATTATGTTGTTACTGGCGCAAACCCTTGAAAATCACGGGACAGTCTGAATTTTTGACAAACCAGTTCCAATTTTGAAAATGACTAAAATAATTTTCTGTTACAAATATTATATTACAGGTAGGTAGGTACTTAATTGCTTGTGATAATTCTTTTAAAAGTCATGTCCCAATTTTGAAAATGACTCTTAAATTCAAAGCAAATTTGAGTTTATTGAACCAGAAATTAGTATTTTTGATGACGATTATATATAGTTTGTTAGCAGCAGACACATACCTGGACGGATGACGAACCTCGTGCTGGCACTGTTAGTGGACGCAGTGGACTCGCTGCAGCAGCTGGACCAGTTTCCTCACCATCTAGGATTCTTGTCGCAGAGTCTCCATCTTCTATCTTCGTGTCACCTGTTCCTGTACTTCATTTTAATTAACTTAACTTCACTTTATTATCAACTGTAAAGCCCCCCTGAGGTGATATTTCACAAAAGCGGCGCTATACAAATTATCCAATAAATAAATAAATTAGCCTTTAAAGTTATCACATTTAGTCAGAAGATCAAGATTGCATCGCTGACTGATCAATTAAATAAAAAAATAAAATATATATGTATATATTTAAAAAAAAAATAATTATTTAATAAATGTTTACATGTTACATTTTTTGACATTTTTTTAACTACCATACTAGGCTAATGGCCATGTTGTGGTAGTTATACATGAAATAATAATAAAAATAACATAAAAGAACAAAAAAATACTATTTTATAGAAACATAAGTATGCAAGTATGAATCATACATGAAATAATAATAAAAATAACATAAAAGAACTAAAAAATACTATTTTATAGAAACATAAGTATGCAAGTATGAATCATACATGAAATAATAATAAAAATAACATAAAAGAACTAAAAAATACTTTTTTATAGAAAAATAACTATGCAAGTTTGAATCACACATGAAATAATAATAAAAATAACATAAAAGAACTATAAAATACTATTTTATAGAAACGTAAGTATGCAAATATGAATCATACATGAAATAATAATAATAAATGCTACTAAAATGGAAATGAAAAGCCAAAAATACTGTTTTTATTTATTTTATCCCAGCTAGGTATGGACATGTGGTGTTTTACAATATGGCAATTTATTTATGATCACCAAATATTAATTCGGTTACTTTAAAGTGGTTTTGGTGGAATCCCAATATTGTGTAATATCGTCATATTGATAGGTGCTCTTTTTAAAACTATTATTTTATCGTGGTTTTTCATTTCAATGTTATAAAAAAAATCCAGCACATCATTGAACTTATAATAAACAAGTAAAATATTTATAAACATCATATATTTTTTAAATAGCAAAATTGTATTTTTCTATTTAATTTGAATGTACTAAGTACTAGTTGACGGGAACTTAATTATTACCTTAACATAAATATTATTTCGAATAATGGCGTCCACCCTCTAAAAACTCCAGACACTAATAAGAACAAACTTTGAAATCTTCAGCAAAATCGGTCCAGTAGTTTTGGAGTCTATAAGGAACAAACAAAGAAAAATTAATTTGTATATATTATTGACATAAATTATTGAGTTTTTATATATAATTCGCTCTTTTCGATTCGATTCGATCAATTCGATCATTTTTATAAACTATGAAAAAGGTAAGGCAATAAAGTATGAAATAAATAACCAGAATCTGTTACAAAATAAAATACCCAATTCAATAAATCGCTCGGCCCAAGAGCCTCGTGTTTAAAACTTCTTCGTCCATTGGCACCAGGCAACATATTTTCAAATCACTGGGCAACTTGTTGACTCATAAGGAAATATTGATATATTTTCCCTTGCTACAAATAAGTTTTGGTTTCTGAAGAAAAGTTAACCGCGCAAATAATCCGAATTTTTTTCCAGTTTTACGAAGTAAAGTTTATCTCTAATACATAAAGGAATAAGCCTTACCAGTATTTTTCGTTTAATAGACTGCGCATTTAAAGTAAAACCATAATGTTCGTGTGAGAAACGTATATATTCGCAAGGCTGATTTAAGCGTAATGAATAAGTTTAAGCAAGAGATGCTTAGATGGTTTGGACATGTATGTAGAGTGAATGAACAAAAAACGGAGTGTAAGGAGAATATATGAAAACATGGCACAATCAAGTGAACAAAACACTTTAAGGCCATGTCAAGAGACAGAAGGGTGACGAATAACAAAGAGATGTTTGGTGATCTATTCTCTCTGACTACCCCTGCGAATACGGCATCATGGTGTGTAATTAATGTTATTGCTTTATGTAGTTTTAAGATACCCTATATAACCCTGTTTCAGTTGCAGTAGTAACACATGACAGAGAAAACATGTCGGCCATACCCTAATGGTTACGAGTACAACCGATGCTAGCCGATCTCCAGGCCAGCAGATCAGTACGAATTATTTACCTCAACAAGATAACTCAAGAGTCTTCTGTAGAGTCTTCTAGATATTCACTAAAAATATCTCACAATACCTCGTTATCTTAGACGAACCGACGTAATCATTGAAAACGCCAGACCATCAAGTATGTAACTAATCAATAAGAGAATTAGCAGTTACCGATTAGAGTGTAGGCGAACAACATATTCTTTGGATTGTGCGTATTGGTGAATGTATACATAAATTTACATTACACACCGACATATCCGAAATCCTTTTGACTTGCTTACGTACACCTATTTTTATTAGCGAGAAAGATACAGCAAGTAGTGTATACGATAATCGCATTTGAATATTTAGATTTTTTGCAGTTATTCAATATGTTTTACAATGAGTTATTTTTACTATTCAATTTTTTTTTAATTTCCGCTGGAATTTTGTTTACTGAAATCGAATAATAAGTTTAAAACATGCTGTATGTTAGCAATGAATCTGTCTGAGTGTTGAACTTACTTCTGGTTGCGATATCTGTACACTGTTTTCACCCTTATACCGTGATGCTCCAGGGAGTGATTACTTATGAAAATCAAGATAAAAAATTTGGACTAAATGGCTTTCACTTGTTAAGGCAAAGCTTAATGCAAAATCACTATTTTGATTAATCTTTAAAACGAATTGGTGTACATTATGAATACTTAAAAATATTCTTTAGATAAATTGAAGGTTTTTATATCGTTTCCCTTGAGAATAATACAATTTAAAAAAAAAATACTCAATAAAAAATATAAATGTAAACTACAAAAAAACATTTTTTTACCATAGAAATTTATGAACGCGTAGAGGAAACAACTTTTAATAATTTATATAATAATTTTAATAATTTTTTCTGCGATAGTTTCTCTTGATTAACTTTTTAATTTAAAAAAAAATTATTTACAAAATAATTAAAAACCGGTTTGTGCTTGAAATAGAACGTTTCTAGACTCCGTTTGTCAAGCGATTGTAATGCCTATTACCTACAATATAAGGTATACCAAGAATATACACATTTTTGGCTTGTAGCTTCCTCTTAAAGAGTTCTCGTAAGCCTTGTATAAACATACCTTCATCCTTACAGATAAGCGTAAAGTTTTTTTAAATATAGGAAATGCATATATTTACAGTATATTTGTGAAAAACGGTGTAAGTACATTTTTATTTCAATACATTTTTAATAATGATTTTATTTTTATTTTCATTACGATTGAAGATTTCTACATCCGAAATAAATTATTGAATGTTAAACACGGGCTTATAAGGCAAGCGATTTGATTTGAATTAGTTTTAGAGTGCTTTTCATTAAATATATTGCACGAACGTATACAGTATACGAATATAATGTATATTTTTAACATGGCGAGTATTCTTTTTTTATAAATTGTTTGACTTCCATGTTTTTAAGCTTTTGAAAATAATATAATTTATGATATTTAAAAAAAACTAGTTCTTTATTTTAGAGTTTATTCTTAAAATTGCATTTGCATAATTCACTCTTCATACAACTATGAAATGGAATACAACTATCATTTGAAACATCGCGTACAAATCTTATTAACTATCATTTGAAACATCGCGTACAAATCTTATTAACTACCATTTGAAACATCACGTACAAATCTTATTAACTATCATTTGAAACATCACGTACAAATCTTATTAACTATCATTTGAAACATCGCGTACAAATCTTATTAACTACCATTTGAAACATCAAGAACAACTCTTATTAACTATCATTTGAAACATCACGTGCAACTCTAATTAACTATTAGTTGAGACATTCCTGTAGACTACCGGTCAAGCACACAAATGTTGAACACACTTTTGTAATGCTCAACATACCTTATAGTAAAATTATTATAGGTTGTGTCTACATTCCACCTGCATCGGATTTGCAAATATATAAAAACCACAATGAGGACATAGAAATGCTGAAATTCAAATATCCGAAAGCAAAATTCATAATTGCTGGTGATTATAATCTGCCGAACTGGACCAGCCAAGATGACATCGGATCTACCACAAACGAAGTTGAATTACAGTGCGCTAAATCCAGTGAAATTCGTGATATGTCCATATTCCTAGGACTAACTCAATCAAACAATGTGTCTAATTCTAATAATCGAATGTTAGATTTAGTGTTTTCAAGTGATTCAAAAATAGTGGTTGAGAAATCTGACGAATTATTATTGCCTCTAGATAAACACCATCCACCATTAGATATTATCATAACAAATATGTCTGGAAGATCTCCAAACCTAACTACCACATCGTATAATTTCTCCAAAGCCGAATACCATAATATTAATGAGTACCTTACCTCGGTAGATTGGTCATTTTTAGACAACAATAATTTAAATAATCAATTAGAACAATTTTACTCAATTTTAAATACCTCGATAGAGCGCTTCGTTCCTAGGGTCAACTTCACACCATCTAACTATCCCAAATGGTTTACGAGGGAATTAAAAAAACATATTAATTATAAAAAACATATCCATAGAATATATAAACATACCAGAAATCCTAATGATTACATAACTTTTACTAAATTACGTAAGCAGTGTAAAGAATTATCAATAAAATGCTATAGTGATTATGTAAGCCTAATTGAAAAAGAGGTACACCAAAATGTTAAAAAATTATGGAGTTTTTCTAAAAGTCAACAAAAAAATGATTGTGGATTTCCCAATAACATGTACTTAAAAGAAAAATGTGCCGACAGTATCGAAGGTATAGTTAATCTATTTGCTGATTCATTTAAAAGTGTTTACGACACAGATATTCGTGTCAATACGATTCCCGATATTTCAGTGGAAGAGGTATTAAATCTAAGCCAATGTTTCATCAAAAAAGAATCTATAGAAAAAGTCATAAAAGAATTAGATAGCAATAAATCTGCTGGACCGGATGGTATTCCTCCAATATTTTTCAAAACCTGTGTTAGTAGTCTGATATATCCTCTTTATAAACTATTTAACAATTCTATAAGTTCTGGTTCTTTTCCAGCTCAGTGGAAAAAGAGTTATTTAACCCCTATTCATAAAAAAGGAGACAAAAGCGATATATCAAACTATAGACCAATTTGTATAATGTCTGCTTTACCGAAAGTTTTTGAGAAATTAGTCCTAGATATCATTGTAAAACCTATCAACAACATTATTGTTCCTAACCAACATGGCTTCATCACAGGTCGCTCTACCTTAAGTAATTTAATGATTTATGAAAATTACATATCTGAATCTCTGGGTCTCAAACAACAAGTGGACAGTATATACACTGACTTTAGTAAAGCTTTTGATAAGGTTCGACATCACATACTTATTTATAAACTTCGATCGTTGGGCATCAAAGGTAAATTATTGAGTTGGATTGTTAGTTATCTTAGCCATAGGGTGCTTAGTGTTAAGATTAATTCTGTACAATCTTATATATTCGAGGCCACAAGTGGGGTTCCTCAAGGGTCCCACCTCGGCCCAATATTTTTCTTATTATTCATCAATGACATTGTTGACCAATTTAATGATGTAGAAGTTCTGATATTTGCTGACGACTTAAAAATATATAAAAGAATACGAAATGTATCCGATTGTCAAATTTTACAGAGTAATTTAGAACAACTTCATCAATGGTGTGAACAAAATGCTTTATTTTTGAACATTCAGAAATGTCAAGTAATACGATTTTCCAAAACTCGTTATAATATATTACATGAATATACATTAAATAATATTAAATTAATACCAGTATCACATATTCGTGACTTGGGTGTAATATTCGTTGAAAACTTGTCATTCATTGAACACATCAACTATATAACTAATAAGGCTTTAAAGATGCTTGGCTTCCTTTGCAGAACTTTAACCGATTTTAAGTCCATAGATTGTATGAGAACCCTCTATACTTCATTAGTCAGAAGTCAATTGGAGTATAATTCACCTATTTGGTCCCCTTTATATAAAGTTCACTCCAATAATATAGAAAGAGTTCAGCACAAATTTCTTAAGTACGTAAATTTTAAGCTCGGAATTCCTATTGATTACATTAATTATGTCAGTTTGATGAATCAATTGCATCTAATAACACTGTCTGACAGGAGAATTATTTCAGACCTGGTTGTGTTACACAGAGTCATTAACAACTTAATTGATAGTCCTGCCATCCTTGCCACTATTAAACTACATGTGCCGACTAGGAATACAAGGCAAAATATAACATTCTTCTGTAATACATACTCGACCAACTATCAGACACACTCACTGACCAATAGGATGCATGATCTGGGCAACAAGTATGGGGGTGTTATTGATTTATTTATTGACTCCATATATAGAATTAAGCATAATCTACATCAACACTTTGTTGAATCCTACAAATTGGAGTAGCTTTGGTAAATTAGTTTTAATGATTTGTTTTATATCTAATGTTGTTGTAATTTCTTTTTTACTTTATGTTATTTTTTTTCCATTACATTACATCTATTTACTGTCAATATCTCCTGTATAATACATATTCTCTTATTGTACTGCATCATGTATCACTTCTATGTAAAAGCCTTTTTAGGCGTATATATGTATAAATAAATAAATAAATTACGTACAACTCTTATTAACTATCATTTGAAACATCACGTACAACTCTCATTAACTATCATTTGAAACATCACGTATAACTCTTAATTTCATACCATCTCGTAATAATCTTACATCGAAAATAAAACTGAACAAAACACAAAAAAACCTTTATGGAGACGTTCCGTAGTCGAGTTCGCCTTTTACTTTATGGAAATAAATTGAAAAACCTTATTTGCATAGACAAATGGTAAAAATTAAAAGTGCTTCCTTTATGGCATCATGAGTTCCCGTGAAAGAAAACCACCTCCATCCGGCGTTCTATTCGCTTCCGGTGCGGCGGGAGGAGGGAGACGTGTAAGGGGAAGAACAGGGAGGAGGACTGGAGTTGGGGGTGCGGGGGAGAGCGCAGCCGGCGGGATTTTTACCAGGTGGGGGGGAATTTATTCAGGTACGTTTTCAATGACAATATGTGATGTGGTGTACGCCGTATCCATGGCGATGGGCTTGCATTGCCAAGGTTCTAGTTATTTTTTTTGTTATTTCACAATATATTCATTTAAAATAATATAAGTAGGTACTTGCGGCACGTCCCATAGTGGAAGATACTATTGTATTATGTAATAAGTATAGGTGTAAGCCCTGGTGTAAGACCACCATTCAGAATTGAAATGTTGCATAAAATAGCTTAATCCGTGTTTGGTGACGGATCTTAATAGCCAGGTACTTCTCTCCACTACCTCTAGCCTCACAACATACCCAAGTTAGGGATGCCATAGACTCACTTACTCCAAACTGAAGCAGTTGGTACTCCTGTGCGGAAACCACAAAAAGTTTAATCTTATCTAGTTAAATAGTAATTCGAAATTAAATTTTTAACAAAATTTTCGGTTTAAATAATTGCATTCGAACGAAAAACACGGGCACATAATTACTTATCGATACATTAATTATCGATTTGGTTTATAATTCATTAGGGTATTTCCTTTATCGAGAAAAGAATATATTTGCCCGAAGGAAAAACTTTCTATTAATATAAGCATCAAATTCCTCTTAAATTTATTTTGACATATCATCATGGTTGGCATTCTAATAATTTTAACATTCATTCTAAATATAATGGTTTTGCATTTGAGTTGTTTTAAAGATTGGCGTAATAAATTGATTTCCATTTCTCATGAGTTTGTAAAATTCTTGATATTCTGTGTTATTTTTTTCTTTACACATTTTTATAATGGAAGTTTGCTTAAATATATCATCAATATTTGGTACTGGAAACAATTTAAAAAGCAATTTTGTTGGGAAAGTAGAGTTTTTTTTAAGTATTACCTTTATAATATTTTTTTGCGAGACTTTTACTGAGTTTAGGTTGTTTTTATAAGATCCTCCCCAACCTATGATTCCGTAAATAAGCAGGGAGTGGACAAGAGCATAATATACATTTTTTAGTATTTTCACATTTAAAATATTTCTTAACCTAACAAATATATATATATATACATTTCCTTATTCTCTTTACTAACTCCGTAATATGGCTTTTCCATTTCAGATTTTCATCGATGATCACACCAAGATATTTAATTTCAGAAGAAGAGTTGATTACAGTACAAATAGGATTAAGTAGTTTACAGTTGACATTGTCACAATTTTCATCATGGATTATGATATTTACTTTGTGTTTAGGTATTTTTGTAGTGAAAATAATACATATGTTGTTTTTTTAGCATTAAGTGTGAGTAGGTCAAACCATGATTTTAAGATATTAATACATTCATTTGCAAGTTTGTTAACTAGTTCCCATGTTTGACCTTTTATTAATAAAATAGTATCATCAGCATAAGAGATTAATTCACCTTTGATTTTCTGTTGGAAAATGTCATTTACATACATTAGAAATAGTAATGGTCCGAGGACCGTGCCTTGAGGAATGCCAAATGTACTTGTTAGTGGTGTACTAAAAGTTTGGTTTAATTTTACAATTTGAGGTCTCTCTGTTAAGTAGCTTTCTATCCATTTAAGGGCTAAGTGGTCAATGCCATTTTCTTTTAATTTTAATATAAGTCTTTCATGGGAAATGCTGTCAAAAGCTTTCTTTAAGTCAATAAAAATTCCTAAACATTGATTTGATTTGTCCAAGGTACTCTGAATACTAGATGAAATTTTTGCAATGGCATCTTGGGTACTTTTTCCCTCTCTGAAACCGAATTGATTTTCATTTATAATCGAGTTTTTTTTTAAGAATGCAGTTAGTCTTTTTTTAGCAATTTTTTCAAAATTTTTCGATATATTAGATAAGAGTGAAATGGGTCTATAATTAGAAATGTCCTCCGGGCTACCGGACTTAAATATTGGAGAGATTATGGTTTTCTTATACGTGCTCGGGAAAACTCCTGTCTTAAAGCTATTGTTTATAATATGAGAGATTGGTGTAGAAACATATTTTTTAATGATTTTTAGTGTTTTTACGGCGAGACCGTCAAATCCCGGAGCAGAACCACCTCGCATTTTTGATATAATTTGTACAATTTCAGACGGATTGGTTGGTTCGAAGAGTTCAAGTTTAGTTTCTATATTCGGAATATTTTCAATATACATATTATTTATTTTTTCACGGTAATTTTTTCTGCTAGACTCTTTCCGATATTTGCAAAGAAATCATTAAAAGCGTTTGCACCTTTTTTAGGTTCTTCAATACAGTTAATTATGTTATTGTTTTGTATTACACTCTTAATAGTATTACTTTTGGTTTTTTGTTTATTTTCCACGATTTCATTGATTATATTCCAAACTTTCTTACTGTCATTTTCAGAATCATCAAGTTTATTTTTATAATAATTTTCTTTCGTGTTTTTTATGAGCGTGGTTAATTTATTTCTGTATTCTCTAAAATGAACATTTAATTTAATGTCTAATGGTTTTTTTTTTGTTTCTTTATAAAGCCATTCTTTGTGTCATATGGACACAACAAGCCCATGTGTTATCCACGGTTTGATTTTACGAAATTTTGCTGTATTTCCTTTTGGAATAATTAAGGTGTTTACTTTGTTATTGTTTTATATTACACAAAAATAACAACAACACAGCTTTAAGCATTACAAACTCGAGAAATAAACAGCAGAAGATATCCAGAGGTTGAAGCGTTTTCTGTTGGTAGCCAAGACTCTCCTGAAGTTGTACCACTGGTGATTTTATGTACATAGATATGTACTGATTAAGTTATTTCAATTATACAAAATGTTTTTCTATTTAGAAAAGGTCTCCAAATGTATTTAATTTATGTAACCACTTATATCATTAATACAATTCAAAAAATATTCAAAGAAAACTGTGAGAATATCACAAATTACATATAATAAACATGGCGCATTAAAAAACCGTAGAACCTCACTAATGCAAGCCGTTAGGGGTAGATATAATTCGTCTGCAGGCTTCCGATGTCTGTATTTTCCCTTAGAGCCTCCGACCCCTGGTACCAGTAGCTCAGTAGTCTGCCGCGCGCGCCGCGCAACGCACGTCGTGTCTAGCGAGCTAGAGTCTCGAACAAGTGTTTGTGAAATATCCTGAAACACGATTTCAGAACCTTTTTTCAGGACGTTCGACAGCCGACAGAATCTGCGGTAAGAAACTTTTCTTTTTAATGCTTTCCCGCTCCTTGGTGTTTTTCTGTCACCAGCAACTTTTTACCGCAAGTAAAAAAATGTGTTTTAATAAAACACGGACGAAAAATAATTCGCGCAGAAAGTTTAACAACTTTGCACGTAATTTATTATATTGAAATTCAACCTAAACTTTTTTCAAATTACGCGTGTTTATTTTCTTAATTTTATTTTACGACACCAGATAACATTTAAATAATGTATTTATTTTTTTTTCACAATCTTGACCTAGACAACAAAATGTTTTTGTTTTTAAATAAACTTTTTGTTTTAAGAATCTAACTGACGGAAGTATTAAGTTTTTCGACACTTTTTTCGAGGTTTAAATCCGAGTCTTGTGACTTCCTTCTTCTTCCTTCTTCGAGCTTTCCAGATGGCAGACAAAGGGAAAAATACTATTCAACGTCTATTATCTGTCCTGATGATGACGAGGCTTTTCGAAACGGCTTAAACACAAAAAATCAACCAACCCAACTTATTTTTCTGTTTTATCAAAAGCTTATAACAAAGTATCTTTTTGTGTTCACACAACATAACAGGGTTATTTGTTTGCTTAAATTAAAAATCGCTGGATAAATGACACTGATACGTTATTTTTTAATGAGTTTAAAAACAACAATATTGTGTCCTTGGCTTTATTTGAGTGGGTTTTTTGTTTGACGGTTTAAATAAACAATTGAGGCTTTACACCAAACTCCAGCTGGATTTAGAGAAAGCTTAACTTAATTTGGTTTTATCGGGCTTTTCCGTTTAACGTTTACTACTATTTTATTATTTGTGTACATTAATAATAAACGTGCGTGCAATGTTCACTATCAAAAATTTTTACGCATAACGTGATAATAAAAATAACAACACGAACTCAGTATCTGAAAATAGAGTTATAAATTGATATTTTTATACCTCAAAAAATAATGCTTTTGTTTTAGGGGGGAATTACGAGTAATAACGTTATACAAAAACGTGTTTGCAAAAATGTGTGGGATTGCATTTCGTTTCATGAAAAACTTTTAGTGTATTCCTAATATATCGGAACACGTGTTTATGCACCTGATTTGCTTTGATGAAATATTGTGACGAAATGCGAAAATAATAAGATTTTTATGAACACGTTTTCCGACATCGTGATAATATATTCGTATTTTACTAAAATTTTATCACGAAATCTAATAATTCATTGGGGGCCTGCAATACCGATTTTAACCTGATTACCAATAATTTTTTGAGATTTTTCATAAATAAGCAATACTAATTTTTATCCGTGTTGAAATCTACATTTCTTTTGATAAAAAAACAAATATTGTAGTTTTATATGTACGACGAAATATCGTATTTACAAACCTTAAAATAAAATTGTTTTAGCTAGGTTAATATTAAAAAAAATATGACTGAGAGTTAACACATTTGTAAACATTATACACTCAATTAAATTATGTATACAAATGCTCAGAGATTTAAATACGCAATAGTAATACAAAGTACGTTGAAGCAGTAGATATTTATCGTTTTCTTTTTCATCCCAGATTTAATAAAACCGAAGGGTAGCGGAAGATAAACCTAAACATTTGATTGCCTTAGCATAAAACTCGAAGGTTTTTTTATACATTCTTTTTGTTATCGTCTCATCCGATCGGCTACATGACTGGAGAATACATCCTCGGAATATATTTGGAATAAACAAAAACAAAAATACTTGTAAGATTAAACTTTTATGCACCATTTGAAGGGTTGATTAAGTTTCTTCAAAGGTGAAGTTCAGTTCGGCAGTTATGTATACATAGCGTAAGACATGGCACTTGTGTATTTGCAGTACCCCATTGCAAAACCAGATTAGCCTAAATGCATATTAATTTTATTGCCCCTAAAATTTACAACACACTAATTACAACATTTGATAATACATTGTTACGTAAACATTAACTATTATGAAAAAACAAATCACGTCTTTGATAAAATACTTCGATATCGATATATTTTTCTTGTAAGTCACAGTCATCTGTAGTAGCATTATATAACATTTATGGTTTTTGATTGTACAAATAACACATTATTTAAAAACTTTTATTTGAGAAACATTAGTATGTACCTTATTTTTATGTTTGGCTTAAAACTTCCACTGATAATGTCAAATTTTATGTTACTTTTAGTTTTCATTTCATCTATTCTTTCTCATTTTATAACTTAATTTTATATTATTTATCATCAAAGAAAATGTACATCTTAATTTTATGTTTTATTCTTACCATTAAATTGTGATAACAATTGCTGTAATATCCACACACAGGCTTATTTTATACAGAGCACATTGTAATATTATTTATTTAACTCTTCATTTTGTTAATATGTATAAGAACTTTCAATAAAAAAATAAAATAAAAAACCAAATTAATATAATATTAGCACTCTATAACACCCAAAAGTCACGACCGCTTCTGGTAATAAACCTAGATGATAAATTTAAAAAACTTAATAAGATTTTAACTAATCTGTATAGAACAGAATAGAAATATAAAACACCTAGGTGGATGAAATACAAATATCAAAACCAATCAGAAAGATTAAAAAATAATGTATAGGCCCTGGTGAAAATAATTTCCTTCAGGACCAATTTCATCTTTAAGGATGCTGTGAGGAGGGTTTTTTGAGGAAATAGTGATACTAGGTAAAGAAGAGACCCATGTTGTAGGAGGTAACTTAGAAGTATTTTAATTTGTAACTTTTATTAAAGATCAAATGTCGACTACAGCATTCATGTCATAGTGATAATTACATTATAAAATATTAATTCGTGATGCTTTAATTTGAAAAGACGTAATTCGTGTTCCAAATTGTTTTTATCGCTAACAGGGATTTAATAATAAAACAGTAGCCGTCTAGACTGCAAACGACTTTCAAATTATTCAAAAGAATGGTGTAGGATACCTAATCATTTATTTGAACAATTTATTGACACATGGTGGATGACTTTCGTGCCAGAGAGACAAAATCAAAGTACTGGTACTGGTCCAAAGGCGATGGGATCAAAATTTCGTCGAAGGAAAAAAAAAGTTTTATTTATTTATTCACGACTGGAAGGATTTTACATGCATACATTGTTATATGTAAGTTGTTTAGAAGTTCAATAATAAGTGTATAGTTCACAACATATTTGCTGGGTATGAATCAGTTATAATACAATATATCATAGAGAGTTCTGTTGTACAAAGGAGTTTAATAATTGTATATAATAACAAGAGTATAAAATAAGTACTTAAGGTACTATGAAAGTAGTTACAGAGCATTGTTTAGTAACTTTGTTGATATTTATAAAAATAAACAAAAACAGTTTGTTGTAAAGCACGTTTGTAATTAGAAAAACTTTATTTGGTCCATTTGGATGTTTTACAGAACAAATATCTAAATAAATAAAAAAATGTAAATGTTCGTTTGTTTAAAATCTTAAATCTTCGAAAGTTCTTAATCGATTTGTTTTGAAATTTTGACACAACATTGCATTTGAAAACGTGCGTGTTTTTACATATCTTATATAGATGTCACCTGTGATAGGTAAAAAAAATGATCTTATTGAAAAAAGCGCCGTTTGTTGGACAAACATACTTTTTTTTAAAACAGCGCCATCTGTTGGACGTAAAAACAACACTGGCTATTGTTTATCTTTCTGCACAGACAGAATGAGCCACAGCAAATAGAATAGTTAACAAATAGTTTGTAAACATAAAAATAAAATGTGCACACGAAATTGTTTTATAGATGTGTCACAAGTATTCTAATAAACTAAATAATAGTTGAGTCACTGAGTGATAGCGGAAAACATAGATTGAACTATACCAAATCGTAGCATTTTAATGGATTACCAACACCTCTGCCGTAAGTCACCCAGAGTGGTTCGCTACGTTTAATAACTTAGCAAGAGTTCCCGGGTTCATGAGGTAAGGATTGTCTTGTTGTGAGGGAGATGTTTTTTACCTCTTAAGCGGGACTCTCTCAACCCTTGGCTGGATGAATTCAAATTTTCATCATTCCTTGACACACTGACCCCCAAATTCCTATCCACCCCTCATACTTTTCTCTTTCCATATCTTCCTCTCCTTTGTTTCCTTAAAACAATCCAAAATTATTTTCCTCATGCCCTTCTGTGTTGAGACAATGTATACAAATTTGGGGAGCTCTGCTATGAGGTGTCATAAAAAAAAAAAAATATATATATATATATATATATTATTTCACGTAATGTTTGCACTATTAATACACTTTATGTTCTTTGAAAGTTATTAGTTATTAATATTAAACAGCTTTCATTTGAGCGATAGTATATTCTGATTCATAATAAGTGGCAATCAATTATTTCATGCATAAGTTATAAGCAATAAGGTTTCACGGATGAATAAAGCTCACGCGATCGTCAGGGCAGCTCACGGTGTTTATTGGTGAACCTTATTCACGTAGGGTTGTTTCAGTTTTCCGTGTCAAATTTATTTAAAACCTGTTTTTGTTTTATGTTTCCCCAAAGTCCCACAGGCGAAGGTCAGGATCCTGTTAATACTTTCACATTCGGTGTCAATTTGTAATTCGCAAACATTGAGAATTATTTTTAAAAAAACCGTGTAATTGTTAAAATAAATATGCGGCATAAAGGGACCATATTGTAATTATGTAACAATCATTAAAAAATAACAGGAGAATATTGTGAATTTGAAACGATGAGTACATGTCAGAGATGTGATGTCTTTTATCCTATTTTACAGTGGCAAACTGACGTAATTAATTAGTTAGTTGAACATTAAAGCAACCTTTATTTTTATTTTTGAATGCGTTTGTGGTCTTTTACACTACATATTCAGAATATCAAGAGAAAATTTTGAAAAATCGGCATATAAATATAATATATATTTATATAAATCGGCATATAAATATCATATATATTTATATGCCGATTTCATAAAATTTTACCGATTTCCCTCATTTTTAATTTAAAGCTCTTTTTTACGCCAAATTGCATTATTTTTATGTAAACAACACTCTATTTCGCCATTGTTACAATATTAGGCATAACTTACCAAATTAACGCTAATGATAAATAATAATAATAAGTGTTTATTCCGGTATGTAGGGAGGTTAGTGCAGTCCCACATATTCCATTTAGTGATGATACACACAGTATAAAAATATGATAAAAAACAAAACAACAACAAAAACAGACGAATTGTACATAAAACAGAACAGAATGATAATAATAAAAATAATTGAAAAATCTTTAAATTAATTGATTAATTCTTTAAATCTTTAATCTTTAAAAAATTGCAAAAAATCTTTCAAAATTTGTCAGTCAACCTCAAACTTTTCCTTAACTAACGGCATTACTTATATGTTGCCCAAAAGCGAAAATATTAATAATCCCTCTCAGTACAGACTCATTACATGTTTACCGACAATATACAACATTTTAACCTCTTGCTTGACAGATTTAATATATACTAATTTAGATGAAAAAAAATATTTTATATGAACAACAAAAAGGTTGTCGCAGAAAACATATGGGATGTAAAGAACAGTTAGTTATTGATTCTGTAATTCTAAAACAGATTCAAACTCGAAAACGTAATTAACATACTTGCTATATAGACAACCAAAAGGCTTTCGATAGTGTCCCGCACTCGTGGCTGATCAAAGTATTAAATATATATAAAATCAACCCCATTATTATTAGCTTTTTGGAAAATATTATGTCCTTTTGGAATACCAATTAACTAATCAATTTAAAAGGTAAGAAAATAGTAATACCGGGCATTTCAATTAAAAGGGGGATTTTTCAAGGATACTCATTGAGTCCTCTTTGGTTTTACTTAGCATTGAATCCTCTATCTAAAATGTTGATTAAAAGCAAGTTTGGAATAAAAATTAAGGGTAATACAAGAGAGAGTAGTACAATTTCGCATTTATATTTATTGATGATATAAATTTATTTTCGAATTCTGAACAAAATGTAGAGAAAATGATCGAGGTAGTTAAAAACTTTTCAGATGATATCAACATGACTTTTGGTTTAGATAAATGTAGAACGATCCATATATAGAAGGCAAAATTGTAGATGGGGACGAGAGTATATTTATAAATTTCCAAATTACTAGTATGAAAAGGAATGAGGTTTATAAGTATTTAGGATACCCACAATAAAGTAGATTAGACCATACTAGTATTAAAAATGTTATTGGGATTAAATTTCAAACTAGGATAAGGAAAATTTTAAAATGCAATCTATCTGCTAAAAATTTAGCAAACGCAATAAATACTTGGGCAATACCATTATGAACGTACTCATTTGGCATAACTAAATGGTCCAATACAGATTTAGATAACTTAGAACGATTAATTAGAACTACGCTAAGAAAGTTTAATTGCCATCATCCAAATTCTGCTATAGGACGAATTAATTTACCTAGAAATTTAGGAGGTAAAGGTATAGTCAAAATAACTTCTTTGAAACATAATCAGGTAGATATACTAAGAAATTTATTCCATAAGAAAGCTCATAGCTCAGAAATGCACAAAATAATTTGCAAGGCAGAAAGAAACATTACACCTTTCAATTTATACGACGAGAATGCCAACATTTTTATAAATCCCAACTAGGAATTATTAGATTCTTGGTCAAATAAAATTTTACACGCAAAAAAACTTCAATTATCTCAACCAAACGTATGTTGACAAATTTTCGTCAAACAAATGGTTGAGTATTGGAGAGTTGAGTGCAGAAATAGAAGGATTTATGCTTGCCATTCAGGATAGAGTCATTAATACTAAAAATTATAGGAAGCATATAATCAGAGATACAAGTAACATACATTTTCTACATACGATTTATGTAGAAAATGTTTGGTTTTTCCGGAAACTATAGAACATATTATATCGGGATGTTCTGTATTAGCACCAAAGTTTGGTAATTAAACATAACTCGATTGACTGCCGTAATATAATACCATATTATGAATACGAAACGAATTCATTTTTAGAAAACGAATTTTACAAAATATATTATGATAAAACTATACTAACAGACCAAATGATTAGTCATAATAGACCCGATATAGTTTTACATGACAAAATTTAAAAAAATAACATATATCATTGATGTCGCTATTCCAAATTCCTGTAATATTCAAAAATCTGTTAATGAAAAAATAAGAAAATACACAGATTTAAAAAATGAGATACAAAGAATTTGGCATTGTCAGACTATAAAAATATTACCATTTGGTATTTCGGCTACTGGCATTATACCTAGCTCTCTCATTAAAAATTTAGGCGTATCAGATCTATAAAAAAATTACATATAAAATGCAAAAATCAGTCATTTGAAATACATGTAGGATTACGAAAGATTTTTTAAATATTTATGTTGAGGGATCAGTAGGATTTATAGGCCCTGTTAGTGGTTCTACCGAGCCGAACCCTCTGATATGAAAATATGGAGTCCGTGAATTATTTTCCCATTTTACCTCTGGTGAGTTGACGTGTCGTTCTTGTATTGTTTTGTATTTTTTTGCTTATATAATGCACTTGCATAATGTTGATTGACTAGATTATCATTTATGGAAAAGTGTGTGGAAGGGTTTAGTTTATCATATGGGAAAGATGTTATGAAGCGGTGTTAAGTCTTATTTAAAAGTAATTATTTAAAACACCTCTTCAGAACAAGTACCATTCATAGCATTAATTTTGATTAAAATTATAGAGAGCACGGTCTGGCAACAAATAGACCGCCGGGCAGTCTATTGTTTGTTTCCGTTTCCTTTCGCTGGGGACTCTGGAATTGTTACACGAGCGGGGCGGCCGTGTAATGATCGCACAGTGAATTAGATTATAATTCATTTTTACCCTGGATGGGCGATCGTATTAAAAAAGTGTACATCAGTATTCCTGATGCGGGTTATTCGGTTCTTTTTTACAAAAACCAAGTCGGTGCAGGTTCTATTAAATAAACGTCCGTATAATGGATGACCGTGTGTGTGTTCGTGAAGATCACAAATAATGTTCTACTGAAGTTTATATACGCGATCCCTTGCAAATCGTTATACCGCGGACTCCGGGAAATGAAGCATTCACCTCAAGTGGCGCGATACAAGCCGTATTTTTCTTAATAAGAAACGGATAATAAAATCACAAGCCCGGACGGCACCCGCTCAAGTAATCTGCCGATCAGCTCAATGGATGGATTCGCTCCATTAATGTTACATAAACGATAGACCCGATACGCTCCAGAACCGCTTATCAGCCACCTTGTCGGAGACGCTGGACCCGTCTCCTGGACCAAAGCCCTGATGGTGCCAGCTCGATCTGTCGGGGACAGACCACCGCCGGCCGTATAGAAGCTCCCCGCTCACTTCCCGTAATTAAGTGGTTAATCAGTTTTAGATAGAATTAAAAAACCAATTATTGATCCCTGGGGGTAAGTGCCGAGTCATAATATGTAACATGTTAACTTAAATATATTCTCCATGTTTTATAATGTGCAAAAAAACAAAACTACAGCTTTCATTTCACTACAATCAGTAGAACCTGTAATCCTTAGTGTGCCCATGCCTTGGCGACAGTTTCATGCTCTGCCCATCCCGAACATTACTCGAGGACCGAGTATTGGCGCGCAGAAAATCTGCAAAGTTCTGGATGGCATTTAATATAAAATATGGCCGGTAACAATTGGCGCCTCAACGTGTTTTGGCTCGTGGTGATTGCATGTTGTGCTGATTTTGGTGAAATGTTTCATGATTAATTGACATAATATTGTATCACTTATGTCTAGTGATTTGAATATTGTTTCATAACCTCAAATACACTCAGTATTCTTGTAACGATAATTCATAATTTGCGTTATTCTATGGTAAAATCTTGCGTAAACTTTCATCTTTCATGAAATCTATGATTTATCTATGCTTTTGTAGCTGTCAAATTTTATGTCAACACTAATTGGTAAACAAGATGATTATATGGGAGGTTATGTCAAACTGTCTAATTCATAATTATTTACGATTATTTTACGATGTCATTCACTTGTTTGATCAAGGCATATTTGCGTTTTATAATATTATTAGATTTTTACGCTAATATACATAATATTAAAAACATTTATGTCGGCGTTCTACAATACAAATTGTAAGTCCACATTACAATCGATATGCGTTTTAATTACTCGTAAGTCAACAAACACTCAATATTATTTATATACATACCTACGTCATTTTTTTTTTTTCGCCCAAATTAAATGATATCTTTGATTGACAATTACATTAGGCCGACGTTTAATAACGTTTCACAATATAATAGGGTGGTCCATTTTTCGCAATTCTCATTAGGGTGGAGCATATTTTTTTTAACAATTTTTTTTTGTTTTTTTTCACAATTGTACAATAGAAGTTGAGCTAATATTACGTCTAATGATACTACAGCCGTCAATGAAGAGTTTCTTTTGTTTTATAAACAAAAAAAATTAAATATTTATTTTTCTCTTCTTTTACTTCTTTCTTCCTATCTGAACATCAAAGAACGTAATCATGTCTTCACCAATACCAATACCAAATATCAATGGGGCTTCGAAGGAGGTTCTCATTAAAGAACTTAAAGACAGGAATATTGATCCATCGTCGACTTCTCATGAGTTACGTTTACAGGCGCGCGCTTATAATAAAGAGATTAAAACACCTGCTATAAGTGAAGTGAATTCTGAATCATCGGATTCTGAATTAGACGACACAACCATTAAGAAAGCCCACATAATTAAACAAACGAAGATTATTTATAGGGACTCACACTCAAATAACGTAGACGGTTGGAAACTGAAATATGACGGAAAAAGTAGTGTAAGGGAATTCTTACTATTAATTGAGGAGAAATGTAGGACAAAAAATTTTAACCAGGATCATCTTGTACGCGTTTTTCCTGATCTTTTAGAAGGTTTAGCACTCCTGTGGTTCAGGTCTATTTACACTCAGGATTTGAAATGGGACGATCTTTCAAAACTTTTGATAAGACAATTTGAAGCAAACGACCTTCAAACAGATCTTAAGGTAAAACTATTTAACATGACACAACCTAAAGGTATGTCAGTGCTAGAATTCACTCTCAGAATGAAATCATTAAACAATATGCTTGAAGCTAAACTACCGGAATTAGAACTTTTGCGGTTGGCAAAAAAAGCTTTATTGCCTATGTATACAAATTTACTAGTCTCAAGAGATATATCGACATTCGAGCAATTGACTACTCATGCAGGCAACTTGGAATCTTATGCATCACTGTCGGATGATTTCGTATCTTTCAACGTTTCTCAACCAAAAGTAGACTTACCTGTCACTAATAAACCGGAGAAATTTGATAGTACTGCTAGACAAACACCTAATTTTAATAATAATAATATTCATAGACACCAAGGTTATAGCCAAAATCAGTACAGAAAACCAAATAACAACAATTATTCCAACAACTATACTAAAGTTAGTCTTGGAAACAGAGATAATAATTATAAATACAATAAACCGTCTTCTTCTACTTCTAACACATATACAAAAACTGCACACGAAAATTCTAGAACGTTTTACAATAAACCATTCTGTTCATATTGTAAACTATCGGGACACGTTATAGAAGATTGCAGGAAGAAAAATTCAAGGTCTAACAATCCTAAAGTGGGAGCTATCAATGACAAAGCTCATAAAAAGTCAAAAAACTAGGTCGGAGTCTCTCTTGCTACAAGCCGTCCTTGGCGCAGAGGAAAAGCGAGTGGGAGAGTTGGCTCCGAATAGTTGATAAATTTCTTTCATCCCCATCAACCGGAACAGTGGGCCCGCTGCCACGGGAGATGGCTATTGAAAATGATAACCGTCCTTATACTTATGTACATATTATAAATAATTTCTACAGTGGAATGCTAGACAGCGGCGCTTCATTGTCATGTCTAGGAGGCAATAGTTATAAAATTTTTAAGGAATTAGGTATTAAGTTAGTTAAAGTTAAGTTTAGTGTTTATACAGCGGACGGTTCAAACCAACCAGTCTTAGGGACAATGTCATTGCCGGTCACGTATAAATCATCCACAAAGGAAATTCTTTTCTACGTCATCCCGACATTGTCGCCTTCAATTATTCTAGGAGTTAACTTTTGGAAGGAGTTCCACATCGCACCGGAACTGTTTTCGAAAGCTACTCTTCCTGTTTCGGAAGGAAATATTAGTGGGTTGCGGGCTATTCGGCCAGCCTCATCCCTAACTATTGAAGAGAACAGGGAACTCTCTAAAATAGTTAAAAAATTCGAGTCAATTTCTTTTGAAAAAAAGGGGTTAGGTCTAACACACTTAGTTAAACACAAAATAATTACAACAGGACCACCCATCAAACAGCGGTATTACCCTCTTTCACCCGCACGGCAGAAACAATTAGAAACAGAAGTTGATGAAATGCTAAAATTAGGGGTTATTCAACCTTCTCGTTCACCATGGTCCAGTCCAGTAATAATTGTAACAAAAAAAGACGGAACAGCTAGATTCTGCCTTGATTCTCGAAAAATTAATAACGTCACGGTACGTGATAGTTACCCTCTTCCCTATATTGCGCGTATCCTAGATAAACTGGGCGGTGCCAGATATGTTTCCTCGATTGACCTCTCCAAGGCATTTTGGCAAATAGCCTTGGACAAAAAATCATGTGAAAAGACAGCATTTGTTGTTCCTGGGCGGGGCCTCTTTGAGTTCACTCGCATGCCGTTTGGTTTGAAAAATGCTCCTAGCGAATTACAAAGACTAGCGGATGCATTGTTTGGACCTGATTTCGATGATAATGTTTTTTGCTATTTAGATGACCTTATATTAGTATCGGAAGACTTGAAATCACATTTAAACTTGTTAAATCGGGTGTACGAACGTCTACGAGACGCGGGTCTCACCATTAACTTAAAAAAGTCAGAATTTTGTAAAGCCGAGCTTAAATACTTGGGCTATATGGTGGATTCCCAGGGACTTCGCACTGATCCAAGTAAGATAGATAGTATTAAAGATTTTCCTATACCGAAAAATGCTAAACAAATTCGGGCATTTGTTGGCCTGTGCGGTTACTTTAGACGGTTTATCAAGGGATTTTCAAGCATTGCAGCTCCTTTAACAAGTATTACTGGTTCAAAAAAGGGAATTAGTAATTTTAAATGGTCACCGGAAGCTGAATCCGCATTTATTGCACTAAAGCAAGCACTTACTTCTGCCCCAGTCTTAAGTTGTCCAGATTTTTCGAAACCCTTCGCTATACACTGTGACGCAAGCTCCGTAGGCATTGGGGGGGTATTAATTCAAACTATAGATGGACAGGAGCACCCTATAGCTTATTTTTCGAGATGCTTAAACGTTCACGAACGTAATTATGGAATAACTGAGCGCGAACTTTTAGCCGTACTAGACTCCGTTACACACTTTAGACCATACATTGAAGGAACTCATTTTACAGTTGTAACCGACCACTCAAGCCTAAAATGGTTAGGTTCTCTGTCCAACCCCAGCGGTCGTCTCGCGCGTTGGAGTTCACGCCTATCCCAATTCTCGTTTGACGTAATCCATCGTAAAGGTACTCAACACATAGTCCCAGATGTCCTTTCGCGAATGGATCTTGCCGAAATCTCCATTATAGATTCAGGAAATATTCAAGATGAGTGGTATCAAAATATTTGGAAGGGTTGTCAAGAATTTCCCCAACGTTTTCAGAACTTCCAAATTCGGGAAAACGAACTATTTCGTCACACGAAAACTCGTTTAGCACTGTGTGAAGACACTGCGTGGAAAAAAGTAATTCCTCAAGAAAAAAGATTAGACATTTTAAGTAGTGTTCACGAGTCTATTCGATCTTGTCACCCCGGCGTTTTTAAAACTTATAAAAAAGCACAATTACGGTATTTTTGGCCAAATATGTACAGAGACATTAAACAATTTGTAAATCGCTGTACGGTCTGTAAGGCCCACAAAATCAGTACGGCCTCACCTAACGGTATTTCATCACATCCAAAAAAAGTTACACGTCCAATGCAAATGTTATCGTTGGATTTGGTAGGTCCATTACCGAGAAGTTACTCTGGTTTTACCGTTATTTTATCCTGTGTCGATGTTTTTTCAAAGTTTACCTGGCTGTTCCCGTTGCGCAAAGGTACCGCGCGAAGCATTGTGAAGAGTTTAGAAGAAAGTATCTTTCTTGTACATGGCGTACCGCGCACCATTGTTTGTGATAACGGCCGTCAGTTTGTATCCAAAGAATTTAAGGACTTATTAAATAATTATAATATACCTCCTCCGTTTTATAACTCTTATTATACCCCTCAAAATAATGTGGTAGAGAGATATAACCAAACTTTGGGCACCGCATTATCGATATTAGTTGAATCAGACCACCGTAATTGGTCAAAATTTTTACCACAAATACAATCAGCTATGAACAATTCCGTAAATTGCGCTACGGGTTTTACACCTTATTTTCTAATGCATGGTCGGGAGCAAATATTAGACGGTGATTTGCATCGTAACCCTATAGCTGATACGGAATCTAATTTACAAAATTGTACTAGTCAGAGAATCTACGCACAAAAATTAGAAGAACTGTCATCAGTTTATGAGCAAGTCTCAGATGCTTTACTAAAAGCTTATCAAAAAGGAGCAAACCATTATAACCTGCGGAGAAAACATGTTAGTTTTCAAGTCGGAGATAGGGTTTGGCGTAGAAATTTCGTCCAATCAAACGCTTTAAATTACTTTGCACAGAAACTAGCTCCACGCTTTGTGCAAAATATAGTCGTGAAGAAAAAATCAGACTTAATCTATACATTAGCAGACCTCAAAGGTAAGGAAACTGGTAACTTTCACGTGAAAGACATCGTCAAGTCAGAAAATATACCGGATTAATATGTTTCTGATAGTGCTTTGGTGGGTCTGGCCACCCTACCAAGTACTCTCAATTAATTAATATTTCAAATATTTTTCAATGCACGGGAGCACAAAGCGGCTTGATCACCCGAGTTGGAGCGACCCAGCATTATGACAGTCCTTAGTCCTGTCCTAGTTAATTTTCTTTTAGAAAATATAGAAATTTCGTAAAATGGTTAGTATAATCGGTAAATAATAGAAAGAAACATAATAAATTTAGTATAACACTCTAGTATCCTACTCGAGTTTGTTACACGACAATGATGTTGTTCAGATAAGCTTATAGGAAAATAATTTAAAAAAAAAAAAAAAAAAAAAATGACTTGAAATATGGCTTTGACTAAACAAGTGAAAGTTAGGTAGCATGGGATATATAAACTGCCCAAATCTTGGAATGCACGGTGATACTTTTCCACTATCCCCGTATATTCTAGGTTTCTTAATATATACTTATGTTCATATTGTATACGTTCGCCCGTTACTTAGAAAGTGAAGATGTACCGGTCCAGTACATCTTTGTTTTCTAAGCAGTTTTAAAAAATTTTATTATTAAGAATTGAATTTTACCAAATATATTTTTGTTTACTTTATTATAATTATCTTGTCATGTTTGAAAATGGTATACTTATGTTAGTACTCTTGATATTTTGTTTAATAATTTCATAGTAATTAATGTTACAATTATAAGAGCTGGTTCAGCATATGTCTTTTCCTTAAATTCCTTCTATAACTTTAGTTATATTAAGTAAAAGTAGGTTTTATCTATAAATTAGTACAATAATACAATTTTCTACAAATTGCACCATTTACAACAATGGATGTATACAATTTTCTACCAATTGCACCATTTACAACAATGGATGTATACAATTTTCTACCAATTGCACCATTTACAACAATGGATGTATACAATCTTCGACCAATGACTCCATTTACAACAATGGATGTATACTACTACTAATTGCACCACATCTATAAGATTGGTTGTTGACAGTTCCACTCGATTAAACCACCTTACACACCTGCGTGTGTGTAAAGGTTAAAAGTTTTTTCTACTATTACGAAATAATGCTTTCCAAGGATGATTATTTTGTCTTATTGTATAAATTCTCTTCGAAAAACTTACCCAATAACCAGGTCAGGTAGAGTAGATAGAATTTCTTCGAAGTGTGTTTTATCTCCAACGGAGAAGTAGACTCAGTGAAAAGTGAGGGTTGGTTTACCTCCCTAAAAAAGTGTTGCCTGAGTGGCTTATCGCCCTATTAAAGGGCCAGTGAAGCTTTAACGCTTAAGTTGTTTAGATGTGTTGAGAAGAACAATAATATTTTTTTATATACCTACAGGTTTACCTACAATTTTGTTTAAGAATATTTTCCGTCACAGATGTAACGCTAACGGCAGTCTTCGACAATCGTCAATTTATCATCACCCGGTATTCCGATACTGTGGGTGCTTGCAGACTCCGTTCACGTAATATCTTCTAAAATTTGTAATTAAGTTACATTAATCTTAAGTTATCTTTAAGTTCTAGAATGGATGAATCGCAGGCTCAACCATCCGGCTGCACGCTCGATGGGTGCGATTGAAGCTGCGGCACACCCATTCATCATAAGTTTTGCTATCCAAATCGTAGATTTTGTCTTATTCCTTACTTATCTTACAAATTATGATGCTCATGTATAATTGTTGATTGTTTTTTTTAGAAACCCAGAGGATCTTTTCAAGCTTAGTTATTGCAGTTGTAGTTTTTTTTAGAGTTGTATTAATGTTTGGGGACAAACATTTGTGTGGCGCGGGGGGTAATGTTATGAAGCGGTGTTAAGTCTTATTTAAAAGTAATTATTTAAAACACCTCTTCAGAACAAGTACCATTCATAGCATTAATTTTGATTAAAATTATAGAGAGCACGGTCTGGCAACAAATAGACCGCCGGGCAGTCTATTGTTTGTTTCCGTTTCCTTTCGCTGGGGACTCTGGAATTGTTACACGAGCGGGGCGGCCGTGTAATGATCGCACAGTGAATTAGATTATAATTCATTTTTACCCTGGATGGGCGATCGTATTAAAAAAGTGTACATCAGTATTCCTGATGCGGGTTATTCGGTTCTTTTTTACAAAAACCAAGTCGGTGCAGGTTCTATTAAATAAACGTCCGTATAATGGATGACCGTGTGTGTGTTCGTGAAGATCACAAATAATGTTCTACTGAAGTTTATATACGCGATCCCTTGCAAATCGTTATACCGCGGACTCCGGGAAATGAAGCATTCACCTCAAGTGGCGCGATACAAGCCGTATTTTTCTTAATAAGAAACGGATAATAAAATCACAAGCCCGGACGGCACCCGCTCAAGTAATCTGCCGATCAGCTCAATGGATGGATTCGCTCCATTAATGTTACATAAACGATAGACCCGATACGCTCCAGAACCGCTTATCAGCCACCTTGTCGGAGACGCTGGACCCGTCTCCTGGACCAAAGCCCTGATGGTGCCAGCTCGATCTGTCGGGGACAGACCACCGCCGGCCGTATAGAAGCTCCCCGCTCACTTCCCGTAATTAAGTGGTTAATCAGTTTTAGATAGAATTAAAAAACCAATTATTGATCCCTGGGGGTAAGTGCCGAGTCATAATATGTAACATGTTAACTTAAATATATTCTCCATGTTTTATAATGTGCAAAAAAACAAAACTACAGCTTTCATTTCACTACAATCAGTAGAACCTGTAATCCTTAGTGTGCCCATGCCTTGGCGACAGTTTCATGCTCTGCCCATCCCGAACATTACTCGAGGACCGAGTATTGGCGCGCAGAAAATCTGCAAAGTTCTGGATGGCATTTAATATAAAATATGGCCGGTAACAAAGATTTAACCCGGACATAAAATCGGAAAAAAAAAAGTTGAAGCCTTTAGGGAGCCGGGACTATATTAGGAGCTAGTATTTTTCTCCAGTGTCCGTCAATGCTGGAGGATGGAGAGAGGCGGGCTTCCGTGGTGAGGATATTACCAGAGCTGCTGAAAATCCGTAAGGGTAACTGTTTTCTAGTCGAAAGCTGAAACCAATCTAGAAAAAGCGCAACACAATGTTGCATTACTTACGACTTAATACCATTTCTGGTTTACTTGTAGATTTACAAATACCACTTAAAGCAAAACGGTTGGAGAAATGCAGGAACAAGAAAATAAAAATGTTCAAAAATTTACCATAAATTACTAAAGAAAGATAACATTTGACTTGCGTCTACGCAAAGTTTAGCTGCTGGCGTAGTTGGTGATGCCAATCATGTTGACAAATTTTGGAGGTCACGTGGCATCAAACATTCTCTTTCGCACCGCACAAAGATTTTTTCGTTTTATCGTATGTTATGAGATTTCACCGTCAGCTGGATTGTATTGTTTTGGTTTTTTCGTATAAAGTTTTTGTGCTGATTCTATAACGCACAGAATGGGAATTCGGGTGGATTTGAGTTTAGTCAGAATCTTAATGGCACGCTATTTATAATGTGCTAATATTATTATAATGCAAGTCTCACAATCTGTCTCCGTGAGACTTGCATTACTCTGTCTCTGTCTCACAATGTCTCACAATCTCAACTATTTAACCCTTCGATGGGCAATGTAGTTTAACCCCTTTGGATGGGAAATGTGACCTGTCCAGGCCATATAATAGGTGTGGGCTATTATGTAAAAGCAGATGTGCAAATAATGTGTATACACCCGCCAATATTTTGTATATATGTTGTAAATATGTTGTAAATAACGGAACAAACACCTTTTGCGCGTACAGTACCAACCATATGTCCCTTTTCTATCAGAATTCTGGCCAAGTCTCGTGATACAAAAAAAGTTATCGCAGTATTCTGTTCGGCCGGTATAGCGATATTTGTCAACTAAATCCAACACACTCGTGCACCTTGATTCGCTTCACGATCAGCATCCGGAAGTTTTCCGGTGTAAATTTGACCTTTGAACTGATAGTTGGTATTCGAATCGCAGACCTTCTTTGATTTTGATACCATATGATATGGCCTGTCCAGGCCATGTGGTACAGTCCTTGAAGTTTTGTATTATTTTTTTAAATTCTACCGACCAAACGCAAACCCATCTGCAATTGCACTATTCGATGCAGCTCGCCGAGTTGTATAGTATATCGATACCGCTTGCCAAAAAGTCAAAGGAAAAAAAAAACACTTTTGAAAAAGGCCTGGCCAGTCCACATTGCTCATTGGAGGGTTAAGGGGGTTCACAACGCACTTCAGAGAAAACCGCCATTGTTTAAAATTATTAGTTATTACGCAGTTATATGGACGTCAAATAAAACTGTAATCCATCGACGCTCTTTTCATAACATTTATACCTCGTTCAGACGGGGAGTAAAACGATCCGACGCCGAAGCCGAGCTTTTTGACATGGGAGTCAGCGTTTTGTTATTCACGCGAGCATTGTAGGCTTGTTGCTCAAAGCGCGCTGTCAGTTTAATGAATACATTTTGAACATACACTAAGGGACGTTTACGTTTTGTTCGTCATTTTTCACAGTAAGAGTTGGAAAGCCAATGTGCTGTGCCAACTTATAGTTCAATTAATTAGAGTCGATCAATCATATAGGTATAACATTAAATGTACATGGCTTCAGCATCAAGAGTTTTACCAACATATTGTTTATAAATACCTAAAAAATCTGTAAATTAGTCAGCAACATGATGGAAAAACATTATTACATCGTATTACGGTTGCGCTGCCTTTTTCATAAAAAAAGTTCAGCATGGATTTGAGGCCACAATACTTAACCAGACTGGTTTTAAACCACAAGGCATAGCAAATATCTAAAATATATAAAAATGTAGGCTATTACAGAATTAATTTTCTTATAAAAGATTTTATAGGTAACTCAGAAATTTTTCGTGAGATAATGAAAATTATAAAAAAATAATCTTGCCCAACTTACGTGTAAATATAAAAAAAAAATTAAATCATAAAAAGGCGATTTTAGGGTACAAAATTTTAAATTTGTATTCGACGATCGTTTTTATTTTATGTCATTATACTTAGGTTTTAGATTGGTTAAGATTAATATTGTTTTTGTTAATAATTACCAATCTCACAACAAATTGTCAATCATAAAGTCATGAAAAAATTAATTCTGTAATGTAATAAATATGTAATAAATTAATACATAATAATCTAAATGAATTCTGAAATGGGCCATACATAAAAAATCTAAATGAATTCTGTAATGGGCCATACATGATAATCTAAATGAATTCTGTAATGGGCCATACATGATAATCTAAATGAATTCTGTAATGGGCCATACATGATAATCTAAATTACTTCTGTAATGGACCATACATGATAATATAAATGAATTCTGTAATGGGCCATACATTATCCCTTTAAATATCAGGAACCCAAATTCGTATGATGTTTGGGAACAAATTTGGTCTCCTAATAATTAAAGGGTTATAATCTTAGTGAATTCTGTAATGGGCCATACATAATAATCTAAATGAATTCTGTAATGGGCCATACATGATAATCTAAATTACTTCTGTAATGGACCATACATGATAATATAAATGAATTCTGTAATGGGCTATACATAATAATCTAAATGAATTCTGTAATGGGCCATACATAATAATATAAATGAATTCTGTAATGGGCCATACATAATAATCTAAATGAATTCTGTAATGGGCCATACAGAATAATTTAAATGAATTCTGAAATGGGCCATACATAAAAAATCTAAATGAATTCTGTAATGGGCCATACATGATAATCTAAATGAATTCTGTAATGGGCCATACATGATAATCTAAATGAATTCTGTAATGGGCCATACATGATAATCTAAATTACTTCTGTAATGGACCATACATGATAATATAAATGAATTCTGTAATGGGCCATACATTATCCCTTTAAATATCAGGAACCCAAATTCGTATGATGTTTGGGAACAAATTTGGTCTCCTAATAATTAAAGGGTTATAATCTTAGTGAATTCTGTAATGGGCCATACATAATAATCTAAATGAATTCTGTAATGGGCCATACATGATAATCTAAATTACTTCTGTAATGGACCATACATGATAATATAAATGAATTCTGTAATGGGCTATACATAATAATCTAAATGAATTCTGTAATGGGCCATACATAATAATATAAATGAATTCTGTAATGGGCCATACATAATAATCTAAATGAATTCTGTAATGGGCCATACATTATAATCTAAAACAAATATAAATAATGTAGCAAACATCCGTTCTAAATATTTTATCAGTTTGGTTCGTTATTTTAGTCACAAATCTAAATTTAAGTTTTGTATGAAAAATTTCCTCTTAAAATACTTCCATTGTGAACGTAGCTTCAAAAGAAGGTAGTTTAATATTTGTTCGCGCAATATATAGGGGATTGTTAGGTATGCATCCACAGGCTTAATGGACAAGTGTAATGTCAATACAAAATCCTGCAAATGTCCTACCTACCCTTTTACCCATCCCAAAATGTCACCATGATAAAAATATTGTTGCGACACATGTAAAATCTGACAAGTGGTCAGTTGCTTATCAGAGTTCGGAGTGATAATTAATATCAGACAGGGCGATTATACGTATATTTTGTGAAGTGAAATCATCAAATACTCCTGGAGACGTGTGATAGTCATCAACGGGTGAGTCCATCTTTCCTGCTTTCCAATCTGGGCTTATCTTGTGCTCCAGAAGCCCAGATTTATACCTTTGATTATTGCACTGTCCATCGGGTTTGTCGGATGCATAAATCGTCCCATAACCTATCATTCGGAGTAGTTTGGGACTGGTCCTTTGGGCGTGTGGCATATCACACCACCTCTAAAATATATAGTGGAGTCGCAGCTTCGCGACACCATTTTTGGTTCTTTCGAGCCGGATTACCAACGGGGTATTTAAAATTAACATATTTAAAGTTATAAATAAATATTATTTCCTCTTTATACTTTGTTAATTTGTATGTACTAGGTTGCATTTGTAATTATTGTTGTGTTTAAATTCCTACATACAATTAATCATGGCGACTAGCGATAGTACTCAGGATATTAAAATCAAGTTAGTAGAATCGAAGATTAATTTGATGCATAATCGTGTTAATGAATTATACGAGAAAGCGAAAAGTATTGCGGACAGGGAGACGAGAAGTTCGGAGGATTTTCTTAAACAAACGGTTAATATAGCTACATATTATGCACAATTTAACACATTTTGTGATGAATTTCATACACTTCAGTTGAAAAAGGATTCAAATTACAATATGAATTTCGATTTATGGAGTAAATTCGAAAATAAGTACTGTTTTGTAGTTTCTGTGCGCGAAAGCATTATAGCAAAGCAAGATTCATTACGTGATCGACAAAAGTTAAATAATTTACCATTAATTAAGCTCCCACCGATCGAGATGCCATCGTTCGATGGTAATCAAGAGAATTGGTCGATATTTTATGAAGCTTTTAAATTAAACATTCACTCAAATGAAAATTTGAATACGTCGCAGAAGATGCAATATCTGATAGGGAAACTCCAAGGAAAGGCGTTATCAGTTTTTGCGGGAATACTTCCGAACGAACAAAATTATTTTTTAATTTGGGAAGCTCTCGAAAAGAAATATCAGGACAAACGCGTGCTAGGTACCTTTTATCTGAACAATATTTTGAATTTAAAATTATTGGCACCTAGTAACCCAAATGAGTTAAATAATTTTATCGAACGGTTTGCGTCTTCCATAGCTGCACTCAAGGAATTAGGTATTGATGACCTAACCGATTTTATAATATTACATATTGCACTGAAAAAATTAGATATACAGTTGGTGCAAAATTTCGAAATGTCTATACAGGAGAAAGCTATACCTACATATACCGATTTAATAGAATACATTCGGTCGCATGTCAAAATCCTAGAACGAACTGGGCAAAATGATAATAAAGTTGTTAATAATAAAAACAAAGTTACGCATTCATTCGCTGTGGTCGAACCGAAGTCAAGTAATAATAATCGTAACAGGTGCCGGAAATGTAATCATTCTGATCATGTTGAATTGTTTAAATGTGAACAATTTAACGAATTAAGACCAAATGCTCGCTTTCAGTTTGTGAAATTAAATAATTTATGTGTAAACTGCTTAAGCGATAAACATAAAACTGTGAAATGTCCATCTAAATCGGATTGTAGAATTTGTAAAAAACGACATCACACCGCTCTGCATTTTGAGAGCACGGTGAATACTGAAAGTCAATCGAAAAACGAAGCCATTACATTAATAGCGCGTAATCATAAACATCATAATAATTTTTCTGCGGGTAATATAGCTACGAATGTACTACTGTCAACCGCGCAGTTATTTGCTTATGACAATAAAAATAATCAAGTAACCGTAAGGTGTTTAATTGATTGCGCCTCGCAACAAAATTTAATCAGTTTAAACACTTGTAATGAATTAAATCTTAAAATAATTCCTTTAAATAATTCAGTAGTTAAAAGTGTTGGTTCAGTAGAGACACCAATATTGGGACACGTTGCGTTAAAAATTAAATCCCGCGTTTCAGAAGATACTTATAAAATTAGTCTATTAGTTGTCGATAAAATAACTGATAAGCTTCCTACACAACATGTTGACACAAAGTCATGTGAGCATTTAGTGGGTTTAAACTTAGCGGATGAATCCTGGAACGTTCCATCCGATGTTGATATCTTATTAGGTGCACAGTTATTTCCATATATTCTGCTGGGGAATAAGGTTTTATCTAAACATAATACGAATGCACCACCGGCTATACAGACAGTATTCGGGTATATTGTAATGGGTGAAATACCTACGTGTACGCCGGAGGTTTCGTGGACGTTCGGCCCCATAACCAATGTAGATTTATATAATGCGTTATCCAAGTTTTGGACGATGGAAGACATGCCTATTAAGTCGTTGATGAGTGCTGAAGATGCAGAATGTGAGAAAATGTACCTCGAGTCAGTCCAACGGGATGAATCAGGAAGGTATATTGTATCTTTACCGTTTAAGATAGATCCTAATAATTTAGGTGATTCGCGCCGTGTCGCGCAGCGTCGATATGAATATTTAGAACGGAAATTTAATACTTCGCCAGAATTGCATTGCAGTTATAATGAAGTAGTTTCTGAATATCTGGAAAAGGGATATATGAGGGTTGAAGTTCCGTCTTCATCTAATATTGATGAGGGATATTTCATTCCTCATCACGCAGTAATTCGTAAAGATAAATCAACAACTAAAACTCGTGTTGTATTAGATGCAAGTACAAAGACCAGTTCAGGGTTGTCACTTAATGATACTTTGTATACAGGTCCAAATTTGCAATCTAATTTATTTACACTTTTAATTAAATTTCGCTTATTCGCTGTAGCATTAACCGCAGATGTTAAGCAAATGTATCTACGTATAATGGTAACGGAAAGCCATCGTAAATATCAAAAAATTCTTTATAGATTTCACGAAGATGAACAAATTGGAGTTTATCAATTTAATTCACTCGCGTTTGGTTTGAACTGTTCACCATTCCTAGCAATGCGAACTATACGGCAGCTAGCGAGCGATGAAAGAAATCGTTATCCGAAAGCGGCGGAAGTTGCAATTAATGATTTATATATGGACGATTTTGTATATTCTGTAAATACTATAAGTGAAGGCATCACTTTGGCTACAGATTTAATGGCGATGTTCAAGTGTGGAGGATTTGAATTAGTCAAATGGTCGAGTAATTCTCCTCATTTACTGGCCCAATTACCAGAGTCGCACCGCGCGACAATGGATTTTTCGGATAAATGTAGCATTTTAGGATTAAAATGGGATCCGATATCTGATTGTTTTCGATTTATGATATGTCCGACGGAGGAAAAAACTATATGTAAAAGATCAATTCTTTCCACAATAGCTCGTTTATTCGATGTATTAGGTTTGGTTGCTCCGGTAATTTTATATGCCAAATTACTTTTACAAGAGCTGTGGTTAGAGAAAGTAGGATGGGACGAGGAACTACCCCAAAGTATTGTTAATAGATATGTCAAATTCAAGGAAGAATTACCGATGCTTTCTAATTTAAATTTACCTCGATATTTGGGAGTAAAGGAGGACTGCACGATAAATATTATCGCCTTCGCAGATGCGAGTATGAAAGCGTACGGTTGTGTAATATACCTTCATGTAACGGATAAGGGTGGCAACACTACAATGAATTTGATATGTTCTAAATCCAAGGTGGCCCCTCTGAAAACAGTGTCGCTCGCTCGATTGGAATTATGCGCTGCGCTTATTTTATCTAGACTCGTTAGATCTATTATAGATACTTATAGAAATCGCGTTTCGATAAACGATATATTTGCTTTTTCAGATTCAAAAATAGCACTTTCTTGGATTCACTCGTCCCCGCACCGGTGGCAAACTTTTGTAGCTAATCGAGTTAGTGAAATTCAGGAAAATTTACCCGCAAAACATTTTTATCACATAGATGGCGTTACCAATCCTAGTGATTGTTTATCACGAGGACTACTGCCTGCTCAGCTGGTCGATCATTCTCTTTGGTGGCACGGTCCGCCCTGGGCTGTGAACCCAGTATCCGAGTGGCCTGTCGAAAGATTTTCCCCCTCACGAGAGGAGGAGAATACTTTGGAATTGAAAAAATCGCATACATTTACGATAACGTCAATAGAGGAAAATTCTCCGATATATAATCTCGCTTTAAAAATTTCCTCATGGCCAAAACTGCTGAGAATTGTGGTATATATTTTACGATTTATGCGAAAGTTATCACGCTCAACAGTTATAAATTCCACGGAATTAAACATTGCTGAAATGAATGTATTAAAAGCTTTACAGAATAGGTATTTTAGTGCCGATATACAATTAATACAGAGGGATAAATTATGCTCACCTTCAATCCGAAAACTAAACCCGTTCCTAGATCATAATGGCTTGTTACGTATAGGTGGTAGATTAATAAACGCGAATATACCTTTTGAAAACAAACATCCAGTACTTCTGCCAAGACAGGATCATATTGTCGATATAATTATAGACTTTCACCATCGTGTGAATTGTCATACTGGTGCACATCTCCTTATGTCAATAATTAGACAGCGTTATTGGATCTTATCGGGGAGAAATCTAATACGCAAAAGAGTACATGCTTGTAATTTCTGTTTTAAAACTGCACCTTCTAATATTGTACCGCTAATGGCAAATTTACCTACAGCTAGAGTTCAGGAAGCAAAGGCATTTACACATACGGGGGTAGATTTTGCCGGACCAATAAATATAACCCTTTCTAGGCGTCGTGGGGTAAAAAGTCAAAAGGCATATATATGTCTATTTATTTGTTTAACAACGAAGGCTATACATATGGAAGTGGTATCAGATCTAAGCACGGACAATTTTTTAAACGCATTTAAGCGTTTTCTATCCAGACGCGGACCGGTTTCGTGTATGTACAGTGACAATGCGACAAATTTCATAGGCGCAAAAAATTGTCTGGATGACTTATATAATTTTTTAGAGGCAAATTCAACTAAAGAAGTTCTTCGCAATGAATTTAACATTCGGAGAATTGAATGGAAGACGATTCCACCCCGCGCTCCTCACTTTGGAGGATTATGGGAGTCAAATATTAAATGCATTAAATCGCATCTGTATAGGGTTGTGGGTACTCAACTTTTATGTTATGAAGAGCTTCTCACAGTTCTGACACAAATAGAGGCTGTACTTAATTCACGGCCATTATGTTTATTAAGCAGTTCTCATTATCCAGAAGCTCTTACTCCGGCTCATTTTCTGATGTCTACCCCGATTCAGCATCTACCTGCTTATGATTTGACTAATGAACGCATTAGTCTACTGAAAAGGAAAGAGCTTTTGGACCACCTCGTTCAATCTTATTGGAAGAAGTGGCATATTGAGTATCTTCACTCTCTGCAGATGAGAAAAAAATGGAATAGTCCCGCGAATAACATTCTAGTAGGTACCATAGTATTGGTGCATCAAGAGGATGCGCCTCCACTTTATTGGCCGGTGGGCGTTGTTGAGGAGGTGTTCCCTGGTAAAGACGGAGTGGTTCGTGTCGCACGCGTAAGGACCCCTTCCGGGAACTTTAAACGACCAGTCGTAAAATTGTGTCCTTTGCCTACACAATAATTATTATTTCATTATTTTTTTTAATTTTCGTTTTAACTTTGTAATTTTAATAGCGTATTGATAAGAATATTTATATTTCATCTTACTTCGTTTTACATTTAATTCTTTACTTTATTTGAAAGTACTTAAAATTTCGGAAGGTACTTTCAACGCCGGGAGAATGTTCGCGCAATATATAGGGGATTGTTAGGTATGCATCCACAGGCTTAATGGACAAGTGTAATGTCAATACAAAATCCTGCAAATGTCCTACCTACCCTTTTACCCATCCCAAAATGTCACCATGATAAAAATATTGTTGCGACACATGTAAAATCTGACAAGTGGTCAGTTGCTTATCAGAGTTCGGAGTGATAATTAATATCAGACAGGGCGATTATACGTATATTTTGTGAAGTGAAATCATCAAATACTCCTGGAGACGTGTGATAGTCATCAACGGGTGAGTCCATCTTTCCTGCTTTCCAATCTGGGCTTATCTTGTGCTCCAGAAGCCCAGATTTATACCTTTGATTATTGCACTGTCCATCGGGTTTGTCGGATGCATAAATCGTCCCATAACCTATCATTCGGAGTAGTTTGGGACTGGTCCTTTGGGCGTGTGGCATATCACACCACCTCTAAAATATATAGTGGAGTCGCAGCTTCGCGACACCAATATTTTCATTTAATTCTTATAATCGTTTTCAATATATATACGCTACTAAAAAAATCAAGTGAGGGCAGGCGTCATTAAATTTTGCAATTTTAAGGTGAATGCAACTGTTTAAACTCTTATCATTATGTCCATTACGAGCTATAGAGCTTTGAAATATTCATTATTTGCTATTAAAACAATTGGAACTAGACATTGTTCAGCGCCCTTGAGGTGATTTCTCACGAAAACGGCGCTATATAAATTAGCTAAGTATTATTGTTGATTTCGTATTTACCCACCTTTCAAGCGTTCGATATGAAAATATGATCCTTTGGTTAAAGAAAAAGGATTTCAAGTCTTGATTATTTCCCATAGCAAGTACCGGTCACCCTGTATTGTTACACTCCTGTAGAAAATTACGTATACTATTATTCTCATGTTCCGTGAGTAAAACAATGATTTCTTATGAAAGAAAATTATTGGTGGCATTATTATCAAAGTTTTCACTACCTACAGAGGAAATTTATAATTCAATTTGAATAATTTTCCCAGAAATTGATAAAATTGAATCGTTATTTAGAAGCAGAGTTGGGCAAACCAACTCTAATCTCCTAGAGCCGAAAGTTGTCGAAGTTATATGAAACGGCGTAAATTCACCTCGGCTCCGGTTGTTCTAGATATTATTAACTATAAAGCATTATGGCTACAAGCGCTAAAAAGGTGATACACACTAGAAATGCTTTTCACGTAGATTCTAATGAAAATTTCGGACTTAGTACCTTATTGCTCTAGCCCACAAACCCAGCACGCGCTCTGTCTCTCTTATACATGCTTAACAGCTTACAGTTCCCTTGAGATGATTTTAAATTATCCTAATATTATTATTATTATCACCAAACACGGCTAAAACCATTGCAATCAACGTTATCGATTCTGAATGGAAGACTTTCACCAGGAAGCATGAATATCAAACACTTTGTAACCCGCAAATATTGACTAGCTTATGTGTACCCGGCCTTGTTCTGGGTTATGAATAATACGGATTAAAGTTTTAAATTCTATTATAGCTGAAAATTAAGTGGAGATAATATTAGTCTAAAAAATTGAGATAATTTTATCTATTTAAAGTATTTATTTTTCTTGATCGTGCCAAACCATCCTCGGGCGTCGTCAAAATCGTCTTCCATACACTTCCATGTCATGCAGTCTACTTATACACCTTTCTTCGGACATCTTCATCACGTATGTCATATTCTACCGCAAATAAGTGGTATTTGATTAATTTGATCGTGCCATGTCTTCCTCGGACGTTCCCGACTTTTTCAACGATTCAAACCACTCTCTAAAAACTTTTGAAACTAATAAGAACAAACATTGAAATTATCAGCGAAATTGGACCAGTAGTTTTTAGTCGATAGGGTGTGCATATACACACATTGCCTTTTATTTGTATCGAAGATTATTTCATTTATGACTTCGATAAATACATAGATTTTACCGTCTCAAATTTGAGCAGTAAATTCTTTAATAGCTTGCAATTGTAATGACGGCAAACAAATGCAGTACTAGTAAATTCTACTTCAATATGTGCATATTATTGTGTATTGCTCTAGAACTAACGGGTTCTCAAACTATGGGGTGTGATTCTAAATGAGGTTGCGAAGAGTTTTCCATGGGGTCGCTGCACGAAACAGTAAACTAAAAAATATTATGTTTAAGTAAGTTAAACATTTAAGTTCAATAAAAATCTGTTTTTGATTTGTTTTCAGTCTCTATTAAAATATATGATTGTTGTAGATAACTTGATTTCTGTAAAAAGGTGACCATTCGTACTGGTTTTTGGTCCTCATTCCTTATTAATCATTGCACCAAACAGGCCCACCACTTTCAGATCCAAGGAACTGGTTTTGGTACCTTTACAAAAAAAATCCAAAGGTCTATTAATATATTGTCAATCGTCTTAAATCTATTCTCAAAAATATCACCAAGTATTTTCAGAAACTGGGAAAAATTTGAAAAAAAAATCAGTTAGATGATAAAAGAAATATGTCGTGGAATCGAAATCAGTTAACATCTACAAATATCATAAAACTGGATTTTTTTTTTGGATTTCTTAAAAAAAATTATAAACATGTTTATTTGTTTACGATTAATTTAGATTTTTTTTACATTTGTTGGTTACACACAAGAAAAAATAATTTCAGTTGTATGAAGGTGAGTAAGTCGTCTAGCCCCAGCTAATTACGTAGTGTGAAGGTGAATAAGTCATCTCAGCCAATTACGTAGAGACAGAGAGAGTTTTTTTTTGTACTAGACTATCAGATATTTAATTTTCTTTAGCGGATTGAAGATAGAAAGAGGCTATGTTGATATTTAAATAGTGTTGAGTGAGATGTCAATTGATAATCCTTCATATAAAGTAGCGCGATCTCACTCAGTCCTTTCTAGACCACACCTTCATACATGTTTAGACATTGGTCCAGAATAGTAGCATTCCTTAAATCGGCGAATTAATTAACTCCTCAGGCTAATTTGTTCGGTTTTGGGAACAAACAACTATTACTCGTAGTGAATTTGTTCGTTTTTCGGAACAGCTCATATAAATCGTCGTGTCTACCTTCCCGTTATAGTTAAAAATGTAATCAATCAGTTTTTGGATACGTTCATAGTTATTTGGATTTTATTGAGAAGTGGAAATACAGACAAATTCTACGACTTTTTGACAGCATTTTTGATAAAAATAACCGGTCAATAAGCCAGAGGACTAAATGGTTAAATAAACGACATTAATAACAGACCATAGTGTTATCATTGAAGAATTGTTCCAGAACCAAGATACCTTTCACACAAAAAAGACTTTAAAATATTGGCGCAGCCGGTATGATAGCAATAATAGAAAAAAATTAATGAGTTCAAAAATTACTAAAATTTATTCTAATTATGTTCCATGCCGGTTAATATGCCCTCTGTGGGTGTCCATACAGGTTAATATTTTAAACGTTCCCGACCCAACCTTGTGCGGCTTCTTCTATTGCACATTACCTTTAAAGTTATTGTATATCAAAAGACTTAACTTCTTGGTTATTTATAATGGAATATAATATGGTAAAAGAAGAGTTTGGCGGAAGAGAAAGAAAAAAATTCGCGAAAAAATGAAAACTTCATTATTTTGACACGACTTTTTTTGCTGAACTCAAACACTTTGTATGCATGAAATAACTTTTTTATACTTCCTGGTGTCTGATGCACGAGAATTTAATTATTTTTATTATACGCTGTACAGTTTCTCACGTAAAAACTGAAAGCAAGCTCCCAACTGCGGTAGAGCAAGAGGTTTTATGAAATTCGCTTGAATTGGTACTTCCAAAATGCAGTAATCAAAGGAATGAGGTTTATGACTTTGAAACATAAATACGTACATGTCCACCATAGTATTTTCATCAACATTTTCGGTTGGAGAGTAATTTCGGAAAAAGCAACTATGACTTTATAGATTGACGTAAATAGAATTATAAGTTCATTGATATTTATTTTTAACTATAACAACACCAACAACAATAACAACAACAAGAACACCAATAACCAGCAACAACAAAAACAATAACAACATCAACTGCAACAACAACAATACCATCAACAACCAAATTAACAACGCTATCAACAACAAGAACAATAGCAGCAACAACAATAGGAACAACACCACCAACAACAATAACAACAGAAACAACAACACTAATAACAATATCAACTACAACAACAAGAGCAACAAAAACAATAACAACACCAACACCGACATCAACAACAGCAACGACAATAACAATAACAACCACAAAAATAACAACAATAACAACTACAACAAAACCAACAACATCAACAACAAAATAATTCGCTGACATAAGGGGCCCTCTCAGACACCTAAAGGCGTAATTTTCTGTTACACCTATCATACGTCACTTCCTTCCATACTTTTTATCATACCTTTTCATCCCCTTCACTGAAAAATGGACATCTCTACTAATTCCAAGTGAGAGATCGTACGTGACGTCATCGTTTTAGTATCTTAATTTTCTTTTCGTTTTCAAGGCGCTTGATAAGAAAGAGGACGAACGTCGATGACGTCCGTACGAGCTTACATTCATATTTATGAAGATAAAAATATGCGGGCTGTGGAAAATATAAGCTAAGTACACAGATCATTTCTCGAAAATGCCACCGGGCAATAAGGCTAGTCTCATAAAACTTTGAACATTTTGCATATAGAGTGGTGTAAATAAATAAGCAAATACCCAGGTTCATCCATCCCAACCATATTCTCCCTCATTTCCAATCATTTTACAGCAAATATTCCATTTTATTTTCGAATATTTTCGGGAACATGACTTGAAAAAAATAAAATTAAATCACTGAACAACGGTAATTAATACCAACTAAGGATATTGAAATTAATTAATTAATTTCCATGTTTGGATAAAAAAATTAATTATTACAGACGAAAAACATAATCGAAAATAATCTGAAAATTACATTAAAAACCAAATAAACATGTTTATTCGTAGCAGTATTGTGTATTCCCCGTCCTAACCTAACCTAACCCAACATAATATGGAGGGCAGGTATTGGCCAAATGGAAAAGAAAATAATATGTTTTATATGAGAAACACCGTCGGGTTAGATTAGATGAAGCTATCAAGGACACACACGATGTAGCTGCGTAAATAGTTTTGTGTTGCAATAGTTTGTTATTTATTATTAAAATCAATCTGTAAAAAGACAAAGCTTTTTTTATTACATTACTTTTATTGATTTTTTTACTTGTATTTAAAAATATATTTATTTACACATATTTTTTAGGTTTTACTGGGGATTGAACCTTTAACCCCAGGGAATGGAGTCAACAACGCTAACAACTGAGCCAAATCCCGATTGGGTAGGACCGACATTTCAGAGATGTGCGTATAAGTTCGCGACGTAACGAGTCTATCTGCCTAGTTTCAGCTCGATCGGATTTCGGGAAGTAAGTTAATTTCCGCTTCCAACTAACTAACTAACCATCACGCTGTTTCTTCGCAGGGGTAGGCAGAGAGGAGGGACCGCCAAACAACTCGGTCTAAACACACACTTCTTGCCTCTTTTACATTCATACACACTATTTTATTATTCTGATTCTTGACATGGCCGGACTCAAGTGTCTGATTCGATTGATCGTGCTATATCTTCCTCCGGCGTCCCCGACTTCTGCTACCATTCGCATTTCGCGTCATATATTCTCCAATCATTCATTCATTCCCGAAAACACAAGTGATATTCAAATAGACGTATTTAAAAATACAAATTTTCCATAAATATACATGACAAAAAATATAATGTCGTCGATTATTTATCAAACCACCGAAAAAAATTGACTTATGTACAAGATGAGTTTTAGAGATAATGTTTTTTTCCGAAAAACTGGCAATTTTCCAGAAAGGTATTTTATGATTTTGCCTTTTGTGTGTAAAATCCAGTACCACGAAAATGTAGGAACATGAATCATTGAAACTGCAGCAAAAAAAAATGTACTATCCAAAGCGGTAATAAAAAAACAAAAAAAAAAAAACTTCATCTTTCGTATTTCAAAATCTCCACTATCTGTCGATATCAATTTGTAAATCTGGTCTCAAAAATGTTTGCCCGTTAACTAGATAATTAGGTGTCTGTACTTCACTCTCGGTACAGCGTCACAATGTAATAACCAGGTGCTATGTCTATTTTTACCATCCATAGAGAACTTGTATCCAATATTGCTCACCGTTGTGTGCAAAATCGATTTAGAGTTTCCGCAATATATTTTACCGGGAATCACCGGCACGGCACCGGCAATGGTGAAATGTTACGAGTACGCGACGGTACGTTAAAAGTCTGTTAATGTCAAGGGATGATTTATGTCGCTTATTATTTTGTGTTGACCCTGTAAATAAAAGCTTTGTTTTAAAATATTGAAAAAAATGATTTTGAAAAGATTCAAAAGTGCGAGCGTGGTTATTAACTCCGTTGAGCACTTTTCAACGAAGATTACCACAAGTAAAAGAGATAAGATTAATCACTGATATCTTATCAAATTTAAATAGTTAGAAACTCTCAGTATCACCCTAGTGAAAGATCACCATTCAGAATAGAAAAGTTGCTGGAAATGGTCTCGCCGTGTTTGGTGTCAGATATGAATATTCAGATACCATCCCACCTCTAATACTAGAATGGATTTCTCAACTGAGATGGGTGGCACTGTTAAAAAAAAGTGTGTTTTTTTTTAATAAATATGTACTTACTCACCGTCCATCTTTCCTCTCCCCATCTTTTCACTTTTGCCATTTCCTTCAGCCATAAAAAGCAATACGAAACCTCCATAATGATTAAAATCTCTATTCTCTCAAACAGCTACTTTCACCCCTCAGGCTAATTTGTCCGCTTTTGGGAACAAATCTTTAAGGTCTCATAAAAATCGTTTTTTCACCCTTACTGTCATGATGAGAAATATGATCTAAAAGGTGTTGGAAAGAGAAAACATCACGCTTTATATTCAAATCTAGTAGTTAGCTACAGAAGAATTGTACACCTTTATGAAACCAAAGATTTCACCCGCAATTAAAAAATAATTATGAACTTTTTTATTTATTATTTTTATATAAAAATCCAAAAAAATGAGGTCACATTAACACTTGTCTAATAAATAGCCTGGATTTTTACTGTTTTTTTTTTCGTTATCCATATTTTTAATAGAAAAAAAACGCAAAGTGAACGTATTTTATATTTTTAAATTAGGATTTAAAAAAATAGTTGTTTATTTTCTTCTAATAATAAAACTTTAATGCATAAATATGCTTAACATAAATTACCACCTTTCAAAAGTGATTTTTATTTTCGGATACGTTAAGTAATATTCCACTTATATGGATTTTCTTTGCAAAACGGAAATAATCCAACCTGTATGTCAGAGGTCAGAGGAGTTAAAACCATTCGTCAGTACCAACTATCATCCAGTGGAGGAATTTAAATGGAGGCCTCTGCACGGGTAGGCCACCCAGTGAGGTCAACATTACTAAATTGTACTGTTTAAATTGTAGAAATGTAAAATATTGTACCAAAAAAAAAAAAAAAATTGCCACCTACCTACCCAAATTTTTCCATTATCTCTTCTTATTTCACTATACAATATTAACTTTATTTATGATATTTTTTTTTTCATATATCAAACATTCAAAAACTCATGAAATAAAATGAAAGTAGGACCCTGTATGAAAGAAAATATTCTTATCGGCTTTGCACGGAACCAGAAGTGGCGGAACACCGACCTTTCACGTCTATACACGTTACCCCTAGTCAAAGGGTTAAATAATGTTATATTAATTTTAATTGAAAACGATCTTAAGTCAATCCTTAGAATTAGTGAAATGTCACAAGATGACGGTACATTCCAAGAATTTTATGGACGTGGGATGATTAATGGTCTTGAAATATGGAAACCTCGGTTCAAATTATCACTATTTCCAATTTAACAACTTGAAAGAAACATTATTTCGCATGTAACATACTTAAATCAATAAACAACGCTTCTGAAACAGTTTACTAGTGCTTATTTTATTCCTACAGGGTTTACACTTACACGATTAAAAATTTAGAAAATTCTATCGCACGACGTCATTGATCACACTTCTACACGTCGCAACGGATCACGTTGTCTCATTTGTATGGTGCTGTGGGAACGAGAAGGAGTGTTTATCACGTGATGCGCTAGGTTGTATCCAGTGGCGACACATGATGAATTTAAAAAAAAAAAAAATATTGACAAATAGTGACATTGGACAGCAAAACGGCATCTAATTGTTTAACTTCAATCAGGAATCGCTGGTGTTTTTAAATATCCTAAAATGAATAAATCTGTAAGGTTTATCGTTATTTCTCTAAAAACCTGAAAGGTTATGTACTGAAGAAGAATGGATAGTCTTTATTTTTACGGAGATACATGTGAAAATATTACATATACTGTTTATTTATTTATTGCATCTTACTATAAACGAATCATGTTTTTTCTCATAAAAATCAACCACAGTAGCACTAAGCCTGTATCGAGGTTAACAATTTAAATTTGAGTAGAGCAAAGATCGCATAGTCTTAAAAACAAACTAATATTAAATTCAAACACAAAATATTTCAAAAAGAAAGAAAAAATATGCATTAGATGTGTTACCAGATGGGTAATTTGACAGTATATTGTAACAATATTTGAACCATAACTAATCATTAATCATTATTCCCAAGAAAAAACAAAGTGGACTGTACTATGCAATTTTACAACAGCTAAAAGTACTCATTACGAACCGTGTTAACCGTAATAAAATTTACGCTTAGTTATTACTTCTTCCCACTTGATCAGCTGTTATATTTAAGATTTGAAATGTGATGGTGGCCATTTTGCTATCCGAACACGTACATGTACGTGAAAAAGTAAAGCTATGATTACACTGTACACTGCTTATTACATTTTTGTAATTATATTTGATTTGTTAGAAAACCTAAAAAAGATTTTGTTCTTAGATTATCGTGAATAATCAATCACACCCCAAAACTTCGCGGTATGAGCGTGGAACACGATGTGTATTACATTTTATCATTGCCAACTACCGGCCGATGAGGTTGGCTTCTACGGTGGTGTCACAAAATGGAAATTACTCCAAATTTCCTTGAACTCCGTTTAATTCTACTGTTATTTTGGCGATTTATTTAGGTTTTAGGCCGTTGGTCGCCTACCCAGTTGATTTTATATACCAGCACAATTATCCTAAAATCCAAAATTTATATTTTTTTTGGAAAGTGGTTAAATAAGCAACATATCTAAAAGTTTCTGACGAGATCTGACTGTCCTGACCGGAATAACAGGACAGTGAGATTGACAACTGATTAGGGTACATTCTATACGTCCACATCACGTAGAGTTAAAATAATATATGTCGTTTTGGAGGGTTTCAAAAATTAAACAGATTTTATCCATGAAAATGTGCTATGAAAACGATAATTTTAAAATGCTAACACACGTATATCGGACTTGGCGGAAAAGGTATTGCTTGCATACTTTAAGCTTGTTGAAAATCAACTGAAAATGAAAAAAGTTCATTCCTATTCAAAAATACTAATTTTGTTAAATACTAACCCAGGTTCAAATACCTCTAGAACTCGGAACTTTTTGAATTTGTATGTCATTCACAAAATTAAGAAAAGCGATATGATATGTGCCCACTTGAGGGATTTGTGGCATATTATGGCATGTTTACAAAAACGTTTTGTGCGACGGCTTATCTTAAGGGGTTATATACAGTTAGAATTTTGAAAAAAACGATTTTTTAATTTAATTTTCGTAATGTAAATTTATTTAAGTACACACACAGAAAATTTCAAGTCAATCCGGCTATTATTTTCGAAGTTACACGCATATTTGTAATGACGTGTCAGAGCGGAGACGGTGACTCCAAAACGTATTCGGGGATTTTAAAAGCTGCACCTTACTGTGATCAAGAAGTTATGAAGAGATAATGTATTGAATACATACAGAAGAGAATGGACACGTGACACCGAGATTGTGTGAATAAAAATGTGGAAACCGTTGATAATAAAAATGAAAAATATAGAAAAAAAACTCTTGGTGGAAAAGGCAAACTTAGTGGTAAAATTATCGACAAGTTGATAGTTTATTATGGTTTAGCAATTAGGAGAAATTGTGATTCTGTCGAAAAAATGTATTATGGTATCTGGACCACAGACCATATTATCATTATTGCTCAACGGACAAAAACCTCAACACGAGAAGTGCATGATCGGACCAGAGTCATGATGCAGTTGGCAACGGACAGTAGCTGTAGCTAATTACCCACTTTCAAGCATGATCATCCGTCTTTACCACAAGATTTTGCTGCGGCTATACTTCCCATTTATACAGATCTCAGCAATGAGAAATGATTAGAAAGAATTGTGGGTGGTTTCACCCAAAACAACAACGAGAGCTACAATCAACTGATACGGAAAATCTCTCCAAAAATAGTTCAGGCCGGTTCCAAAACTATAGAAACTGCTGCATACATAGCTGCTGAAGGTACAACATCACTATTATATTACATGAATGCAATAGGGGTTTTACTTGGGCCCAAAGCGCATTCATTTGCCGAAAGAGAGGATTAACAGGGCGTGGCCGTCTCCGACCGCAGAGCACATGATAGCACACGAGAGGTAAGAATGGTCCGCAGACAACACCAACTTTAGTTATTAGAAGCTGCCAAAGGGGCGGAGGGTGTATTATATGGCCCTGGAATAGACGACTCAATGTAAGTTGAAAACAAAATTTTTTTATTCTATGTAAAGTGCTTTTCAAACTTTAAACGCGTTTTTCTCAAAACTGTGTTTATGAAGTCGGTGACTAAGATTACCTACTCGGAAACGGCTCAACCGATCAGTCTCAAATTTTAACACAAGTTTTTTAAGTATATTTCAGAGTTATTGGTTGAAAGCCTGTTCTCACCGATAAATACATATTTTTTAATAAAAAATATTTGGCCAAAATTTTGGTAAAAATTCGTTTTTTTTTTGAGAAGCCGCCATTTTGTCAAAAAAAAAATTTTGCTCTGTCCTTCGATTAATTAGAGGAATATTTATTATTATAAAGAAATCCGTTTGGTTTTTTCATTTTAGAAGATCCAATCTAGAGATATGATGGTCACCGCAAGATGCCTTTTTTGATAGGAGCTTCTGGAGATCAGCTATAGCAGCTTTCGAAATTATTATTTTTACTAATAAAAATTCTTAAAATACTGTTTAAAGTTACCATAATATGTGTACGAATTTCAACTATAATAAATTAAAAAGTCTTTTCAGGAAAAATCTTGAAAAATCCCTTTATTTGGGCCTCCTGACTGTATATAACCCCTTAAAGCGATGCACTACGTCGTGTGTCATTTTGAATCGAGCCGTTTACAATAACACCCATTATGTAAATTGCGATAATGTTTAAATTCCCGCATAACGCCATCCGCCTGTATTTAATTTAGAAAGAAAAAAAACAACTCCAAAAACTTAATAAAGAACATAATTTCCCACATTTTACAGTAAAAACATATCCGAAAACGGGTTCCTAAGCATCAGATTTTGAACTATAAAGTAGTTTTTATAGGCCTTTATAGTAGATATTTTCTTTCTGGGCTTATAAAAAGGAGTATAAAAAAAACACGCGATTATTTCAAAGCGATCAAAATGTCAAACCAAAAACACATGTTTTTTCATTACTACGTAGTGGATCGCCTTTTTTTTCCAATATTTCTGGCTTTCACCCTTCAAGGGTGTTCTTGGCCATCATTTAAAATTATTGAGAAATGAAAGGTGACTTTAAATATTGATTTTATTTAAATAGGCAAATTTCAAAATTATGATGAAAATTGGAGTCGAGTTCAGACTTAGAAGAGATGAGATGTTGAATGGAGGGAAGGCAATTTTAGATAAGGCTTGATAGAAGAGAGGATATTTGTTTAGAGAATGACAACCAAAAAATATGTGATCTAAAGTTCCCACTTCTAGACCACAGAATGTACAATCTGGGGAGTCAAGGATGTGAATTTTAAAAAGATGGGAAGGAACAGAACAATGTCCGATCCTCATTCGAATGAGTGAAGAAATTTCTTTTTTGGAAAAATGAGGGAATTGCTGAAACCACGGTTTTGATGAAGTGGATCGCCTTAATGTACCAAATTTATAGAACCTTAAAAATATAAGTTAAATCCAGGTGGATTCATTGGCTTTAAACTGCAGTAAACAGTTCATATGTTTCAATTTCAACATTTTGAGGTATTATGTTAGTTAAATTAATAACATCGTAAATTTATAAATATACAAACATTAGCTCTTATTTGAACTGTCTATTTCAAAATTGAAATGATAATATCTTGGTGTTGCGCTATTATTTTATAAAAAAAAATAGGTCAAAAAGTAAACCTCTCGACAGGAAAATAATATTAGGAACACAGAAATGTCGTTTGGAATTGGTGTTAATTTCCGAGTGGCGCTAATGTCATGAAATACGTGAAAAATATACAAAATAATAATAAACGTAAACCTAAAAAACCAAATACCAGGAGAACAGAAATATGATTGGGTATTTCCATTTAGTTATTTTTATAAACATTTATCCCTCATTGACAGTACAGTTATTAAAACCAAATACCAGGAGAACAGAAATATGATTGGGTATTTCCATTTAGTTATTTTTATAAAAATATATCCCTCATTGACAGTATAGTTGTTAAACATCAAATAACGAGGAAACCATTTTTAAAAATCCTTTTTTTTTTATTTCTCTCGTGGTTTTTCAAGCAATTTTTTTTTTCTGAAAAACTTGTCGAATATTCAAATTCGAACAACGTATACATTTGCCGACCGTTTGTCGCTAAAAAAATACAAGTACCTACTTGTACGGAAGATGAAATTCTGTTTCTCAGTTTCGTTTCAAAAACATATCACTGTCGGAAATTTATAATTTGCACCAACATACAAAATCCAATATGTGTTGTTTAGGTCAACTCAAATTGAGCAAATTACTGTTGTTATGGATTTTTTTTTATTCATGAAATTGAAATTGAAAAACAGCCATTGAAACGATTCAACTAGTTACTTATATGTTCGTACATTACTACACTTAATATATCGGCCTCCTAAAATGTCGCAACCAACTTGAAATAAATTCATACAAAGTCAGTTAATGTCACGGGAAGATTAATGTTTCTTGGTTGTTTGGAGTTGGTAAATTATTAAATTTTGATAATAACGCGAGTGAAGCCTATAATACAGCTGATATTTATTTCAGTGGTGCAAATGCCTGGGAAATTATTTATTATTCATCAATTTTCTTTTATCATGACCCGGAAGAATTTAGTTTTTTAATAGATAGTAAATAAAAAGCGTAGACCATTCCGCTAGAAGAAGCCATTTTGTTATAATGTACAAGAGTCCTATCTGTCGACGGTAATGTGTATGCAATTAAAAGTATTACAATTAATTATATGAATGGCTTACAAACCTTATAATGATGACTTATTTAAAAAAAAATGTTTGTCTGTTACGAGAAATTAAAAAAGTAGGTTCGTCCTTCATTAGACTTTTACACAAATAAAGAAATAATCACTCATACTAAATTTAATATTTATAAGTAAGTTCTCTTCAACCTATCCAACGAAAAAGTGTAGTAAACTTTATCTTGTCTTAGACATTAGGAACTGCAGGAATATGACAGGATATCGACCTGGGAGTCTAGCACAGTGTAATCTATACCTTTACAATATCGGATCGATAGATGTAACTACCGATGATTTTTTAACGATTTCCCGAGCACGACCGCACTGTTGATATCCAGACCGATGATGATAACGCAATAAATCAGAATTCGTTATAATATGGCAACACTGGCACGTCTCATCTATGAATTGTCATTCCGAATCGTTAGACGGCTGCGTAAAAGTTAAAAATACTCTTAATTTGACAATGTCGAATTTAAATATAAGCTTTAATAAACATTGATAATCCGCATGTACTTTTTGACGCTAACAAGGTAGTTAATTAGTTTATGAGGTTATTCGTCATTAAATCATAACTAACAACTCGAAAAGCTGGAACTCAATCAGTTGATCGCGTCTTAGATGAATTAATTAAGTCTATGGATCGTGTATACAGTTTCTTTCAGTTCTAAGAGCTTGGTTAATTCACCTCATTCATTAATAAGCCAGTTATTTTACATAACGAACGACAACTTGGAGATGCGCTAAAAGTAGCGACTTTTTCTACCGACTGTTGGAATAATTTGTTAATGTATTTTATTAATCTTCAATTCCGTTTTGGGATTTTACATCCTTTAACTGTTTACATGACTTAGTGTATACAGAGGACAACATTTTTTTAATGTTTATATCACGACGACAAAAATGGACATGATACGTGGTTGGTATAAAGGTGCATTTTAGAATATATTATAATATTTAAACTATGAGAAAGAAAGTAAAAACGGCATTAAACTGCAGATAGCATAAAAAATTATACAAAATAATAATGTTTTGTTGGTTTTTAATAAAGACATTACTACCATACTTTCAAGTTACAAATAAAAATTATCAAAGAACCTTCTAAGATTTACATTGGGATAGCATTGTTATTTCCCTATAATGGAGATGACTCGGGAGAAAGCCCGTTTATAATAAAATATAATGGAGTTTTGGGTTTACCTTATTGTTATCAAGCGTATCAATTGTCCTACAGGGCTTGGGGTTTTTAGGATTTTTATTGGGTAAACAGATTTTTTTCATCAGCTTTATTAATTACATTTACATTGTGATGTGCTCTGCCTGTCTCACTAGGAACTCCAGAGTGTTCAGAGCAGACTTAGTTACTAACATAAGCAGTTTGTAACAGTTTACAGTAGTGTATAAAATAAATACAAATAACTACACATTTTTATGTATAAGTTAAGAAAAAAATAAGTATTATGACTTGATTCATAAGTTTGAATTGTTTGTGTTTATTTTTTAACACAATTACAAGTGTAATCGTATAGCATATAACACAACGAGCTGCGTGTGAACAATATACATAAGCAGGCACAATACAAACTATCACTGAGAGCTCTGCCACTCAAAGGAGTTCAACAATTGCGTACAACAGGAGTACAAAATAAGTATTTGTGGTACTTTGAGAGCAGTTAATAGCAACTTTGTTGACAATAATAAAAATAAAAATATTAATCATATTTCGATCGCGCTGGAAAATATCGCGATCTGACCATATATGACGGATTATGTCGTAATATCGTATTGACATAGGGCTTTATCGATCGACTTCCAATAGTTTTAGCTTCTAAAATGGTAATTTTACTAAGGATTTTAGTCAAATAGCGTCGCGGCGTAATACAATTTCCGTTCTTACCTACTAAACCAGCGTGTACGCTCTTTAATGCTTATTCCCACATATTCTTACTGCCAAGTTAATTCGCCGAGCAAGCAAACCCATAAATAAACACGTCTGAATTTATGTCCAAGACGGTCTTCGACTTCACAATGTTTAGCTAACGACCTTAGCAAACTAAAAAATCTTTCACAAACTCACTCCATGTTTTTTTGTTCATCCGAAAAAACTTTACTTTTTCTTTTTTTTACATTAACCCTATACAGGAGACCTTCAGGAAAATAATTTCCTTCATAGCCTATTTCATCTTTTGTAATGCTGTGTGGAGGGTCTTTTTTAAGGAAAGGAAGAAGATGAAGATGATCAGTGTGTCCAAGAGTGACAGACATATGAATAAATCACTCTCACTGCGGCGCAAGGCATTGGTCGAGAGACCAGTTGGAGAAGTCAAACGTTCTTCCCAAACCAGCCTCTCTCGATCTGGCACGCCACGCAGCTGATGGGCACCTGAACATACCTCACCCAATGACCTCGACTTTAATTTGACTCCGTATCTCTGCACTGAAATGAAATACGGAGTCAAATTAAAGTCGACACAATGTAGTTTCTCAACAGTAACAATAATGATTTCATGATACTACATGGATTGAATGGTAGAAAAAGTCAGGGATGTCCGAGGAAGACATCAATCAAATAATTATTTGTGGTAAAATGAGGAGAGGAAGTGACGAACGAAGAAAGAGATAGAAGGAGAATTTATGACTTGGAAGTGAATGGTTGAAGTGGACGAGGACGCCCGAGGAAGACAAAATGAACAATACTTAGCAACGTCGGGTACACTTCAGCTTGTATTCGTAATGAACAATGTTAAATTGTACTTAGACAAATATTAAAGACGCGCTTAGAAATGCATGACTTTTTATCTATTGTCAAGGAAAAAGCTGATACTCTACAGTAAATAAGTATTAACAAATAAAACGACAAAAAAAATATAAACAAAAATTATTTAGTCTCCTTATGAACAGTAATATTATTTGACTCTACTTTAGTAAGCATGCTGGGCCTTACTAATAAACGTTTTTTAAATTTTACCCAACTGATAAACAAGCATTCGTGGATTGAATATTTATTTATCAGTGGTATAAAATTTAAAATACCTTTATTTGTAAGGGGACCATTACAGGCTTTTCCCCATCCGATGTTCGATGCCTTCAAACGGCGAAAATGCTGTCACGCGTAAAATAAAATAAAAATTAGAAACAAACATTTTTTTTAACATCTAGAAGAGAACTTGAAGGGCGGACCACTTCTTTACAAAAAAAATAAATTTTTTAGGCCTTTATGATTTTTACGGTATCTAGTCAAAGGCTGAAATATGTTCGTCCAACGTCGACCTTTGATGAGTTTAGGTCATTTTAAAAGGTCGGATGCCTTCACAGTTTTATCAGGAAGTCAAATAATATACATAATAAAATCTGTTGTTCAGAGAACAATTTATACATCAAAACAATGAATACTGTTGACAAACGACATAAGTTTCAATCTTTTGACAAAATCAACAACTTCCATTTTTTTATTAATAACTATTTAAAAATAAAGTTTTAATTTATTCACATTCCTGGGTACTAGGCATTCCTGTTCCTAGGTGGAATGTAACGTGTTGCATGGGTGTTATATCATGATTTCCACATCTTCATGTCTTAGCTACTAGGTATTCCTGTGCCGAGATAGACTAAGGTATTGTATGGGTGTTACTTCATGATTTTCCCATCTTCATGTATTAGATACTACGTATTTCTGTTCCGAGAAGGACTGTATGGTTGTATAGGTGTTACTTCATACTTTCCCCATCGTCATGTATTAGGTACCAGATATTCCTGTTCCAAGGTAGACTGTGAGGTGTTGTATGGGTGTTACTTCATGATTTCCCCACCTTCTTGTATGTTGATTGCCACAAACAAATGATTAAAAAAAAAAAATGTTTTTTGACTGTAAGTTATGTTGATGTTGCATCTATAATGGAGCTATATTTTAGGATACTGTGAACAAGGGCTTCGTATTGCGATTCCGTTATTAAATGATCTGTTACGATGAAGACTTTTATCTTTTAATTTGATTTGTTCGATAGTATAACATCATTGTAAACAAAACTGTTGAGACTGAAACGAAGCCAGAGAAACTTACATTAGAATATAATATAATGATTCGCAAATAATAAAACATACATTTGATATCAAGAACGAAGAAAACTTGAAAGACCGTTCATAAGAAAACATCTTCCAAAATGATGTTTAATTTAAATAAACGTCTTTGGTGAATGTTTTTCTTCAATTTATGAACTCACGTACATAAATATTAAATTTTGATATATGGTTGACGCACGTATAGGGTCATACAAATTCATTTGGAAATCATAACCCATTATTTTGCCCATTAAATCGTGCCGCTCCAACGAACGAGAAGGCGCTCTGTTTTGCACTCTACAAGAAAATTTGTATTTAATGAAAAAACAGCAATTTACAGCGCTAATAGTGATTGCATGACAAGGTCTGGATAATTTATGGAAAGTGTTATAAATGACATGAAAGGTCGATTTATGTATTTTTATTGGGAGTTTGTTATTGTTTGAGAAAAGCTGCACAATATTTTATTATCAATCTGGTCACACAAAAAACTCTAGGACGTTAATTTAATAATTTGTAGAGCCATAGTATTTGGGCCATGTAGTGCTAAATCTATCACCAAATGACAAAAGTGTCCTCACAACAACAATAGTAGTTATACAGACGACATGGTCATACTAGCCCCATCGGTAAGAGCAATGAGGAAGCTTCTGGCCATATGCGAAGCATTCGTTCATAGTCCGGGCTAATGTACAATGCTAAAAAATCACTGCTGATATTTAAATCAAATACTAGTCAATCTCAAAATCTACAGCAAAATAAAATATTTGGGGTATGGAGTATTCACTGATGACCTAAATGATAAAAATGACATAGAATTCCGAAGAAGAGTTCTGGGCGTGCGAGCCAACTCGCCATGAGATTCAACAAGTGCAGTCCTCCGGCGATGAAGCAACTGCATGAGCTTTTACACTAGCACACTATGGACAACGTACACACAAGGCGTCATGAACACACACCCAGTACAGTATAACCACGCATACAGACCGCTGTTCAGCCTCCTTTGGCGGCGCAGCGCCTCACAGATATTCGAAATAGGGAAGGGTGCTTGGGTTTGCTGCCTTGATGTGGCACAGAGTAGCCGGGACGAGTCAGCTGTACGGGAGATTGGAGAGGCCATCTTAATCGGGCCGTTTAAATGTACTATATACTTGTATGTCTTCTTTTTTAAGATGTCGTAAAAAATTCCACCATAAAAACAAGATAACATAACCCTTTAGATTTTGTATTTGAAATAGACTTTGGTATTTATAAGTTTGGATATTTTAATTTTAGACATAAAAAAAGTTGAAAAAAACAATAAGTAAATATTACTCCAAAGTCCAAATGTCGATTCTTCTTCGTTCGTATGGTGGGGGTGTCAGAAGGGGACATCTAGGTCTGCGAACCAGTCTAGGGCCTCAGGCGTCGCCATGTGGACCTCATCAATCCCGCCGGGGAATGAATGGAGCGGGCATTCGTTGACCACATGTTTGGTGGTCTGCACCGCACCACATTCACACATCGCTGACTCTTTAAGGCCCCATCTGTGAATCATGTGGGCGCAGCGGCTATGGGAGCACCTTAACCTGTTGATGGCGGACCAGGTTTTGCGAGGCAATGAGAAGCCAGGCTGTCTCTCGGTGGGGTCCTGTCGATAAATATTCCCGATTCGACCTAGAAATTTTTTCGTTATTCAATTCAATATCGTATTTGTATGGCTCAAATAAGGTTGAGAAACACTGTTGTACTATATTGTTTATGGTTGACCCCCTATATTTAGGACGTTTTTGGATTCAACCCCTCATTTTGAGGTGAAGAAGTCGTCAAGTCACGTTTGAAGAGCAGCGTCATTATTAAGAGAGATTACTCACAGATTGTTGGATAAAGAACGTGGTAAAATAAAATAAAAAATGATGCCAAAAATTTTAACAAAGAAAAATTTTCCCTTCTCTTCTTGATACCCCATTTTTATGAAGTTTGTAACACAAACCATTGACGAACTAATACATTACATACGTATTCATGAATAGAATACCATGGTGAATTTAAATAGTAATATTTTAATATATATCCTACATAAAAGATTCTCAAGGACGACACAGCTCCAGAGGGAAATGATTTCCCTTGGGGTGTCTTGTGTGGAGTTGAAATACAAAATGAAAAAGTCCAAACCATGAAGCATCAATTCATTAAGTTAGAGTTCTTTCATGCATATAATTCACAGTGATGAAATATAATTGCAGACAGACTTCGAATAAACCAGCAATAATGTCATGCAAAAAAACATGTTTATAAAAATTAAGCGTTCTTCTACAGAGAGTTAATCGACTAATTCAATAAAAAAAACTACTTTCCGATATTTTTTCTGATCGTAGAAAGCTCTATTAACAATCTACAGAATCCGACGAACTATTACTGAGATTTTACGATTTTTTTAATGCTCGTTTTATCTTTACTCCCATTTTGTCTGGACTATTGGTTGGATTCTAAGTGCGCAACAAAATTTAAAAGCTTAACTTAATGATAAATATGTAATTGAAAATTATTTATATTTGTAGCACAGTTGTAATAATAAAAAACTAGAGGTCTAGCACGGACCCTGTGTGATAAGGCCCTGTGTGAATATGATGTTGACGAAATCCGTCATCTACAGTCAGATAGCGATATTTGTGAGCACGGTCAGAATATGTTTCCGGCAGTAGGTTGACAAAAGCCGCTATTTTTAGTGTGGCCCCTAAGCTGTCAATATGCACAAATTTTTGGATAACGTCGTTCGTTAGCCAAAATAACTGGCTTCTTAATGAATGGCGGTGAACGAACTAAGCTCTTAGAACTGAATTAATTCATCAAGGATGCGATCAATTGATTCCGCTCCAGCGTAGAGAAACAAAAATTGTTAGTTATGAATAATGACCTCATGAAGTAATTAACTCCCTTTTACTGTCAAAAAGTACATGGGGACTACCAATGTATATTAATGTTTATATTTCAATTCGATATTGTGAATTTCATTGTATTTTTACATAGCCATCTGACGTTTAAAAAAGTTGCCTGTGTGTTATCAGCGTATTTCAAACCATCAGCACCACAGGGTGACCGTGCTTAAGAAATTGGTATAAAATCGTCGGTAGTTACGCCTATCGACAAACAGATAATATATGAATACACGTTTTTTGCAACACATTCTGCACTTTCTGCAACACAAAAATTTGCCTTACAAAATCAATACATAATATCTAATAAAAGCAAATAAATTTATCCATTAAATTTTTAAACATTATTACGTTAGTTTCTACAGAATACATCTAGAAGGTTGGCTAAATTTGATTTTAAACTTTATTTACAAAAGGAGCTCATATTTCTGTTTGAGTTTTTTGTTTCAAACATTTCTCAGAACGATGATAAATTAATCAAAATGTTACATGTTAGTGGCAGAAAGTGAGTAAATTTAATTAAAATGAAACTGAATATTTTTTTTCAGTAGGTATACCATCTTAATTGATTACAACTAATTTATTAAAATATACTTTGGTTTCGTCTAAAACAAATTGGTTTCAAACTGAAATTGAACCGTGTTGTAACCGTTATTATATGGTTATTAATGTTAAAAAGTAAAGAAAATTCAAAAGAAGAATTATACATTCAATTTTGAAAACCTTTGAGATATAATCAAGTACCTCGCTAGTAGGTATGTATCTTTAACACAAAGTTCCTTGTAGTTTTTATTGCTTTTAGTCACTTTATAGTGTACAGTTTTCAATATCAGTTTCAGCTTTCTTTTGAATTGTAGTAAACAAACTTTACAACATTATAGTTGTGCTCTTCTGCTTATCACAATTTGTATGAACGGACTTAGAATCTGTCATTAAAAGGAACCTTTCAACTGTTAAAAAACAAAATGGCCCTGAATGACCGTTTGATGACAATGTTACATTTGAATTTCTGTAAAACATCAGTCCTAAGAAAAATAACTTATATTATATTTTCTTACTGAACAACTTTTATTGAAAGTATTGGAACAATCATTATTGCGTCTAACTAACTAACTAACTAACCATCACGCCGTTTCTCCGGAGGGGTAGGCAGAGAGGACGGACCGCCAAACAACTCGGTCTTGGCACACACTCCTTGACTCATTCACATTCATACATCGTCTCATACATACTCTTCTATTATTCTGACTCCTTGACATGCCCCGACTCAAGTATCTGATTCACTTGATCGTGCCATGTCTTCTTCGGGCATCCCCGACTTCTGCTACAATTCAGATTTGCGTCATATATTCTCCTTACACTTTTTTCTTCGCTCATTCACTCTACATGCCCAAACCATTTAAGCATCCCTTTCTTAATCCTACTCATTACGCTTACATCAGCCTTGCACTCTTTGAGGATCTCCACATTTCTCACACGTTCATATATGGTTTTACTACTCATACGCCTCAGGGATCTCATTTTTCTTGCATTCAATCTACATTCAGTTCCATGCCTCTCTTCCATACATTAGGGTAGGTACCCGCACTCCATTGTGGACTGCTAGCTTTAGCATTATTGCGTCTTATATTTTAATTCATTCCCAGCCGTAAAGCTCATAGTGGAAATGGCATCATAGGCAGAAAAGAGTTCCGTAGACCTATAAATTTCAGACTCAAAACTCAAGAATTTTTATGACTTCGGAACACACATTTTATTCTAATATCTTTGGAGTACACCTTTGAGATTTTGTAGAAAGATTTTTTTATTTATTTTAAAGTTAATACCTACAATCAGTATTCAAATTCAAAAGTTTTATATATGGACCCATATAAAGGTACCGCTAAAAATTTGCCCAATAGAAAAACTTTTAAATCTCCCGCAAGGGGTCCAAGAACAGGGTTTTCCAATAAGAGGTGTTATTTTGATATTCAATCGTAAAAGTTCAATGGTTTCGTTGCTTGTGTAGCACGTAGCGCCGTTTTGTTAAAATTAAACGTTGTCCAGATTGATACCATTGGATTCCGGCCATAAAAAATCATTAATCATCTCTCGATAGCACAATCCATTCACCGTAACTGTTGCTCCAGCCTAATTTTCAAAAAAGTAAGGTCCAATGACTCCGCCGGACCATAAACCGCACCAAACAGTCACACGTTGAGGATAGAGAGGCTTTTCAACAATAACTCTTGGGTTTTCCGAGCCCCAGAAGCCACCGAGGTGGAAATGGGCCTCATCACTCAAGATGATTTGCATTTGATTCACTCAAATGAATTTTAATAATTTAAATGCGTTGTTGAAGCGTGTATCGTTCCATTTTTATTAATGGCGTAGTTTCTACTTGTCAAATGTCAAAAAATTACAGCTTTACAAGTAAAAAACCGAAATAGCGGGCTATTCAAAATAACACCTCTTATTGGAAAATCCTGCATTTAAATTTTTTTAAATAGTTTTTTTTTTAAATGAGGATTAAGTGATTTTCGACAATCGCTCGAGTTGATATATTTTTTATGTGGGATAATTTTATATTTTTCAATTGATGCATTTTTTTGTGGCACATGTGGTTCAAGACAACTTTTCATCAACTCGAAAAATTAAATTTTCAAAAAATTTTTTTTTCGATGCACCATACTTGTTATGACGGTGTTGGAAGAAGAAGATGCGAATCCCATTCCACTCCATTTGTTATTAGCGACAAAACAAACAGACTTTCCGCTTTATGATTTAAAATTTAATTAAATTAAAACAAAGCTTTCATCCATTCCGAAATCAAACCCGTTGTATAGCGACAAAACACTTTGTACCGAAACCACAATTGGAACAAAGAGGTGTTTCGGATACTAAAAAGCTTTTTCTAAAGGATAAAGCGTGTACCTGGACGACCGTATTATTTGTACCGAGCTTTGCGGGGATATACCTGCATTAGAATAATTCGTGTAGGAGCGCCGACCGCGGGGAATTAAGTTACGCTTTTTGCTTTGTATTTATCTCCATTTGTCTGCTGTAATTATGTATTTGCCCCGCACTGTAGGGGTGTTGATAGGGTGTTGTGGACATTTAATACTAAATATGCTCAACATTGAAATTTTTATTTTGATTAGTGCAACATCTTTTCAATATGAAATATATTTTTTGGAATTATTATACAAATCTATGGTCAGATAGCGATATTTGCGAGCACGGTCATACTATGATTCTGACAGTCGGTATACAAAATATGCTATTTTTAGCACGGCCTGCAAGGTGTCGGATAAGCGGTCAATATGCACGGATTTTTTTTCATAATATCGTTCGTTATGAAATAAATGGTTATGAACTAGCTAAACTCTTAGAACTGAAAGAAATCATATACACGATCCATCGACTTAATTAATTCATTTAAGACGCGATCAATTGATTCCGCTCTAGTATCGAGAAAAAAAGTTGTTAGTTATGAGTTATGACTAATGACCTCATGAACTCAATAAAGCAATTTTTAGTCGCCCTTTAGTACTTACTATATACCTCATCTTCATGTAAGTAAACTACTTATTATAAGTGCGTAAGTACATTTCACTAGATGAATTAGTGTTATTTAACAATTTCTCAATTCAATATGATACATAGTATAATTGCGACACGTTGCGAGTAGATGATACTGCCAGTATCGCCCAAGTGTAAGACTACCGTTCAGAATTGAAACAGTGCTTTCTTGAAATGACTAACCGTGTATGGTGAACAGATTTGTATAGGCTTGTACTTCCCCACCTCCTTTCCCTACCCGCTTCTTTCAGCCTCACAACACACCCCAATTGGGGATGACATAATCTCACTGGTTCCCGACGCTTGGAAGCAGTTGCCACTCTTGTGCGGTACTCACATAAAAAAGCTTACATTATTAAATACACCATTTTCGGTTATGACACTGATTGTAACCCCGGTTCAATGAAACAAAATTTAACTTTACTTTCAAATTTCTAAGGACGGGTTGTTTCGGAGAACTTGAACAATTCTTCAAATTTCAAAGTTAATTTTCAAGTTCTGTGAAGGATATTTTTAAATTCTGTTTTTATTTCAGTTCTGTCAAGCAACTAGCCTATAATGATATAATAACAGAATTTAAATAGGACTTTCACAGAACCCGTAAATGAACGTTGAAATTTGATGAATTGTTCAAATTCTCTGAAACAACCCGTCCTAAGTATTTGTTTGAAGATTTCAGGAAAGCGATAAAGTTCTACCTATAAAATAATTTTTAAACAGAAAATTATTTTAAATACTCATAGTCTGGATTTCAACTGTAATTTTCATCATCGAACGTTAATTTGAATACGTTTTAAATATGTGTTCAAATGAAACTATTCAAATATAGGTTTGTAGAACACCTTTGTTTAGCTTATTTTCGCTTCACGCCACTGCACTACCCGCGCTGTCTAATTTGTATAGCTGCGCGCCACTGGGCTGGATTCACCACTGGAATTATTTAACAGACTAAAGTGTTGTTTTGTTTCGAAATTCGGTCTTTATCACAATGCAAAATAGCAAAGTTAATTAATGGTTTTTGAATTTTCATGGGTTGTTCTGTTCGTTTGTCGAATTCCTCAATAAATTAACTGAAAGGTCATTCGAACTGCCTAATTTAGGAGATAATTCAACATATAAATTATGAATCTTTAAAAATATATTAGAGGTACAAATATTATATTACAGTTCCAGTTTGTAAAAGGAAAAAGGAATTTGTCAAAATATAAAATCATCTAAACTACTAATTTCAGTTCTATGTGCATCCTTCATAACTCTTGATCAATTAACTCAAAAGTATCATTTTCAAAATTGGAACTGATTACGTAAAGGATTCAAAACCTACGATAAAATAGCCACCTATTAACTGCCTGTAATATAATATTTTAATAAAAAATATTTTCAAAATTGAAGTAATTTTTCAAGAATTCAAGCTGACCCTCTCACGGGTCTGTGATATATAATAATTATTAACGGAGAAAAAATAGTATTGCTGATTTATTAAAATCTTGTTAAAAGGTGACAGCAGGCCATTTCCTAATAAATTATTAGTAATTTCATAATATATCGGAATACGTGTTCATGCAGCTGCATAAAATGCGAAAATATTAGAAATTTTATGTGTTTCGAGATCACATTCGTATTTCACTAGGAAATCTGTCAAAGGCTTGCAGTACCGTTTTGAACAGGAATACGAATAATTTGAAGAGATTTTTAATATATTTACAATAATTTATATAGGTATTGTCGTAATTATATCAGTGTACTACGGTGTGGTAGGAATCACGGTCATGATATGTATTTGAATCACGGTCATGATATGTATTTGAATCACGGTCATGGTATGTATTTTAATCACGGTCATGGTATTTATTTGAACCACGGTCATGGTATGTATTTGAATCACGGTCATTATATGTATTTGAATCACGGTCGTGATATGTATTTGAATCACGTTCATGATATGTATTTGAATCACGGTCATGATATGTATTTGAATCACGGTCATGATATGTATTTGAATCACGGTCATGATATGTATTTGAATCACGGTCATGATATGTATTTGAATCACGGTCGTGATATGTATTTGAATCACGGTCATGATATGTATTTGAATCACGGTCATGATATGTATTTGAATCACGGTCATGGTATGTATTTTAATCACGGTCATGGTATTTATTTGAACCACGGTCATGTTATGTATTTGAATCACGGTCATGATATGTATTTGAATCACGGTCGTGATATGTATTTGAATCACGGTCATGATATGTATTTGAATCACGGTCATGATATGTATTTGAATCACGGTCATGATATGTATTTGAATCACGGTCATGGTATGTATTTTAATCACGGTCATGGTATTTATTTGAACCACGGTCATGGTATGTATTTGAATCACGGTCATGATATGTATTTGAATCACGGTCATGGTATGTATTTTAATCACGGTCATGGTATTTATTTGAACCACGGTCATGGTATGTATTTGAATCACGGTCATGGAATGTATTTATTAGGTCTAGGGCTTTTCTGTTATGTGGTTCCAACCGATTATAAGAACAGAATATACCTAGTGAGCTATCGAATAATATACTCGTACACAATTTTTTTAAAGCACGAAATGACCTTGAGTTGATAAAATACATATGAAACAATAAAAGGAAAATATGTAAAATAGCACAAAATAAACTAGAAACTAACACAATGCTACATATAAAACAAATCACTAAAACTACTTTACCGATGCTGCTTTTGATTCTATAGATGAGTCGGTAAATATATCAATAGTACCTACCCCCAAACTTGTTGCCCAGATCATACATCCTATTCTTTAGTGTGTCTGATAGTTGATGGTGTATGTATCGCAGAAAAACGTAACATTTTGTCTTTTGATCGTAGTCGGTAAATTGACTTTAATAGTGGCGACGATGTCAGGACTGTCAATTAAGTTACTTACTCTGTCTAACACAACCAGGTCTGACATAATTCTCCTGTCAGACAGCGTTAGCAAATGGAATTGATTCATCAAACTGACACAATGTATATATTTAATTGGAATTTTGAGCTTAAAATTTATGTACCTTTATGTAATTTGTGCCGAACTCGTTCTATATTGTAAGAGTGAACTTTATACAAAAAGGAGCAAATACGTGAATTATATTCCACTTGACTTCTAACTAATGAAAATATACAGCGTTCTCATACTATTGACTAGGCTTTGTTATCTGATTTCCCGCCCGTGTAAATATAGTCTGTACGAGCGTCGACCGAAGCTTCAAACCGATTCTTTACACCACCAAGTAAGTACACGTGAATCGATATAAGTGAGGCGCGTTTTACCATTTTGCGGTAAGCCTCGTCCACAATATTATAACAGACTATCAAAGGCAGTAGTTAGTAGCTACTTGCTATAAAATGATTGGGTCATTGTATTCGAAACTATTTTAGATAATTAGGGGCATTGGAATCTTCGATGAATCAATCAATCAATCAATGTAAGTAGGTGCTTAAGTTTAATGGCAGTAAATTGCGATAGGGTATTTCTTTCAACAATTTACTCAAAATTAATAGTTTTTTTTTGTTTTAGTTTATTTTTATATTTTTCAAATGTGATATCTGCACAAGAGTTCCAACTGACCGAAGCCACGAGAATATGGCATCGTCGATTGGGGTGAGTTGGAAGATTGAAGGGATTGGCGAAGACTTCCCCTCGAAGATCAAACCGAAAGTCGCGGGTTTAAATCCCCACGTCCGCAAAAAAAAAATTATTTGATAGATTTGTTTTTTTTTCATGATTAATTAAATAATATATATTTAGTATGCTTGCGACAAGTTCCAGAGTGGAAGATACTCTCAGAGTCGTCCAGGTGTAAGACCACCATTCATAATTGAAACGTTGCTTGAAATAGCTTTAGCTGTGTTTGGTGACCAGATCTGAATAGTCAGGTACTTCCCCAATTTCCGTAACTCCATCTCCTTCCCCTCTCCAATACCTTCAGCCTCACAACATACCCCAATCAGGGATGCAATAGTGCCACTGGTTCCAGGCAGTTGGGACTCTTCTGCTGTATTTACATTTAAAAAATGAAAATGGAGGAATATTGGGAAGTACCTGATATTTACAAAATTTTCTCTTAAAAGGAAACTGATGTGAGAAATCAAATAAGTTTTCATTGTAAACCTAACGCTATCATTCGGGGCTTATGATCACAGTGTTTTGAACTTTAAGCTTGGTTTCGGCAATACCATAATCATATCTGACACTGGAGCTGATATAATGCAAATGTCACACATCATATATTAATAACGTTGGTGCCCATCAATACATATTTTATCCAATAACATAAAACGTAAAGCACAATACACAGTGACATACGATTTTCACATTGATTCCATGTAGCGGGAATGTCCAAATATTGGTACAGGCAGTGCAAGCAAATTATAAACCTCATTATTTGATCGAATATTGGAATCAAATGTATTCACTAGCTGTTAAAAGCCACTAGAGAGTGAATTATATATTATCTATAAAGATACTTACATTGTTCCTAACCACAATAGCCAGGAAATATTGTTTTTAAAAATAAGAATTGAACATTTACTTAATTCTTGCCATAACTGTACATGAAAACGTGTCGGATCTACCAATCGTTCTTATGTTCAACAGCTCGGTTTTCGTGTTTCCTCCTTCCCATAACGTGAGTCTCTTGAAGATCCAGGTTTAATTCTGATTTTCTATATAGAGCATCCCCAAGGTTGACACAACAGCCTCAATCCCTTTTGTGTGGAGTAATATAAAAAAATAAGATAGTTGTTTAGCTATATGCTTATTTAATATTAAAAAGTTTTGATGTAATGTGTCATTATCTTATAAGGTAGAACAATTTTTAAAGCGCTGTATATTAAATCCTGTAATATTTTTTTTTACTCTATGGGGGTTTCAAGAAATTTGAATTTAGTAAGCTTACATAAACAATTTTTTTTACATTAGCTCCACACATTTTCTTAGTCTTTTAAGAAGGAAGGCGAGGAAGTTCTGGGAAGGAAAAAGGCATTAGAGGTGGAATCTGGGAGTCCTGCTAGAGAGGTCAAAAGATCTCCCATAAGATTTCTAGAAGCTATAAGCAGTTGATATTAACATATTCAGGCAGCCACTGCACAGTGATCTGCAGGTCTTATATAAAGAAACATGGCGGAATGCCAGGAAATTTCATGTTTTTATATATATAACATTTATTATAATATTCCTGTTTCAAACAGTCAATATTTGACAGTATTCTCAGCCTAACGATAACAATGAAAAGCGGAAATGATATTGATAGTGTTACAATAAAAAGGTTTTATATTTCTAAATTAACATTTTAAACATTCTGTTTCGATTCAACAGTGGCTGTAAAGTCGTGATTCGATTTTAAAACGTGCTTTTAAGAGCTTCTTATATTGGAGCAGAGAGTAGGAACTGTGGAAGTCTAGAGTCTTAACACAGAAGGTCTTAACTTCTGGCAAGTGTTACGTGAGCGACCGAAAATACAACTGTAAATCAGGGACTGTCACAAACTTTTATCTGGTATAGGACGGGAGGAAATTACTGTAAATAAGGGAGAAGTTCATTTTTGGTGGAAACTTTAATGGTAAAGTTTACAAGTAGTGACATACATAGACCTAGACAGAGTAGCCAGCTAGTGGAACCATCCCATGGGTACCATTAGAACAAACCATTTTTGGGATATTATACATTATTCTGCTACCGACGACCAAAATATCATTAAATAGAACATCATTATTTATAAGATGGGGGTAAGTCAGTTCTAAAACGTTGTCAGAACTGGAAACCGACATTTTGATCGTAGTCAAATGATCGTAAGCAAAAGATTGTATTCAAATATCATATGTAAAACAATAGTAATTTGCATTTGATCGTAAATTACCATTTGATCGTTAGTTACAATTTGAGCATAAATTACCATTTGATCGTAAATTACAATTTGATCGTAAATTACTTTTTGATCGTAAATTACCATTTGATCTTAATTAAGAAAATGATTTCATCACTACGTTCATTTTGATTACGATCATTTTACCTATAACTGTCGAAAACTAGTTATATTGGCTTTTTGTATGAAATTGTCAATTTATTGTAATGTAAATGTGTTTCAAATCTGCCTACTAAGAACGTTGGATTAAATACTGAGCATCAAGTTAACCGAATTATTATATTAGCTGGTCGGAGTTCTAAGGCTTTTTCAAAACCAAAATGTTGGGTAACCTCATTTATTATAAAGTGTGATTCTTACTCCAAGGGAAATTAATTAAACACTCCATTGGTGAATGTCGTGAAATAAATTTGTCAGTTTTCTTTAAGATCTTGTCTTCATAGACGAAAATAGAATTCTCTTAGGATGAATATATTTCGAGTAGATTCAAAACAGGTTCAGAAATAAATATAAATAACATGTGAGTAATATATTTTTAATATAACACTATCAATTTCCCCTTCAAAACTACGTGAAATGTTACGTAACTCGAAAGATATAATAATGTACTTAATTTAACATTTTCGATAAAAGTTTGTAAAGGTGAAAAATAAATCAAAATACAAGTGCGTTAAAGAAAATCGTTACTTTTATTTTAGTAATGGGCTTAATAACTTATATCCAAAGACACCGTAAGATACTACAAACGAAATCTCAATGATTGAAAAAGAAGATAATACTAATAAATCTAAGCGAAACGTGAAACAGAACAAGACACAGAAAATGAACTCAGGATCAAAAATTAGATAAAATAATTAGGTCCCAATTGACTAATGGTTAGAAACGTTGTCCCGGTAAGACGAAGAGCCTGAGTTCAATTCCCAGTTGAGACCATTACCTTTTGATTTTTCTGTGTCTTGTTTTTTTCCACAATTTTTTAGATTTTTTAGTATTATTTTCAATGATATATTTTATTAATGGGTATAACCTTCAAAAGTTAAAAGAGATTATTTCCAATAAAAATTGAAAAACTTAATCAATTTTTTGCTTACAGTGGGGTTTTAGTTATGTTAAGATGAACTTGATCATCTTCCGCTTACTGGATTATACGACAAGGTTTTATGCATAACCAATATTATTATACGCAAAATTAGTCGCCTGAAATATCAATACAAATTGAAAATATCTCCCGAGTAAAACACTACAACCTTGTCTTATAAATAATAGTTTATCATTAAAAAAATAATAATATTTGACAAGTCAAAATATTTAACCAACAAATGTAGATATAATATGCCTCGACGCCATCTAGTGGGAAATTTAGCACTAACAAAGCCTTTCATAGAAAAATAAAGTTAATTGTTTCCAGGTGAAAAAAATATAATAAGCAGTAATTGTTGATTGAAGTACTAGTACATATCGAATTATTTTGCGTGTTGGAAATAAGCCGACGTGGCTCAGTGGTCCAGAGCATCTGATCGGACATCAGAAGGTGCGGGTTCAATACCCGTCGGCGGCATTTATTTTTACTCTGGAGAAATTTTCAATTTGTATTGATATTTCAGGCGAATAATTATTGCTTATAATAATTGGTAATCACATTATATTTGGCCTTAGTAGTGATTTTCTATTCATTTGTGTATTATGAATTATGAGTGGCTGCATTCCCGATGTTGCGATGATGTTTTAATAGATCTCTAGACATTCCAGAAAGGGAAATAAAACTGAGATACGTTAATGAAACTTAAATAGTTATAACATTATATTTCAAAAGGCTTATTTAACAAGCCCTGGCTTCCCTGTAACAGCTTTTGTGAATTCCGCGTACTTTCATAACCCGAGCTATAAAAATATTTCATACCAGATATTGTTCTCAATAGCTTGTTCCCTATATTGCGTGGTTTCTGGGAATGGAATTGGCCTGAAAATCCGTTTGACTTCATGGTAACGGCGCATGGTGCCATTTTTTTCTGAGTTTCGTAGCTAGCCGGAACAAAAAGTTTTTAGTTGGTATATGTATTGGCGAGGAGATTTATTTTCTGAAAATCTTTCGGCTTTAAAATTTCAACCGTACAGATTATGGTGCTAAAAACAATACACGAACAGAAGCAGTAAACACAAGCCGCTAGTCTAAAATCCAGTTGTTTCACAGAATTAGAACAATTCATCAATTTCTTAAGTTATTATTCAAATTCTGTGAATGTTGCATTCAAGTTTTTTTTATATAATCATGAGCCAGTAGCATTACAAAACTGAAATAATAACAGAACTTGATTAAAACTTTCACAGAACTGTTATTATATCATTACTGGTCAGATGTTGTACACAACTAAAATAATAACAGAGCTTGATTAAAACTTTCACAGAACTGTTATTATATCATTACTGGCCAGATGGTGCACACAACTGAAATAATAAAATAACTTGGATAGAACCTCCACAGAACTTAAAAGTCAGCTTTGTCAACACAAAATTCAAGGACAAAAAACCACTCACCTTCTTTAATTTCTCTCCCAAAATTATTGAAACTTTAAATCCAATTATCTCAGAATGCCATTTTTCATGTCAAATCTAAGACTAGGGGTGCAAATGGTAAAATAAAACCGCTGTTCTGAAAATGGCTTGGACAAGTTTCGAAACCAATTATTAAAAACAATAAGAATACCGATTCCTAAGAGCCGTTAATTAATTTGATTTGACATCATCCGCTAATTTTAGGCCAATATCTCAATCACAGTCATTGTGAGAATCTTTGAAAAAGTTCTGTTAAATTTAACGAAAAATAAATTCAGAACAGATGATTCTCGAATGGGTTTTATATCTATAATAATTTAAATCTGACTGCTCCACAGATACATCTACAATATGAGGCAGACAATTAATTGAGTTCCTGCTATAGATACAGAAAAAAAAGGTGTCTGCATTATTATTCGACCTAAACCTAAGCGAAGCTTTCATGCGGGCTTTTACAAACATGTAAGGTTTATGATAATTTATTGTAACATAATAATAGAAAATATGGAAAACAAATTATTATAAGCAATATTTAGTCTCAAATTAATTAATCAGAAGGTGCGGGTTCAATTTTAATAATAATTTGTAATCCTTTGTGGTATGCATAAAAACCCTTGTTTTATAAACATTAGTTAACAATTAAAAAATATAGTAATGAAAAACAACATTTGTTAAAGAAATTATAAAACTGAACACACCCAAATTAATAATAAAAGCTAATAATAGTATTTATTTATGGGGTATGTCATTATAGCCTTCTTGTAACTAAATTCCGTGTAGTTGATAACATTTCTTTCTACTACTTCTGACAAAGTATTTCGAAATGTATTCAATTTATGTACTTTTCATATGGTTACTGGAACCGAACGCCGCGGTTACCTGTATTCTGACATCGGAGTCGATATGGTAATCTTTGAATCACCGTTAAGACGTGATACACCGTAAAACAAAGTCAGAATCTTAACGACTTTAGTGAAGCAGCCATACGCAAAAATATGCGACGCGCGGCTCTGGTGTAGACATGTGGTAGAATTTACTCTATCAAATGTCTTAAATTAAGTGGAGACGATATAAGTGATGAAGTCGTGTAAAAACAAATTCGGCGCGCGGCCCGGCATAATGGATGGACCTACGGTCAACTTTGCCCTAGCAGGTCTAGAAAATCGATATTTTCGTGGGGTTTATTTTTATTATTTTTGATAAACGTATTACTAAAATCTCAAATGTTTCTAGAGGGATCTCTCGGGAAGTTACTAATGCATCGTCTAGAAAAGTAAAATCTCGTGCTTACGGCTAATTTTATAGTTGGAAAACGTTTTATAAATTTTTCAAACCGTTCTACTTAAATTATTTGAATGGTGAGGTGTTGTTTTATTAATCTTAAATATTAAAAATTTATATCCGGAGGGATCCCCATAAAAACATTTGGGATTTTAGTCATTTATTCTCCAAATTTCCTAACAGGGTATCCGTCCAAAATCATAATAATTACATTTTATTCGGCTGCTCTTTAAAAAATATGTATAATTTACACAATTTTTCTTTAATAAAGTGACTAATAATATATTTCAGATATAAAACTTTGCATTTCTCAGCCTGAAAGTTTGCCAAGATGAATCTGTTTTTATCAGCTTGATTATAGATATGAATAATTATTCATTTCAATTGACACTAAATAAATCTTCTAACAATATTATGAAAGCGAATTAAAAGTGAGTTATGTTGTAATTCAAAAATATTCAAATTTCAACATCATGATAGTATATTCGGAATTTAATAAAATTTATTCGAGAAATTCTGACAATTTGCGTCCTAAAATTATTAGTGGGCCAGGCCACTTCCTGTTAAATCATTCGTAATTATCAATTGTTGTATTGAATTACTAATTATTCCAAGAGAATTCTTAAAAATTAAAAAAAAAAAATTCTTCTCTTGGGAGAAAAATGTTGGCGCCATGCTTTATAAGTGCGGTTTCTTACGTTAATGGTTCTTTGCGCATCTCCTTTGTTTCTTTTATTTTTGAGTCGTTGAATTGTAGATTATTACCGTACAATTTAATCTTCTTTGATTCGATTAATAAATACACTGAATAAAATAAATAAAGCAACAGTCCTCGTATTTACGCCGCTGAATAAATTGAATAGTTTAGTAGTTATTCGTTTAGGAATAATTATTATTCTAGAATATATTTACTCCAACGAATGCGAAACGATCCAAGAAAGTGTACTTAATTCAATTGCATTCGTTTGCCTAAGTTTATTTGTGAAATTAATTTGAAAACCGAAAGCAAATCTTCGTTATGCAATCACAACACAAGTCTTGTTTATTAGGGGATAAATTTGGTTATTGTAAATCTGAAAGTTCTCGTAAAAGATGGGTTAGTAAAATTTAGATGAATTATTCAGTGGCGTTGTAGCCTTCTGGGAATTGAACCCGCTCCTTCTGATGTCCGGTCAGGTGCTCTGGACCACTGAGCTACGTCGGCTACGTATTGGAAATAAGCCGACGTAACTCAGTGGTCCAGAACACCGTCGGCGGCATTTATTATAACTCGGGAGATATTTTTAATTTTTATGTACATTTCAGCCGAATAATTATTGCTTAATTATTTTAATGTTATACCTATCAGAAAGAAAATTAATCTAAACTAAACATGAAACAGAATAAGACACAAAAAATATCGTTCTCGACTTATATGGAAAAAAAAATTGTTGTAAGATAATATTATTAATTCTGAATTTGAAATAAAAGTTTGACAAATATGACGTATGATAACCAGGTCACAATGGTCAAGTGGATAAAGACGTTGTCCCTGTACGAAAAAGAACGAGGGATCGATTCTCAATTAAACCGTAATATTTTTTTTGTCTTGTTCTATTTCGTTTATATTTGTGAGAATTATCTTCTTCTTCAATGATTTATTACATTGATGGGTAAAACCTTCAAAAGATGAAAAAAAGTAGTTTCAATAAAAACAGATAATATAATTATTTAACCGATGATGTAATTTTATAAAAATTGTTTCCAATAACTAAAATAAAGATTGTTTTGTGTAAACACGACAATGAATCTCAGCCAATAGGATAACGTGAGGAGGGAAGAAAGAAAAAAGAAAAGGTGTTCAATATTTCATTGACTTTGTAACAATACTTTAAATTACAATTTCAAAAAGTGCATCACCAGTGTTAGGATTAACGCTAAGAATCACAAATTGTTTTAAAAGTACAGAATTAACTTTAACATTATATAAATCAATTGTGCGAAGTATTCTCGAATATGCATCAACAATTTGGTCTCCCAATTATGAGATTCATAATTATAGGATTGAATCCATACAAAGGAAACTAACCTGTGTAATTGCTTATCGTGAAGGTTTATCTGGTCAATTTGTAACATATAATGACCGAATTTTGCACTATAAACTACACTCACTGACGGTCAGACGTAAACTTTCTGACGTACTGCTCCTACACAAAATTATACATGCATCAGTTGATACACCAAAAATTTTATCCCAAATTAACATCAATATACCATCAAGAAAATCAACAAGGAGGATGAAAGACATTTTCTATATTAAAGCCTACCACACAAATACAGGATATTTTTCCCCTGTACCGCGAACATTAAGAAATTATAACATTATACATGACTCTAATAATGAAATAGACATTTTTAATGACCAATTTAAACACCTAAAAAAAACGTATTACCTTTAATCATATTAAGCTGATATTGTGATGAAGCCCTTTATTTAAAGAGAAACAACATTGTACCTACCTAATCAGTGTCTCACCAGTACAGGTGTGACAATAACAAATCGTTTATGAACATATTTGTATTTACCTTTTACCCATTCTTATTTGTTATTTACTTGTGCATATTTAGCTTATTCATTTTGTTACTATTTTTGTTATTATCATTTTGTTATTATTATGTATTTAAACATCCATGTATGTAAATTTTTGGGCACCATGCCTGTTTTATGTACTTAAATAAAAATAAATAAAATAAAAATACTTGGCGGTTTTAATGTCAACTTCGTCAAATTTCGATTAGTCGTAGTTTTCCGTTTTGCTGCAGAGATCAAGTTTATAGAAAGAATTATTTTCTACATACTATTAGATAACAGAAAGGCTTATTTGAAAACAAAGTCCATAAGCTTTGATAAAGACTTATCAAGAATTTTGTAATAATCAGAAAAAAATGTCACATCGCACTATTTTCACCCGATTACAAACAATATTACTTTTTGAAACGGTAAGTAAAATCACGCCAAATTAACTAAATACCTCTTAACAATTTTGGTTAATGTTCCTTGTTACGTTTACGTAGATCAAATTTAATAACACAGTAACAAGCTTTTAGTATTACGTAGCTATTATGGTACATGGAACAAATTGAAATAACAAGTTTTAAATCCAAAGCGACTTTTGAAAAATGACAAAAAAATTATCCTAATTATTTTGTTAAACTAGGATTTTTGTGACCACAAATCAAAACCAAAATTTCCTCTGAAATAAAAATATTTGTAAGTGGATACTTAATACCTAAGTACTTTATTATAAAACATACACATTATGTGATGTAAAAAAATATATTTCAAAAGTAAATTAAAACAATCTGTCCATACCAATGTTCATTCTTTTTTCAAACCTCCTTCAGGCAGGTAGGCACCATAATAATGAAAAATTGCGAATAAGAAATTGCAAAAAAAATAATTAAAAATTATTGCGATTACACTTTTAAAAAAATAATATTTATTGAACCATTAAAATAGTCTCTTGAAACGGAAACGGAAAGTACAAACCAATTTACAGACATATGATAAAAAGCGGTCTAGTTAAAACAGGATGACAATAACACGTCAAAAGGATGACTTTTCGTGTCAAATCTAGATACGTATTACAAAGCTTAAAAATATTCCCAAAGAGTTAATTGAAATAAGAGAAATCGAATTAGTGAAAAAGTTAACGAAAGAAGAAAAAAATCAGGGAAGAAAAAGGTAAGAGTTCTAACTTTGAATTCATCATTCATTGAGACTAATTGGAGAGGTCAAGGGTCTCCCTAAACCAGCCTCTTCCGATCTGGCACGCCATGCCGCTGGTGGGCTGCTGCATCCTGAACACACCCCACCCGATGAACATGGAAACCCCTTTAAATCACCAAACGTAGCGAGCCATCTGGGGTGACCTATGATGGAGGTGTTGGTTATTCTATGAATGGTTCAGGGGCGGCGGTACCCATACCCGCCTCCCAAATTGAAAACCATGCAATGTGTGTATTTTTGGATAAAGCATTGAGGGTTTTGTAGACAAGGTCGTGGCTTTCTATTTTCTGCTTATTTTCATAACATTTTGTGTGATATAAATCTCCTACCCATTCTGTTATTTATGCTTTCGTTGACCTGGTAAATACGACAAGCGAATCCCTAAGGAAACGGAGAGTTGGCGAAATAATATTTTTATATCATTCCCGCCGCATAATGTCGCGCAACCAGATTACGATACGGTTCCCTTGTTTTTATATATTTAAAACATTACCAAATTTCGAAAAACATGACAATATTTGAATTCCTCGTACTTCCGTAGGTACTTAAAAGCATTTTTTTCTTGTAATCAAGGGACGAAGCTAGAAGATTGAACCTTCGAGGCCTGGGGGATTTCGACATAATCATTTACCCCGCTATTTACCGCTATACAACCTATTAAAAAGTTGACAGTGGTACACTGAGAGAAATCTTTTTTTTGTCTTCGTGATAAATTAACAGGCCTTATTAATAATATTTTTTTTTATTGATTTGTGTTGATAATTTATCACGACGGTACGGAGAATTTTCATGAACATGTGTTCCGAGATCATGATAATATATTCGTAATTTACTAAAAGCGAACAATTTTAAAATTTGCTGAAAACCTGTAAATTTGTTCATAAGTCTGCAATCCCGTTTTAATCCGGAATAATCAATAATTTTAAGAGATTCTTAATGAATTAGCAATAGTGATTTTTGTCCTTGTAGATACCCCCAGTATCACCCTGATCAAAAACCACCATTAAAAATCTGAGCGTTGCTTGAAATGGCATTATACGTTTTTAGTGAGTAGATCAAGATAGTGTGCTACTTTCCCATATTCTTCTTATTCGTCTCCTTCCTTTCTTACCACTCCCCTCAGTCCAAAAACATACCCAAATTTGAGATATTATCATTCCGCTATCTTCATGCAATTGGGGTTGAAAAAAAAACAAATTATTGCTTTTTAAATGATAAACTAATGTTTATAAGACAAGGTTTTTTATGCATAGCACAAAGGATAATAAATTATTATAAGCAATAATTATTCGGCTGAAATGTACATAAAAATTAAAAATATATCCCGAGTTATAATAAATGCCGCCGACGGTGTTCTGGACCACTGAGTTACGTCGGCTTATTTCCAATACGTAGCCGACGTAGCTCAGTGGTCCAGAACACCGTCGGCGGCATTTATTATAACTCGGGAGATATTTTTAATTTTTATGTACATTTCAGCCGAATAATTATTGCTTATAATAATTTATTATCCTTTGTGCTATGCATAAAAAACCTTGTCTTATAAACATTAGTTTATCATTTAAAAAGCAATAATTTGTTTTTTTTTCAACCCCAATTGCATGAAGATAGCGGAATGATAATATCTCAAATTTGGGTATGTTTTTGGACTGAGGGGAGTGGTAAGAAAGGAAGGAGACGAATAAGAAGAATATGGGAAAGTAGCACACTATCTTGATCTACTCACTAAAAACGTATAATGCCATTTCAAGCAACGCTCAGATTTTTAATGGTGGTTTTTGATCAGGGTGATACTGGGGGTATCTACAAGGACAAAAATCACTATTGCTAATTCATTAAGAATCTCTTAAAATTATTGATTATTCCGGATTAAAACGGGATTGCAGACTTATGAACAAATTTACAGGTTTTCAGCAAATTTTAAAATTGTTCGCTTTTAGTAAATTACGAATATATTATCATGATCTCGGAACACATGTTCATGAAAATTCTCCGTACCGTCGTGATAAATTATCAACACAAATCAATAAAAAAAAATATTATTAATAAGGCCTGTTAATTTATCACGAAGACAAAAAAAAGATTTCTCTCAGTGTACCACTGTCAACTTTTTAATAGGTTGTATAGCGGTAAATAGCGGGGTAAATGATTATGTCGAAATCCCCCAGGCCTCGAGGGTTCAATCTTCTAGCTTCGTCCCTTGATTACAAGAAAAAAATGCTTTTAAGTACCTACGGAAGTACGAGGAATTCAAATATTGTCATGTTTTTCGAAATTTGGTAATGTTTTAAATATATAAAAACAAGGGAACCGTATCGTAATCTGGTTGCGCGACATTATGCGGCGGGAATGATATAAAAATATTATTTCGCCAACTCTCCGTTTCCTTAGGGATTCGCTTGTCGTATTTACCAGGTCAACGAAAGCATAAATAACAGAATGGGTAGGAGATTTATATCACACAAAATGTTATGAAAATAAGCAGAAAATAGAAAGCCACGACCTTGTCTACAAAACCCTCAATGCTTTATCCAAAAATACACACATTGCATGGTTTTCAATTTGGGAAGCGGGTATGGGTACCGCCGCCCCTGAACCATTCATAGAATAACCAACACCTCCATCATAGGTCACCCCAGATGGCTCGCTACGTTTGGGGATTTAAAGGGGTTTCCATGTTCATCGGGTGGGGTGTGTTCAGGATGCAGCAGCCCACCAGCGGCATGGCGTGCCAGATCGGAAGAGGCTGGTTTAGGGAGACCCTTGATCTCTCCAATTGGTCTCAATGAATGATGAATTCAAAGTTAGAACTCTTACGTTTTTCTTCCCTGATTTTCTTCTTCTTTCGTTAATTTTTTCACTAATTCGATTTCTCTTATTTCAATTAACTCTTTGGGAATATTTTTAAGCTTTGTAATACGTATCTAGATTTGACACGAAAAGTCATCCTTTTTACGTGTTATTGTCATCCTGTTTTAACTAGACTGTTTTTTAACATATGTCTGTAAATTGGTTTGTACATTCCGTTTCCGTTTCAAGAGACTATTTTAATGCTTCAATAAATATTATTTTTTTAAAAGTGTAATCGTCGTTTTTTGCAATTTCTTATTCGCATTTTTTCATTATTACGGTGCCTACCTGCCTGAAGGAGGTTTGAAAAAAGAATGAACATTGGTATAGACAGATAGTTTTAATTTACTTTTGAAATATATTTTTTTACATCACATAATGTGTATGTTTTATAATAAGGTACTTAGGTATTAAGTATCCACTTACAAATATTTTTATTTCAGAGGAAATTTTGGTTTTGATTTGTGGTCACAGAAATCCTAGTTTAACAAAATAATGAGGATAATTTTTTTGTCATTTTTCAAAAGTCGCTTTGGATTTAAAACTTGTTATTTCAATTTGTTCCATGTACCATAATAGCTACGTAATACTAAAAGCTTGTTACTGTGTTATTGAATTTGATCTACGTAAACGTAACAAGGAACATTTACCAAAATTGTTAAGAGGTATTTAGTTAATTTGGCGTGATTTTACTTACCGTTTCAAAAAGTAATATTGTTTGTAATCGGGTTAAAATAGTGCGATGTGACAATTTTTCTGATTATTACAAAATTCTTGATAAGTCTTTATCAAAGCTTATGGACTTTGTTTTCAAATAAGCCTTTCTGTTATCTAATAGTATGTAGAAAATAATTCTTTATAGAAACTTGATCTCTGCAGCAAAACGGAAAACTACGAGGAATCGAAATTTGACGAAGTTGACATTAAAACCGCCAAGTATTTTTATTTTATTTATTTTTATTTAAGTACATAAAACAGGCATGGTGCCCAAAAATTTACACACATGGATGTTTAAATACATAATAATAACAAAAATAGTAACAAAATGAATTAGCTAAATATGCACAAGTAAATAACAAATATGAATGGGTAAAAGGTAAATACAAATATGTTCATAAACGATTTGTTATTGACACACCTGTACTGGTGAGACACTGATTAGGTAGGTAAAATGTTGCTTCTCTTTAAATAAAGGTCTTCATGACAATATCAGCTTAGTATGATTAAAGGTAATACGTTTTTTTAAGTGTTTAAATTGGTCATTAAAAATGTCTATTTCATTATTAGAGCCATGTATAATGTTATAATTTCTTAATGTTCGCGGTACAGGGGAAAAATATCCTGTATTTGTGTGGTAGGCTTTAATATAGAAAATGTCTTGAAGATATTAATTTGGGATAAAATGTTTGGTGTATCAACTGATGCATGTATAATTTTGTGTAGGAGCAGTACGTCAGAAAGTTTACGTCTGACCGTCAGTGAGTGTAGTTTATAGTGCAAAATTCGGTCATTATATGTTACAAATTGACCAGATAAACCTTCACGATAAGCAATTACACGGGTTAGTTTCCTTTGTATGGATTCAATCCTATAATTATGAATCTCATAATTGGGAGACCAAACTGTTGATGCGTATTCTAGAATACTTGATTTATATAATGTTAAAGTTAATTCTGTACTTTTAAAACAATTTGTGATTCTTAGCGTTAATCCTAACACTTGTGATGCACTTTTTGAAATTGTAATTGAAAGTATTGTTACAAAGTCAATGAAATATTGAACACCTTTTCTTTTTTCTTTCTTCCCTCCTCACGTTATCCTATTGGCTGAGATTCATTATCGTATTTACATAAAACAATCTTTATTTTAGTTATTGGAAACAATTTTTATAAAATTACTTCATCGGTTAAATAATTATATTATCTGTTTTTATTGAAACTACTTTTTTTCATCTTTTGAAGGTTTTACCTATCAATGTAATAAATCATTGAAGAAGAAGATAATTCTCACAAATATAAACGAAATAGAACAAGACAAAAAAAATATGACGGTTTAATTGAGAATCGATCCCTCGTTCTTTTTCTTACAGGGACAACGTCTTTATCCACTTGACCATTGTGACCTGGTTATCATACGTCATATTTGTCAAACTTTTATTTCAAATTCAGAATTAATAATATTATCTTACAACTAATTTTTTTTCCATATAAGTCGAGACCGATAATTTTTATAGTTTTTGTGTCTTATTCTGTTTCATGTTTAGTTTAGATTAATTTTCTGTCTGATAGGTATAACATTAAAATAAAAAAAAAATCCATATTAATTTAGACTGAGAAAAAGTCAATAGGTGTCCAATGTAAATAAAAATCGTTTATGTTTATTCGAGACACTATCTACGTTACCAGCCAATTCTTTAGAACTTTATGATCATTTAAAAATCTAGCTGCTAAAAATATCATAAATACAAATTTTGTTAATTCTGATTTTGAAATATTAGATCGCAAAGTATGGTTTATAATAATTCGGTCATTAAGTGGATGAGGTCGTTGTCTCGGTATGATAGAGAACCTGGGTTCGATTCCCAGTTGAAACAGTTTTATTTTTATTTTCTGTGTCTTGTTCTGTTTCATTTTTCTTCTTAAATAATTATACTATCAGCTATAAAATACTACAAATCAAAACTGTATTTTGTAACCTCGCGACGTCCTTTATTCTGGCAACCCCCACGACATATAATAATCTCCAATAAAGCAGTTGTTTACATTTTGAGATAATGTACCTCTGATTAAATTATACACAATATAACCTCAATCAACGGCCGGATTTCAAAGTGTGTATTTTTAGGCTACTAAACAAGATAAGCGTTTTGTCTTCAGACCCCCAAAAACAACCCTTAGTTAATTATTCCAACCCCTCTGCGAGGGCCGGTGATACCGGCTTGAGGTAAACAGGGTGGCATCTACCTCCCTGTTTGATTATTCCGTCTGGAAATTAAATAAATTTACGACTTTGAAAAATATTGTTTCATAATTAACCGGTTCAATCTTTACTCTGTTGTTGATGCAGACTTTTATAAAAATGCTTTAGGATTGTTTTGCTTCTAATTAAATTTTGAAAAATTTATGATTGTTTCACTTGAAATATTATTTTAGTTTTAAAAATATGACTGACTCACTGTGATTCACTTATTTTTGTTTGATGTTTATTATTGTTATAATGCGCAGACTAGTGCAAAATCACGGGATATTAAAATTGTAGGATTTGTGAAACTGAAAGTATTTATAAAAATGATTTGGGGTTATCCTTTCAAAAGAAGAAATTTTCCTTTCAAATATTAGCAAACTTTAAAAATTACCATGTATGTCTACGTAATTAGAATAAAGAATTATTTATAATAATTAAAATAAAATAAAATATAATAAAAACACATAAATTTGTTTTTGACCACTATAGTTTTATTTTCACTCTACCGGTTTCGGAATATCCCTTCCTTCGTCAGGAGAATATTTAAAATAACTTTGTTTGATTACCACTTTATTGAATATATTTATAACCAACCGGTTTCAGTTCAACCCGAACCTTCATCAGGGTTAATAAAAACATATTGTTTATAAAAACAATATATTTGTTACAAGTGAAAAAAAAAAGAATAATTTGGTAATAAAATAATAACCTTTGAAAAATAGCAGTTTATTAAACTCGACTAAATTCACGCTTTGCGCATGAATACAATTTCAAATCACGAACTAATGCACCGACATCTGAAATTAGTATACTAAATGTATATTATATGTATAAATGTATACTAATCGTATATGGAAATACATAGAGAGTACCAGCGATTCATACATAAGGAAGATTTGTTCGCTGAAAGTCTCCACTCGAGGAGGAGTGGGTCCTTTGCAGTAACGGAGTATAGAATTATCAATAACTTTATAGATAGCCCATACCTCCTTGAATGCTATAAGTTCGTACGGAACAACTACAGTCCGGGATGGCACCATGATATTCTATATCAATTTGAGAGGAGGGAATGGATACTGCCGCACCGGGAACCATTTATTCCGATAACCAACACCTCTGCCATAGGTGACCCTAAGTGGTTCGCTACGTTTGCTGACTTAGCAGGTGTGCCCGGGTCCATGGGGTGTGATTTGTCCAAGCCTTGGCGACAGATGCAGTTCGCCCATTAAATGCGTGACAGGCTGGATCGGGAGAGACTGGTTGAGGGAGAACTTTTGATCTATCAGGCCGGACTCGCACCGCAGTGGGAAGGATGAATTCATTCGTCCGTCATTCCTGGACACACTGAACCCCAGATTCATACCCACCCTCATACCCTTTTCCTTCCCAGAACTTCCTCCCCTTCCTAACCCTCAAAATACCCTTCACACCGCATCCCCAAAAAATACATAGGCCTTGAGGGATTTTTTTCTCAGGGCCTCCTGTTGCGAAAAAATTCACATAGCAGAACATATAACACTGTCAAATAACATTTCCAAGGCTGTTGACATATTTGATAGTAGCCTTCAACGATTCAAGGAGCATGAAAATGAGGCAACACAGGCTGTTTATTTTTCCTAGAGGCAGGACCAACCTACCAATGATCATGCATCTGGGGAGAATGACCTCACTATTAAACCTTTCTTCCGAAATTGACATTTTTCAATCGAATCTCAATCATTTCAAGAGCGAAATAATGGTATTCTTTAGCACCTGTCATTATTAATGTACCTATTATTATACTATATAATAATGATATTATAATTAAGCTATTAACTATAAATTGTAAAATGTAATTGGTTATATGTGTAAACTGTTTTTCACAATAAAAATAAAATAAAATAAAAATAAATGCCACACATTACCCTTTATAATATGCATCATATGTTTATTCCTTTTTCTCCTCCCTTTTCAAAGAACGTATTTAAAAAGATGTAGTTTATGTAACATGTGTATTCTAAATAAACACATAGTCTGTTATGCACAAAAAAATTATTAATGACTCTTAAGTAACTGATTTTTTCATGAGTACATTTAATTTGAATACCTCACAAGAGTCCCAATTATCCGAAGCCAGTGGGACTACGGTATCCTCAATAATTGGGGTACGTGTTGAGGCGGAAGGGAATGAGGCATGGAAGGAAATTTATTTATAAAATACCTGGTTTTTTAGTAGAAATATACAAGGCATTGCTACATTGAATCACGATACTAAGCAACTGCCTGTTTCATGATTACCCATACATTTTAGTAGACATATACAAGGCATTGCTACATTGAATCACCATACTAGGCAACTGCCTGTTTTATGATTACCCATACATTTTAGTAGACATATACAAGGTATTGCTACATTGAATCACCATACTAGGCAACTGCCTGTTTCATGATTACCCATACATTTTAGTAGACATATACAAGGTATTGCTACATTGAATCACCATACTAGGCAACTGCCTGTTTCATGATTACCCATACATTTTAGTAGACATATACAAGGTATTGCTACATTGAATCACCATACTAGGCAACTGCCTGTTTCATGATTACCCATACATTTTAGTAGACATATACAAGGTATTGCTACATTGAATCACCATACTAGGCAACTGCCTGTTTCATGATTATCCATACATTTTAGTAGACATATACAAGGTATTGCTACATTGAATCACCATACTAGGCAACTGCCTGTTTCATGATTACCCATACATTTTAGTAGACATATACAAGGCATTGCTACATTGAATCACCATACTAGGCAACTGCCTGTTTCATGATTACCCATACATTTTAGTAGACATATACAAGGCATTGCTACATTGAATCACCATACTAGGCAACTGCCTGTTTCATGATTACCCATACATTTTAGTAGACATATACAAGGCATTGATGCATTGAATCATCATACATTTTAGTTATTTTGAATAAAAGGGAAACAAAATAAAATAAGAATTCGGACCTTACTAATAAATGTGTCAAAATATACACAGTTGATTACCAACCCTTAATGTAGAGTAAATAATTGTTTCTCAGCTGCACAAAATCTAAAACACGCCGATTAATTACTATTTCGGTATAAATAATATAAACATTTGGAAGAGATATGGTTTTTAAATCAAATTTTAATTTCTTCATAAAAAGATGGGAAAAAGAATGTTGGAAGGTACTTGGCTAACCAAATTTGTTTTACAAACATAGCTAAAGACTTTTTGAGCAATTTATCGAATCTGAATGATGGTTTTTCACCATGGTGATACTGATAGTATCTACCACTCTATTTCCTCGGACAATGAATAACTAAAGTTTAAAATCAGGAATCTTGCGTAGTCTTCTGAACTGTGACAATAATTAGACAGCTCGTAAGAACGACTGATTTCTGAAGAATTAGGAAAATTTAGTAGAGCAATGTCATTTTTTACAGTTTTCTCATGTCTTAACGAGTTGACTGTTCGTTTCCGAAGCAGTTGGCATTTGATTGAAGAGGCCTCTTTTATTAACCGATAAACAAAGAAATCCGTTTGTTGGTTGTTTGATTTGATAACAGATATCATGTATATCATTATTTTATGTTTTCCAAATAAGATTCAAAAACAGTATTCCAAAGTCAGTAGCTAATTTAATAGTTACTCTTAATTAACATGGTACGGAGTTACTTGTTACAACGATAACAAGATAATCTACCTGTAGTTACACGCTGTATGGTAACTCATAGTACAAACGGAAAACTGATGAGTTACATGACATTTGATTATGTTGTATTACTTTTGGATTTGATCTGTTTATTTTCTTCTTCTTTCGTATAGTGGGGGTCAGAAGAACTCATCTTTCATTGACCATATGTTCAATGGTCTGCATCGCACCGCATTCGCGCCGAGCCGACTCTTCAAGGCTCCACCTGTGTAGGTACCACGTCGGCACAGCGGCTGTGGAGGACCTTATCATATTGATGGCGGACCAGAGATTCCAGACTAATGTGGATAGTTGCCTTTTACAGTAATTAAGATGAATTAAAAGGTTTTATTAAAAAAAATAGTAAAAGGCGTGGCCAGATATCCGGAAAAATTACCGCACTTTTTTGTGTTCCCTCAATATACTCGTAAATATATTTATATCTTTTAAAATGCGTCGAAGTGTAGACCCGGCTTTGTTTCCAAAATATATACATCGAATAGTATTTTTTCGGTTCTCCATGAGATCTCCACTATAATGTGAGTTTATCAAAAACCGAAAATTTGTGTTATAATAGAAGTATTATTTGTGTTATAATTGTAGTATTATTTGTGTTATAATTGGTGTAAACATATATTATATGTGTTTAATCCTACTCATGAAAAAATAGTTGAATGAGTCGGGTTCATCAGGCTTCACAAGTTAAAAGCTCTTCATATGATCATTATTATGAACTTTTCACTAAGTGTTCTAAAAATGTTATAAGTCGGTATCTGCTCGAAAACTCGGTTTCAATGTCTGCCGACGGAGCGTCATAGATCACGTTATAATTATGTGCACATTAAAAGGTTGTCATATCATTGTTGGGTATCATATTATTAAAAATATTTTGCTTGGGGAGGAGCAACAAACTCGGCTATCAATTACATAGAAACCGCACAGAAAACGATCTTAAAGGTAATACTAAAAAAACATAGACTGACTGATACAGACCAAATATTCAACAGCTGTGACGTACTAGATATTTTTTTTTTTTTTTATATTTACTCCACACAGGAGGCCCTGAAGAAAATAATTTCTCCCAGGGCCTATGTCATCTTTGGGGATGCTGTGTGGAGGGTCTTTTTGTGGAGAGGAAGGAGTGAACATGGGTCTTGAAGAGTCCCATGTTGTAGGAGGGAGGAAACACAGAGGCCGGCAGTTCGTTCCACAGCCGAGCTGTTGAACTTAAGAACGAATCGTAGAAGCGACCCGTTCTCATGTGACAAGTGTCAACTGTGTACAAATGTTGGGCGCGCGTTTGGCGTGTATCCCGACTACGCACCGGTGCCGAAGGGATCAATGACGCTAGTTCCTCAGAGCATCTTCCATTGTAATACCGATAGAACAAGGACAGCATACCTACCTGACGCCTGTGCTCTAAAGATTGCAGTCCGTTTGTTAAGATTGGGGAATCTATCAAACGGACCGCCCGTTTCTGCACAGAGTCAAGGGTTTTTTTCAGGTATTTTGGGGCTCCAGACCAGAGATGGCTGCCAAATTCGACAGTAGGGCGCACTTGCGATTTGTACAGGGTGAGCAGTTGTGTACTATTAAAGTATCTGCGGGCCCTGTACAGTACGCCCAGCTTCTGAGAGGCCAACTTTACTCTGGCTTCGATGGAGCCCCCGTACCTGAGCTGGTCACTTATAGTTACACCAAGCATATCAATGGAAGGCCTGTTCGGAAGATTGCTTCCGTTGAAGGAGACTAGATTATCATTTGGATCCCTTTTAGACGTAATCAGACAGGATTGGGTCTTTGAAACATTAAATTCGACGAGATTATTTTTACCCCAGGAGGAAATACTCTCGAGATAACCGTCCATTCTCTGCTTCAAAGCCCTCCGAGCCGTTGGAGTTTGTGTGCCCTTTGGGGGCTTGTCAAACAAAAAGCTATCATGAACTGTACTGTCATCCGCGTAACAATGAATCGCCAATACGCCAATTATACGTTAAAACACTACTAAACTACATTTTGGACAAAAAAAATAAATTTCAACATACACAGTAACACTAACAGACCAGTTAGACAAACGTACAAAGAAAACATAAAAACTCCGACAGTAAATTCAAGCTTTGGACAAAGACACTACCAATACCATGCAATAAAAGCTTTCAACAGTTTAAAACTTGAAATTAAAATTGAGGAAAATAAAAATAAATTCACTCACAAAATTACAAAATGGATTAAAGAACAAAAAAGACAATATTACCAAAATTTCATAGCATAAAATACAAATAAAACCTTCACGTAATACACAAAACCAATATAAACACAAATCACTCACAAACACGCAAGATTATTTTCAATGTACTATTTTTTTTTTAATTTTAAATATATTATTATGTATTTTTAATTTTAAATGTATAATTTTTCTCATTAAATGTATTATGTAGTTTATATTTCATATTATAAAATGAAGGCCTCAGCACGGGCAAGCCACCCAGTGAGGCCTACATTACTGGAAAACTTGAATTGTAAAAAATATTGTACCTAATAAAAATAAAATATCTGATATATTCAAAAAATAAAAATGAATGATAGTCTCTCACTAGGGCAATACTGAGAGTATTTTTGTCTTTAATACTCAAATACTCTTGATCACTGAGCTCTGGATCAAAAGTAGGTATTTAGCATTGCTCGACTTTTCTCCACTTTCTTTTCAATGCATGCATCACATACATAAACCCTAAAAATCCGTTGCGTAGTTTAGTAGAACTAAGCACATCAACAGACAGCTGCGGATAGCGACTTTATTTGATATAATACTAGCTGACGTGTAACATTCCTGAAGAAATTTTCTAAATGATATTGAAAACCTTATCAAAATCCGTTGCGTAATTTAGAAGAACTAAGCGTACAAACAGATAGACCCGGGTAGCGACTTTATTTTAGTATAGTAAAGATTTTGAGATAATTAAACACTATCACATCCAAAACTATTCGGTGTTTAAAGTTATTACAGTATTAAAAAGGTGATTTGTAGTTTTACACAAAATTTTTCAAGGAGTTGACCAACTTTGCTAATGCTAAGGCTGTTTTTATTTTTTATTTATTTATTTTTATTTTTTTATTTTTTTTTATTACTTAGGTTTGTCAACAGTGATTCATATCAAAGCTCTCGAAATACAATTACATTAATTAAACTTGGTTGATACTATCACTAATTACAGACAAACACAACATTTATGAACACAACACTGTAAGTAAAGAATAATGTACATGTATGCACCTACATGCATACATGTATACACACATACATACACTTACATATACATTTCATAACAGCAACAGTAATTATTTTTTAGATCAACACGATAGGTAGCTTTAAGTTTTTTTACGTTTGATTTGAAGGTGGCCAATGATGACATTGACAAATCAATGGAATGACTTTTATATGTCTCGTTAAAATGACGGCACATTATCGGTAAAGGTGAGTCATACCCCAGCTTAGTTTTATATTTTTTAATATGTAAAGGAATATAATGTATAAGTCGGGAACCAATTCTAGGAACGTTGAACATAATTTGATAGAGTAAAAAAGGGCAGTTTTACTTTAGCTTAGTGCGTAGCATTTTCGAGAAAGAATCTCAGATATGGGGACCTGAGCACCTGAGGACGCCTTCTATGTAAATAGTAGAGAATATAAAAAAAAAATTTCAGTTATTACCTATCGCTGTTTCCAAAATAATTTATCTCGGGAATGTTGAGTTACTTGCAGCAGCAGTTCTAGTTAACTTATAAGCTTCTGAAAGGTTTTGTTATCAATATTAGACATTATGGCTAAAATAAAAATGTAAGACCCGGATAATTTAACGCGAGGCCGCCAACACATTATTCTGATACTTCCCAGGTGCAGAAACAAATAACCAGTACTGATGTTCCTGGGAAGACCTACAATATTAGAAATATGGACATATTCCATCTGTCCTTCAACAATTTTAACACGAAGTCTCCCTTAATTTTTAATTATATATATCTCCATATGAACTTTTTTCGTATATTATCCATGTTAACTATATATTTTTTGTAATTTTTAAATGCTTTTGAAATGTTTTGATATTTTTAATGTACTATTTTTGCAAAATAAATTTAAATAATAATAACGAAAACAACGTTACAAAAGCAATTTAAACAAAACCATTACTGTTCAAAATGTTCCAAGAATTTGAGTTTTCGACAAAAAAATAATCTTTAACATCTTAACTATTTCATACTACCTATATTGAATAGAATTACGCCATGAAATTATAAATATACGATAATTCTACGAAAAAAAAAATTGCAAAATAAGAGAAATCACAAAAGTCCCTTTTATTAATGGAAACTCAATAATTTATGTCAAACTTTTTGTGAAATTTTGACGCCAAAATATCTGTAAATTTGTACCTATTAACTCCCACCTATTTATTTTAAGGTCCGCTCGTCCTACAATGAATTTTGTAACTCATCGGGATTGCTTTAGCAAGAAATAAAAATATATTAAAAAGAAGAATCCAGAGTAACGATAATCACAAAAATTTCATTATGATGAAATATTACAAAAAAAGTTTTAATTTTGAAAACACATTTTATCGTAGACGCTCTTGTCTGAGAAAAAAAACTAAATTTAATAACGCTGTTTTGAGATAATCTCCTGTAGAAGTTTGGAAACATTTTTTTTCTGCTAGTTATTTAATTCTTCTAAAGGTCTTACCACGGAATCTCTAAAATGTTGGTACTTATATATATATATATATGATTTTCTGAGATAATTTTTCTTAAAATATTTAAGTCGGATTTAATAAGAAAAAGAAACTTGTAGATCCCTTTACGATTTAATACTGGTAAGGAATAATTTATAAAGAGAGCTTAGGTTAAATAATATGGAATAAATCTGGAAGGTATAATGTGGAAGTTACAAGAATAACAAAGCTTTTAGACATGACAGACATGGACTATAACCTAGTGTCAGAAACCGAGAATATTATTATTAGGAAGCTTTATTGTTTTTTGAGTCCTGTCTTTCTGTAAATTTGTTTGTGACGTTCTGGTTTCGGTAAAAGATGGTGGCTGTTTGAACCTGTCGTGGAAAGAAAATATTTCTTTGCATATAAGCTATTTTGGGGAAAATACTAATAGTAGATTGTATGCCACATTCAAACTAACCTACAATATATAAACATATTATAAGACGGTACAATTTACAAAAAGAAAGGAAGCCATTACGAAACAAGTTTAATCTGAGTAATAGCGAAAATTTAGCGCCAGCATATCTAAGGACGGGTTGTTTCGGAGAATTTGAACAATTCATCAAATTTCAACGTTCATTTTCGGGTTCTGTGAAATACTTATTCAAGTTCTGTTTTTATATCATTGTAGGCTAGTTTCTTGACAAAACTGAATTAAAAACAGAACTTGAAAAAATCTTTCACAGAACTTGAAAATGAACGTTAAAATTTGATGATTTGTTCAGATTCTCCGAAACAACCCGTCCTAATAGTATTATTGTCCCAGCGTCTGGACGATGTAGGCCCTCTGATTGGTCAAATTCAAATTGTGTTTAAATAAGACTTTAAAGATTAAGACACGATTTCATACTGAAATAGAATCGCCACATGTAATACGATATTTATTCAAAAATATCGTTTCTGCTCATACAATTTTTGGATAATATCGAAGAAAATATGTTTTAGAAAGTTCATGATCCATTGGATTAATTACATTACAGTGAAAATTATCCACAATTACGTGATTACGTTTGACGAAAAAAGCACGCGTTCATTCAACATGGCCGATACTCACCGCGTCAAAGATAGCCGACAGAGCGCTCCTCTGGCGGTGAAAGAACGAACCAAGGGGCTGGCGCGAATATTTAAATATGCAAAATAAAAAGATTTCTTCTGGAAGTTTATTTAAACATTGCAATGTCATCGTTTCTAAAACAAACATTTGATTCAACTTAATGACAATAAACAACAACTCTTTGCATGTACGATTTTGAAAAATATTGATATTTAATATTATTTACGTAAATAATAATTTCGCATTATTTTGACAGAACACCGATATGATATACGCGAAAGTATAGGCACTGCCAACCCAATAAAATAACATGAAAGACAATCGGAAGATAGAAACGCTTCGTTGATTGTAAAATTAGCCAACAAATCTCTAATCTGACATGTACTTATATGTATAATAAAACAATCATTTTGCCAGGTATAAATATTTATATAATATATATTAAGGTATTATTCGGAAACGCTGGACAAGGATAATACGAAATATTTTTAAGTAAAACCTTCGGATTTACCTTAATTAATATAGAAGGAATCTGAATGCATTCGGGAATTTTTGATTTTTAGCATTTTAATTTTTAATCACGTAAAATTAAAATTTGCTTTCGTTGTATTGGATGACAGCCGGAATAATTTCTATTGATGACATTTTCTTTTTTTGGTATTCCTGATATGAGTGTCTAGAATTTTTACCATAATTTACTCTATGGAAATATTATTTTGGTATTTTGGTTTCTTTTACAAGTAAGGAAATATTTAAAAAAAGGTTATTATAGGTTAGGATAGGTTAGGTTGGGTTATGCTAGATTAGGTTAGATTAGGTTGGATTAGTATAGTTCAAGTTAGTTTATAGGTAAGGTTAGATTAAGTTGGATTATTATGGGTTAGGATAAGTCAGGTTATGTTAGGTTAGGTAACGTTAGTTTGGGCTTTTATGGGTTAGGTTAGGTTGGGTTATTATAGGTTAGGTTGGATTTGTATAGGTTAGGTTAGGTTAGGATAGGTTAGGTTAGGATTGGTTCGGTTAGGTTAGGTTAGGTTAGGCTAGATTGGATTATTATAGGTTAGGTTAGGATATAGGTTAGGTTAGGTTGGATTATTATAGGTGAGGTAAGCTTAGGTCAGGATAGATTATTATAGGTTAGGTTGGATTATTTTAGGTTAGGTTGGATTATTATAGGTTAGGCTGGATTATTATAGGTTAGGTTAGGTTATTATAGGTGAGGTTAAATAAAATAATAGTCAAATAAATCATTTGTGCTAAGTAGGCCCTATTTTGCCGGAATATTGTATTACATTATATTTTTTTAATTTACGTTTTTCAATTGTCTCTAGCCGCTCATTTCAGGAATACCGACAAAAGAAAATGTTATCAACAGAAATTATTCAGGCTTTCATCCCATACAGCGAAAGCGAATTTTCATTTTACGTAATTAAAAATTAAAAAGCTAAAATTAAAATTTTCCCAAATGCTGTTCGATTCCTTTTATAGTAATTAAGGTAAATCAGAAGGTATTATTTAAAAATATTTCCTATTTTCCGTTTCCAGCGATTCCGAATATTTACCTATATTAATTTACCTTTAGCCATTTAGGCAATTATTCGGGAAAGGTAAAGTTTTACCCGAACAACTGTCATTATTATTATGCCTAAACGCCTTCCCGTTCCGTGTTTTAACAATATATACTCACCCTCTCTCTGTGAATGACCTAATATCTACCTATTAAATGTAACTGTTGTTAGTATCACTTAAACTGGGCAAAGCCCAACTAGTGCCGCCCGCAGGGCCTAGCAGTTAAAAACCCGCGGAGCGGGTTTTTAACTGCTAGTCACGCATTAATGGTTCAGTTAATATTATTTCATCAAATTTAGCGCTAGCATATCATGCATTAATGGTTCAGTTAATATTATTTCATCAAATTTAGCGCAAGCATATAACGAATTAGTGGTTCAGTTAATATTATTTCATTAAATTTAGCGCCAGCATATCACAAAAAAATAGGCGATGCACTACGTAGTAATGCAAAATCATGTGTTTTTGGTTTGGAAATTTTGTCACCTAGATATGTTTCAGATGCTTTAAATAAATACTGCGAGTATAAAATATCTTGGCCTTTGAAACAATCGAGTATTTTTTATTTAAGTCTTTTTATTCGCCCAGAAAAAAATAAAATAAAAGGCACTTTTTGGCCATGTTTTTTTCTTGCCTAAATCAAAACAGCTGGATGGTGTTAAGCGAGATTTTAAGCCTTATCGCCATCTACGTAAGGAGTGTTATTGATGGCGGCTCGATTCAAAATATTATACGACGTAGTGCATCGCCTTAATATTATTTCATCAAATTTCTAATATCACGCATTAATGGTTCAGTTAACATAATTTCATCATATTTTGATCGATCGCCGAATCGTCGTGTTTATTAACTATGTTGGTATGCATTTAAGCACCTACTTAAAAAACTATTTCAGAGGAGGTTTTTTGTTTTGATTTATTAAATATCAGAAAAAAAGAAATCAACTTCCTTAGATGAGAGTTACTACTACTAGTTGTACTTGTAGTTGGTATCTCGATATTTAGGGTAAATGCTCTACACGAAGTAAGGAAAAGAGAAGGAATGTAAAGTAAGAAGGTAAGGAAATACATAACATTTACATTTGCTCTTTTTGCCCAAACCATTTGAACGTCCTTTTATTACATCAGCCTTGCAATCTTTGCAGATCTCCACATTTCTTGCAGGATCATACATGGTTTTATCACACATACGTCTCAGGGATCTTATTTCTACAGCATTCAGTCTGCTCACTAAGCCCAGCTAATGTATTTTAAAGCAATATTTAGAGGTTAGGTTAAATAAGGTTTGTCCATGTTAAAAGGTTAGGCGAGTTTAAATAAATTTACTGTACTCTTCAATGATAGATTTTCCAGTTTTCTGTAACATTAAGTACTGATTTACATAATATTTATGCAAATATTATACTTTTATGATAAAATTCAAAATTATTAAGATTTTTTAAAATGATTTCAAGGCAAAAACTTGCAATAAACACCACGTGCACGTCGTACCGTGCTCCAAGAAATAGCATCCCATTTATATTCTACCCTTATCCAATTTGATCACATCTTCATATGACTTCTCGTATCGCCAGATATGCGAAACCATTCAACCAAGAGATGATACGATGACGCTGCACCAACGGGATGCTGTATAATATATAGCGGAATATGGTGCCCAAATAAAAATGCACGTATTTTTGATATTTACTGCATTCAGAATGAGAAATACCTTTATTTTAAGTACTTCGCATTTCACAGTCCCTGTCATTTAAACTTCCTATCAGCTGAAGCTTTTCAATGCCTTTTTTTTAATTTGACGCCCTCCGTGCTCGAGGGTAAAGGCGGGAGTGCGTAAGAAAATTTTATTTGATTTATTTGTGTTATTGTACAAATTACTAATTTAAAATAAAATATAATATATTTTTGGCACGTTCCAGGATGAAAAATACTCTCAGTAATTCCCTGGTGTAAGACCATCATTCAGAATTGAAACGTTGCTTGAATTGGCTTTGGCCGTGATTGGTGACTAGATCTGAAGCCAGGTACTTCCTCAAAGTCCTCTTCTCTATTTCCTTCCCCTCTCCACTACATTCAGCTTGACATATCTCTATAGGGGTTGCCATAGTCTCACTGGCTCCAGAAGTTTGGGAGCAGTTGGGAATCTTGTGCAGTATACACATAAAAATTAAGTAACTAATAAGTAACCCGGATCTGCTCTCATTTTGATATTTTTCTTTCTTTTATTTAACAGCTTTATTTAATGTATTAAAACTATCAGATGGACGAATTATATCCGATTTAATATTTCTGTTCGAAATTGTAAATGGTAGTATAGACAGCCCTTATTTACTTAACCTTATTGAACTTCAACCATTAATAATTTCGAACACTCGCTTTACCTAGATTGAGTAAGTAATAGATTTAATTGCATGGAAGGTAGGTACAAGGAGGCTACACTATCATATCATTTCAATCAATGATAATTTAACCAAGTCTACTAATGTCTTGTGTACATACTTGTATCTTTTACTTTTATATTTTTCAAGAACTTTTATTCAATTCATACTTTCTGACGTCATAGTATGATCTAATTTTTCTATTTTAATATAATTTTTTTTATTAGTTGCAAATGTAAAGTTTGTACATTATGTAGGTATAAAGTATAATATAGGTATAAATTATTTATTTTTATGTTTTGTATATATTATTTTTTTCTATTTACCTGTCACATGCAATTATTGTTTACGGTTGATATTAAATCAATAATTTTATTAAGCATTTTGAAAATAAAAACTGGTGTCTTGTCACATTTTCAACAGGTAAATTAATATGATCAATTTACTGCAAAAAATTGGTACGTGTAATACAAGCACTTCCTTTATTATATATTTTCTGTAGCGTTACTGTGCGCTGTGGTTGTATATATGGCACGAATTGGAATTGAAACGTCACATGAAATGGATTAAGTCATGTAACTAACTAACCAACCAACCATCACGCCATTTCCCCGAAGGGGTAAGTAAAACAACACTGTCTTGATACACTCTCCTTGCCTCATTTATATTCATACATCGTCTCATACATATTATTATATTATTGTGACTCTTAGCATGAACTGTATCTGATTTACTTGATCGTGCCATGTCTTCGTTAGGCATCCCCGACTTCTTCTACCATTCACATGTGCGTCATATACTCTTCTTACACTGCTTTCTCATTTGCTCTACATATCCAAACCACCCGAGAGTCATGTAGAGTTACAAAAACTAAATTTTCGCATTCCTTTTTCTTTCCTTAAGGAGAAAACTTACTGATATTAAATATTGCTAATTTTTTAAATATCTCAAATTAAAAATTATTCGTTTTCCTATTAAAAACAGGATTCAGGCCTTTAACGAAGGACTTGACAGATTTCCTAGTAAGCTATCAGTAAAACACGAATGTGTTATGGCGATGTCGGAACACCTGTTTTCGCATTTCTTCATAACAGCATAAACGCGGCTGCATGAACACGTGTTCCGATATCTTATGAAAGTACTAATAGTTTAATAAAAAATTAAAACTTATTTTGTGTAAAACCAGGAGTTTTAAATAATAAAAAATACCGACCGGTTTCGCTTTGCTCGAGCATCTTCGTTTCTTTGTCGCTTTCGATATATTATTGTATATATTACAATCTCGGAAACAAATATTTTGATCTGGGTGATATATTTCATTTGAAAACTAATCAGTATAAATGTTGTATATTCTATCACTTTTATTCTTCTAGACACAAATAGAGCTATGTACCCATATAACTTCTCCGCTTCTACTATTTTGTTTTGTTGAATCTTTTAAACTCAATTATATGCGTGAGGATTCATTTTTGCCATTATGTTTACATTCTTCTTTATTGTATTAATTTTTAAGTGTTTTCTCTGATACAAAATGCTTGTATTTTTTTTAAAGAAAAGCTCACTAGGGCGAGTCATAAATAAATAAATAAATAATTATAATATTAATTTACATAATTGTCTACATAATTGTCTGTCAGTTTCTTCCACTCTTTTGTAATGTGTCTCCCTCTTTATGTTCATATAAGTACACACTACCCGTATGTACTTCTTGTTTAGTATCAATTTGTACCCTGATGATGCCTGAGCAAAAGCGAAACCGGTCGGTAAATAAATTAATTTAAATGTCGTGGTTTTACACGAATCGATTGTTTTATTTTCACAAAGTGTTGACTTTCTACCTTAATAGTTTATTAGGAAATGGCCTGCTTTCACCTTTTAAATAGGATTTTAATATTATTTTGTTAATGATAAACTAATTTTTATAAGACAAGGTTTTTTATGTGTAGCACAATGGATTAGTCGCTTCAAATATCCATACAAATTGAAAATATCTCTCGGTGGCATTTATTTTTACTCCGGAGATATTTTCAATTTGTATGGATAAATCAAGCGACTAATTATTGCTTATAATAATTTGTTAGGATTTTAATAAATCACCAATACTCATTTTTCTCCGTGCACGCTCTTTTTTCTAGTCTCATTACAACATTTCATGATGTCAGGTTCCTATGAATAAAATGGTTTTGAATTAATTATTAATAACCATTTTTTTTATCTGAAACTCATTCCTTTGGCAGATTTCAGCACCAGTTAACCTTTATTCCTTTACCAGATTTCTTGTAAAATGATAATTTAATTTAGTTAGCATCATAATAAAACCGCCTCTGTTTTTTTTCCGTTTTATTTTCATATTAAATCCACGTGCAATTCCATTTTTCATAAAAGGGACCCTTCTGGCTTCCGGAACGAAGAAGAAAAATATGTTTTATTAAAAATTCCATTCTGGAAAAAGCGGCAGCCTAATATCACTGCATTTTTTTCATTCCACTTCTCTCATCTTATTAATATTATTCATGTATGTTTCCTTCTATTTACATATTTTACACCTTCCGCTATTTCTTTTTACATATTATGCAGTTAAAAATATTCACGTTTCAGTTAAAATTTTGTTCTAAATTCTAAAATTGTTCATTGTGTTAAATGTTTAATGACGTGGAAAATCTTTACATTAAAAAAAATAATTTAATTTGTTTGTCCCGTACGTGATCTTATATTGTTAATTCGATTGCAAAATAAATCAATTTTGTTCTTATTAGTGCCAGGAGTATTCAAAGAGTGGTTTAAATGGTAAAAGATGTTGTAGACGTTCGAGGAAGACTTTATCTCTGAAACGCATTATCTCTGCTATCGGAAATAGAGCTAATGAACTAACGAAGGGAAATAGAGCTAATGAAATATAACAATGTGTTTTCATGATATTACATGAAGTAAAAGTCGGTGATGCCCGCGGAAGATTCGAATCAAAGATTTTTTTTTGGTAAAATCAGACGTAAGTTATGAACGAAAAATAGATTAAGGATAATGTATGACTTAGAAGTAAATGGTTGACGAGGTCGAGGCGTCCGAGAAAGACATGGCACAATATAATATTATTATTTCCACCTTAAGAATGCACCCAGTTGTCAGGTTGTCTAAAAATCGCAACCTCAAAACTTGTCCAAGTCCCCGAGGTACACGTCAGGTAGTTAAAAATAAAAGTGATACGTATGTACAATATACATAAATGAAATAATCAAATTTATTAAAACTCTCAAATTGAAGAATTTTATCTGAAATAATATTTATGTTCAAAATTGTAAATGACAGCGCGAATTTCATATACCTACGATAGCTACTCGTTCCATAATAATGTTTAAATGCAACAATACCAGGACTGAGAATATCAAACACTCGCTTGTACCTAGATAGGATGAAGTTAGCAATAGATAATTTAGGTACAAGAAGCCTATATAATCATATCTTTTCAACCAATATTAATTTAACCCAAGTCTACTTATAAGTTCTGCATGCACTAGAATCTCTAACTTTTATATATTTCTAGAGTTTCCGTTCATTTCATTCTTTCTGATGTCATTGTATGCATATGATTTATTGTTTATTGTGTATTTGTACCGTTGATAATAAATAAATAAATATCCACAAAATGGTAACAGCCCGTGCAGTGTAACGGTGAAATCTTTTGGGCGACTCTAATTACGAGGGTTTTTATGTTGAGTGTTATGTTTGATGAACTTTGCAAAACATGGCTTTAAAACCTTAGTAAGGATCATTAAGGAATCTCTCCAGACAATTTGCTAATAAAATGCTCACCAGAATTAACATAACACAGTTACTCTGAATATCCAAAACAAACAACGATGTATACCGAAATAACCTCATTACGTGGCGATAAAAGTGAATACTAACTTACAACAAAATCTCAAACAGAAAGATTTTCATGTCCAACGTGCAGTTTTCCAACTTGTTATTGGCAGTCGAAAAACTTGATTGAAAAATTGAAAAACAAGAACTTGGCAGGTAATTAAAAACTCTAAAATGAAGCGTCGTTTCCATCAACACGAGCTGCTAAATGGCGTGTTAGAAATTGATGACGCAACTAATGAATATCCCTCTAATATATGTTCCAGCGGTGACCACAATGATCACAATGACAATTCATCACATCTTTAAAAAGTTATATAAAGTCATGGAAAGTGATGAAACAATAACTTTATTAACTGGGTTAAGTAGATTAGGTCAGACTAGGTTAGGTAAGGTTAAAAAAAAAATTTCATCGTTTTCAATGACTTTATATCAGTTTTTAAAAGTGTGTTGAATTGTCACTGTGTTGAGTTATCATGGAACCGTTCCAGCATCCCCCACCCAACCTGTTACCTGTCCGTGTCTGACAGTGTGAAGTATTTAGCACTTAGCAGTACCTACATCAGTGGCATTTGCTACAATTTATTGTACACGACCAGTCTGTTAAGAAAACCAATAAAGTTAACATGTCCCTTCAGTACGTTTAATTCAAGTCTATTACGGAAGGTTGTGCAGTGATGACCACGCAGTATCCCTCAAGGCCATAATATCGATCTAAAAGACCAAGGAATAAGCGGATTGCAATCTTTAGAGCACAGACGTAAGGTGGGTAAGCTGTCCTTGTTCTACCGGTATTACAATGGATAATGCCTGATTGATCTGAATTCATCCCTTCAGCACCGGTGCGCGCTCAAAATATGTACACGGTTGACATTCGTCACCCAAGAACGAGTCGTTTCTACGACTTCAGAATTCTTTCTGATTCTTACTATTAACCACAAATAACCCAATTGGTATATCATATATTGATTACAACTGTCTACAATAAAACCAAAAAAAAAACTGATTCGAATACGAGATTTCGGAAATTCTTAACTGAAATTAATCGATGGAAATGTTTGATTGATTTTTGTTCGATATATTTCACACCGTTTTGGTTTTTAATTGACTACTTCACTAGATTAGCACGAAGAACATGGTTTTTAATTGACTGCTTTCACTAGATTAGCCAGTAGAATATGGTTTTTAATTGACTCCTTCTCTAGATTAGCCAGTAGAAAATGGGTTGGTTGATATACTTCACACCGTTTTGGTTTTTAATTGACTCCCTCACTAGATTAGCCAGTAGAAAATGGTTTTTAATTGTATCCCTCTCTAGATTAGCCTGTAAAAATGGTTTTAAATGAACTCCCTCTCTAGATTAGCTAGTAGAAAATGGTTTTAAATTGACTCCCTCTCTAGATTAGCCAGTAGAAATAATATGATTTAGATTGCGGTATTAATGGATGAATTATTACTTCTATACGATTAAAGTATTCGAATCACGGTGGTTTTAAAACGGCTCTGTTTTATTTGATTCTACATCTATTATATCTTGAAGTAGATACCTACCTGACAGTTTTTCAATACTTGAAACTCACCCTCTTTCCTTTGGCCGGATGGAGAAGCGTAAAATCCTCAACATTTTCATCACGTAGCCCTTCCTTGCAAAGATTCTGGATCTCTAATACCAATGTGCCGGTAATTGCGCCCTCTCGAATATTTACACAAAGGAGCCCTCAGAGGGGCGATAAGGAGGACGGGGGGTGGGAGGTGGCCATTAGCCCGGAAGTAGAGCATCCTCCTGTAGTTCCAGCCTAATGCTTGACCAAAGATGAGCCTAGTTTCTTTTGACGGGGTGCTTTAGGACCTCTGGAAGATCTCATCGTGTTTATATAAATAAGATATTTATTATCTGTATCCAAAACAGGTCTTCTTACAAGATATAGCGTATGTATCATAGTTTATGATTTTTTTTGTAGTGTCATATTTCACTCTTCACCTACATAGAAGTACATTAAACGAATGAGCTAATATAGGTAAACATATTGTCACCTCAGTTGGGCAAGGTTCTAACTGACATTTTTTTCCAAAATTACCTTAGAAAGAAAAACCATTTAGGTAACCGAAATAACTTTCAGAGCCAACTGTATTTATTGTATGACGAAGTTCTAAACATTAAGTTGTTAAAGCTTTAATTTATTTTGCGAGGTTCTAACATCATTTTCAAACTTTTGCAAATGCCATTTTGTTTGTATCTGACAGTTGATCGTTTTTACAAGGCGCACAGTAATTCGTCAATTTAGTTGGATAGGGTTTCAACTTCGCCTTACCATATTATGAGGTGTCAAAGTTTGCAAAGACGATTTTTAATAAATATTTAAGTAAAGTATATTAGTTTTACATTTTTTTAAGGAAAGTTTTTAATTAGAATGTTGCCATATCTTGGATTGATATTTGGGAAATGTTGTTAAAACCTTATGCATTGAATTATTATCCTGGTTGCATATGGTTTTATCTGCACATATAGGTATGTTCTAAGATGGTATACGTCCTCGAATTGTAAGAATAATTTTGTGTGTTGTTATCAGAAGTTTGTGAATCTAATTAAAAATAAAAATTATTAATTAAATCTAATGGAGAAATCATAAAAAAGTGGAAGAAATTAAATATCTAGGTGTTATTATAGACTCAAAATTGAACTTCTCAAAAAATGCAGACTATACAATTAAAAAAATTGCAAAAAAAATATCATTTCTTGGTAGAATCAGAAACAAAGTAAATAAAGAAACATGCCAGATAATATACAATACAATTATATCACCACACTTTAATTACTGTTCAAGTATTCTTTTTCTCTGCAATAAAGAGAAAATGAAAAAAATGCAAATACTGCAAAATAAAGCAATGCGAATAATACTCAAGCGCAACATATACACACGGATAAGAGACATGTTAAAGGAGCTGAATATTTTGACGGTGAAGCAAACTGTGTATTTGAATGTACTTATTTTTATACATAAAATTAACTTAGGGATGATGTCTAAAGAACTGAAAAGAAAAATAAATTACAATAACGAGATACACGGACACGGGACGAGAAATTCTAAGCAAATTAGATTGCCAACAAGAAAAAAAACAAGCACCCAAAAATCTCTGATGTACCAGGCCGTTCAACTCTATAACAAAATCCCGAAGGAAATTGCTGTGATAGAAAATATTAATAAGTTCAAAAATGAATTAAGAAAATATGTCTATCTCAATTATTAATGTTTCTTTTTTTGTGACTTTATTGAAATATTTAAAGACAGATTATGTTTGCCAAACAATGTACATGTTTATATGTTTATAAAACTATTAGCACACACGAAGATGTGAGCTAACTTAAGATTAATAAATAAATAATTATTGAATCGCAGTTTTTGAATGAATCCCAAAATAAATTACTGCTTTTGAAAACAGATGAAAACAAACATCTTTCTTATTTTAATATTAAAATTGAATAAGTGCAATTATAATTATAAAAATTCTTATTATAATTGCATTTTTTTATGATTGTTTGGCGCCTACCTGTTGTTTTTTCTTGTATACTTTAGAAATACCACTTTAAAGTAAATTGAATAACGTATTTAATTACAGATATGTATCATAAAGGTTATTTAATCTTTGCTTTTTTTTTCGATTAATATAAAAATAAATAATAAAAAATTCACAACATTTATCAAGTCTTTCGCAAACATGTAAAGCTTTACGGTCGATGACATTTTGGAATATATTATAATTATGTGCAAGTGTAAGTGGAAATTGTTAGATGCAAATAAATAGCGCGGTGTTATTTCTTTCTAACATTGCTTAAATCATAGGTCTCACCGTAATACTAAAGGAAATATAACAAGTATATTATGAATCCGTCTCAGTTTAATACTAAATTGACCCTGTTGATACAAAACGTAAGCTTCTTGTGACGTCATATGGCTCCTTGTGATGCAACGGGCGTTTTAACGGGCATTGAAAAATTAAAACATTAAAATATATATACAGATATTTAAGTTAGAAGGTCATTTTATATTTAAAAAAAAAAATGGACTGCAGTTCCTCGTTACGACTTCTTTTTAAATAAGTATGGCTTTTCTGTGATGAATTGACTTTCCGCATTATTCATTAATTCTACACGAGAAAAAATCCTACTGCTAATTTATTAAGAATCTCTTCAAAATTATTGGTAATCTGGTTAAAAACGGGATTGCAGGAATTATGAATGAATTAAAAGGTTTCCTGACAAAACTTGATAACAATATAACGACAAAATGTGAAAAACACATGTTCATGCACCTGCGTTTGTCTTGACAATATATAATGACGACATGCAAAAATGCTAGGATTTTCATGAACACGTGTTCCGACATTGTGATAATAAATTAGTAATTTACTAAAAAAATTTCAGGAATCTTGTCAATTCATTTGTTAGGCCTGCAATCCCGTTTTAACCGGAATTACCAATTATTTGAAGAGATTCTTAATAAATTGGCAATAGTAATTTTTCTCTGTGTAATACCTAATTGGATGGGCTTATAAAGATAATCATAAAATATTGAGTGATTATTCACTTAAAAACTGTCTAACAAATAAAAGTTTTTTGTAGAAATTTCTCATTGCGGAAACGCTACTCAGTTTATTATTAATATTATCAATGAAAGTGGTATTTTATCACTGAATTTAACCAATATTATTTTTTACAATATTTTAATATCTCTGACCTTGACTATTGAAATAGATCCCACCAAACATCAAAATTCAAAAGGTCTTTGGTCTATTCTAGACCTATTTTACATTTTTATTTCAGAAGCCACCTTCTTTTTGAAACGGGTTAGATCTAAGAACCTTGTAATATATTTTCTATTCAAGTTCTAGCACATTCAATTACTTCGCCCTAAGTACAAACTCACCGCATGCTCGAACTGTATCTTAGGCGATATATCTGAAAGCCCATTTACGTTTGATTGACAGCCGTTTATAAAAAAATACCTTCTTATAATGGTTATGGACACTGAAGATAAAACCCGGTAGAAATGCGTGTTGGCGTATCTGCGTGATTGAAGTAGGCTCTATACCGCAAATAGCCGAGCCGTTGAACTCAAGAACGATTCATGACTCATTTGAAAAAAAATCTACATATATGTTGGGCGCACGTTTGGCAATTATGCATCGGTGCCGAAGGGATCAATGGCGCTAGTTCCTTGGAACATCTCAATACTGGTAGAACAACGAAAGCATACCTATATGATGAAAACAACGTATTACCTAGTAACCTAAAATTTCCAGTAACAAACAAAAAAAACGTTGGAAAAAGCTCTAAAAGATATTTTCTCGGCAGCTTTACCGTGAAACAATCTTTCTTTGGAACTCTCTAACTTCTGTATATCTTTCTTAATGTATTTATGAAATATTTTTCAATAAACGCTCTTCGTTGAACTCCATTTTAAATTAGTATTTTAACATAAATATATTTTCCTTTTCAATGTATTATTTGTCTTTTCCGAAACGAGTTTTATTACTCATTGGTATACATATTATTGTTAATATATATATTTATTTTTTAATATCTCTTTACTTAAGTAATTTGTTTTAAAATAACATATTATTGCTAAGCATAAATATGAATTCATTCATTTATTAGATACAATAACTTTAAATATTTAAAAAAATTATTTCATAATGTAGACCCGTGCTGATGCCCCGGATTATGTTATATTATGGCAAATTACGGAATAAGCTTAAAAGGCTTCTAAAGGTAATATTATACTAGCAGCAGCGAGGCTTTCCATTTAAAAGCAGCCTCACTGATGCTAAAGATATATCGATATCCGAATTGATTCTTTCCAACAGTTCTGCAGACTGGGAGATAAAACAGTCTATGTTGGCGGTGATGGAGATTACATCACGAACATAGAAACGAATGTTCTCCATGATGACCAAGTTTTCAAACTAACCAAGAATCAGTTTAAAGAAATGTATGCATATCTCTTCTGACCCGTAGATTGTTCATTCCGAACATACCCAAGAGACTCGTAGCCATATTCCCTCAGGAAGAGAACTCTCATAAATTGATGTTCTTATGTAATTATATATTATAAAATATTGTCAAGAATTCCACATTTCAAGTAAGAACCGAAAAAATGTGAAGCATATAAAAACGCAATATTTTGTTAAAGACATAGTTGTAGACGATTCTTGTAAACAATTAGACCCTCTTCATAACGAAACACTGCGTCTTTATTTAGACTAGAAACTTTCTGTCTATTTTGCTCTCTATTGCTAGAAACCGAACTGCTGGCCCACTCAGTTCTGAACATGGACGGGCAAACCTATATACTCTTGGATAATTATGTGACCCAATAGCACTAGAGCCAGACTACGTTGCAAGAACTACCAGAAAACTCTTCTGCGAATTATCTATTCAGTGGTTCTGGTGGGAAGTGGGAAGCCAGCTAGGAACATAAAGAACAAGTATAGAAAGAACATGTGGAAAGTTTGGGTGATCAATCAACTGTACAGATTGTGGTTAGGCAATAAAAATAATCGTTGGGGAAATTAATTTCTACGCGGAAAACATTTCGGGATTAATAAATCAGGTAGGTGCTGTTTATTGAGATTACTTTCGGTGGCATTAAGAATTCTGAGCATGGTAACTTCTGAAATATTTCTTCCATAGAATTAGTTTTACCATTTTATAACATTTGTCCGCCTCATTCGTCGAGGGGTAAGGCTCTCGACAAGCAATCCGTGGTTTCACTCATGGGTTTGAATTCCGTTAAAAATTATATCAATTAATATCTGTTAGTTTGTGTTTGGTGACCAGATCTAAATAGCCAGGTTTCCACCTTCCTCTTAACTATTTCCTTCCCATCCCTAACACATTCAGATTGGAGATGCCCTCACCGGGTCCAGCTGTTTGGGAGCAGTTGGGACACTTGTGTGGTATACTCTTAAACTTAGCGGTAATTGGTGGCCAGATGTCAATATTCACACTTTCCAACCTTTCTCTTTCCTCTATAATCTCTTTAATCTTCAACATAACCCTGTCAGGGATGGCTTTGTCCCACTGTTTCCAGACGATTGGTAGAGGTTGGGGCTCTCGCGCAGTTTCAGATTTTTTTAAATGTGTCTTATCAAATCTTAACAATTATAAATTTGCAAATATCTAACCTTTTTAACAATATTCATGTAAATAATTTTTGATATCATGTCGAACAAAATTAAAATAATTGTGATAGTTTATGAAAATGTTATAAGGCCTATTTATTTATTTGGGTACTTGGTTAAAATTGTTTGTATTTATTGGGCATTAACTATGTAACAATTTCTAAATATTTTTGTTTTATTTTCCAATGTTACCGGTTTCGACAAGAGTCGTGTACTTGGTTCTAATTAACTGAGTAATGTCATCCAAAAATATGACAAGTTTCAAAGATGGAGATGATATTCCAGAATGTTGACGCCACCATGAATTATTATTAGATCCGTTGAGGAATATTAAGTACCCCTCTTGATCTCAGATGGATTAAATATTCAAATGTGTCCATAACAAATTTTACCATTTACGAAACACGTTTAACCTTTTCAAAGTCAAACTAATAAAAACCAACATATTCGACGCAATAAATAATAACTCAACTCTGCAAAACTTTTACAAACTCTAATATCGTGTGATAAAATATGTACTAGTTGTCACCGTAGATGTATTATAATTAGAATAGCTGATGTGTACCCGGCGTTGCTCGGGGAGTTATAAATGGGGTAAAGGTTTGAGATCTTTTAAGATATATAATTCTTTATTACATTATTTTGATGTATCTCAAAATATTGTTTAATGATACTGAAAACCCTATCAAAATCTGTTGCGTACTTTAGAAGAACTAAGCGCACAAACATACATACGCGGATAGCGACTTTGTTTTATACTATTAAGAAAAGAGATGAGAAACTTAGTGAAAAAAATGGCCCCACTTTGATAGAGGTTGGTACCTCCACCTAATTAATTTAATGATATTCAAAAATAAATTAATTGACCTACAACCATTGTCGGCGATTGTAATATACCGATATAGAAATACGTTAGGTACTAAAAAATCAAAGCCAAAAAGTTTTGTAAAGCCGGTGTGGTATCTTTACCTAGAAAAGTGGTTTTATATCATGAAAATAACCGAGAAATAATTAATTAAGCGAGAATATTTTTTATGCCTACAATTTGAATCTGTCAGCTAATGTCGATATTTGACTACGAATGCCGAACGATGTTCGTGAGCAACGTTCGACTGTCGAATGCTCTCTATGTAAAATCACATACCAAATGGAACACAGTTACAAGTCTCCGTCTGTAAGGGTTGATTAACCGCGACCTTTCTTATTACGCTAAAAACGTAATAAATAACCTTTTTCATTCGTTCCGTCCGAATCGGACGTGCAATTAGGTTTGGCATCCGACCTTATCGGCCATTTGATCCTGGCCTAATCCGGTCATTCCGTCCACCCGATTTGTACACGAAACAACCTTGAATAATGCTCGCTTACTATGTAAATCCGTCCGATCCCGAACAAAGGGTGTGCAGAACTCCACGGGCTCCCATTCTCCTCTTCTCTCACGTGGAAACCTCATAAATAAATAAATCCATGTGTGTTAAGAAGGATTTTCATTCCAATGAGAGCCGTGAGTTTCAAAGTGATATTTAAAATAATGCTACCTTGCGCCTGGTTTTGAAACAGTCTTTCTTATAAAATATACGATAACAATCGGCATTATTTTACTTTTTAAATTAACTCCACATAGGAGGCCGTGGGGAAAATATTTTCCGTCAGGGCCTATATCATCTCTGGGGATACTGCGTGGAGGGTCTTTTTGAGTAGAGAAAGGAGTTATCACGAGTCGGAACGAGAGAAAGCACAGAAGCCGGCAAATCGTTCCACATCCGAGCTGTTGAACCCAACAACCAGTCGTAGAAACGACCCGTTCTCACGATACAAATGTAAACCGTGTTTCCCGACTAGGCATTGGTGCCGAAGGGATCAGCATCTTCCATTGTAATATCGGTAGAACAAGGAAATAATACCTACCTGACGCTTGTGCTCTAAAGATTGCAATCTGCTTGTTAAGATAGGGGAACTAATCAAGTTTCTGTACAGAGTCAAGAGTTTTTTCAGGTATTTTGGGGCTCTAGACCAGAGGTGGCTGCCTAATTCAACAGTGGGGCGCACTTGCGACTTGTACAGGGTCAGCAGTGTACTATCTGCAGTATCTACGGCCCTGTACAATACACCCAGCTTCTGTGAGGCTAGCTTGACTATAAGTACCATCCTGCAAGAATAATCCAAATGTTTCATTACCATTGCTGTTTTTGTGAAAAATCACCTTGATTAGTATAGTTAAATAACTTTATGTATAAAAAACACAATGATTTTAAGCGAGTTAAATATAAAGCAGGATATCTGTTTGATGTCGTGATTTTCTTTAAATTCAAGTTTCTCCTACAATAAAGTACACGATTGTACTTTCCAACTCCTGTTTTTATCTTGTATGTCATGTATTTTGTATACGCAAGCACTAAGGGGGAATAATAAATAAATTAACTTAATTTGTTCTTGCGTCAAAAATTCTCAAGTCGTCTAAAATTTCTGTCAACAGAAACTTGTTCAATAAAATTTCTACAAAATAGCCATCACGGGACGCCTGGCTAATGTGAAACATCAAAATTGATTTTTATGGATGAAAGTAATAAAGTCTTTAATGATAAAACAATTATTTTATTATTATTAAAATATACACAAATAAATATACAATTTAGAATATATCCATTGCCAATTTTAGTGAGAATAAACAAATATACCTCACAGAGTTTTTGAAAAGCTGATGAGTCACGAGCGTCATCCCGTCTTGCCAAGCTTGCTATACAAGACTTGGTTTTATCCCCCTAGGCACGCAAAAAGAGTTTCAAATCAAAATTTGTTGAAACTAGAGCAAAGTTGATCAGTAATCACTTCTAATATATACATACATATTTGTTTTGTTTTTAAACAAAAGACAAACTCTCCCGGGTTACGAATAACCTGACAATATTTGAAAATCTTCTACTACCACTATAGTTGTACCAATTAAAAGTACAGGGCTACGGAAATTGACACGTTGCGCGCCATTGTAATCAATTAAATGTTCATGCTAATAGTTTAAGCCATGTTGCTGCCATGTAATAGAAAAGTACAAGGGTTGTGGCAATAGTCATAAATCCTACTGTAGATTCAAATGAAAGAATGATGTAGAATAACAAGTATTTATTAGCTAAAATACAAGTGTATTTTCAAGAGTAATACGTAAAACAAACATGAGCGACTCTAAAGTTTATGGAATTGAAAATAATTAATTCTCAGGTTCGTGCGCCGGGTCCGTAGGAGCACCAGCGTGTCGGAAATTTTCATTGTAGCATAAAATAATTGTGACATTTACAAATATGTTTAACTGACCTTGGTTAATAGAAAAGGGCGCTAATGAGAATCAGAAAGTTCTTACATAATTTAAAAGGTAAACTAGGCACACTGTCCAGTATTAAAAATTAACTAACTCGAAATCCATTATCGCCATGAGGTTCACCAGTCAGAGGTCTCCCAATATGATGCCCGTTTCAGCTGGCCGACCGTTGAGAACTGACTTATCCGTGGTTGCGGTCGAGACCACCCAGCCACACGTTAACATCGTCTTCTTTTAATCTACAACAATTGAGTGGCACAAACCTCTTAGTTTGGGCGTTTGTGGCCAGTCGAAGTCCAAATATAACTGTTACACAGTAAGCGTTAAATGTTGCTTGTGCTGTAATGGAGGACTTAGCAGCCTAGGAATCGAACACACTACGCCTGGGTAGGACCCATATGCGATGTCAACTCCGCCACCGACCGCATTATTTAAATTTTGCATATTTCTCTCTCTACCCTAACTATCTCACTAACGTAATACTATGTCTCTATACCCTAACTATCTCACTAACGTAATATTATTTTCTCTCTACCCTACCTATCTCACTAACGTAATACTATTTTCTCTCTACCCTGATGATCTCACTATCTTAACATTATTTTCTCTCTACCCTAACTATCACACTAAAAAAATTATTTTTATTTACCTACAATACTTTACAAAGTAAATAATTCCACAGTACGTTACATTATTTGATATAACACTGAATATTATGAAATTCAAATAACAATGTATGAATAATGTAAATAAAAGTGGTAAAGTGTAATATTAAATTAAATATCCAAACGCATGCTTATGTTGTTCCTTTATTAAGAGTACCTACTCTCAAAAGACGCCTTGTAGAATGATATATCCAGGGTGTTTGTTTTTAGTATTAATTTCCATTCCTTTGATGTGAAGAAAGTGAAATCCATGTTTGCAGAAAGGACGAACCAACACATGTTTCATGTTATTATTTCTGAGTACTCATATTAGGTTTACAAGTTTCAGGACTTCGCGTAAAAGCCTGTTTGTAAACTTGCACGAGATGGCATAACCATATTTGCTCTCGAAAATGAAAATTTACAAGAAACAGGATAGAAAAAAAACCCTTTCAAGAAAGCTTTTCTACTTTTAAATTGAATTAGTATCTATTCTGTTCTACATCCTAGTAGACATTTTAATCCTTGGGGTTAGTGTAGAATTCAATGACCTCGCAATTTTTTGGTTGTAGTTTAAGGAGACACAATACTGTAATAAGGGGGGGTTTCTAGAGGCTCACATTTTAATTAAATCGACGATAATATACATATTTTTGGGCGCCATCTTTTGGGCCGGCTAGTGGTTATTTTCAAAGATATTTTTTAATGGTTTGACTGACGATGGAATATTTTTTCCCAGGGACTGGAATTAACACCGCCGACACCGAAGTCAAATCCTAATTGGGTACTACCAACATTTTTTATTTTCAGAAATTTGCGTGAGTGTAACCAAAAGTTAATATGATGCATAGTAATCAACAACAAGTATATCTGCCGAATGTTAGCTCGATCTGTTCATTTCCACTTCCAAGATACCATTTCTATAATTAATTTATTCATTCATCGTGAAAACAAAATGGAAATTCAAGTATTTAAAAATACGAAAATACTTAAAAATACATGTTTTGTTTGAAACTGATTTAATTAAATTTTAATAAGACATCTTTTAGATGTCTATGATTTTTATTTTGACTAATATATTTTTTTTAAATGCCATGAACTAACGAAATTACTAATATCCTCGCAAGAAATATGGTCAATTGTAAGCGAGTCAGACTAACTATTACATTTTTATATTCTTATGCATTGACCGATGGAAATAAAATAACGAAGTAAATACATAAATTGATTATTTAATCTCGTAAAACACACCTGTGAAATAATGATCATACGATAAGAAACTAAAAGAATGGAGGGCTAAAAGTCATAACACTTAACCCAATTTTATTTCGTCGCAAATATGAAACTGGGATTTTATGAAATCTGTCGAAATTTATTTGTTTTGGGAGAAGTCATGATTTTCATTCTACTGCCATATTATCTCGAGGTAGTAAGTATAACTGTTCCTGCTAAAGTTGAAGTGAATATCAGAAAGAAAATAAGAGCTATCAGAATGTGAATGCTTCCCTAGAATAGAATACAGACAAAATAAGCTCATCTCAAGTAACGTTCATTTGGAATCTCCAATTATAAGGAATGTTTTAATTTATTTACTAGCTTTTTGCCCGTTGCAGGCAACTAATGGGTAAAAATTAATTGCGTGGTGTAGTATTTGAATGTAGATGAGGCGAGGGTGTGGGACTACAAAATTTTATAAAAAGAAATGAATATTTTGAGAAAAAAAAGAGCCAAGGAGCTTACTGATCATTTTTTCACCGAGCCATTCGGATTCTGTAAGTCGAGACGCGTAATTTAATACCCATATCGTATGTACGGTTTTTCTTACCGACATTCTTCAAAAGTCCCAGCGAGTTTTATTTTGGAAACATCGCTTTATTTTGAAAACATCGCTCTATAAACATGTAAAATGTAAAAACTTTTATTGGAAAAAATTATATAAAAAAAAACCTTCAAACTTAATATATTTAAAAAAAAAATTACCAACAAAATATATTCATAACGCAATTAGGTACCTACTCGTTAAAAAATAAAGATATAAAAACTTAAAATATGAATGGCTCACGGGGCGACGGTACCCATGCCCGCCTCTCAAATTTATTACAAACACTCAAACTGGAAAAACTTTTGATTAAAAAATGTTTATTTTACAAAACAATAACACCGCTTCACCCTATATAACTTCTGCGCTCTGGGTACAATTTATAAATTTGCGTGACGCTATTGATGCAGTTTTTCACTACGGGGCGACGGTACCACTACTACTACTACAACTACAACTACAACTACAACTACAACTACAACTACAACTACAACTACAACTACAACTACAACTACAACTACAACTACAACTACAACTACAACTACAACTACAACTACAACTACAACTACAACTTCAACTTCAACTACAACTACAACTACAACTACAGCTACAGCTACAGCTACAACTACAACTACAATTACAACTACAACTACAACTACAACTACAACGACTACAACTATACTACTACAACTACAACTACAACTACTACTACTTGGTACAATTTATAAATTTGCGTGACGCTATTGATGTAGTTTTTCACTACGGGGCGACGGTATCCGTGTCAAATTATTTTTAACAAACTTTATTTTATTTCGTTCAAAAGCACTATCGATTTAAAAAAATATATACCTCCAAAGTAACTACCTACACCATTTTATTGTTTCTTTGAATTCCATCTGTGTAGGTACCTGCACCTACTATTAAAAATTTACCGAAAAAATATTTACATAACGCAATTAGGCACCTACTCGTTAAAAAATAAACAAATGAAAACTTTAAATATGAATGGCTCCCAGGCTAACCTCTTCCAATTTCTGCGCTCCTGGTAGAAATTAAAAATTTGCGTAACGCTATTGATGTAGTTTTTCACTACGGGGCGACGGTATCCGTGTCAAATTATTTTTACCGAACTTTATTTTATTTCGTTCAAAAGCATTATCGATATAAAAAAAAATAAACTGCCAAAGTAAGTACCTCTACAAATTTTATCGTTTCTTTGAGATCACATCCCTAAAATAAAAGCACATCACTTCGGTGTGTCTATGATTGGCTGATTTCTGATTGACCAAAAGCTCGACTGTTGGCATTTTTTGTTAAAATAGCAAATGTCAAAACTTTAGCCGGTTACTGTGAAACATTTTGAACCGAACGCCATCTGTGGAACGGCCGAATAACGTTCCTTAACCTTCGGAGGATGATTTTTTTCGATAATATTAAAGGCGGACGGCGTATTTGCTACGGATTGCAATCATCAAGTTGACGGTGGAAATTTTATAAAAAAACATACCACGTGGTTTTTGCTAGATCACGTGACTTTATTTTTTCGCCGGGAAGCTCTCCCGATTAAATCATTTTCTCGCGTGTTGGGCGTTCCCGGCGGCCGGAGAGAGTACTCTGCACTTTCGCATGGCGCGCCGCGAGCGTTTCCAGTTTCCGCCGCCAGATGCTACTCAATTTTTTGTCGACAAATTACCACGAACGAATATTTTGGTAAAGATTTTCATACAAAATCTTACTGACTCGTGTTTTCAGTTTTGCCACCCAAAATTGAACTCGAATTCTCTGCCGCTAGAGAGGCGTCTCGGTCGACTTTCGCTTGAAGACCGAAACAAATGAAAGGCAACTTTTTCGCTACTTTCACGCCAAAACGAACCTTGAGTGTAAACGACTTGAGGGGTCAAGTGGTCGATTTTCGCCTAATTTTCGGCGAGCAAAAAAAAACAAAGAAACTGAGTATTAATATATGTATGTGACACTTCCCAAGAGCGCCACTGTCTGTATAGTGTAAAGGCAGGGAAACTATGGCGCCACCCGGTTGGGCAGCGTTGTGAGGCGGGTTAAGGCAGGGGCTGTAAGAAAGGCTTTATTAATGCGGGACTTGAGAGGACTAGATTATTCAGTGTGTCCGGGTGTAAAGTGCGCCAACTTCGGGAGGTGACTACATGATATTATTATTTTCACATACAAATAACTCAAAATGTTGGAATTTCGAAAAAAGTATTTTTTTTTTACTTGCGCTGTTAGTTATTACTCGAAGTTATATACCCCCGGATACCCTGTATGAAGGAGGAAAAACAAATACCAGTAGCTCTTTCTACATATGAGCCGTCTTACACAAAAACGAGTCTAAGAAGCGACCCGTTCTCATGAAGCCAGCGTTAACTGTGAACGGGTGTTCCACTAGTGTACGTCGAGTTTTACGCTCGTGCACTGGTGTACCGGGGGTCAATGCTGCTAGCCCCTTAGAGCAGGCTCCATTAAAATACATGTAGAACAGACTCAGTATACCCACACTGCATCTGTCCATTAGATATGGTAATCGGTCTGTTAAAAATGGTTTATTAATCAGACGGACCGCCCTGCTATTCACAGAATCATGTACTTATTTTTATACATAAAATTAACATAGGGATGATGTCTAAGGAACTGAAAAGAAAAATAAATTACAATAACGAGATACACGGACACGGGACGAGAAATTCTAAGCAAATTAGATTGCCAACAAGAAAAAAAACAAGCACCCAAAAATCTCTGATATACCAGGCCGTTCAACTCTATAACAAAATCCCGAAGGAAATTGCTGTGATAGAAAATATTAATAAGTTCAAAAATGAATTAAGAAAATATGTCTATCTCAATTATTAATGTTTCTTTTTTTGTGACTTTATTGAAATATTTAAAGAAAGATTATGTTTGCCAAACAATGTACATGTTTATATGTTTATAAAACTATTAGCACACACGAAGATGTGAGCTAACTTAAGATTAATAAATAAATAAATAAATCAAGTAGTTTTGTTAAGTGCTTTTTACGGCTTTTTTAACACCTATATTTAAGAAAGGTTGTAAGAGCGATATAAAAAATTATAGACCTATCTCTAAACTTGATTGCATAGGAAAGTTGTTTGAGTCAATAATATATGACTGTCTATTAGCTCATGTAAGTAAATATATTATCATTGCGCAACACGGGTTTTTCCCTCGGCGTTCCACAACAACTAACCTTCTCGAATACTCCCAGTATATCCGCGATAGCATCGAAAAACGTTTACAAGTAGATGCCATCTACACGGATTTTTGCAAAGCATTTGACCAGTTAAATCAATCATTACTCATCAAGAAGCTGGAAAAGTTTGGCATAAATGGAAATACTCTAAAATGGTTCGAAAGTTACATTACAGAAAGAAAAATGCAAGTGGTTGTAGGAGGGTATTCCGCGGATCTTTTTATTGTAACATCGGGAATTCCGCAGGGCTCGCATCTTGGACCTTTGCTGTTTTTAATCTTTATCAACGACATAATTTTAAGAATAAAAACATCAAAATATCTCCTGTTTGCAGATGACCTTAAGTTGTACAAAAAAATTACATCATTAGAAGATTGCACCGATTTGCAAAAAGACTTATCATCACTTCATGAATGGTGCACACTAAATGATTTATATTTTAATGAAAACAAATGTGCCGTAATTTCTTTCACAAAGAACATTAATAAATTCTCAAACATATATCACATTAACAATATCCCTTTACTAAACAAAACTTCAATCAAAGACTTAGGCGTGACATTTGACTCGTCACTTAACTTCAGTAAACATGTAGATACAATTTCAAAAAGTGCATCACAAGTATTAGGATTAACGCTAAGAATCACAAATTGTTTTAAAAGTACAGAATTAACTTTAACATTACATAAATCAATTGTGCGAAGTATTCTCGAATACGCATCAACAATTTGGTCTCCTAATTATGAGATTCATAATTATAGGATTGAATCCATACAAAGGAAACTAACCCGTGTAATTGCTTATCGTGAAGGTTTATCTGGTCAATTTGGAACATATAATGACCGAATTTTGCACTATAAACTACACTCACTGACGGTCAGACGTAAACTTTCTGACGTACTGCTTCTACACAAAATTATACATGCATCAGTTGATACACCAAACATTTTATCCCAAATTAACATCAATATACCATCAAGAAAATCAACAAGGAGGATGAAAGACATTTTCTATATTAAAGCGTACCACACAAATACAGGATATTTTTCCCCTGTACCGCGAACATTAAGAAATTATAACATTATACATGGCTCTAATAATGAATTAGACATTTTTAATGACCAATTTAAACACTTCAAAAAAAAACGTATTACCTTTAATCATATTAAGCTGATATTGTGATGAAGCCCTTTATTTAAAGAGAAACAACATTGTACCTACCTAATCAGTGTCTCACCAGTACAGGTGTGACAATAACAAATCGTTAATGAACATATTTGTATTTACCTTTTACCCATTCTTATTTGTTATTTACTTCTGCAAATGCTTATTCATTTTGTTACTATTTTTGTTATTTTCATTTTGCTATTATTATGTATTTAAACATCCATGTATGTAAATTTTTGGCACCATGCCTGTTTTATGTACTTAAATAAAAATAAATAAAAAAATAAGTTTATGTACTTAAATAAAAATAATATAAAATTCAATTTAATTTAATTTTTATTTACACTGAACATTCCGATAACACTCACCACACACGGACAAAGACACTTTCAATACTACGAAACCAAACTTTTTAACAGTATGCCCATTACTTTGAAACAATTAATGACTACAAATACATCTACAAACTTTGTCAAAAAACATATCGTAGCCTGGATAAAAAATCAAGATATTCACTTTATTCAAACGATTATAATTCCAAACCAAACATAACCAAAATATGATAAATAAAATTAAATATTATTTACGTTCTTCAAGAATTATCCAAAAATACATACACTCACATATAAATGCCTTTGGGCCTTTGACCGGCCTTTGACCGGGTCTGGCACCGAGGACTTGTCAACAAATTGCCTTCTTACGGACTTCCCGCATCCCTGTGTACGTGGATTGCTGACTTTTTAAGGGATAGGTCGATTCAGGCAGTTGCTGACGGTTTCACCTCATCCTCACACTCTATAAATGCTGGCGTCCCACAGGGATCGGTTCTGTCTCCGACTTTGTTTTTGTTGCACATCAATGACCTTTTGACATGTGCACCGATTCATTGTTACGCGGATGACAGTACAGTTCATGATAGCTTTTTGTTTGACAAGCCCCCAAAGGGCACACAAACTCCAACGGCTCGGAGGGCTTTGAAGCAGAGAATGGACGGTTATCTCGAGAGTATTTCCTCCTGGGGTAAAAGTAATCTCGTCGAATTTAATGTTTCAAAGACCCAATCCTGTCTGATTACGTCTAAAAGGGATCTAAATGATAATCTAGTCTCCTTCAACGGAAGCAATCTTCCGAACAGGCCTTCCATTGATATGCTTGGTGTAACTATAAGTGACCAGCTCAGGTATGGGGGCTCCATCGAAGCCAGAGTAAAGCTGGCCTCTCAGAAGCTGGGCGTACTGTACAGGGCCCGCAGATACTTTAATAGTACACAACTGCTGACCCTATACAAATCGCAAGTGCGCCCTACTGTCGAATTTGGCAGCCATCTCTGGTCCGGAGCCCCTAAATACCTGAAAAAAACCCTTGACTCTGTGCAAAAACGGGCGGTCCGTTTGATAGATTCCCCAATCTTAACAAACGGACTGCAATCTTTAGAGCACAGGCGTCAGGTAGGTATGCTGTCCTTGTTCTATCGGTATTACAATGGAAGATGCTCTGAGGAACTAGCGTCATTGATCCCTTCGGCACCGGTGCGTAGTCGGGATACACGCCAAACGCGTGCCCAACATTTGTACACGGTTGACACTTGTCACATGAGAACGGGTCGCTTCTACGATTCGTTCTTAAGTTCAACAGCTCGGCTGTGGAACGAACTGCCGGCCTCTGTGTTTCCTCCCTCCTACAACATGGGACTCTTCAAGACCCATGTTCACTCCTTCCTCTCCACAAAAAGACCCTCCACACAGCATCCCCAAAGATGACATAGGCCCTGAGGGAAATGATTTTCTTCAGGGCCTCCTGTGAGGAGTTAATATAAAAAAAAAAAAAAAAAAAAAAATGTGTGTTTTCATGTTTCAATATATTATGTCTGTGAAAAAAATACAAAAATAAATAACTTTCTACTACAACACATAAATACCTGTCACACTTAATCACAAACACGTTAACACCTCAGCACAGGTTCTCCTAGTGAGGTGTTCACGTAACATACAATATCACCCACACACAGTTTTACCTATATCAACCTATGTTCTTTATTTTTTATACCTTTTTTCTGTGCTTTTTTCTCTGTACTACAATATAAAGCACTGTAATCATTTGTAAAATGTGTATTCAAGAATAGACATAAATACATAAATTGTTGGTCGTACTTGAGATTTGTATAGGGTTGACAGCGGGTTACTATTAAAGAAACTGCTAGCCCTATACAAGACGCCCAGTTTCTTGGAATTGAATGTATTTAATTTTAAATATTATCCGCCTTTCACACAATGAAATTATGTAAGCTTTTTCTCCAATTACCTTATTAGACTTGTAAATGCTTATTAATAATTTCTCCACAACAACTTTTGAAATAATGTGTCTGCTAAATATATTCGATAAAGAAGAAAAGGTGATCATCGCTTTTGTTGAAATACCAATGATTTAGACCACAAACCGCCACTACTTGTCAGTTTGGTGCACACATTCAAAGAGTGTACCATTACATAATATTAGGAGAATGTAATTTTTGTAAATTAAATAAAATTTTACTGTTATTTTGCCACGCTAACTTTTCTAATGCTAATATTTAAACGACATATATTTTTTTTTTATTTAAGGTATTCACGGCTAAAGCCATAGATTGATTGATAAACTTTTCGACAGGATAACAGTGTTCATCATCAGGCCTGTCCTGCTTATTGATATAAAGGCCAGCGGTAAAACAACATACAAATCAGCAGTAATAACGAGCATCAACAAAAATTGCCACCTTTTTTAAACTGTCGTTGATCTATTAAGGACACGGTGCGGTGCTGCATGTGCACTTTAGTCAGCCTCGATGTAGTTCTCGACGCAACTTTTATAAGTTGTGTTTTTACACGAAATTTATACACGAAAACACATTTTTTAAAAATCTTAATTTTAATTTCATTCTTGCCACATTTTATTTTCTTTTTGTGAGACAAGTATAGATGTATTAAAAAAAATTTGTAACTCACTATAAAAGAGGAGACAATGCGGAAATTGGAGAGGTATTACAGACGAAACCCGACTTTGCCCAATTGCCAAGCAAAATGCGTACAAGGAAAAATCACCCAGAAAAAATCTAACTTGGTGTGAGCGAATTGAGTCAGAAAAATTCCCTCGAAAACTGTGACAAAATATAACGCCTTCGTCTGAAGAGAGCAACATCATGTTGATTCTTCTCTTCTATCTGGCAACATATTTTAGAAGTAAAGTTGAAAAAAATTGAGTCTTCATTGGGGTATGATCGCCTTCTATCGCAGCTCCAAGTCCGCTCTCAGGTAACTTCACCACGTTTGCAGCAGTAACGGAAGAAGATGAGATACGTGCTGTGAAGTCTTGCCAAAACAAGCAATGCGCTCAAGACCCCATACCTACCTGACTCTTAAAATAACGTCTTCCAGATTTAGCGCCTGTAATTACCACAACTATCCAGAAGTCACTGGTAAATTCACTTGTACCAATTTTTACCACGATACTAAAAAAACATAATCTTGATGCTGACAATACGGATAATTACAAGCCAATATCCAACCTACCATTCCTATCAAAACATTCAATAAATGTACATCACATGAAACTCCCATTATGTCATTCCTTGTCCCATTCTCTTAGTTCTCTACTCGGATCATATTGAACAACTCATTCAATCAACTAGCTTTGAATCACAAGGCTACGCAGATGATCGTTTGTTTTTCATGTTTTTTTCCCCGGATGCAAAAAAAGTCGTTAAATACGAGGTGATTTGCTTCAATAACACAGTCAAGATGGATGTCTGTCAATAAACTTTAACTTAATCCGATAAAGACAGACTTTATTTGGATAACTTCCCCTGGAAGGCAAGCCCTTCTTGACTCCACTCAAATTTATATTAAGGATACAGATATAATCCCTTCAGCGATAATAAAATTTCTGGTTTTCACTAAACACAATAGTCTGTCTCTGGAATCAATGCAATGAGATGCTTTCCCTCTGCAAAATCACTCATAAATTCATTCGTCGACTCACGTATGGATTATTGTAATAGTGCATATGCCGACCTACCTCAGAAACAATTCAATAGTATCCAGTCAGTTTTCAATGCTGCAGCGAGAATGATTTTTAGTGAATAAGTATTGTCGTATAACCCCACTTCTAAGGGATCACATTCACTAGCTTTGATGACCTGAAAAAATAAAGTTCAAGATCTGCCTAATGACCTTCAAAGCATTGCGAGGAATGTCCCCAGCATAATATCGGAACTATGTGTCGGACGAAACTTAACCGCAGGGCGCCAACCAAAGACAGTAAACAAATTAAAACAAATGACAATCCAATAATATGAAATACGTCAACATTTGAAGAGATGTCAAAATAATTCTACATTCCAATGAAATTAAAAGAATACCTCGACACGAGGCCAAAAATGAATGTTTTTATAGAGTTATTATTGCGTCTTATTACAATGTCCGAAAAATATAGGAAAAGTTCCTCAGGAAATGTGGGTTGGACTCATTAGTTCTCTATGACATGAAACTTGTGAATTAATACCCAAGTCTAAAATTCTAATAAGTGGAACGCATCCATTGTTGTAAGAAAACCGACATGGCCTTTCCAATACAAAAAATGACAACACACCGTATGTGTTTTTTTGTAGTAGTTATCTAAAATATCGCAGCCGAATTGAAATAGTACTAATTATTTATATTAGAATGAATATTAATGAAAACCGAATAACATTATTCGTACATTTATAATTATATTACATTTTTAAGTCATCGCTTTAAGACCCCATAGAGCATGTGTCAAAACTTAAACCTAACTAAGCCTGCAATAATTGGTCTGATGATTTAGTACCAGAATATCTCTCAGTGTTGCTCAGTTCAATTTAGGAAGCGGGTTTGGATACCGCTGCCCCGGGAACCATTTATTGGATTATGAACACCTCTGCCATAGGTCACTCCAAGTGGTTCGGGTCATCGCCTTGTGCCGCAGCAGGAGGTATAGATTCAAACGTCCGTTATTCTTGGACACACAGATTCCTAGATTCCTAACATTCCTCATAAATTTTTCTTTCCTAGAACTTCCTCTTTTTCCTTTCCTAAAAGACACCCTCCTCATAGCATCCCCATGATGACATAGACCCCAAGGAAAATTATTTTCCCAAGGGCGTCCTGTTTGGGTTGTTATAAAAAAAAATAATAATAAAAGTCGTCAGAAACAATATCCCAATTTCAACGTGACTTGAGTTGTTTGGAGTAATATTTTGTTGAAAAACCTTCTCACCCATTATCACATTATATGAGGTATCTGCTTTTTAATGAGAATACCACACAAGAGTCCCAACCGCTCTCAACCGTCTGGTCTGGAGCCAGTGAGATTATGGCATCCCTTCTGTGGAAGGAGATGGTGAAGAAGTATATAATTAAGGGATTAGAGTAGCGCGTCTTTGTCAGTGTGTCTCACTCAGTCTCTTCCATACTAGACGATTATCCAAAATTGACCTTCATCTGCCATGGTATTATTCTACAATCAATGTTTCGATCCAAGGAGCTACCTTAAGGTCCAGTTGTTTCACATAATTTTAAAAATACATAAAAAAATCAAAAAATTAAATTTCAAGTTGTCATTTTATGATTATAGGCCAGATGTTTCACAGAATTGAAATAATAATATAATTTTCACAGGGAAAAAAACAGGTTAGCACCTAAGAGGAAAACGGTGTTACAATCAAACTTATCATAAACATAGTTAATTACCTCTCACTAAACATCTAAATAATGTTGGCGCAGCCGGTAGGTAGGGAAGTACCTGCCTGTGATTTACTTTTTATTTATATTTATTTTCTGAATCTTTGCAACAGAAATCAATGATAAGGGTTGATTTAGAGATGTGGTCCAACCTCCTCTAGCAGAGGGCTAATGTAGTATATTCCGGATCATTGAGCGCATCCCCTGCACACCCCCTCCACTTCCTGATTACTTCACCAACTCGCCGGCAGAAGTTTCGCGGGAACTTTTTCCTTCCACATTTAATATTGAAGTTGAGAGCCGCCGTTATGTTGCCGGCATATCATTTTCCACAACTTCCATTGAACAGGGATTAAGATCGCGGTTGATGGAAAATAAATTTCAACTTGGGAATATCATCCCGCGGATTATTTAATGCGGGGGCGCAGGAGAAGGATGCGAATTTTCTGAAAATTATTTTATTAACTATTCCTTTATAGTCTTCCTTTTGTACTAAATCTTAAATTACCCTCTTGAAAAATGACATCAACAACATAGGTGAACTAGTAGAGGTCAATATGCATCAGCTTGTGGAAAAAAACGTGTTACGCCAATGCACCACATCGTGTAACATTTGGAATCTAGCCTCTAACAATAACATTCCTTATGTAGATGGCTACAAGGTTTAAATCCCCGCATAACACTAGCCGCCTATTTTGACGTATGTAAGAAAAAAAACATCAGCATAAAGTATGTTTTATTTTATTTTGCAAAGTTCAGGACCAACTATGTTAATTTTTTGCTAAAGAATTTAATTTTGCCACATTAAACAATGGAACCATAACCGAAAAGGATTTGTAAGAAGATTTTAACTTTTTATTAGAGAAAACACTAATACAGACAGCTATAAACAAAGAACAAAAAAATACATTACCTGGAGAACTCGCCTGCATCAGAGGAAGTTACAAGTCGAAAATGTATATATTCTTGGTATACCTTATATTGTAGGTAATAAATAGGCATTAAAATCGCTTGACAAACGGAGTCAAGAAACGTTCGAATTCAAGCACAAAACTGGTTTTTATTTATTTTGTAAATAATTTTATAAGAACGCAAAAAAGTTAATCAAGTGAAACTGTGACAGATAATCTTAGCTATAATACTGTATTTTTTTAAAGTTGTTTCCTTAACGCGTTCATACAATTCGATTGAAAAAAAAAATTTAGTAGCTTACATTTATATTTTTTATTGAGTAATTTATTATTTTTATTTGTATTCTACTCATTCATCTAAACCACATTTTTGGTATTCATAACGTACACCAATTTGTTATAAAGATGAATCAAAATAGTGATTTAGCATTAAGATTCGCCAACTATTTATCATTAAAACAGTTTTTATACGGCTGATACATTTTTTTGGACTAATAAATGCGCAATAAAAATCACAAAAATGCTCAATTATTACAAATGTGTCCTACTCGCAGTATTTAATCAAAGTTATTATGTACTAAGTGATTATGCGTAGTGCTTCGCCTGTAACAAAATGATTACATACTGTAATATAAACTTAACTAACCCAACCTAATCACAAACATGCAACGACTAAGATGTGTAACGTCAACTAGGAGAATGAATCTCGTGTGTTGCATATCAAGGAACATGATGGTCGCAATATTAACATCTAAGCTATCTCCCACTAACTTTGAATCGTCACTATTTTTTCCTGATACCATCCTATTATTAGATTGTAGGTAAATCTATATATTATTATAAATAAGAAGATATTTCACAATATTGACAGACATTATATTCAGATTGGTTTACACAATTAGAAAATCCGGACAGATCGCTATTATCTTTCATCTTATCTTTCACTTTATCTTGCAAAGAAACTTTTGTAGGTGTGTAGAAATCTTGTTAATTGTGAGTGTTTACTCATAGAATTCTTTTGCTGTCATCCTAAATGTAAATCTGCAATTACATTTTAATTTTCCATCATCATTGGTTAGTTTACCCACGGTTTGAAAATGTTTGAAAGCGCAGTATGTTATTTATAAAATGTTCTCGATTTTTTCTCTCTAGGTACTTTTCACCGATTCGTTATAAATTTTTTCGTGTTTGCATTTTTTATTATAAATAAATTATATCTATGAAATGTAAATGTACTACATATACAGATCGTAAAAACGCATAAGTAGATTTTATTAAAAACCAGTTGGCAAACTGTTCAGCGGGACTTCGTTGTAACTAATTAAGCAACGTTTTAAAATGTGTACCAATAAAGATAGATAAAGTTTAATATCAATAAAGAAAAAGTTTTTAAATGTTAATAAAGAAGAAAAAACAATATGTTATAATTATTACACGGATAAAACTTACTGATTTTAAATATTTTCAATACATTAAATCTGTTTAAATCATTCGTTTACCTGTTTAAAATGGGACTAGAGGCCTATGACGAATGATTTGACAAATTTCACTTCATTTCAGTAGAGCACGAATATGTCATGAGGAAGTCGGAACACGTGTTCTTCTAAATAATATTTTCGCATCTCGTCCATTACCTACATTTATTCGCAAAAGGCAACTTGCGTTGAACACGCTTCAGATATATTCTGAATGACTAATATTTTATTGGTAAATGGTCATGTAGTCACATTTTTAACAGTATCTTGATGAAAATGTACTATTAAGTCCCACAGTAACACACTGTAAATGGTTCCTTCACGCTTTCGTCTCTATGTATGTTTAATGCACGAAAGTTTGGTAAGTATTAAAGTGTATTTCTATCGGTAAGACCTTATTCCAACTTTTGAAGGACACATCGGAAGAAGTTTCCGTGTCTTTCCGAAGAATAAAGACGTTTTAAATTTGCTCGTAAAGTATTAAAATGTGAAAAGGGAGGCGGTTTGCGTGGAAAGACAAAGAGCAGCTAGAATAATATTATTTTCTTCAATAATAATTTTAAATTAAATGAAAATAACCAACTTCATATAAACATTAATTTTAAATAATATTTTCGGTTTTTTTTTGGTTTCGGTTCCCCTTTATTGTACTTTTTTTTTTAACTCCTCAGGCTAATTTGTTCGGTTTTGGGAACAAACAGTTGGTACCCGTGGTCAATTTCATCGTTTTTGTGAACAATTCATATGGTCTCATAGTCATAGTTAGAAATATGAACTAAACGGTATTAAAAAGAAAAAAAAATACCAAGCTTAACATTCAAATATAGAAGTTAACCACTGAATAATTAAAATGTACATCTCTATCAAACCAATTTAATATACTAATTAAAATCCTTGTTTTAATTTATAATGGTATTTAGGTTCCTTTATTAATAATTAATCAACTTTAATGGTAGTAAGGTATCATTAATATTAATGTATCAACTATAATGGTAGTTAGGTACCCGCCCTTGAGGTGATTTTGCACAAAAACGGCGCTATACAAGTCATCCAATTATTATTATTTATTATTTACCATTATTATTAATGAATCAACTATGATGGTGGTTATGTACCATTATTATTAATTTATCAATTATAATGGTAGATAGGTACCATTATTATTAATGTATCAACTATAATGGTGGTTAGGTAAAATTATTATTAATGTATCAACTATAATTTTTTTTTATATTAACTCCACACGGGAGGCCCTGAAGAAAATAATTTCCCTCAGGGCCTATGTCATCTTTGGGGATGCTGTGTGGAGGGTCTTTTTGTGGAGAGAAAGGAGTGAACATGGGTCTTGAAGAGTCCCATGTTGTAGGAGGGAGGAAACACAGAGGCCGGCAGTTCGTTCCACAGCTGAGCTGTTGAACTTAAGAACGAATCGTAGAAGCGACTCGTTCTCATGTGACAAATGTCAACTGTGTACAAATGTTGGGCGCGCGTTTGGCGTGTATCCCGACTACGCACCGGTGCCGAAGGGATCAATGACGCTAGTTCCTCAGAGCATCTTCCATTGTAATACCGATAGAACAAGGACAGCATACCTACCTGACGCCTGTGCTCTAAAGATTGCAGTCCGTTTGTTAAGATTGGGGAATCTATCAAACGGACCACCCGTTTTTGCACAGAGTCAAGGGTTTTTTTCAGGTATTTAGGGGCTCCGGACCAGAGATGGCTGCCAAATTCGACAGTAGGGCGCACTTGCGATTTGTACAGGGTCAGCAGTTGTGTATTATTAAAGTATCTGCGGGCCCTGTACAGTACGCCCAGCTTCTGAGAGGCCAACTTTACTCTGGCTTCGATGGAGCCCCCGTACCTGAGCTGGTCACTTATAGTTATACCAAGCATATCAATGGAAGGCCTGTTCGGAAGATTGCTTCCGTTGAAGGAGACTAGATTGTCATTTGGATCCCTTTTAGACGTAATCAGACAGGATTGGGTCTTTGAAACATTAAATTCGACGAGATTATTTTTACCCCAGGAGGAAATACTCTCGAGATAACCATCCATTCTCTGCTTCAAAGCCCTCCGAGCCGTTGGAGTTTGTGTGCCCTTTGGGGGCTTGTCAAACAAAAAGCTATCATGAACTGTACTGTCATCCGCGTAACAATGAATCGGTGCACATGTCAAAAGGTCATTGATGTGCAACAAAAACAAAGTCGGAGACAGAACCGATCCCTGTGGGACGCCAGCATTTATGGAGTGCGAGGAAGAGGTGAAACCATCAGCAACCGCCTGAATCGACCTATCCCTTAAAAAGTCAGCAATCTACGTACACAGGGATGCGGGATGTCTGTAAGAAGGCAATTTGTTGACAAGTCCTCGGTGCCAGACCCGGTCAAAGGCCTTGGATATGTCTAGTGCGACCGTTTGGGTCTCACCGTGACGTTCCAGGCACCGCCCCCAAACATGCGTCACATACGCGAGAAGATCACCGCACGAGCGGTTCCGCCGGAATCCGTATTGACGGTCGTTGATAATTTTGTTCTTCTCGAGGTATGTGAGCAGTTTGTCGTTGATCACACGTTCCATCACTTTGGACAGAACTGATTTGATCGCTATGGGGCGGTAGTTGGCCGGGTTGGAGCGGTCACCTTTCTTGGGAATAGGGTGAATGACCGCTTTTTTCAAACCAGAGGGCACAGTGCCACACTTCAGGGACATTTTGTATCAACTATAATGTTAGTTGGGTACCATTATTATTAATGTATCAACTATAATGGATGTTAGGTACCATTATTATTAATTTATTACCTAGCCAGATTTACTCGGGCTTCTATGGATCCCCGATACTTGAGCCTGTCTGATATACTTATTTCAAGCATTGCAATTGAGTCTTTATTGGGGAGGGTGTCTCAATTACACCAGACAGTCATTGATCTACCTCTTTGCCGAAATCAAACACGCTCACATGTTATTTTACATTTGATTTAATTTAAAGTAATGTGGGTGTTTATACCTCATTCCAGGGTGGCAGGTACAAGTAGGTACCTAGGTACACTCAAAATCGTTAGTGAGAGTAAAAACTTTGCTTGACATGGATTTAGATATGTATTAGGATCAACATATTACCTACATCTAAGTTTATAAATAATAGCGTATGTGGTGGACAACTGAGTGGCGTGCGGATGGGCAGTCGAGATTGTTTTTTTATGCAAATCTATGTCTGTTAATAAATCTGTTTTATTCCGAGATGAAATTTTGCATACTTAAGAAAATAAGAAGAGAAATGTGACATTCTCCTCTTTTCCCACCCCTGTAGGATTTTGATACTTTTTGAAGAAATGGTACACGCGACATTGAAAATAATAGAAAAATAACTGCATACGATTTCGAAAAACTCTGCGTACAGCCCGGGTAACGCCGGGGATTTTAGCTGGTCACATATCCACTAGAGTGATTGTTTTTATTTGGTTTTACGCCCAACCAGGATTTTACATGGATTTTAAGAACAGAATATACCTAGTGACCTATCGAAAATTATAAGTATCAGAGTAAACTGATAAACTGAAAATGAGACAATATTAGTAAAACATGTGACAGTTGCATAAAATAATAAAGAAACGAGAACCATACTACATATACACAATTACCATATTATTTCATTAATACCATTATTATAAATATTAATATCGAAACATATGTAACTGCTTAACTTATATTATGCCAAGTTTGCAAAAAGTTTTGGTATATTATGCCAAGTTTTGGTACAATATGCCAAGTTTGCAAGAAACGTTGGTATATTGTGCCAAGTTTGCGAAAATTTTTGGTATATTACGCAAAGTTTGCAAAAAGTTTTGGTATATTACGCAAAGTTTTGGTACATTATGCCAAGTTTGCAAAAAACGTTGGTATATTGTGCCAAGTTTGCAAAAAGTTTTGGTAAATTATGAAAAGTTTGCAAAAGTTTTGAGCAATCGCTTGCCATAATGCCCCAAATTTAAGGAACCTAAAAATATGTAAAAAAATATTATTTATATTATATTAGATAATCTGGAAATCGCTACGGAGAAATGTCGGGATTGGAAAATAATTGTTTTGTAAAATCCTCGAAGAATCCTTTTCACAAACATGAATTTTATGAACATCTCAGCATTTTCCATGATGTGAAGAATTTCATAAATTCAGAATTTTAAAATTAATTCTTCATATCCATCGCGTCATTGTTTAATTAGTATCAATTGAAAAATGCAAGTTCCCAATTCAGTTTCTCATGCAAAATTTAATAAAACCTCCCTGTTCATTATCATTTTCAAAATGTGACTTCCTCATCCAGTTTCATGAACAAAGTAATATCTTTTCATAATATTATATTTGCTACCGTGTTCTAGATTACCTGAATATCTAAACCCACTACTGGTATAAAATTACATTAGTTAAGTTTTGTCGGCGAAGTGGGCAGATTTGAATATTTTGAGCATTGGAAACCAAATGAGAAAGCTGAAACTAAAGTTACGTAAGATGTTCACTGGCTTCCTGTATTTTGGTACCTGTCTCATTAACTAAATATTAAACCAGAGAAGTGGATAAAGCACAAAAATTATATTAATTTTTCTAAACCATATTCATATTCGTCAGAACTTCTGAATAAAGAATTTAAAGCCAGAAAACTGTACATTATACTTGTACCCTGCAAAATAAAAAATTTACAAATTTAAAAATTCTGAATAAAAATGCACCATTTAAAAAAAAAGCTCAATCAAACATACCAATTTTCCCAACTTCAAAATGTAAAAACGAACAATGGTGCAATTCAATCGTAAACATCTCGGAGTAAAGTTTTTTAATACACTGTCAGGAATATAAATAAAAGTAAAAAAAATATAAACGAAATACTAACACATAAATAACGTATCCAACATACACACAAGCCTGGCTTTATTACGGTGGTACGTCTTATGTATAGCATTATTACAATTGAATTGATTACAATATATTACATATATATATATTAGTCAGAAGTCAATTGGAGTATAATTCACCTATTTGGTCCCCTTTATATAAAGTTCACTCCAATAATATAGAAAGAGTTCAGCACAAATTTCTTAAGTACGTAAATTTTAAGCTCGGAATTCCTATTGATTACATTAATTATGTCAGTTTGATAAATTAATTGCATCTAATAACACTGTCTGACAGGAGAATTATTTCAGACCTGGTTGTGTTACACAGAGTCATTAACAACTTAATTGATAGTCCTGCCATCCTTGCCACTATTAAACTACATGTGCCGACTAGGAATACAAGATAAAATATAACATTCTTCTGTAATACATACTCGACCAACTATCAGACACACTCACTGACTAATAGGATGCATGATCTGGGCAACAAGTATGGGGGTGTTATTGACTTATTTATTGACTCCATATATAGAATTAAGCATAATCTACACCAACACTTTGTTGAATCCTACAAATTAGAGTAGCTTTGGTAAATTAGTTTTAATGATTTGTTTTATATGTAGTGTTGTTGTAATTTCTTTTTTACTTTATGTTACTCTTACGTTTTACTAATATTGCTTCATATTTTTTAATATTTTCTCATTATATGTACTTGTAATCACAATTTTACAAGTGTGTATTTTTTACCTTCTTTAAAATGGATTACATCTATTTACTGTCAATATCTCCTGTATAATACATATTCTCTTATTGTACTGCATCATGTATCACTTCTATGTAAAAGCCTTTTTAGGCGTATATATATATAAATAAATAAATATACATTTTCACATATTTTCATAAGTGTTAAAATATTCCTTTTTTGAATAAATATATTTGACAAAAGACGTTAAACTAACAATACTTCGTGCCTAAATTAGTTATAGGGTACATGGAAAATATCCACCTTTGTTAATTAACCTACTAAGTCTTCCCAGGGGCATTAGCATTGGTAAATTAGTTCTGCACCTGAGAAGTATCAGAAGCCTGTGTTGGCGGCTTCGCTTGAAATTATCCGGGGCAGAGAATCTTTTTTTTTTTTTTTTTTGTATTAGGCAATTCACCCTAAAGAGAGTGCTATGTGCCGTTAAAGTTAAGGGAGATGGTTATAATTTTATGGGAAATCTATACGGGAATAGGAAATCTCAAATATTGAAGTCATTCAAGTCTATGAACTTGTATAGAACTGAGAAAATGCGAGAATTGTTGAGAGAAAGTAAATAAGGAATACTAAGGGGAGATTGGTGGGTGATTTTTATAAGTAAACGATAAATGCCTTTGAAGGATGAATGATTTTTACAATTAAAGAAAACGTGATCAAGAGTCTCATTTTCCATGCCGCACTGGCAGAGTGGACTATCTAGGACCCGGATTTTAAACAAATGGGATGCAATGGAGCAATGACCAATTCTCATTCTCGAGATACAGGATATAAATCTTTTGGATTTTTTCTTGCCGTGGAACCAAGGTTTACTTGGAATATGATTTTGTATTCCAGCATAAAAAGCACCAGTTCGGGTTTTCGTATTAGTCCAATTTTCTTCCCAGGAGCGAATCATGTTGGATTTAAGAATTGAGATGACGTCAGAGATAGGAATTCTAAAATCTAAAGGATTAGAGCCAGAAATTGTTCCAAGTTTAGCTAGAGAATCGGCTTTCTCGTTACCCTCAATTCCTAAATGGCCAGGGACCCAAACCAATATTGTCTCGAAATTTAATTCATTTAAAGATTTAAGGGTGTTTCTGATATTATAAATAATATAGTTTTCTGGTTTATGGATATTTGAGGAAATTTTCAACACTGCGCTTAGTGAGTCAGTGCACAGTAAGGCTCGTCGAATATTGAAAAGCTGGATTTGGCTCAAAGCTTGTTCAATTGCGAAGCATTCTGCAGTAAATATGGAAATTTCTTTAGGCAATTTATAAGACAAATCTAAATCGAATTCGGGAATGTGTACCGCAGCTCCACAATCTTTGTTATCAGACTTAGAACCATCTGTGTAAATGAGAGAAAATTCTGGAAACTTAGAAGATGTAATGTTTTTAAATTTTTCCTCAACATTTTGATTAGATGAGGTTAAAATATCAGTTCGGAAGTCTGAAGTTTGTGATGTTTTGGACACTCACATAAAATAAACGAAACGAACGTGCTCAAAAAAAATTTTTGTTTAGACAACGACGGGAGATTTATGGACAGACAGGCCTGGAGTAAACACATTCACACGGGACAGGGCGCAGGGACGGGCAGTCAGGTTTGGAACTTGAGTACGTTGACATCTCCATGAAATCGATACAAATGAGAAGTGTTGTGTGAAATTGCAGTGAATTAGTGGATTCAGATAGTGTTAATAGTATTGTGGAATTTTGAACTAAAGTGAAATATTATTGAACCGGTTTTTGTGTGAAGTGAAAGTGGTTGGACTCAGTGAGAAAACAATTAATAATAATGACAGTAAGGAACAATCGGATAATTTTTAGAGCGCCGTTTTGTAAAAACCCACCTCAGGGGCGCCAGGTGTTGTGCAATCGCGATTGTGTTATAAAGTTGTGTTGATTTAAACGTGATTTCGTATACAGTTCGAACTAGATTGCTTGTCTTAAAAACATGAAAATAATAAAAATAATGATTGCGTTTTTAAAATAGAGTGAATGTACTTAAAGGCAGGAAGTGTTTAATCGGGCTAAGTTATTGATTTGGCGAGATGACATTTGATGCCGCAAACCAGGAGAGATAGATATAAAAGCTGGCTTGAGTTCATTACTGTTGTTGAGAAAAAAAATGGATTTCATAAACCTTATTAATTCACATTAACAGCAAAAGAAATGGTACCTATCGTCAAAAATGATAACAGAGACATCGTACTTCAAAGGCAAAATAGAATAAACAGACAGACCCGGAAAACATTGAATTCATTGTGACGACAAAAAACATCTAAAATGTTCATAAACAACGAAGCCAAAGGATAAACAAACATCGAAATCGGATTAATTATAACACAAGAATAAGATAGCTGGGACAAATCTAAAATAAACATTGCATCGGATATCGTGAAGTATATGGCATATTTTATACCATTGATATTAGAATAACTGTAAACAATTATTGTTTATTCCAGATCTAAAAGGCAGAGAATGTTTAAGTCATAAATAACACAGACGGACAAAAAACCATCGGATCACAGCCGAGGACACAAAATAAAAACAAATCAACATGGAAATAAATAACACTCGAATATAATACAAATAACGCATTGAGATGAAAAAACACAAAGTTAAGTCAAGTACTATTATGTAATAAACAAAACTCGGAGTTTAAAATTCGAAAATAAATAAGTGTGACATGACATATTGAATTTCTACCCATAGAGACACAAAAACACTTGAAAAAGGTGAGGGCGGAAAAAAACTCACCAGCAGAACAAGCCGATAATCACGGGAACCAAAAAATAAACAGATGCTAGTTTAGAAACGAAGAACAGGGGCGCTCAACATTTTGGAAGAATTAAAATAAAATTTAAAATAAAAATAAAAAAATAAATACAGAGGTATTCGAGAAACGTAAATTACCTATAGTTATTTCTAATCCCATCGACTAACACGAGGAAGCGAGATTACCCGCTGGGCTTAGAACTAAAGGGAGGCTGTGATGTTTTGGACACTCACATAAAATAAACGAAACGAACGTGCTCAAAAAAAATTTTTGTTTAGACAACGACGGGAGATTTATGGACAGACAGGCCTGGAGTAAACACATTCACACGGGACAGGGCGCAGGGACGGGCAGTCAGGTTTGGAACTTGAGTACGTTGACATCTCCATGAAATCGATACAAATGAGAAGTGTTGTGTGAAATTGCAGTGAATTAGTGGATTCAGATAGTGTTAATAGTATTGTGGAATTTTGAACTAAAGTGAAATATTATTGAACCGGTTTTTGTGTGAAGTGAAAGTGGTTGGACTCAGTGAGAAAACAATTAATAATAATGACAGTAAGGAACAATCGGATAATTTTTAGAGCGCCGTTTTGTAAAAACCCACCTCAGGGGCGCCAGGTGTTGTGCAATCGCGATTGTGTTATAAAGTTGTGTTGATTTAAACGTGATTTCGTATACAGTTCGAACTAGATTGCTTGTCTTAAAAACATGAAAATAATAAAAATAATGATTGCGTTTTTAAAATAGAGTGAATGTACTTAAAGGCAGGAAGTGTTTAATCGGGCTAAGTTATTGATTTGGCGAGATGGCATTCTATCCACGGAGACCGAAAACCAGAGAATCAAATAGATTATTAACTGTGGGTTCGAATCCTAACAGATTAGGGAGGTACAATTTTATTTACAGGAATATTTAATTACCCTTTTATAAGCGTAGGGAGGAGGTCGAAAATTAAAGTGATTTAGCTATATAGTGTAACCAGGTAAGCTTCACGCTGAGAATGAGAGGTGACTAACCGGGTGAGTTTTTTTATATTATTTATTAAATTTCAGAGGACCCTTTTTAAAGACGGATACAACTAAGTTTACTACACCTGCCGCCCAAATAATGTTATCATTAACAGGGATGTGCTAGGCGAACCGTCAATCAGCTGTGAGCGAGAGACGAGTCAACGACCTTTTCATATATAGGACAAGACGCAGGTACAGTCAGTCAAAGGGGAAGTTTTGCTAGCGTATGCCGTCCCGAATTGAAAGCGTTCGGATGCAACCAGACGGAACAAAATGAAAACTTTTCTTCTGTTATTTGACTTTTCTAATTTAATACTTTTCATCTATTGTTTGACTTTCTAAGTTACGAATTGGGATGCACAAAAACAAATCTAAAGTCGAAAGAGGGAGATGGTAATCTCCGAAATAAAACTACCAACCGAACAACTTTTCTCAACAGGTATCTTTCGAGAGGTAGGCAGCCTCTTTAAATTAAATGCAAAAAATCAAACCAATTATCCGTTTATACCTTACCTGAGAGGATAGGTATTCAGTAGAAGTTACCCATACCTAATACACGAGGATGCTAGTAACCTCATAAAATAAATACTGGAACCAAATATTAAAATACAGACAGTCCTCATCCCAAATTTGGCATATCGAGTAGACCTTACATATATCTCACATGATAATTGGCTGAATGGGTAGGCACACAACCTATCGTTAATAAGCGGGCAAAATGTCGACAAGATCGTCGTGTGTTATATATGTATTGACCTAGAAAGGGATGTAAATCCCCGACGGCGTGGGAGTTACAACGTTTTCTGGAGGTGGCACGTAACTTAGGACCTTGCGTGTCACATTTTCGCGACTAGATTCGTAACAAGGGATGTCATGGTTTTCCCCTTCTACACTCAGTAAAGTAGATTTTCCTGGAGGTGTTTGAGATTGGGGCAATTCTGAAATTGGTGATGAGACCTGGTTTTCTTTATTCTGGCGTGAAGGTTGCCGATTTGGAACAAGGGGAGACCCGGCCGGTTGTGATATCCAGACACGCAGATATCGATCGCCTTGTTCGAATTATCATCCATCAGTTTTGTTTGGTAAGCGGAGGAGCCAGTCTTAGCTTGGAAAAAGTTCATTTCCTTTCCTCTCCTTCCCCTCCCAAAATATATACATGGATGGCGCCGACAACTAACACCATAAACTTATCGTATGTATATCACATATATAAAATCTAACACTTTATTATATTCACATTACCCTACGATAGGTAGAATCGAGTAGCTAGTGGGGGGGAGCAGGCGACTTAGAAGATAAGGTTTATGAAATGGTTTTAAAACACAGCGGTAATGGATTCAACTCACTCTATCTCAAAAGAACCAAGGGATACCACACATACATAAATAACTAGGTTTCTAAACCGAGAAACAAAAACCCAACACAACGTTCGGTGAAGCCTTTTTATACTGGACCGTCACGTGAAATGAGTACGTTCAAGGTCGTACGTCACGTAGACAAACTAGGATGTACACTCTTGAAGGGGTGTGTAATAAAGAAAAGACGGCAGGGAGGACCTTCCCTCCCCGGATATATATATATAACCAAAGCCTTATGGAAAAGTTACCTACGGGACTTAAGGAAAATTATCGTAGAAAGAAGAGAAGGAAAAATTTGAAGTAGAAAGGGTAGATCATGACAAGTTATAACGTTGGGGATATAATTGATAGAATCAAATGGGATGGTGAAAATAGGAAGGATAGGATCTTTTTGTAGATTTTGGAGGGAAGAAGACAGAGATTTGAATGAAAGAAAACTTTTTAGAAGGAGAGGAAGTCGATTTTTATCTGTCGATCTTTTTTCGTTATTTAAGTAATTGAACAAATAATCAAGGCTTTGTTCTAAAGGGTGACGCGATATAGAAAAAGATTTAAAAATATATTTATCAGCTAGGAATTGTCTCCTTAAAATTAAGGGGGGATCAACACATTCTACCTGGAGAGAATTAATTGGAGAAGATTTCATCGCTCCAATAATTATTCTGAGCGCTTTGGACTGAATTCTTTCAAGTTTTTTGTCCAAATATTTAGGAAGAGGATCAAAAAGAAATGTTCCATAATCCAAATGGCTTCGCACTAGAGCACCATACATTAATTTAAGAGTAGTAGGATGAGATCCCCACCACACTCTGGAAACAGCTCGCATAATATTTAGCCCCTTTTCACACTTAGCCGAAATGTTCTGAATATGCGGGAGCCAGGAAAGTTTATGATCCAAAAGTAGTCCAAGAAATTTAATTTGCTTAACGATTTGAAGAGGGACATTATCAAAGCAGACAGAAAAGGGGGGTATTTTTCTTTTGCGCGTAAAAGCCACTACTTTAGTTTTAGAGGTAGCTAAATTCATCCCATTTGTTAACAACCAAACTTTAATATTATGTAAAGCCAAATTCAATTCCTTCGCAGCGCGCGATAGATTTTTGTGTGATAAATATATAAGGAAATCATCAGCAAAATAAAGTCGCTTTATAGATGAAGGAATTACACTGTCTAAATCACTTATATATATATTAAATAATAATGGACTGATTACGGACCCCTGAGGTAACCCCTTCCATAGTTTGCGATTTATAGTTTTTGAGGGAAAGTGGATAATAATGGATCTGTCTGTTAGTAAATTAATAATAAATTGAACTAGTTTTAAGGGAATTTTTATTTTAATTAATTTTTCTTTCAAAATGTTAATTAATACATCGTCGTAAGCTGACGAAAGATCAAGAAATGTGGCCAGAGTGCAAGAATTAAGGGACTGAGATATACGGATGTCTGTTGTTAACACACTTAAATTATCTATGGTTGATTTCTTTTTCCGGAAGCCATATTGATTAGGAGAGATAATTCTGTGATTTTCAACAAACCATTCCAATCTGTTCTTTATCAAGTGTTCTGCTACTTTCATTAAACATGACGAAAGAGCAATAGGACGATAGGATGAGATTTCAGATGGATTTTTGCCAGGTTTTAAAATCGGAAGGATTTTTTGAACTTTCCAGACTTCCGGAATAAATCCCGTTTCGAACATGTAATTAATTAGGGATAAAAAATATTCAACCGACATGTCTGAGAATGCTTTAATGAAACTATATAAGATTCCATCAGGGCCAGGAGAAGAGTCTGGAAGGGAATTGATTACTCGATTTAATTCACTTATTGAGAAAGGAGAGTCCAGCCAGCTAGAGTGAGATGGATAAGAAATAAAGGAAGGCATTTCCTCACATCTGGCAACTGACGGAGGAGCTATCTTATCAGCAAAAACTATAATAATTTCTTCTGGAATATGTTTAGAACGCTGCGGAGTATATGACGAACCGAATTTTTTTAAATTGGACCATACGGATGACTGGGGAGATTCAGGAGACAAGCTTTCATAGAATTTTCGCCATCCAGACCGCTTTTTGTTTTTCAAAACGCGTTTCGCTTCTGCCTGGGCGCGTTTCACAGAAAGGTAATTTTCGAAAGACATACATTTACGGAAAATGGAAATTGCTTCTCTTCTGGATTTAACGACACTAGTGCATTCTTCATCCCACCATGGGGTGGAATGTTTTATCTTAATGTTAACATTACGTTTTTTAAGTGTTTTTTCTGCAGCTTTTATTATCATGTTAGGAAATAATTCACATTGTAAACTAGTGTTGACAAGGGAAGACTTAGATGCTTGAACAATGGAGTCTAATTCTGAAGAAAAATTTCTCCAATTCGCGTCTTTCGTTTTAAATTTAAAACTATTGTTTATCGAAAAGGAATGCGTGGAAGATAGATGGTGAAAGGTAATTATTATAGGAAAATGGTCACTGGAAAGGGGATCTTTAAGAATGTTCCAAGAACATATGGGAATCACCGAAGATGAGCAAAGAGATAAATCGACTGCACTTTTCCGATGTTGAGGGGCAGTGAAACGAGTTGGAGATCCATCATTTAGTATACATAAATTATAGGTATCCATAAAATCTAATAGATTATGGCCAGAACGGTTTGTTAACTCACTGCCCCAAGAAGGAGAATGAGCATTGAAGTCCCCAAGTATCATATACGGGGGACGAATCTGGGATATAAATGTTGACCATTCGTTTTCAACAAAAATTGTAGAGGGAGGGATATATATTGATAGTAATGTAATATCAGATATAACAGCAGCTACTATCTGAAAATTATTGGAGAGAGTGTGGAAAATAATTTGTTTAAAAGGGATAGAATTATGTATAATAAGAGCAGTGCCACCTTTGCCATCCAGTCTATCATGTCTTAGACAATGATATCCAGGAATATTAAATTAGTATGAGGGTTTTAACCACGTTTCGGAGATGGAAGCAACTGAAATATTATGTTCATCAAGTAACTGTACAAGATCAATTTTGTTGGCGAATAGACTTCTACTATTCCATTGAAGTATTTTGCTCATTTGCGGATACATCGGGAAGGCTAGAGAGTAAAGATTTCATATAATCGGCAGCGTTGGACGGTACTTTATTGTTATTTGAAAGGATCGTAATTAATAGGGTAATTAAAGTTTGAATAAAAGAAGAATTTTCAATCGTGACTTTAGGGAAGATATCGGAAGTGGAACAGTTTTTTAAGGCAGTCCCATTGGGAGCCTGGGATTTATTATTCCCATTCGGGTTAAGTAAAAGTTCATTATGTAGTTTTTTATCGAAAGAAGGAATAAATTTTGGATTAGATTTTATCGGTTTGAAAATTGTTTCTTTGTGGGAAGATGATAGAGGGGATTTAGGGGAAGAAAAATGAAAGAGAGAAGCGTTAGACGTTATCGCAAAAGATTTTTTCGTAGGAGGGAATAATTTAGAGGCCTGAAAGTAGGAAATATTGTCTGCAGCCATTGACTGTTTGATATTTCTCTGTCTAGATAACTCTGGACAGGCCACACTAACAGCAGTATGGTTGCCCTTACAATTAATACAAATAGGGTTATTCGTTGTATTTTGACACTGTTCAAAGGGATGATCCTCTCCGCAATGGAAGCAACGAGGAGGGGAACGACAAATAGGTTTTGAATGGCCAAAACGGCAACAGTTGAAACATTGGATAGTCGGGAATCTGTATATTTCAACGGGAAGAGCGTTATAGTAAATAAATACACGGGATGGTAATGTTTGACCTTCGAAAGTAATAACAACGGATTGGGAAGGTTTCCATATAGTGGTTCCGGTGGAAGTATCCTTAAAATTCAAACGACGTGCTTTTAAAACTTTTGGAGTTAATTGAGAGTCATTAAGAGCATCTACTATTTCTGTTTCTGATAGATCGGTTGGGATACCTCTTACTCTGCCCATTCTGGTTAAATTGAATGTAAGTATGAAAGATTTAAATTTATTATTAGAAAGAGAACCTATTTTTTTAACAAAATCATTAGCTAATGTGGCTGATTTAAATTCTATGGATAGTTTGTATCGACCTTCCGGTTTTATTGATCCATTTATAATACCGAGGTTATTGAGTTTTGAGCTAAAAATAAATTTACCAAAATCCAGGGGATGAATTATTTTCCCCTGTTCAGTCCTTTGGACATTGACAATAAATGGAGCTGAAGATGAAATAGAATACATAAGCTCAATGGCTTTTGCTTCTGGAGGAATGGTATCATTATAACTTCCATGAGAGATTGGGGCTTCGTTTGATTGTGAAAGAGATTTAATTTTAGGAGGTACATTAAGGCAAAGCGGAGGACGTCGTTTTCGCGAAGGAAGGGTTACAGAAGTCTGGGTATCATCAGTATCGTAGTCGTCTACAATATTAGAAATGGGTTCAGGGTCCGGAGGTCGATTTTCATCTTCCTCCATTTCAACAAATTTAAAAAAAAAATTAAACAATAATTATTATTTTAGAAATAATAAATGATAGAAATAATACACGAAACTTCGTCGCAAACCAATAACACAAACAAAAATAATGAATACGAAAAGGTAACAATAAATAAATCTTATCTGTACGCCGCGCCGCCGTCAAAGTAAGCCGTCAAACACAGAGCACTGGTAAACACGACTGCACACTACGGAGGTTCGGTGACTAATCGCAGAGAATCTTATTTTAGTCGGAATGTCTGGTATTGATAATAAATCGTTCAGAAGCTTCTAAGCCATCAGCATTAATGCGACATCCCTGCAGAAACTAATGCTTGATAACAATGGAACGCAATATTGTTAATGCAACAATATTTGCCATTTTGCTCTACCGTCCTCTAAGAAATAATTACCTTTTTTATGTATTCACTCACACTCACAGGACGAACACAAAAGAAAGAAGATACACAAGATAAATTGTTAAAATTTCTAAACATTTTCACCTCAAAACAAGATTTGCATTATTAAATAACATGATATTTATGAACTTCAAAAGCTCATAAGTCTATAAAAAAAAATATTAACGCAACCAAGGACACTAAATAGAGTTTATATTTTATGTATATATTTTACAAAGCAGATCGAGAGTTAATAATACAAACATTATTAAAAGATAACGTAAATAATAAATACCAACCGTTCATTACAACAATATGTATTCAAGAGAAAAAATAGTGTGAGTGAAAACAAAACATCGATTAAAGTTTTCTGAAAAAGAGAAGTGAATAGGGAGAGATAAATAATATAGATCAAAAGAGATTTAGGAAATTTCTATCTCTAAATACGTACAATCTCTTGCCACTAGAGCGTATTTTATATAGTCGACACATTCGTGAGGTTGGGAAATGGTTAATTAGTTCTTTGAATGGAATATAAAACGTTTCCCCTGCTATTTATTTAACACTCTCCCATATTCATGGACGGACAATTGTGATTTTGTTTGAATGGAATTGAAGCCAAATCTAGGGTGAGGGGAATTTCCTGGCAGCCATCCTGTAAGACAAACTTTTGCCCATAAAATTATAAGTATGTTATTAGGTATAAGCCATTTTATGTAATTAATTCATCAGTTTTTTTTTCTAAATATGCTCGCCCACTGAACAAACAATGTCTTTTATCTGTTATTCAATTTATTGTATTGAGTAGAAGCAACACCGGAACAAGCAGGTACCTATTTACATAGAATAGTTATCTTCTTCACCACCGCGTTAAACTTTAAATTACAAAATTTTCCATAATAACAATTTAACGCCTAACTCCGAGGTCTCGAAATAGTTGTATTACTTTGAAGGAATGTTGGGTTTACGACTGTCTTGGAGCATTAAACAGGTTTACTGAGAAATACCTCTGAGCACAAAGGAATTAATGTCGATTTTCTTTGTTAGAAAATTAGACCCCTTAAGAGCAGGTAGAAGGGAAGAAAATTTAATATTACATCGTACGCTTCCGCCTCAACCTTTCATTTAACAAGTTTATTTGTTTAAATATTGCATACATTTTAATCATCAAGTTAATTTTCAAACTTCAAAACGAAAACATCCAGCTCTTACCTGAAGAGTTTTCAGAATCACGTTTTAAAACAAGCCGTTTAGTCCAATTTTAGATAAATTAATCTAGTATAAATTGAAATCTTATCTTTTGATAGATCTCTCACCTTCTCAGATGGTGAAATTTTTAATTTATTCAAATAACAACAAAAAAACATTAATAATGCTCGTTTGAAGTCGTACACTGGTTTGAATAAATTTCCATCTATCAATAAGCTCACCTTTAAGATGGATTCTAATAATGCTCGTATTTAAAGGTAATGTTATAATAATATTAAGACTTTAATTTAACTTCAAGAAAAATTCAATAATCAAAATTTACAAAGATAATATCATCAAAAACTTTGAAACCAACCTATGTATCAAAAATATATCAATACAACATCAAAATACCAAAATTTAATATCAAACCAATGCAAAACAATAATATCTAATCAGAAATAAAGTATTTCAACACCATTCAGAATTGAAAAGTTGCTTGAAATGATTTTTGCCGTGTTTGGTGACCAGATTTGAATAGCCAGGTAGTTCTCCAGCTTTCTCTTCCCCATCTCCTTCCCCTCTCCACCACCTTCACCCTCTCAACATACTTCTACTTGGGGATGCTTTAGTCCCACTGGCTCCACTGCTCCGATTGGGAGCAGTTTAAAATGTCAAAGTTAATATTAAAGTTCTGTGAAGGTCCTGTTGAAGTTCTGTTAATTTCCAATTACAGTGAAAAAATCTGCCCACGACGAAATAATTCCAGAACTAGAATGGAACTTTCACAAAATTCTTTCTAGAATTTTAACTTTGAAGTTGAATGAATTGTTCAAATTCTATGAAACAACCCGTCCTAAATCTCTCTATCTTCACATGTCTAGTATTTACAAAAGCCCACAATCTTACCCTTACAGTATTTTTCAGGAATCCCCGTAGAAGGGTTAATTATTATATGCGTAGACAGGGCGGATTAATTTAATACGATTAACTGAGAGCCCAGCGTACCGAGAGACTAAAATACCCTTCACGTGAACCCCTGTTATGCCTCAGATACAAACAGCCCTATTCCAGAGGTTAATACGATCAACCCTGTCAAAATATCCATCATTTCTTGTGGGGGTTGATGCTCCGTACTCCATCAGAATAGACTCATTTTGTTATCTAAATAATTTCACTTTTAAAATGAAATCTGTTCAATCGCTTAAGAACCCTTGAAATTATTTATTATTATGTTTTGGCCTGGGGGGCTTTTACGATACAGGTGCCTTTAGTAATGTAGTAAATAAAAAAAAGCAAAACAAAATAGAATAAAATTCATAAATATAAGGGATTAAACAATAAAGGTCATGTAAATGTATAGGCAGAAAAACATAAAGTTTATATTAGAGAACAAAACATTATTTTAAAGGAACATTGATTGATCATAAAAACAAAAGTTATTTAATCATGGATTTGTTAATGTTGAGATGTTAATAATAATGCGAATTGTATTATATTATTATGTAATGACAAAAACCCTACGAGTTTCAACACCTTGAAGCAGGAAGGACTATTGCAACCCTAATTGATATTACGAAATATTATTCTACTTCTGAAATGATTGAAAGAAAGGGATCGAAATAGACTGGTGGGTGGAGATCTTTTTAACCCTACCGGAAGAGACTGTTTCGACCCATCTCCCTGCACCGCAGTGTGAGGGATGAATTCAAATGGTCGTGATTCATAAACTCACTGATCCCTAGATTCCTACCCACCATACCTTATAAAACCTCCAAACAAAATCTTCAATGATGATATTCCTGTAGATTTTTATGAGGCCCTGAAGGAGATTATTTTCATACGGGCCTCCTTTGTGGAGCTAATGCAAAAAAATAGATCATGTAACCAAACACAAAATACAAAATTAATTTCTTTGGTACATCAATTTTAAAATGAATATTTCCATTGAATTTATAAATTATAATAACTTACGTACCGAAACCAGACTTCTCAAACTATCGGATTGAAGAGTTCTAACTGATATATTATTTTTATTCAAAATTATTAAATCTCTCATTGACAGCCCTGAATTATTGGAATTAATTTATATGAATGTACCTGCCAGACAAACTCGAAGCAAAGACACTTTTAAATGTAACAATAACCTCAATACTAACTAGTATGTATTCACCAATTCCAAGAATTCATCACCTTGCAAACAAATACTGTAAGTGAGTTTCAAAAGCAAACTAATTTCAGACTTATTTGCTAGTTATTAACTTGTATTATTTATTAGCTTTAAAAAAGGCCTTGTCTTCATACTTTGATTTACTTTACCATATTATTTTCTAATTACCTTATGAATAAATGATATTTAGCTATTTTGTCCATGTATATGTTACACTTACATACATATACTGTCAACTTACTATGTAAAAGCCCGATAGGTCGTTAATAAATTATAAATAAACAACAAAAATTAAAGCGACGATTTAATTATTGATGGTGGTTTTTCACCAAAGCCTTAATAATTCAATTTGAAACTTAGAAAGCCGGCTCCGTGTGGTTTTATTTTTTTTTGTTTTGTTTTGCTTTTTTATGTGAAACCGCACAAGAGACCCAACTGCTTCAAACCATCTGGAGCCGGTGAAACTATGGCATCTCCAATTATAATATCTTGTGAGGCTGAAGGTAGTAGGGATGGGAAGGAGATGGTGAAGGGGGAGGTGGGGAGGTATCAAGCTACTCAGATCTGATCACCAAACACGGCCAAAGCCATTTCAAGCAACGTTTCAATTCTGAATGGTGGTTTTACACCAGTGCGATACTGAGAGTATCTTCTAATCTGAAACATGCCGCAAATAGACTATATATTATTTTAAATGAGTAATGACAAATTAATCCAATAATGTTCTCCGGGTTGCTAGTCGAAGGTCTTTCCTCTCGGCCACAGTGGCCGTCGTTAATAAATACAAATGTTTTTTTATTCTGTGTTTTATGAATACGTTATAAAATTATCAACCAAAATTAAAAGTAACAACACATTGTAACTAAATGCTCGGATAGACAAATCTTTTGTTCTTCGAACTCCATTTACGGATAATTTACTTTTCAACCAAAGCTTTCCGACAAGTATTAACAAATCAGATTTTGTAAATAGTTGTACATTCGACGAAATTTCAAACTAAACCTATATTTTTTTCCAACTGATATAAAATAACTGTTGAATCATTTGTAAAAATTCTCCCCCGTTTGTCGGCACATTACTCCGCCTTCCGTAAATAGAAGGGTGGGTCTAATAGAACTGCTTCCTACGCAACGACAATACGTTCCCACGGAAAGTTTATAACTAGGGTCGTATGACAACAGTGATAAAAATGAAAAATAAGCTTTCACAAACTGAAACGTCTTCATGAAATCTCACACTTGACAAATGATCATATAGTTGACTGAAGAACTCTGCGGAACCGAGGAAGAGAGAGGAAGCGAAAGGACCTTTAAAATTATTATGATCATGTTTATCTTGAGTGGCCTTATTTTTTATGAATCCTTTGAGTACCGCGAGGGGTTGTTTGAACTTGTGGTGTAAATAATCAAGAAGAAAGTGCCTTTCCCTTTTTGCCCTAATTTTTACGCTTTTTCGCTCTTTGCAAATTTAAGTTTTTATATACTTTTCGTAAGGCAGTGTATTTTTTTAAATTATATCATAGGTCTTCATACTCTAAATAATATTTGTCTTAACTCTAACATGAATATTTTTTCGGATTCACTGCCCAAATTCAAACGGCATCATGTCAATAATTTAAACTGTTCAATGCGCATACACACACACACACACAAATACTCACACGTACATTACACACACACCTTTATACTACACACGTCACCTGGTAATTAAGGAATAAACATACCACTTAGCAGACATTACAAGGAATATTACATATATAACATAACATTATAACATTACTTATTATATTATATTATAACATTACTTCATATTGTGTACCTATGTTTGGGCGTCCCCGACTTCTTCTACCATTCACATTTGAATCATTTATTTTCTTTACATTCTTTCTTTTTTCATTCGCTCTACATGCCCAAACCATTCGAACGTCCCTTTCTTAAACTTACTCATTACGCTTACATCAGCCTAGAATTCTTCGCGGATCTCCACATTTCTCACACGATCATAAATGATTTTACCACACTTACAGTCTACTTTCATACTTCACTGCCATATAACAGGGTAGTTACTAGCACTCCATTGTTGACTGCTAGCTTCGTTTCTTTGGACAGTTTTTTTGTTAGCGCCAACCACCTTCAGTCCCTGGTTAATGGAGTTACCTGAATTTACCCTTCCTTACCGAAGTAGTGAATTAATAAAATTTACCGGTCACATTATTTGACCAACCAGCAAACACGATCCTTTTAATATCATCATAATAATATTGCTGTATTGAGAAATGATTGACATTCTTTAAGGTGTCATGTTATGTCATAGGTTATGTCTGCCCAAAGTAAGGACCGTTTTTTTAAGCCGATGGAAGTATGTTATGTCTGCCCAAAGTAAGGACCGTTTTTCTAAGCCGATGGAAGTATGTTAAGTCTGTCCAAAGTAAGGACCGTTTTTCTAAGCCGATGGAAGTATATTAAGTCTGTCCAAAGTAAGGACCGTTTTTCTAAGCCGATGGAAGTATGTTATGTCTGCCCAAAGTAAGGACCGTTTTTCTAAGCCGATGGAAGTATGTTAAGTCTGTCCAAAGTAAGGACCGTTTTTCTAAGCCGATGGAAGTATGTTATGTCTGCCCAAAGTAAGAACCGTTTTTTTAAGCCGATGGAAGTATGTTATGTCTGCCCAAAGTAAGGACCGTTTTTCTAAGCCGATGGAAGTATGTTAAGTCTGTCCAAAGTAAGGACCGTTTTTCTAAGCCGATGGAAGTATGTTATGTCTGCCCAAAGTAAGGACCGTTTTTTTAAGCCGATGGAAGTATGTTATGTCTGCCCAAAGTAAGGACCGTTTTTTTAAGCCGATGGAAGTATGTTATGTCTGCTCAAAGTAAGGACCGTTTTTCTAAGCCGATGGAAGTATGTTATGTCTGCCCAAAGTAAGGACCGTTTTTTTAAGCCGATGGAAGTATGTTATGTCTGCCCAAAGTAAGGACCGTTTTTTTAAGCCGATGGAAGTATGTTATGTCTGCCCAAAGTAAGGACCGTTTTTCTAAGCCGATGAAAGTATGTTATGTCTGCCCAAAGTAAGGACCGTTTTTCTAACCCGATGGAAGTATGTTATGTCTGCCCAAAGTAAGAACCGTTTTTCTAAGCCGATGGAAGTATGTTATGTTTGCCCATTAATAAACTATATAAATGGTGTTCTGTATAAGAAACAGATTATCCCTAGAAGAATAAAATACAAGGTTTTGACAGAAAACTTATGTCATCAGTTTACTTAAGACTTTTGGATTCCTTGCACCCACAAGGGTCAATGAAAATGATTATCTGTTCAGAAAGTAAAATTTATCTTTCAAAATGTTTGATAATTCTCTAACGAAAAATTGTCCTTAACATAAAAAAATGACAGTAATAATATACTTCTGCTTTCAATATATATTCTTAGCCCTCGAAACTTTAAAAAATAAAGCATATTTTATTTGAAAATAAATATGCATTTGGCGAACGTAATATTCCGTTTTCATGCCAGTTTTGTTACAAAATATTAACCATTTCATAATCCCGCGGAATATTGTAATGTAAATGTAATTTTAGACTTTCTTTGAATTACAACCTGTATATTGTAGGAACTTGAATAATTGCGGAAATAAATCATTTCAAATTAAAGCATTTTCTTTGTAACTTTTACAATACTCCAGTACAATAACTTGATTAATTAATGTTCATTGAGCACGAGACAGTGTAAGATTAAAGGTACCACGTGTAAATCAAATAAATCTGTACATGCTTATTTTTAATTCTTTTCAAGTGTTAACAACATTTTTCTTGCAATAAATTTTAAAGCTAAAGAAGATAATAATAAGAAATCCAAACGAAACATGAAACAAAACAAGACACAAAAAAAAGTTAAAATTCTCTACCGGGATTCATATCCAGGATTTGTCTTACCGGGACAACACTCCGTTACTGGGACGTAATTATTTTACGTCATTTTTGTCGATCTGATATTTCACGTGAGTACGTCGGGATTCGGACATGCGACCTCCGGATTCGTAGACAAGCATAAATAAAGTAAGACAAACTTTACCGGGTTACAAATAATCAACAAAAAATTCTTATTACCATCACTAAAAGATGCAGGTAACTAACTCTATTAATGGAGGACTGAGCGCAGTTGGCTAACAAAAAATTGTCCCAATAAGCGAAGTTAGCAGTCCACAATGGAGTGCTGGTGCCTACTCTGATGTATGGAAGTGAGGCATGGAACTGGCAAAGAAAAGATGAAAGTAGATTGTATGCTGTTGAAATGAAATCCCTGAGGCGTATGTGTGGTAAAACCATGTATGATAAAACCATGTGCGAGGAATGTGGAGATCCGCAAAGAGTGCAAGGCTGATGTAAGCGTGATGAGTAAGATTAAGAAAGGGACGCTTTGATTGTTTGGGCATTTAGAGCAAAGGAGTGTAAGGTGGATATATGATGCAAATGCGAAAGGTAGCTCGAGAGTCAGAATAATAGAATAATAGAAGAGTATGTATGAGACGATGTATAAATGTGAATGAGGCAAGAAGTGTGTGCCAAGACCGGGTTGTTTGGCGGGCCGACCTCTCTGCCTACCCCTGCGGTGAATTGGCGTGATAGTTAGTTAGTTAATAGATGTTTCTGGTGTATTGATGAAGAATCTATCTAGCAGATGAATTGAATGCACGACGACAGATTGAGAACCAAACGCATTAACCTGTCAACCAATCGGTCACTGTGGTACATAGTAGGTAGCTGAGTAAAAAATACATTTGTAAAAGAAAGAAACAAAAGGTACGTAAATTCAAAACAAAGGTGTTATTGTGCTGTAAGTTGATAAAGCACAGATTCTCTATAGAATCATGTAGATCACTATTTTTTTAACCTAAAATTTTAATAAATTTTTGTAATGAAAATTGAATAACGAATATTATTAAAATATGGATAGTATTAACAGAAATAATGCAAACATTCATAATGTTTTTACCATTAGAAAAATAAATCATTTATTTTCATTAGAAGTAGGCAATGAATTACATTACAATAAATCTAGACTTAAAATTTATTATCTCACAAACTCAAGATAAAAAGTGGAAAGTAGGATACACTCTTGAATTCCTAGTAAATTCTTAATTCATACTTTGTTCGTGTATGACAAAGATTTTTGGCAAGATTGACAAGATTTTTGAGAGCGTTTTGGCACTTTTTAATATAATTTACTTAAAAACACATGAGAAATAAGGTGGCGTTTTCATTATTTTCGTCGAATACTACATTCTATATCACGGATGTGACTGAGATAATAAGATACGCTTAGTCGCTTACGCTAAAAGGTCATCGCGGATACTGTTTGAGATGACCTACTGATAAATAATAATAATAAATAATAATAATTGGATGACTTGTATAGCGCCGTTTTTGTGCAAAATCACCTCAAGGGCGCTGTACAAACTTATAATACATTTCTACAGTGATCTATGTTATTACTTAACTATTTATGGAGAAAATATACAGTACAATACTTACCTGGTAGGTCACTTGAGATTAACACTTAATTAACATTATCTAATTGTTTATTGGCGAAATTTAGATACACGATTTAGGACTTTATTGAAAAATTGAATATAACTGGACTTTCTCTTAGGAATGGTATATTTAATTTAAGGGATCGACATCTTAAAAAGGTAAGTTTTCAGTTTAGACCTGAATTCTGTTGGACTTGTTATGGATCTTAGTTCCGGAGGGAGTTTATTCCAAGCCTTCGGCCCAGATACTCCGAAAGCGCGATCACCAAACTTAGTATTTGGCTTGCGCTTAGGTTCTATCAGTCTGCCTACAGCTGATGATGTTGCTGATCTAAGCGTTGACTGCCTCAGACCAGTGTTTTCCGGGACGCATAGTTCAGAGATGTAGGGTGGGGCCATTTCATTGATGGATTTAAACACCATCCAGCACAGTTTGTACTGGATTCTTTCAGGGCACTTGAGCCAGTGAAGGTTACGAAGGTGTTCTGAAATGTGCGAATATTTTGAAACCCCGGTCATAACCGGGGGCTCATAAGACGTGCCGCTGCATTAAACACTGATTGAAGTTTGTCAATTTGATATTTTGGAAGGCTGGCATAAATGCCGTTGCAGTAATCGAGACGTGAGACTACGTAAGAGTTGACAAGTAGTTTTGTTGCTTCTGTAGGAAGGTTTCTTCGGACAGACTTGAGTTGTCTTAGGTGAAAAAAAACGGTGCTTACAGTCCTATTTATTTGACTTTATTTATTTATTTATTTGATATGTATTAGATTGTCTTTCTTGTGTTGCTAAGTTCGCTATCCCACTTTCTCAAATAGCAGTAGGTCATCGAATACTACATTGTTCATCACGAGTGACTGAAATAACGAGGTACGCGTAGTAGCTTACGCTATAAGGCTATCACGGATGCTGTATAAAATGGCCTACTGCTATTATGTTGTCTTTCTTGTGTTGCGAAGTTCACTTTATCAAATGAACGGCGCTGAAAATCTTCGGTTAAATATCGAAATAATCGTATTTTTTATAATAATTAAATTTTTCGTCTGAATTTATAAGTTAAATCGTATATCTTGGTATTTACTAGTGTTTTCCGAGTAATGAAAACATTTTCTCATCACACAAAAGTGCTTACACGACGCGTTGCAGTTTAGTACTGAAACTACGAAATAAAGCACTACAATTGATTTGATTTTAGCTTTCCACTTTGAAATTTCTACAGCGTGTCTATATATACTGTAACGTCATTACTCTAGCTGTAGTTTATGACAAATAGAGCTTTGAATACAAAGTAAATTAACAAAAAATCTTATAGTTTGTACGAAATAACAGCAACAGTGTATACAAAACAAAGTATAGTATGATTTAAAGTGGGCTGCAAAATTAAGAGCAATATAAAGAAATTGAGGAATCTGAACCCATAGAATTCATAGATGAAAATTGCTTATTGCTTACTAGAAGTTACGATTGATAAGTAAAACAGTTCAATCTCATGAATATTTAGCAGGACTAGTTTGAATTCAGCACAGTTTTTGATGTGTAACCTGAAGGAAGTCTATTCCAAATGACCGGGTCACTTACCACAATGGTCAGAACATGATATTAGACTGTTCGACTAATCGATTAACAGCACCAAGATCTGTTGACCTCAAAGTAAGCTGTCCATTGTACATTGTAGCTGTGGAGTTTGCGTTTAAGGCGAAGCTTAAAGCTAAATCATTATTTTTGATTAATATGTACGGCAAATTGGTTTACATTATGATTGCTAAAAATATACTTATGAATTGCAGCTTTTCCTATCATTTCCCTGAAGTAAAATTAAAATGAAATTGTTGGTTAATTAATAAACAAAAGCGTAAAATTAAAAATTTTCCTTTTTCATTAAAATACTTGAAAAAATAATGTATTATGGCTAGGGTTATCTGTGATAGTTTCGCTTGATTATATTTTTTAATTTCTTATAAAATTATTTATAAAATAAATAAATACCACTTTGCGCTTGAAATCGAGCATTTTGAAACTCAGTTTGCCAAGTAATTTTTATGCCTATTACTTATATTCGTGGCGATATAAGGCATAAAAAGAAAATTCACATTTTTCGTTTGTGGCTTCCGGTGAATTCCAAGTATTTATTGTTTTTATTTATTATTGAAATTTTTTTATACATACGTGGATAGTTACATAAAATATTGAAAACTGTATTCAAAAATATTGTAATAAATGTACGTAATTAAATAAAAAAAATCCCACGAAGGCGAAGCCTGAGTGTGGGTATTATAAGTATTTTTATCTTATTTCCATAGTTTAAGTGGAGATACAATATCAAATATAAATTAAAGTTATTTTAAAAGAGTTACTGTACAAATGCAATACAAGAAACTAAAGCATGAAATACTTTAGTAGCTTTTAGCTCTTACTTTAGTAAGAGTTTTAAAATAACACAAAAAAATAAGGTAAATACTAGTTTTTAAAGAAGACATCTTAAAAAGTGAATTAGCAGACAAAGCATTACAAACAATAAAATATATCCGCTGTTTTGTATGTATGTGAAATAATAAAAAAAAACTGTCTATGGATATGCTTCTGAAGTAATTGAATAAGTATTATTTTGGCCAATACCATGTGACTGGAGGTGGATAACAACGATATTGAAAAGGTTGTGGAAGAACCCAGTCAAGAACTGACCAACGAAGAGCTTATGGAGTTGCAATGTGTTTTACTGCAAGAAGTTATGGAGGAGAGTTTGTTAGTGCATGAAGAGGAAGTAGCAGAATAACAATCTTCTGGCACAATGAGAGAAATGTGAAACTGTTGCATTGTACATTGAGAAGCCTCACCCTAATAAGGAGGTGGCTATGAGTTCTACAAATTTATTCAATGATAATGCTGTGTCATATTTTCACGATATTTTATTTATTTTCATGAACACGTGTTCCGATATTATTAAGAATTTACTAAAAGTTTATCAGGAAGCGGCCTGCAGTTCCATTTTTAACCGGATTACTAATAATTTGAAGAGACTTACAATTAATCAGCAATACTAATTTTTCTACATGTGAACTGTGAGAGTTTAGCAGAATTTAAAGTATCGAAAAAATTGTCAAGTTGGTCGATTATAATTCAATAAATACCCCAAAATGTTTGTCTTTCATTAAAATATTTAATATATTATTTTAGTAACCATCTTAGTTAGAGCATTTTGGCTTATTGTTACTTCAATTGCACACTATTGAAAATGGTACCTATCTACTTTCTTAACTCCAAACACCTATTTTTAAACTGATAAAAGGGTAATTGCCACAGGGCTTTCGAATCCTATAATGTGTAAAATACTAACTTTTATTGATTTCATTTTCCCTTTATATTAAAACACTGCATTTTTTATTGACTGTACAAATACAAGATATTCTCTCTCAAACCTTTTAAATCCCGGATATTTATTCGATTTCGCAGTTTTCAAAGCGATATGAATGCCTAACAAAGAGTCAAACTTTACATTTCGAAAACGAAAACAATCAGAAAATAACGGACCAAATATTCACATTGTTCAAAGCGGGTTGTAATGCACGCCGTTCAAACTGAACCAACATTCAACATGAATCGCTTGAAAATATTCCATGAAAATACAGCCACCCTTTTCACAGAAAGAAAAACAAAATAAAAAACATTGAATGCTTTTTGTTTTTGTTTTTTTATTTTAGTTTTTGCTGCTCAACCGACTGGCGAAACTTTTTAAACATCCATTCGTTTTATTAGCATTTTATTAGTCGGTTTTTCCCAGAAATATTTTACGCCATTTATATGAAATATTACATATTACTGAAATCAACGGGTATAAAAATTAAATTGTAACTTGAATATTGAGTTAGTTTCAGAAATGGACACGATGAAATATTGAAAAAGTTTGAACGAATAATTTATGGGATGAAGGTGGCGCTTTTGAAATTATTTCACTAAGTGACTTATTGCCCAGTAGTTTTGCGAAAATAATGAAATGATCGGTCATAGATATTTAGGGTTCCTTTTAGTTCGCTTTTAGTACTTTATCACTTTAATATTAGTTTTCAAATTGCGGCATCCTTGAAAACAGTCAAAGGTCGGAAATAGATTTTTCAATCGAAACTGTTAAACTGTCGAAGTATTTTCTTTTATAAATTCAATAATACTATTATTAAATTTACGAAAGCAGTTTATTTATATACAAGTTCTGCTGTGTAGTTAATACTGTGCGTAACAGCTGTTTCGCCTTCTGAATGCATCATAATGCCTTCAGAAACTATCGAAATCATTTTTAGATTCAATAATGTTTTCGAAAGACAAAGCTAAGTCAGAATCCTTTCCAATTCTAGCTGTTAAGCACAGCGACCACAAAAATTGTGTCAAATATTGATACAGTACAATACAGTCCACAATAAAACCACAAACTGATTCGCATACAATATTTCGACTACATGCGTAATTGTTTGCACACATTTTTTACTATGCGTAGCAGCTGTTTCGCCTTCTGAATGTATTATTAAAAGTTTGATAAAGCCTTCAGAGGCCAACGAAATCATTTTTGGATTCCACTTTTTTTTTCTTTTATTCTTTTAGTCTTAACTAGTTCGAAGTCTATTGAACTACGGCATCCACATTTTTTTAATGTAAATTTTTTTTGTGAATACAAGAGTTATTATTAATCTGGGGAAGTTAGGCTGTTCAGATCTGGTCATCAAACACGGCTAAAACTATTTCAAGCAACTTTTCGATTCATAATGGCGGTTTCAACGGGGCGATAGTTAAAGCTTCTACCACTCTGGAATGTGCCTTAAAAATAATATGGACACATATTATTTTTAGCATAATCATTCTACCATTTATGCAATATTTCTGAGGGTTATATTATATTATTTAATTATTCTTATTTCGTATGGTGGGGGGTCAGAGGGGGACATCTAGATCTGCGAGCCATTTTAGGGCCTCAGGCGTCGCCATGTGAACCTCATCAATCCCGCCGGGGAATGAATGGAGCGGGCATTCGTTGACCACATGTTCGGTAGTCTGCACCGCACCACATTCACACATCGCCGACTCTTTAAGGCCCCATCTGTGCATCATGTGGGCACAGCGGCTATGGGAGCACCTTAACCTATTGATGGCGGACCAGGTTTTGCGAGGCAGTGAGAACCCAGGCTGTCTCTCGGTGGGGTCCTGTATGAGATGGGCACTTCCCACGTTGGCCGTTTGCCACTCAAGTTTCCACCTATCTTCTGGGGTGAGAGGTAGTCGGAGGAGCCTCTCTCCTTCCGCCCAGAAGGGCTTTCGGGACTTCAAGCGGCATGCCGGGTGGGAGACGACATCTTTTAATAAGAAATCCACCTTTGAACGAGAGGTTCCCTCAATATTCAAGGACAATATTTTTAATTGTTCCCCGATATTTTTTGACTCCCCTTGGCCGGGAGACCTATCGGTCTTCGGCCCCTTAAATAGCGGCATAGTTTGTAGTTGGAGGCCCACTTGATTTGGTATCCGCTTCACTCACTGCACTACCTGCAAGCGCGGTAACAATAACGTGCCGGTGGCATCGCGAACATCGCGGCGGACACAACCGTTGCGTGCGGTAGTTGGCACACTACTATTTAATTATAAAGCAATAATTGTAAATAAACTTTAACCTGATTGTCTATAAAGACTGATTTCTAAATACACCCCAGTTCAAAATAGGAAACATCTTTCTTTTAAAAATTCGTTCTCTATTATTTTCCTCAATCATTCCCTTGGGTTTTACCAAGGAGCGATCTACGTCCCTGGAGTAATGGAAATCAGAAACACAAAGTTTGATCCAATTATTAAGATTAATAACCAAGTTTAATTAAATCAAGAATTATAACTACCTGGCAGCAGATTGAAATTAATTTATATAAATGAATAAGTGTTTCGAATTTGAGTTAGAATAAATTAAACTCTACGGCATTCAGTGTCTTTGAGAAATGAAACATAAATAGAAATAAGTTCCATTGCCTTAAAAACCGTAATTTCATTCTGTCAAGCGCAATAATTATAAATGTTTGAACAATCCTATTATATCGTGTGATAAATAAGGTAGACGGCTCAGGTTTGTTGTCTTGGAAAATTTCAAGATCAGGATATCTTCCAATCTCTCTTGGTAGACGATTTAATCCAACACATAAAATAAATTGCGTTGTTGACGCAAATAAACGCATCTCCCTTTAACATATTATGTTTCCCATTTACCTGTCACCCAATTACCTGTTACTCAATTACCTGACCCTGTCTGATAGCGTGGAGTGTATACCTACAATCAGTGACATTTCAGATATTTATTTATAAATTTCCAGTCTGTTAAGGAAACCAGTGCAGTAAACATAACCCTTAAGTGCATTTAATTTGAGTCTATAACGGAAGCTTGTACAGTGATAACCAAACATTGTCCCTCAAGTCCATAATATCGATCGAAAAGACAAAGGTAAGTCAGAATCCTTTCCAATTCTAGCTGATAGCCACAGCGACCCCAATAATTGTTTCAAATATTGATTATAGTCCACAAACTTATTCGCATACAATATTTTGACTCCACGCGTATTTGTTTGCATTAAGGAAAAGATTCTACCGATTTAATGTTACCTACCAACTAACCTCGCAACTAATCACTGATTGGCAGAATGCAGTCGATGACTCATAATTTCATGCAATTGACACCCATAAGTAAGAACTATTATTATAATATTACTAAAAATAATAATACCGATAAGAAGTAAGTACAACAATACCTATAATCATACAACAATACCCATAATCGAGTGACAGCTGTGTTTTGATCTGCTCCCGAAATAAATAGTAAATAATTTGATACAGCGAGAAAATTTTCCCGTGGATGTGTCAGATCCGATGAGAATTGTTAGGTTTACTAAGTCAGTGTTTGATTTGTCTGTGATTGAAAAGTGAATAAATAATTATCAGTATCTTAAAAACGAAAAATTAACAGTACATCACAAGTCAACCAAAAGGGTAATAGAGGCAGTGTTTGACCCACAGAGTCTACCAAAATGGCGAATTCAGAAAAAAATCTGAGAAGCAAAGAATAAATGACAGCAACTAACCTTACATCTGAGCCCTACGCTTTGAACATTGACAATCTGCTGGAGAAAATGGAGATGAAGATGGAAAAAAATGGAAGTATGTAAACAAGCAATAATAAAAAAAAATACATGATTAAAATCAAGAAACCATAAACACAAGAGACTTCATCAGCCGTCAGTACGATGACATCCATCTTAAGATCAAACTGGTTTCGGGAGTTGAATTAATGAGAAAGGAACTAACGGAAAAAGACAGAACAATAAAGAGCCTGGAAGTCAGATTGGCAGATGTGGAGCAAGTAACTCATGCATACACCCTTGAATTTGCAGGGATTACAGTAAAAAAGGGTGAGCAGCCTGCTGAAGCGATTAAACGGGTGGCCGCAGTCACAGGAGTCGAAATAAAAGGCGATGACATTCTCGACATTCCTCAAAATTCCAGACCGACGACCTGGAGTCCCCCGAAACTCCACATCGGATTTACTAACCCCCAAAAAAGACGTCAGATTCTACTGAACAAAAAACAACTAAACACAATTACAACACAAGGAAACGGATTCCAGAAGATTGTTGTTAGTGAAATCTTTGGTCCCTATTTCAAAAATCTTCTGTGGAGGTCAAAAACAAAGGCAAAAGAAATGGGTTTCAAATATGTCTGGTACAAAGACTGCAAAAATATGATTAAGAAAAATGAAGATGATAGAGCAAATAAACTACATCAAACATTCGGATGATCTTAAAAAAAGTGATTAGTTTCTTTGATTGAGAGCCCCAAGTGAGTCATATTTTATATGCTTATTTTGCCTTGTAACAATAATCACTTCCTACACTTTCAATAAAAGGTTGAAACCCCCAGTGATAGCTACGGATTAGTGGAGCTCTCATTCAAGGGAATTAAACAATTCTTTTTTTTGTTTAGTATAAATTATATTATTATATCAACATACCTTTCGCAATGGAATTTCTTGATGAAGAATTTCATAACCAAAACCTGTCTTACTCAACTTCAGATACTAATATATGTAAACGCCTGATTGGAAACTCTATCAATACCAAAATTATGCACCAAAACATAAGATCTATAAATAAAAACTTTGATGAACTCTATAACAACTTAACCACTTAAATGTTGATTTCGACATAACCATTCTGACCAAGTGTTGTCAAACACATATACACCTAAAATCATCAAAAACTACACATCACACAACTCAACTATTTTTGATAATCAGATCGATGGGTTTGTTGTTTACACAAAAAATAATCAAAACTTCACAGTACTCGCTATATACCGCTTGCCATCGACTCGGAATATCACGCCATTTCTAAACAGTCGTAGTTGCACACTTTCAAATCTTTACAATGCTAAAAATATTATAATAATAGGCGATTTAAATATTAACATACTACCGAGCAACCAATATCACCAGATCCAAACTATTTTAACATTCTAGAATTACATTGATTAGTAAGTACCGTCAACTCACCAACTAGAACAACAAATGGATCTATATCATGCATTGACCACATTATGGTAAAGTCCAAAAAACCATCTAAAAGTATCGTCTACAAATCAACTATCACAGATCATTATTCAACTATTTTTGAACTACAAACAACTACCAAAATAAATAAATGTAGCCTGCCTTTAGCATACAATAAAATCAACTTTCAAAACCTAAAAAACAATTTTAAGAACAAATTATGGCAAGAACTCTTCCAAATTAAACAATCGGAGGACGCATGGACATACTTTGTTAACTATTTGAAAAACAAATTACACCACCATACCTTGACGATGACCAAAAATAAAAGTAACAAATTGAAACCCTTGAAACCATGGATTAACCACTCAATTATAAATTGCATTCACAAAAGAAACACGCTACACAAAAAAACAAAGATAATCCATATGACCAAAAAATATAGAAACACGTGTTGTAACGTCATCAGTAAAGCAAAAGAAATTTACTACTCAGAAAAAATTAAAGAAAGTAACAATAATCCCGAAAAAATATGGGAAATACTAAGAGAAGCCACAAACGCGCACACTACAAAAGAGAAACAGAGCATAAATAAACTTTCTATTGATGGATATATTGTTGAGACCACAAAAAATCTTAAACTCTTTGCTGATCATGTAAACAATTTTTTTATTTATATCGGCCCAAATCTTGCTTCTCAAATTGCCCAGAGTGGAATCACCCAATCAACCGATACAGTGGATCAAGCAAATAACAAAAATACAAAATTCATATTCCAAACTGTGTCACAGGAAGAAATTCTCAAGACAATTAAATCTCTAAAAATAACTTCTTCTGCTGGACCAGATGAAATTCCAACCAAAATCCTTAAAAAGCTGTCTTTGGAGATTACATTGCCTCTAGAATATCTTATAAATCTAAGCATTACACAGGGCTACTTCCCCTCTAACCTAAAACAATGTATTGTAATTCCCATCTACAAATCTGGAAACAAGACAGATACCAACCTATAATTGTTACCAATTACTTTAATGAATAGCTTGTCTAAAGTTTTTAAAAAACTCATTAATGCACAACTTTTAAAATTCGTCGAGAGCCATAAAATACTTCAAAAAAATCAATATGGTTTTCAAAAAAATAAAAGTACCTCAGATGCCATTGCTAGTGTGACAGACTTCATTGTTAAAAGCCTTGATAGAGGAAATAAATGTATATCAATCTTTTTAGACCTCTCTATGGCTTTTGATACAATATCACACAACAAAATAAATTTAAAAAAATAGAAAAAATCGGCATTACGGACAAAGAGCTAAATTTCTTTAAAAGCTACCTAAATGGACGCAAACAACAGGTTAAGAGTCAGCGCTCAACTGACTATGGAATTCCACAAGTAAGCGTATTGGGACCGACTCTGTTTTTACTGTATATTAACAACTTTTGCAACCTAGAAATTGAGAGAAGCATTGTTAGCTTTGCTGACGATACTGTTTTACTGTTCGAAGATAAAAATTGGTCAGCTGTATTTAAAAAAGCTGAAAAAAATATTAACTTAGTTAAAAAATGGTTAGATATAAACACGCTTACCCTTAACACGAAAAAAACAAAATATGTCACTTCAAGCATCAATACTACAGGCCAACCTAATGATGATTACCCCATAAATATACATAACTGTACGAATTCCAATGAATGTAATGAGTGCCCCAGTATAGAGCGCATTCCACAGATGAAGTACCTCGGCTTCACCATTGACTTATATCTCAAATGGAATCTACATACTCAGATCATTGCAAATAAAATTAGGAAAACAATACATTTCTTCAGATCCATAAGTAACTTCCTTAACTTACAAATTCTAAAAACGATTTATTCTGCAATCACACAATCCATCATTGAGTATGGTATCATTCATGGGGAGGGGGTACTTCATCAGCTCTAGATCCTGTTGAAAAGGGGCAGAAAACAACTATGAAAATTATTCTCAAACTTCCTCAAACTGCAAGCAGTAACTTAATTTTCCACATAATGAGAGTATTTGATGTTCGACAGATCTATGTAAAAAATATTCTCATGCATCTCTTTAAAAACAAACACGTACTTTACGAACAAAAAATTAGCTTAATATTGACGCGTAATTCGAACAAAGATATATTGCAAGCTCCAGCACTTTCTTACACCTTTCTCCCAGAAAATATTAAACTGAGTCAAACACAGAAAGAGTTTAAAAAAATATTAAAATTTGGATTCATTAATGATCGAGCGTACACTGGTGCCCTCATGCAAACGCCTTGTCACTGACAGTTATTGTAGTATGTATTGTGCTAAAACTTGCTGTGTTTGTATTTTTTTTTTTTTTTATTTATTTTTTATTTATTTATTGGCTCGCCAACAGAATACATCACATAATTTTAACAGTAATTTACATTTATACATGGTTATAATGATGTTTCTAATTATAGGTGAGCACAACATTCATCTCAATATTATTTGTGTAATAATAATTGGTTAGTTACAGTAATAATAAATTTAATTAAAAGAGTGTATATAAAAACAATGAGGATCGAAATCAATTATTAGGAAGAAACTTACATACTTATTAATATATTATACATATATATGTATACGCATACATGCATACATCTAAATACACATATAAATACACATACATACATATATACACACATACATAGATGCGTACATACACATTTAAATACAAACACACTCATAAGTGTGTACACTGTACGCATATTGTATGCAAACATATATACACATATGCACGCACGAATCATATATAGTGGAGCTAATGCATAAGTAGGTGATTGGTAAAGAAAATGAAATCATCAGGTATAAGTATGTGTAAGTTCTTTCTGAAGGTATTAATTGAGTTTGAAAATATATCTAAATCTAGAAGATTGCAGTATCTATTATACAATCGAGTCATTCTCGATGTTGGTTTGAAAAAACTTGTATTACTACGACAAGTATCTATCCAAAAGGTTTCAGGGTTTCTTGTGGATTTCGGTCTTATATTAAGGTTAATTTGATTAATTAAAGATGAATCATATACATTGTTAATGATTTTAAACAGAGAGATTATATCTGATACGTTTCTTCTTTTGGCGAGTGAGATTTCTTTAAAGTGAGTAAGTCTTTCAGCATAGTTACTGAGATTCCGATGTACTCCAGATTTGTAAGCTAGTATTCTTAAGTATTTTTTTTGAACGGACTCCACTTTCCTGCTATGAATTGCATAATGTGGTGACCAAATCACAGAGCCGTACTCTAAGATGCTTCTTACATATGAGTAGTACAAGATTCTGAAGCTACTGGTGTTCTTAAATGATTTAGTGACTCTGGTGATGAAACCGAGCATTTTATTAGCCTGATTGACAATGTTTTGGTAATGGTTTCTGAAGGTTAGCTTCGAGTCAAGTAAGATTCCCAGATCTCTAATGGAGTCTACTCGTTTTAGGATTTCATCACAGATCGTGTAAGCGAAATCAATTTTACGGACATTTCTCGTGAACGAGATGACATTACATTTGCCAATATTTAATTCCATGTTATTATCTATACACCATTGAGACAATGTGAGGAGGTCTTTTTGCAAAGTTTTGCAGTCTTCTTGTGAATTCACGGGTTGAAAAATTTTTAAGTCATCCGCATATAGTAAACATTTACAAAAAAGTTTTGCCGTTAGATCATTTATGAATATAATAAAGAGTAGTGGTCCTAAATGGGATCCTTGAGGGACACCAGATGTGACAAGTTTGGGAGAGGACTCATAACTATTAACTTGTACATATTGACTCCTGTTAGAGATATAAGATATGATCCATCTCAGGAGGTTGCCATGGAAACCTGTTCTTTTTAGTTTTTGGATCAGAAGAGGATGACTGACTTTATCGAAAGCCTTTCGGAAATCAGTATAGACTGCATCTACTTGTGTTCTTTTGTCAAAATTGGTACATAAAAAATCTACATATTCGATTAAATTTGTGGTAGTGGATCTTTTGCATACGAATCCATGCTGAACAGAACTTAAAATATGTTTAAAATGTGTAAAAATGCTTTTATAGATTAAGGATTCGAAAATTTTCCCAAAACATGAGAGTATACTTATTGGGCGATAATTAGAGATGTCACTTTTATTCCCAGATTTGAAGATAGGAGTGATACGTGCTGTTTTCCAAAGATCAGGAAAAACACCTTCTTTAAGAGATTTACGAAATATAACATGAAGAGGATAAACAAGAGATTTAGCACAGTTTGATATAAATAATGGTGGAATGGCATCTGGACCTGTATATGCTAGTAAAAAGTATTGTGTATATGCTAGTAAAAATGTAACCTAAAATAATGTATTTCTGTATAGGAACCTATATTAAACATTTATAAGTAAACCATAGACAAAATGCGAGAAATAATTAACAAAAAATCTGCCTCAACACAGGTTCGCCTAGTGAGGCAGGTTATGCACAACTTTAAATATAGTATATTATGCCATATCTTTATAACACTAATACATATTTACTTCTTCTTCTATTAGAAACTGATCTATTATTCTAACATTAGTTTTTCAACAATGTCATTGTTACTAACTTACATATAGGTATTTTACTTACTAATGATATATTATATATTCTTTAATTTTTTTTGATGAAAATAAATAAATTTAAAAGTTACTAAAAACACAATAATGATAAATATAATTTTTTAGTCATTACTAGTGATGGCGTAGTAAAAAAATCCGTAATCAGAATATCCGTTACAGTAATTTTTTTTAATCGAATGATGTTTCGACCTAATCTAATAAACATCGAACGCGGATGATTTGATAATCGAAAAAAATGCGAAAGCTTTTTTTCGGACTGTATCGCGAGCGACATGTAATTCAATTTCGAAAATGTTTGACTTCAAGTTTGAAAATTACGCGCACGGATTTTTTTAATTATATACCTACCTTCATATACTCACATTTCAGTTTAACGAATATCTTTTGAGGCTTGTCGTAAAATAATAAAACTGTCACCGTGACTTTTTATACTTCTACTTTGCTCTATTTCCTATTAAACGTTTCTAGTTGTTCCAACGTAACACAACACATTAATGTCACCTCTTGCGGGTTCGTTTATTGTATTTACTATTTTTAAATTTGTTATTTTTTCACTTTTACTACTTGTGATTTAAATCTCTTATTTCTTCACTTCTACTGCTTGTGATTTAAATCTGTTATTTATTCACTTCTACTACTTGTAATTGATAACACTTATTAACAGATACATTTTTCTTTCTTTACCCTTTCTCATTTGCTGTACCTTTGTTCTAAATTTATAATCTTCCCTGTAAATTATATCAGTCTCGGAACAAAACTGTAGATTTGTATAAAAATCAAAGCCATGCCGCCCGCCCTCTACGGACCCTTTTCTTTATGTAAATTGATAGATAGATAGATTCAACTCTCTCTAAGTTTAACCAATATGGATAATAAATACAATTTCAATCAGTATTGTCAATTATTGAATACGTTCGATCACATGCCTTATTAAATTAACCATGGTATTATTTTTGATTCCAAGTTTAACTTTCATCAACTTGTAACGTTTCAACTTTCAACGTTTAACTTTAAAAAAGATTGACATTTGCCATCGTAATCGATAATCGATAACTTTTCAGTAGATATATCGATTTTATGTATCAATTTATACTGTACTATAAAGTGTGAATATAAAGTTAAAAAAAAACAACGATTATGTATGTATTTTTTCAATGCCGATCAAATGAACTCATACCTCGACCGGGTCTCTTCAAATATACAACAATAAAATACGCATTTCTGAGTAGTATTCCCATATTCTATGGTGAACGTACGATAGAATAACGGCAATGAAACATTGGGCCAACATTCTTGGCGGAGCGCTCCTGTGTTGTCTGTGCTCCTGGTAGTTGATTTTTCTCCAACTTGTTGGGTAAACATTTGCCAGGAGTTACGAACGTGACTCGCCTGCCTCGGATGGATAGAAGTACCCCTAACTTCTAGCGAAGTTACTAGGATATTGTGGAAACTTGGAGATAATAATACAGAGTATGGAGAGAATTGCATCTGGGAATATGATGGATATCCCTAGTTTTTGTTGTTAAGAATAAATATAGTACTATTGTTTTCCTTATAATATCAAGGAAAAGTAAAAAAGACAACCCACTTAACCCCACGGGATTTTTTAGATTTCAAATAGATTCGCTGTTTTTGAACGTATCCCAAAATCAAATACTGGTTTTTGAATGCAAGTTTTGGAAGCAGGTGAAGACTTTTAGATTGTAATGTTAAAAACAATCATATACATGCAATTTAAAATAGTTAAAATATCATTTCAAGATGTGAGATATTAATTTACGATTGTTTTGTCGCCTATCAATTGTTTTTTTTTGTAAACTAAAACTTTCGTAAGCACGCAAACAGTGGTGGGCGATGGTTATTTGGTATATATTACAGCATTTTGGAAGTGTCTATGGTTAACTTTTAGATGTAGATAAAAAGAATGGTGTTGCCTATTCCTTTTTCTATTGAATTGGGTAGTTACGTTAAAAAGAAAATATTTTACTGTCATTAGTTTTTAGAACCATATGTTTTTCTTCCGTAAATCTGTCATATGTAAGTATTTAAAAAAAAAGATATGATTTGTATTATCATACAAAAGGAGATATACATTTATGCACGGCACAAGGGCACACATGTACCGGAGAGGTTGAAGAACTTTCTTGTAACCGCTTAAAGATATGATGGACCACTGTTGTCAATATTTTAACCTTAACCTTGTCAACATTTCGGTTGGTATGATTATTTTCACAACCTTTAAGACTTTTTCTGTAATTTACCACATTCCCTAATTGAGTAATAACGTTGTACCCATGTTTTTAAACCAGATAGGAATTGTGTGATGCTAAGAGTAGTGAGGTTGACTCTGACAGCGCAGAGTAATTCAAATAGACAGAGTATAAATAGTAATATAGACGGTAGTTCGATATCTCTTATATGTCAACTGCTCTAGTGAAGGCGTATCTACAATCCTGTACTAGTTCTAATAAATGTAATAATCTATATCGAAGTTTAATTGAAATCTACCTGATCATCTGCACACAGAATCTTAAATAAACTTCAACAGCTACACACTTGTTAACAACAGGAATAGACTGATTCTCTGCGACATTCCTCGACCCCATTTTATTTTCCATTAAACCCACAACATTCCCCGAATCGGGGGTGTAATAACTAAAACTAACTAACTAACCATGCCCGCTGTGGTAGGCAGAGAAGAAAGACCACCACAAAACGTGACCATATTTCATATTACATAACATTGTTTTGTACATATTCCTATGGTTGTGGCACACGCTCCTGATTCATGCACACTCATGAATCATCTCATACAAGCCCTTTTGTCATTTTTTCCTAACCAGACTCAAGATTTCGGTTTACTCGGTCACTTGAAAAAATTTAAACTAAGCATATTATTTGACAAGTTACAAATAAAGTCGATTGGCGTTAAGTGCGCTGGTTCAGTATTTTCCGATTATTGCGGGTGCGATGTAAACAATATTGAGTTTCTTAGATGCAGGAATTAGGAAGGAAAAGGGTGGGAAATGCCACAGACTTACCTTGGTCCACTGCTGATTTCTCAATGCCTCTTCGGGTAATCACATCACACACATGAAAACAGTAACTCTCAAAGACATAATATGATATAATAATGATACACGGGTTGACTGCGGTGGGGGTTCACGATAGGCACGATCGTACTGCGGGTTTTCCAGGGTGGCGTTCAACGGCGTAGCGTGAGGTGTAATTGATGAACATTCGTTCAACAAACACAAGAACACCTGAAGTTTGTTTGTGGTAGTTGGAATTTAGGGAATTGTAATTGGAAGGAGGTGGGGTTCTTATGATCAATTTTTAATGTGTCAAACACAATTTTTTTTGCTGGCAGAAAAAAACGTCGTCTATCAAAAGTCAAGGGGTGCGATCGATAGGCATAAAGTTGAACAAAACTCTCTTCTCAGATTTATTTAGTTTTGGTAGCGAATACTTTTAGTGTGAAATACTTAATGATACACAGCCACCTGTCGCCCATGAATTATTTATGTTGTCCCTTCAATGGGTTGTAGAGAGGTTGATTGATTATTCTATTTCACCTGTTGTTTGACCAAAACGATGCGTCTTATTCATTGAAAAAGAAAAACACACAATGTACATTAAAGGTATTGTGAAAGTGCGATTGTGAAGATGAAATCGTTTGTTCCGAAATGAAAAAGTTTTCAGTATTATTTGGTTCCTCTTTAAAAAAGAATTCACTACCGTCAAATGAAATTAACGAAGGGAAAATTTTCGTACCCCACTTACAACTAAATATGTCCAAATTGTTGAAATTTCACTTTCAACACGTTTCAGCTAAATTAGTAAAATAAACAATATCATCTTTGGGGATGCAGTGCAGTGTAGAGGGTCTTTTTAAAGATGTGAAGGAGAAGAAGTTCTTGGAAGGAAAAGGTATGAGTGGTTGGTGGGAATCTAGGGATCAGTATATGAAGAAGTAACGGACGTATGAATCTATCCTCCCGCTGCGATGCAAGGCGACGAGTGTAGAGAGACCAACTGGAAAGGTCAAAGGAGCTCTCTAAACCGGCCCGCTACGCAGCTTTTAGCCAGGCACATCCACCACCTCACCCGATAAACCTGGGCACCCCCGCTAAGTCAAAAAACTTGGCGAATCACTTGGGGTGATCTATGACAGAGGTGGTGGTAATCCAATAAATGGTTTCCGGAGCGGCGGTACCAATACCCGCCTCTCAAATTTACACATTTAAATAAATTGAAGCGGAACTTGCAGCAAACGTCACATCATACTTACAAGAAAAAAAATATGGCATTAAATTTATAGGCAATGCCGTAGTCTCACTTGCTCTTGATAGCAGCGAGCAATAAAAAAGTAAATGAAACTAGGCAGATACTCAATACTTTTCTAAGAAGTATGTTTAAAAATAATTGTTGTTTGTCTTACATTTGCACTGGCTTCATAAAATAAGTGTAATATAATTTTTTCGATTGTCTCAAATTATTTCTCCAGACAATTCAATTAAAATGGATGTTACTATGAAAACAAAAAAATCCTAATTGAATTGGCCCGGAATACAAAATAAGCAAATGAATCATGTTCCGGCATAAAAGTAATCTACATAGATAAAAATCTCCGGTGACTTTCCGAAAAAGTATTCAGACTGTACAAACATCAAATAAATAAATATCAGTTTTTTCTTGTAAATTAGGAATGTACTAATTAGGTTCCTACTTGCTAATTAGTAGTGTACTAGTTAGGTACCTACTTCCTAATTAGGAATGTACTAATTAGGAGTGTACTAGTTAGTTACCTACTTACTAATTAGGAATGTACTAATTAGGTACCTACTTGCTAATAAGGAATGAACTAATTGGGTACCTACTTGCTAATTAAGTCTCTTTGACGAAGTATTACGATTATTAAATCAGGGGATACCCTTGAAATATCTCGTCATCACAAAACTGTAGGTATTTTTTAAAAAGCAAAAATATAATAAATTAAATTAAAATTGCGATGGCCAAGAATCGAACCCCAATACACTGCATGAATGGTTTTCAATAAAAGAAAGCCAATACCAATAATAAATATAATTTTAGAGCATCAAATCGAACACAAATCAACTGCTTGAATGGTTTTCAACAAAAGCATGCCAATACCAGTAATAAATGGAATTTTACAGCCTAAAATAAAACCCTAATCAACTGCTTGAACAGTTTTCAACAAAAACATACTAATACAATTAATAAATGTAATTTTAGAGCCTCAAATCAAACCTCAATCAACTGCTTGAACGGTTTTCAACAAAAAAATACCAACACCATTAAGAAATGGAATTTAAGAGCCTCAAATCGAATCCCAATCAATTGCTTGAATGGTTTTCAACAAAAGCATGCCAATACCAGTAATAAATGGAATTTTAGAGCTTCAAATCGAACCCCAATCGACTGTTTGAATGGTTTGAACAAAAACATGCCAATATCAGTAATAAATGGAATTATAGAGCCTCAAATGTTATATCCTTGCGAGGTTGCTAGCCTCTGGAACAGTCTCGCAGTTATAATATTGAATCGGGATTTCCACCAAGGTCGGGTTGTTTCACAGAATTTTAACAATTAATCAAATTTCAAAGTTCAAATTCTGTGAAAGTTCTTTTCATACTTTGTTGAGTTACTATTTTATCGTAGGCCGTTTGTTCTTAGAATTTTGACAATCAAAGAACTTTCACAAAACTTGAATAAATTAACTTTGAAATTTAACTCCGTGAAACAATCAACTCTTCCAAATAAACTCTTAGGAAGCCGATCAACTTATAATATTTGTTTTTAGAATGACCTTGTTATATGGGCAAAACCCCAAATTGTAAAATTTAATCATTAAGACAATCAAACGAAAATTTGGAATAGAAAAACCAGAAAAAGATTCTGTCGCATCTAGAAATTAAGCCCAGGACTTCAGACTTGCCGGGGCCAAGTTTTGTTTGAGAGTTTTAATGATTAGATAACTCAGCGCTGATTAATTAACATCTACTACTGTTTACATTTCCTAAATATTACTTCGAGAATACCTGCCTATTCCATTCGTACTTAATAAAATAATATCACATTGGTTTGCATAAAATTACAGTTAATTGAATTGTCCTGCCATAAAATACAAAAGACATCGTGAATCATTCCGAGACATGGAGCAATCTCCATAAATATCTGCGGTGATTTTTCTTGTATAAAATATGGTAGCAATTTCGTATATTGCTTACTTATCGCCGGTTTCATGTTTATGCTCGGCGGATGGAAATTTGGCCCGGTTCGGTACATAAGCCTTTGCTGTTTTATCGTACTTTTTTTCACCCGGTCAAAGCCCAAACACAAATAACACTAATTGGGTTTTTATTCATGCAGTCCTTTGACAACATCAAGGACACACAATACTTTCAAAGAGTTTTTAGGATGCTAAAATAGAATAAATAACTAAGTTGATAAATAAATAATGATCAGCACAATTTTATGACTTTACATTATGTTTGATAATACAGCCTACCACATAGGGTGTTAAGGGACGTTCTTGGTTTATTTTAACCAGTGATTCCTGACTTTATTTGGAGTAAAAAGTGCAAACAACATTTTGGTCTCCGGTGAATTTTTTGATGTTTAATAATTTAAGTTTTAAAAAAAAATTAGAGGTTTTTCATCAATTGCTTAAAAAATTTGATATAGTGCTAGATGGGAAAATAAGAAAACGATATGTTATCCTGGTTACGTCGTGAGAGGCGAAAAATATCAGATTCCCCGCTGGGTTATTATCAGATTGATCGCTAACTCAAGGAAAATACCAAATTATCCACTGGTATTTAACTAAGCAAAAATTTGAGTTTATCCCCTGGTCACTCAGGGAAAATACCAGATTACCCTCTGAAACCTAATTAAGCAAAAAAAAAATAGTTTATCCCCTGGTAACTCAGGGAAAATACCAGATTGCTCCCTGAAACCTAACTATGCAAAAATTCAAGTTTATCCACTGGTCACTTAGGGAAAATACCAGATTACCCTCTGAAACCTAACCAGCAAAAATTTGAGTTTATCCCCTGGTCACTCAGGGAAAATACCAGATTACTCCCTGAAACCTAACTATGCAAAAATTCAAGTTTACCCACTGGTCACTTAGGGAAATACCAGAATACCCTCTGAAACCTAACCAGCAAAAATTCGAGTTTATCCCCTGGTCACTTAGGGGAAATACCAGATTACCCTCTGAAACCTAATTAAGCAAAAAAAAAAATAGTTTATCCCCTGGTAACTCAGGGAAAATACCAGATTGCTCTCTGAAACCTATCTAAGAAAAAAAATCGAGACTACCCCCTGGTACCTAAATCAGGGAAAATACCAGATTACCCGCTGATACCGAACTCAGGGAAAATACCACATTACCAGCTTAGGAAGAATACCAGGTTACCCGCTGATATCTACATAATTCTGGGAATAAAAATGTAAGATGTAATATACGCTATACCTCACTTCGATACTTGCAAGAGAGGTACGAGATCAGTTCCGGTGAGTTGTTTCCATAGATTTAAAGGTGAATCAATGATGATAGCCATCGTTCATTAGGAGAAGACAATAGAATAAAAAAAATAAAAATGTGTAAGATTTTCAAACACTAAAAAAACCGTCTAAGAATAAACATCGTCATCGTCGAACAAAAATTAAACATTGGTAAATGCCCGGGCTGCCGGCAAAGTAAAATAAACATGTATCTTGTGGTGAATGTTACTTGTATTTTAAATTACTTGATCCTTTCACGTATGGCGTATTTGGTATTAAACATTCTGAAATAATTCAATTCACATGAAACGAAACGGAACGGAACGTAGCAGTGAATTATTACACACTTTCAAAGTACAACATATCGCTCGCTTAGAATCTGAAACTTAAACTTTGATTTCAAGGAAAGTAACTTTAATGGGCTATCTCATGTTCAGTAGAGTTTAAATAATACGAATACGTAGGCGTTGAAGTGAAAAGTACTTCAGAGAGTTAGGAATCAACAATATATGAAAATACCGTTTATCAGCTTTACACATGATATTTTGTATTTAAACATCTTTTAATTTATTTGAAATTTGTGTCACTCTAGATTATAAAAATAGCAAATAAAATAAAGATTTCCATGAAAAACAAATGATTTCAAATTAAGACTAAAAAAAGTTTTTTTTTATTCTAATTCTATAATGTTGTTATAATGTTCTGCAAGTATTTTAGTTTTATATTATTGTGACAGCTGTTTTGACATTCGATGTCATATTCAAACTGTGGTTGGGCTATGTTGAGACGACTTATTTATATGATTATTTTTACCCCCCCAAAATTTAAATCAATTTAAAAAAGTCCAAAATGATTTATTACCGGTTAAAATGTTTATTAACAATATAAAATCATTAAGACATCATAAGTTTCCTTTAAAGCCGAAACAGCTGTCACGATAATTAAAAAATAAAATACTTTTAGAACTGAACCCTGATTTGTTTGCTTTTGAGAACAGCTCACATGGTCTTATAGAAATCGCTGTGTCTCCCTACTGTTATGGTGAGAAATATTATTTAAACGGTGGCAGAAAAAGAAAACACCACGCTTTATACTTAAATTTATAATTTTAAAAAGTTTAAAAAATTAAATGTGCATCTTTTTCAAACCAAAGGTTCCGACCGCAATTATTGATGATGAAAAACTATTATGAAACTTCGTAAATTTACTATCAATTTTTTTTTTATCAGTAATTTTACTCACAAAAAGGTAAGGTGAGCCATTTTTTATGTTTGTATTCCTATTTTCAATATTTCGAAAATTAAATGTTTATTTCTAATAATAAAATTTGAAAGAGTATTTTATCACATTTCAAAAAAAGTTTTTAGTTTTTAGATATTTTTAGAAATAGTGTACTTATTTGGATTTCATCGCAAAGAGGTAATTCTTCAACCTTCTGAGAGAAAATGCCATAGGCCTGAGATGTTAATAATAACAATAATAACACTAAATTTGATTTCAATTAAATAAAATATAATATAAAATACAACAAAAAAAAATGTCACTGAAATAACTTGAACAGTGAGTTCTTGCTCACTATGTACAATTTGTCAGCGCAACTATTTAAAATAAATCAAATAATGTACAAGAAGGAAGGGATAATTTCATTATACTATACATAAAAGAACTCGTGTCTGAATTTAGTTTACGCTGTTTGCTGACTTCATTTTGCAACAAACGAAATGTAAATATATGTAGAAGATTATTTTCGCTCTATTGAACAGCGTAATAAATGAGAATCTTAGGTATTTATTCAATTCAAAACACAAATCTTATCTCAGGAGTTTGTAACTTTATCCAAGTCGACAACAAACATTTAGTCAGATCGTCTGGAAAATAACCAGCGATAAATTAACTTATCTTCTTTTACCCCGTTGTTTGGTGCGAATTTTGGGATTAAAATCTAACTGTTGTCAATTGTCAGTACAGCTAACTTGTAAATCTGTATGTTTTATTTTATTTGGTTTTACGCCCAGCCGGGTTTTTACATGTTTTTACATTACAGAATATACCAAGTTACCTATCGAATATTATGACAATAGTTTTTAAAGCATGAAATAACGTTAAACTGATAAACTGATTATGAAAAAATATTAGTCAAATATGTAACAGTTATATAAAATAATATAGAAACTAGAACAATACTACACATAAGACAACTCAATAAAACTACATTACCAACGCTACTATAATTTGTAGGATTCAAGCTGGTACAGATTACGCTTATTTTTATAAATGGAGTCAGTAAATATGTCAATAGTACCCTTAAACTTGTTGCCTAGATCACGAATCTTATTGGTTAGTGAGTGTGTCTAATAGTTGGTTGGGTATGTGTTGCTAAAGAATGTTACATTTTGTCTTGTGTTCCTGGTCGGCACGTGGAATTTAATAGTGGCAACGATTGCAGGGCTGTCAATTATTGATGACTCTGTGTAACTTAAAAAGGCCTGAAATTAGATGAAATTGATTCATCAAACTGACATTATCAATGTTGTATATTTTAAATGTACTGCGAGGTTTAATTTTAGTTCGTGCTTTCATTTGAACTCACATTAATGCGACTCGTAATCCAGTTCGTACGGCTAGCTGTTTAACATTAATGTTTTTTTGTTGTTGTTTATTTACTACAGAAAGATACATCATAACTGAGTTCTCGGCGGAAAGATCATATTCCTTTATCTTTCTAATACTAATAGAGGTGGCCAACCTTTTTCCTGCTGCACGTAAAGGCCGTGAAAAGGGACCACGAGTGCAATTTGCTCCGTCCGTAAATAAGCCACGCTGCGTAGCAACTTTAATTTGAAATAATAAATCTCCGCCAGCAGTGAGCTCTGAGAAGGGAACCAAATCCACCTCAACTCAGGCCAGGACACTGATTCAAATAATGTAATATATCGTCATATTAATTATTAATGTTTTACCTTTGGTCCGTTTTACACATCTACAGCCTTACTAAAGAAAAACCACTTCACATTCGTTAAACTGTGTTTTGTTACATATTGTAAGACACTAAAAGTTTAGATTCGAGTTGGTACTAACAAAAAAATGTCTTTAATAACAAAAATGATTTTTGCATGTGTAGGTAATCATAGAAATAACCGTTCATATGGCCTTAACAGTGAATTCAAATCTAATTTTTGTTGTTTTTCTCATTTATTTTATTATTAGAATATATATACATATGTTAATTTCTTGTACTGTATAAAGTTATTATTGCATAAACGAGATTAAAAGTGAACAGTTTTCTTGCAGATTCTCTAAATGAAAGGAAAGTATTTTTTCAATTTTTCGACGTTCAGAGTAAAAATACGTTTACTTTTTTTCAACTTTTTCCTATTTGAAAGTAAAATATTACAATTTATAAATATCAAAGTCTATTTCAAGTACAAATACCTAAAAGATAATTTTATCTTATTTCCTAAAATAGCATTTATTTTTACGATATCTTCAAAAAGAAGATATATATGGCACATTTATAATACCTTTGAAATATTCCCGATGAGAAATTTCAAGTTTATACAACAGGTAAACAACCCTCCTTGGCTGCGTGAACAATGTATATATCTTTCCGTGAATTATTTTATGTCAGTTTCTATATTAGTGAAGTTTTCACATACACGGTCGTTTGTCTATTGAATAAAATTTTCAATGTTTTTTAGTAAAACCGTTTGAGATTTGATTTCCACATTTTAGCATTTTTTTTAAAATACATATGACTACGAAAATCTGTATTTTATTTTTTTATGTGAATACAGCCCAAGAGTCCCAACTACCTCCGACCGTCTGAAGCAAGTGAGCCTATGGCATATCCAATTGGGGTATGTTTTGAGGCTAAAGGTAGTAAGGAAGTAAAAAAGATGGAAAAGAGGAAGATGGGGGAATACCTGGCACTTCAGACCTGGTCACCAAATACGGCTAAAATTATTTGCTACTTTTCAATTCTGAGAGTATCTTCCACTCTGGAACGTGTGGCAAATATTTTAAATGAATAAATTGTGAAGTAACACAAGTTTTTATCATCAAAATTATCACCAGGGATTAGAACCCGTAACCCGGATTGCTAGAGAGCCTTACCCTTCAACCACGGGTACCGCCAACCATTGACCATCATATTTACGTTTATGTGAGAAATCTTGTCATTTAATATAAATATATTTTTTAATAAAACAAATAACAAAAAGGTCCGACTTACAGAAATGAGGTATATTTTATTTTGTTCGGTACATTATGCCGTTTTGCGCATGAAGTCCTGAAGGTGACATCAAAAAGATGATGGTCTCCAGCAGCGATACATTGATGAAGGCGATTTCTGAAGTTTTCGGCCGCATTTTGGCACATCTCGACGTGTATAGCGGCGATTCCCTCCAGAATTCGATCGTTGAGTTCTTCCAAGTTGTGGGGCCGATGTTTGAAAACATTTTCCTTCAGGTAGCTCTGCAGGAAGATGTCAAAATGGCGAAGAAATGATGCTCATTTTCAAGAAACGTGGCGACGGCGATGCTCCGGTGTTGTCCAAATCAAGTCACGGGAAAGACTAAAAACGGCACAACCCCCCTACACAATGAGACTTCTCACAGGTTCCTATCCCCCACCAAACGGGATGTAATGGCCCATCAAAACTGCATCGGCTGTTTTGCTGCACCCTGTATTTGTTTAAAGATTATTATTTATGTTAAGATAGCTGTAACTTCTATTTATTTATGAATAACTTGAACCTTCTAGTTCTTCGTATTATAAATTTGAAGCAGTCCAAAATAATGTATGTACCATTATTTTAATTTGAATTCTGTAACAAACCTTTTTTTATATTTCATTGATTTGTTATGTACTTAAAGTAGGTACAATGTGCCGACATGATTCAGTGTCCTGGCCTGGTTTGAGGTAATTTTGGTAGAACATCAGGGGGAAATGAGCAGTGGGCGGCCGGCGTACGTGTGCGCTTTCACCCTCGTTTGGAGAAGGGGTCGTTACGCCGAAAATTCTTTACCGCCCCGTCAGTTTCAGCGGAGCTTACGCCACTGGGTTTGTGAAATAACACTAGATTAGTCATTGAATGGTTTTTGGAATAAAAATATTAAACAACAATATTATCCTCTTTTAGCATTATAAATATTAATGTACCATGAAATTACATAAAATATTGTCAATAGGTGCTGCTGACAAACTGGTTTTTATATTAAAATTGACATACATACACGCTAGTAGTTTAGCAGGTTTAAATCTTAGTAAATGAATAGTTTTTTGAAAAAAAATTTGCACTCGTTAAAATTGTGTCTGTTTTAAAAAAATACGCAATTTAAAAACTGCAGCTTTATTTTTACTTCAAAAACTTGTTCAATCCGAAGGTCATGGGTTCAAATTCAGGCGCGCGCAAGTAAATTTTATTTGATTGATTTTTGTTATTTCACAATTTTATCATTTAAAATAAACTAAGGTATATTTGCGGCACGTTCTAAAGTGGAAAATACTATCAGTATCGCCCTGGTAGAGACTGCTATCCAGATTTTAAATGTTGCTAAAATGGCTTTAGCTATTTTCTGTGACCAGATCTGGATAGCCAAGTACTCCCCCGACCGTCACCTACCTCTTTCCCTCCCCACTATCTTCAGTCTCACAAAATACTCCATTTGGGAATGCTAAGTCTCACTGGCTCCAGATAGTTGGGAGCAGTTCTCTTGTGCTGTATTCACAAAAAAAATATTTAAGAAAAGAATTTAAGGACGGGTTGTTTCGGAGAATTTGAACAATTCATCAAATTTCAACGTTCATTTACGGGTTCTGTGAAAGTCCTATTCAAATTCTGTTATTATATCATTATAGGCTAGTTGCTTGACAGAACTGAAATAAAAACAGAACTTAAAAATATCTTTCACAGAACTTGAAAATTAACTTTGAAATTTGAAGAATTGTTCAAGTTCTCCGAAACAACCCGTCCTAAGGACGGGTTGTTTCGGAGAATCTGAACAATTCATCAAATTTCAACGTTCATTTTCAAGTTCTGTGAAAGATTTTTTCAAGTTCTGTTTTTATTTCAGTTTTGTCAAGCAACTAGCCTACAATGATATAAAAACAGAACTTGAATAAGTCTTTCACAGAACCCGAAAATGAACGTTGAAATTTGATGAATTGTTCAAATTCTCCGAAACAACCCGTCCTAAGTGTCATTTTGTCAAGAATTCTGATAATTATTTAAAAGTAAAATTAATTAAAAATAAAATTATTTAATTCCACATTTGAAAATGTGCATTCAAGGGTTTGCACTTGTTAGCTGACATGCAACAATCCTACTATTATTATTATATGCTGGGATTTTTTACGGGAGGCCCCAATTATTAATTATTTACAATATTGTAAAACAAACTATCGTCAGTTTTCCATTTCCATTTTAAAATAACAATTACTGAAAATTTGAATGAATGGAAAATATTTTTCCTCAAATAATTAACACTGCACTCCATTTTTACACGGTTTTGAAATAACACGGTGCCACATTACTTTATGTACCAAATGTACGTAAACGGGATCGTCTATTACCTGATAGTGTTAGTGAATAATCTTTGTTACGATTTTTATGAAGAACATCAAATAAAATACAAAATTACGATGCTATAAACAATAATGAATTTAATTTTAGTTACTTTTTTATATAAGGAAACCTATCCACAACTATTTTTAATTGTTGATTTATACTTTTCTTACACGGTATTGCGTGGAACGTATAGAACGAGTCGTTCTACGACGAAGATACGCAAAACGTGTATGCGCCTTTGAAATACGTACGTTATTGACTTTTTAAATAATGGGGTTAGCAATAATTAAATGGTTTCACGCGTTGTCCTTTATGTTTGTAATAAACGGGCACAATTGCGATAGACATTAAATTTAATAGTGTTTCCCAAGATAAACATTATTACCATTAAAATAAAACAATAAACAATTAACACAATTCGTATTATACGACTAATTCTTCTCCTTCTTTTGGGGTTGCCCGACGTCAGACTGTATTGTCTATTTGTTATGAAGCGAAGGCGAATGCCCATTGTGTTTTAATAGACTGGCAACCCATAAACACAGAAGGCAAATACAGTAGACGGATACTCGCACGAGGGAAGTTCTTACTCGTATGATTTACGACTTTTCGACGCTAATGTCAGCCATTGGAAGGCTAATGAAACTATGAAGAATGCTGCGAAAAGTTGAAAATAAATAGAAATAAAGTAAAAAATTGTAGTAACTCCACACAAGAGGCCATGAGAAAAATACTTTATCTCAGGGCCTATGCAATATTTGGCAATGATATGTGGAGGGGTCTTTTTAACTCATCGCCTTGCACCAAGTGGGAGGGGTAAATTCATACGTCCGTCATCCCTCATTCGTTTTTTTTTGTTTCCTTGATTTGGGAAAAAGAAATAGAAAATATAAGGTGTCCTGAAGATCAATACAGAACCTACGACTTTGGATGAATGAGTTCCGCAAAAATTGGTGAAAAGGCTACATTATTTTTAAACACTTTTATAAAACGGAAGAAAATTAACGTAACAACCTCCTCGATAGTTATTTGATCATCTAAAGAAGTTTGCTGAGCTCGAGACAATGAGAAGGATCGAGGGTTAAACGATGTGTGTCATTTTGAACCATGGAGATGAAAAAATAGTATACTCTTGGCTTTATGTCATAATGTTTCTGGCATACTCCCCTATCGATAACATATTAGTAGTTTTGGTTTATTTAGAGGTTACAGTCCGAAAATAAAGCAATCGCAGTCATTGTTTCTTAATGATTTTTTCTGCGTCATTAATTTTATATACGCCCAATAACCTTCCTTTGTTGAGTCAGAGAGGTTTATAGGCATTTTCCAGCCGATCATAAAATATTTCTTTATTTACAGGATAAACAAATCTATTATTTTATTCTTTAGTGGCAAGTACGATTTAAAACATTCTATGTAATTTAATTCACAAGAACAATCTATAAGAAGTTCATTTTTGAAGTTGATAAACCTTTATGATTATTGTATTATCAACAATAAAATTTAATCACACGTAAATAAATCAATGCTGTTCAACTATGCACTTCAAATAATCATCACAGCATTTAACTTATAAAAAGTGTAGAATGCTAACAAGGTGTAGAAACTATTAATAATCTAATTTTAGACCCTGGCAGTATTTTGTTGATTGCCACACTGGGACGCATGATCGTTTGAGCGAACCAGCGAGTACATTTCGAGTGGTAAAACGTATTTTCTACATAATAATCTCCCGCGTTTTTAAACTGCGTTGATAAATCGCATTATAAGTTTGAGTGTTGAATAAAATATAAATTAAGTAATTTATTTATTAATTTCAACAGTAAGCATTTAACACATATACTTTACTGCGATTAAGGTAAAGAAGATATGTAATAGGAAGGTTCAAAGGAAACAGTTCTTCCTTGGAGGAGACGTATTGGAGAGATAGTTGGAGAGATAGTGGATTCATATAATTTTTTTATTTAATTTTTATTGTACGAAATCAGTTAAAAATAAACCAAAACATTGTCAAAGCGATGATAATAACAAAAGTTTAGTTTACAAAGGGACATAGAAAACTTTATCGATAGTTCATAGTTAAATTTATTATATTAATTTAGAAAATATCTAGCGAGACAGTTAATTAACCTATCTTCCTATGGGCATCAGCATTGGTAAGTTTGTTCTCCATCTTGGAAGAATCAGAAGCCTGAGTTAGCCACGCTTGAAATTATCCGGAATGAAGAATACTATTTCAGCCAGGATGTCAGGCTTTAATGAGAAACTGCTCAGAAGTTAAAAAAATAAATACTGGTAATATAAGAATACAGTATAAAGTCACACAAGTTGAGATATGCGTGTGCCATAGCTCGGGGGTCTAGCACAGTGAATTCGATAACTTTACAATATTGGATCGATAGCCAGTACGATATTGATGATGAAATAAATAAGCAATCGATATACGCTGGTAACATTGGTGGGGATAAATTGACAGTCCAAAACGTCAAACAGCTACGTAAAAATATTAATGAATTGACAGTGTTAAATTGAGATACTAACCTAAATATGCAATGACAGTCCGCATTTACGTTTTGACACCAAAAAAGTAGTTAATTAGTTAATGGGGTATTTATTAACAACTTTCGTTTCTACAAGCACGTCGCTTTCTACATGTAGCGTCATTGACCAGAACTGATTCAACTCACCGCATATACAACTCCTTTCAATTCTAACAGCTTCATTAGTTCAACCCGTTCATTAACAAGCCAGAAATTTTGCATAACGAACGACATTTTTAAAGAATATATGTATATTGACAGTTAACTGAAGCATATCTGATATTATGGAGGCCGCGAGAAAATATTTCTATCCCCTCGGAACATATTTTATCAGTTGTTGACCGTGCTCGCAAATATCGCTAACTAACCATAGATTATGAATAAATTATTATAGAATGAATGGTGATTAATTTACTTCTGTTATTACCACATATCACAATAAAATTGCACCCTAATTACATGAATGTTTGGTATAAAAGTCCTTATGGTAAATTTTCAATCAATATAGCAAAACAGGTAAAACCCAATCTTTAAAACTACATCGTAGTATGACATTTTTCTGCAAAAAAATCCGATTAACTTCGTCTAAGGCTTTTAATAGAAAACAGAATAGCTCAAGTGGAACAAGACGCCCATCTGCATGTAATAATTGTATGCAAATTTTATCAGCTATTTCCGATACTAAATCTTGATTATCCACCAGAACTTATATGCATCTTGAGGCACTGTTGCTTAGATTGTATAATTAGTTAGATTAAATTTGCTGCATCATCCTGATAATCATATTAAAAATCGTGATGGAGACCTCGAATTAGCCTAAATAATGTAGGAATAAAATTGAATATCTTAAATAATAAATTTTGAAATATGATATCGTTAAAAATAGCTAGGTCTCAGTAGCTCAATTGGGAGAGTGTTGTCCCTGTAAGAGAGAGGATCTGGGTTCAATTCCCAGTTACGACCGTTATCTTTTTATTTTATGCTCCTTATATCAATGAGATTTTTAAATATCATCTTGTTCTTCGATGATTAAATAAATTTTGGAATGATTTTTGGATTCAATTTTATTCGAATAACTTTTCATAAAATTAAATGATATATTAAATTGATGGGTTATTAAAATAAATAAATAATTCCGATTCATTGAATATTCATTTAGACTTTTAGAAAAAGTCAATAGGGTTCACATATAAATAAAAATTGGAAATGTTTATCCGAGACACTATCTAGGTTACAAACAAATTCTTTAGAACTCTGTAATCATTCAAAAAGATAGCAACCAAAAATATGAAAATAAAATAGTCGAGGATAATATTGTTAATTCTGAATTTGAAATATGAAATTTATGACAAAAATTACATAAAATAATAAGGTCCCAAAGACCGCGTTGTTAAAGGTTAGGGGCATTGTTCCGGTAAGATAGAGATCCTGGGTTCGATTCCTGGTTGAGATCGTTACCTTTTTTTCTGTGTCTAGTTGTGTTTGATGTGTCCAAAGATATTAGAAGAACTAATATCTTTGGATGTGTCGCTTAGATTAACTAGTATTATCTTCTTCTTCAATGATTATATTGCTTATACCCAGTTTCATAAACGTATATTTCCGCCCATCCGAGTTTTATATTATAATGAAAAAAGCATTGATAAGATCTTTAATCCATAAACATCAAGATATCTTCACATTCAAATCAAAGTATTGTTTACTTTGCAATTTAAAAGATGATTCTCTTTCAGATAGCAAATTCAAATTATAATTCCATACATAATATAAACGAAACGGTGAGTAATGTTATAATACGACGAGACAGCTTAAGCATGGCTCAAATATAAGCCTAAACACAGATTTGATCTTCCAATTACACTCTGATATTAATCTGACATTTGAATATGACTTATATATCGACAGAGATGCTGAGTCATGATCAAAATTTGATCCAGTGGAATTAATGGATCATCGAGGGTGAAATTGGTTTTTTTAAGTGCGGAGTTGTGTAAGCTTTTTTTATTTTTACTTAAATTGGAATATGTTTCAAGTTTTTTTAGGATCCATAACTTTGAAACAGTTTTTATTGCTGATATATATTACGTACCAATTTCGATTGGAGGTGAAATAATTGTAGAAGTAATAATTGGTGATTGTAGAAAATAATTCTTACATTTGCTTTAACCTAAAAAACAAACAATTCTTAGTTTTGCTTTAACCTAAACAACAAACAATTCTTATTTTTGCTCTAACCTAAACAACAAACCATTCTTATATTTGCCTAAACAACAAACAATTCTTATTTTTGCTCTAACCTAAACAACAAACCATTCTTATATTTGCTTTAACCTAAACAACAAACAATTATTATATTTTCTTTAACCTAAACAACAAACAATTCATTTAGGATGAATCCAAAAGCATCTCACACAACTCGACTGGACGCAACTGTGATTTGGTGCGAAATGATACTTAGCTTTTTTTTCATTAACCTCAGACAGGAGAAGAATTTCACATGTCATTTTTGGGAATATTGTATTGAGGGTTTTTTTAAGGAAAAGAAGGAAAGGAATCTCTGGGAAGGAAAATGGTATGGAAGGTGGGTTAGAATCTAGAATTCAATGTATCCAAGAGTGACGGACGAATGATCTATCCCTCCCGCTGACAAGAAAGATCAGTTAGAAAGGTCAAAGGGTCTCCCCATCTCCCGATCCAGCGTGCCACGCAGCTGATAGGCAGACGCATCCACATCTTACCCGATGAACCCGGGCACCCCTGCTAAATCGCCAAACGTAGCGAGCCACTTAAGGTGACCTATGGCAGAGGTGATGGTTATTCAATAATTGTTTCCTGGGGTGGCGGTACCCAACCCGTCTCCCAAATTGATTTCTGGGGTCTTAATCTAAATATAGGCTATCACAAGTGTTTATCAATGTGTGCATCTCGTCCAATCGAAAACCAACTATTTTATCTATTTACCTAAATTAAAACATACCAACGGAGAAATCTTTTGAACGATTAATTAGAAACAGAAATTCGCCATTCAATCTTTTAATGGATCACATTACAAAGGGACGTTTGTTCGGTAATCTTATGATATTTAAGAAAAGCTTTGAAAGTTTTCTATATTTGACATCAGATGATTAGATGAAATGTAAATACGGATTTGGAAGCGGAAAGCCTTAGTAAGTAGGCCGAAGACCTTAAGGCGGAAGTATACAAATTACGGCCTGAAAATCGTGCGTGCCAAGGAAATCACAAGTTTCAGGAATATAAAACCTTCGTCTAGGCTTTAAGGAAGAGATTTAAGAGCATACAGGATAAAGTGTGTGTCGTTATATTAAAATAATCTGTGATTAATATCACAGCGCGCAAGAAATCTAATGATCAACCTCTTAACCCGACGAACTGTTCAATACCAGCTAATTTAAAAAATATATTTTTAGAAGAACAAAAAAAACCTTAAAAACGTCACCAGAGTTTGCTTTTATATTATAAATGTAAAACCGCATAAGAGTTCCAACTTCTCCCAACCGTCTGGAGCCAGTGAGACTATGGCATCCGCAAACGGAGTATGTTTTGAGGCTGAAGGTAGTGGAGAGGGAAAGGAGGAGGTGGAGAAGTACCAGGCTACTCAAATCTCATGCCATCAATACCATTACGGGCAACATTTCAATTTTGAATAGTGGTCTTACACCAGGGCGATACTGAGAGTATCTTCCACTTTCAACCATATATTACCATATATTATTTTTAACTTATTATTAAAGTAAATTTATGCCGTCGGTTTTACAATAGTTGGTATATAGCATAGTTGCCTTCCATACAGTTGATCGGGGTTCGTTTCTCTAACGCGATTTTCTTTTAAATTTAAAACTTTCATATGCCCAAATATTTTATTTTTATTTTTACTTTCACATTTTTTTATAATACGGTTAATGCAGTGCATACATTCTGTCATTTATTATAAAGTAAACAACAAACAAGGTATATCTAGCACTCTAGCTCGCAAGGTCTCAGCCCTCACTGTGTGAACGAACTAGAAACATTCCACACATCGCTCCATCAATTTAATATGATTAATATATAGTTCGATAAAGCGGTATATTTTTTCTGACAGAATGTAAAATGTACCTCCATAATAGTTAGCGAGAATCCATCAAATCCTCCAATTTTCCTCCCCCTCCCTCGCCGATGCGACACGAATTTTACAACTTTTTATTGCCTTTTGAAAATTTATGAAAGTTTTCCGTTTTATTAAAAGTGGGAAATGCCTTTTTCACGAATACATTTTTTCGCCGAAAGTTTCCCTAAAGGTTTCATGGCAGATTTATTATGGGCTTTTTATATTCAAGTCGCCGTAAAATACGGGTGAAGACGTATTGTGACATCTAGTGTGAAGCCATGTTTTATTGATTTATCGTTGTTAATTTATCTATCGACTGGTTCGACGATAATAGAAAAAAAAATATATGCTTATAACTATGTAGTAGTTTGAGCTTGTAGACAATCGGAGATACGGACGTGGTACATGATTCCCTTTTGCAGACGGATAATAACTCACAAATAATATCAAAATAAACGAGCCAATTCCGAACTGGTAAGCTTAACCTTTCTGTAATGGCTTTAATTCTTTGAAAGTCATAAGTTTTAGTTAAAAGAGATTGGAACTTTGGAATGCAAATATCAATAATAAGAAATAATTGATCAAGATACCACCGTGATTCTATAGGCCCCAAACTATGATGGGTTTAGACAATGCCAGATGATAGGACACCAACAATCAATATGTACAAACAATAATGTCAGCTGATAGAACACCAACAATCAACATAAATAAATAATAATGTGAGGTGACAGGATATCAACAATCAACATATATAAATAATAAGGTCAGATGACAGGACACCAAAAATCAACACGTATAAACAGTAATGCATGACAGACCACCAACAATTGACATGTATAAATAATAATGCCAGATGACAGGACATCAACAATCAACATTAAAAAAAAGTCAGATGACAGGACACCAACAATCAACATGCAAATAATAAAACCAGATAACCAGGTGATAACCAAGTGGGGCCTTGGTGGAATCGACCCAAGGCAGGCTGAGCCAAGGTATATTGCAGACTGTGTGGAAGAGGCTGAGTACTGAAGGCAAATGACCACAGTCAGTGGAGAACATTCGTGGAGAAGGTCAAATCCTTTTCTGGGATTAATGAAATGGTCGTGATGAAAAATATCACAAAAGTAAGACTTCCAGTTGGCTGTCCAAAACAAAGCTGTGATGAGCAGCTGCAAAGGCTGTGCAAGGAGATATTGGCCTGCGATGGCCATGGATGTAATACAGGACAGGGACTCCTAGAGGCGCCTTGTCGAAGCGATGAGTCTTCGACCCGACTGGGACAAGCTGGAGAAAATTACCGAACTAATATAATAATTGTAATGACAGTCTAATTCCGCTGCTGGTCTCTTGTTTTTATTATTTTATTTATTAATTATATTTTAGCCACACGAAATTATTTATCGAAGTTTACAAATGTCTAATTTATTATTAATTACATACATACATGATTAAATTTTTGTTTTTATTTCATTTTTTTATTTATTAATACGGCTGCTTCAATTAATCTCGAATCTATCAATTGGTGCAGTCTTTAATATAGTATTCCTTTGTACAATGAACTATTTTGTGTATTGGCTTTGTCCTTTTATTGGAGTCTTATTTTGTTGTACGTTCTTATATTATGTTTGTGAATATCTTTGTTGTATATAATTATTTTTGGGAGGTATTTTGGTAATAGGTTGTTTGTTTCACTGTTTAACATTAATTTGTTTCACTGTAAGCCAATTTAGTTCCTTAAACATTTTAGTTATTAAAAAAAATCTATTTCGCCTAAGTATTATTCTCATTACTCTATTTTGTAAAATTTGCAACCTATTTTGTTCTCTGTCAGTACACGAGAAAAGAATCGTTGAGTAGTAGTTAAAATGTGGAGCAATAATGGAGTTGTAAATAGTGATTATAAAGATTTTATCAAAAAAATTTTAAGTAAAATATTGATAAAAAAAAATACTATCACAGTTGAAATGGTGGATTTACGCTTCCACCCTTTGGTATTGACACCTTGGTTTCGCTACTACATAATGTAAGATAGGCAATATGGCAGAACAAAGAAGGGCCAAGGCAATATTTCTAGCCGCGCTTCCATTTTCTTACCTCATTAATCACTCCCCTCTTCTCACTTTGCTCAAGGGCGTGCTGTGACTTTTACAGTTTTCGATTAAAGGTATGTAGTATGGTTAACAACCTTCGTATATAGATTGTAATGTTATAACGTCTTCCTATCCACTGTAAGGTCTTCTTACGTCTTATTAACGACTCGAAGCGTTTAGTTAAATATGTTATAACGAAACTCTCACTGGCAGAAAAGTATGAATTTTTGTGCAGATAAAAATATAATAAACACATTTTTATTTGTTCATCAAAAAGATATTTTTAAAATTAAAGTTCTTTTATAAATGTGTTGACAGTGTATGAATGGAAAATTTACTGAAAAAAAAATGCAAGGCATATTTTTCTTTCGGAAATTTGCGTTATTTGTGAGTCAAAAAACGATTGAATGTATTTAAAAAATGAATAATTTTCCTTCTAAAATTAAAGGAACAAAATAATGAAAGTGTAAACGTGGGTACTAAATCAATGGTATTAATTTACCTCCTGTAACTTCTGTTAGTACAAATTCTTAATATTTAATTTAACTGTTTTGTGTTTTGTTTCTTTCTCTTGTCGCTTGAAAACAAGGCTTGTATTAATATGTCTGTATTCTATATATGTGTATGTAACAAATAAATTTAAAAAAATAAAATATTGTAATGTATTTATTTAGGTACTGGTACCAATTATAGTATAAATAATAATGTAATTTTTTTCTGTTACTAGTTTATTTAAAAAAATCAGCTAAAAGTTGCCGCACGTCACTGCTTCACATAGATCTTGAGTTGAGATGACGTTATACAAACTGTGGATTTTCCTTTGTATATATTATTCATTATTATAAATTATAACCGTCTCGAGAGTAACATATATTGAATGAATATGAAATGGAAATTTTACACTTACCAATTTAAATGAAATAGGATTTTTTTTATTTTTTGACTCCTCAATGGTAATATTCGATAATATTGTGTTAAACAATAAAAAAAAATAGAATGGTAAATCCTTTATCCTTCAAGTTAATGTGTGATTTAACTAAACGTGTTTTTATAACTTCTTCACATAATTCTAACAACAATTTTTTTTTTGCAGATACTGTTCGGCGAGTTATCTAAAACTTAAGGAGTATTCAGTGAGTCGTGAAAAGGTATGAAATTAATAATTTTATTATATTTAAGACGCATACAGTGACATTTCATGACACCATTTCAGAAAACCAAATTTAATAATTAACTTTTTAAATGTTAGTAAAGAAATTGAGTCATAACGTATTCCATTAAAATGTTTACACAGTCTCAAATTGTTTTCGTGTGTAAATCGTAGAACTCTTTATATGTGATTATTAAGTTCTGTAAGTACTTTAGTTTTTTTTTATTATTTTACAGCTGTTTAGGCGTTCAAGGCCACATTAAAATTTTTGCTAGGCCACGGTGAGACGAATTATTTGTATGATTCTATTTAATTTCTTATTAAATTAAGAAGAAAGTTCATAGCTTCCCGTATTCTTTAATATATTTTGCAGTCTTCGTAAAAAATTTCTATTCGAATTTTTTTGTCGTGTTATATTAAAATCAAATTATAGGTGTTTTCTGAAATTTATTTCTAATTCAGAATTGACAATTAATTTATCCCAGACATTGTTGAGGTTACAAACTAATTCATTTCAAATTTGTGATCTTTCAAAAAAATGTACGCCAAAAATATAAGAAAAAATAGTTGAAAGATAATATTGTTAATTCTGAATTTGAAACATGCGATCGACAAAAATAACAAAGTAATTTGTTCCAGAGGCCGGGTGGTTATACAGGGTGTATCGGCAAGTACCCGACAAACTTTAACCAGCTATTCCTCAGCACATTTGGAGTAAAAAATGTTATGGGCGCTTTGCTGTCCAGTAAAATTTTTTTTCCATTAAAAACCAAAAATAAATAATAAATCCACACTCCGTCACTGTCATTTGCATTGTATCTCGTGTTCAGCAGCTGTTATTAGCAAGTGTGTCAAAAAGTGTCCTCGCTCTTTCGTACACACTAAATAATAATAGTTAAAAATGAGACGAATGATGCCGTGCCATTTCGTTGTGATTGTAAAAGCGCACCAACGTAGGTACGTACGTACATTATTCAACGAAACTCGAACAAAATATTGCCAGATGGGTTTTCACACTTTGACAAAGGATAAAACATTGGTGACTTGTGGTGAAAATATGAATAGTAAATTTTTTATTAAAAAAAATGTTACCGGACAGCAAAGTGCCCATAACATTTTTTACTCCAAATGTGCTAAGGAATAGAGCTGGTTAAAGTTTGTCGGGTACGTGCCGATACACCCTGTATGCGTTGTCCCGGTAAGACAGAGATCCTGGGTTCGTTTCCCAGTTGGGACCGATACCTTTTTATTTTTCTGTGTTTTATTATTTTTCACGATTCGTTCCAATTTATTATAGTAGTATTTTTTTCTTCACTGATATAATAATGATATAACCTTCAAAAGTTTCTCCTGTAGGTCTATATATTACAATTATTGTTGTTTTGCATTATTCTACAGTGATTTCCACCTCTAATATAAATAAAAATAAACAGAGTGCAGAGTGCAAGTTGTGTCGTTTTTTTGAAAGTTTGTTTTAAATAATGCAGTCCAAGTCTGAAGATGCCGTAGCAGTGAGAAATGGAGATTTGGAGAGATTGATTGATTGATATGAAATGAGGTACGGGGAAAATAAATTGATGTTAAAAATGTATTATCTATGACAGATTTTAAGCACTTTAAATTGGGATGTCACTCCGCAATATTACACACTTACGTAGAATTTAATAATATGATGAGAGTAAAAAAAAGTCCACATTTTTTATCACATAATGGCGCAAGTTACAAGAAGAAACTTTGAAGTTTATAATGTTACTTAGAATAGTTTTAAGCAAAAGTGATGCCATGGCAAGCGCGTGCTGAGAATATCGATCTATTCCTGTGTTCCTTAGCAGGAATTCTAATGGAAATTCACGAAAGGTGCTAATTTACGAATTTAATCAGGAGAATAATCAATCTGGTTTGTTTAATGGATGATGTTCTTGTTTTACGCTAAAGTTTTTGTAAGGTATCGCTATTCAAATCACCGAATAACACAGCATCCCCAAAAATGGCATAAACAATGAAGAAAAATATTTTATTTTAAGGTCTCCTGGGGGGAGTTAATATTGAAATTAAAACAAAAGTGGTTTTTTCCAGATGTGAAAAATATTAATTTTTCACTTATACGTTGGTTTAAGCACCCCTTTGTTTAATGGTTATGTCTATCACTACAAACTTTTCCTTTATATTTTACCGCGATCGATTGTTATTTTCTTTCTCAGTTAAACTGTAATTATGGAAAACATTATTACATTTTTCACCTGAAAACAACCAACTTTATTTTATATGAGAAAGGCATTGTAAGTGCTAACTCTCTCACTAGATAGCGTCGAGACAAATTGTCTACATTTTTAGGTGAAATACTTGAACTTGTCAAATATTTTTTTTTTTTTTTTTTGCAACAAGCAGTAATTGTTGAATGAAACACTAGTATATATTGAATTATTTCGCGGATAAGAGATAAGCCGCCATAGCTCAGTGGTCAGAGCTGTCGACCGGAAATCGAAGGGACACGGGTTCGAGTCCCGTTGGCGTGATGTATCTTTTATCAGGAGATTTTTCAATGTGGATGAGTGTTTCAGGCGAATAATTATTGCTTGTAAAATAATTGTTACCCTTTGTGCTATGCATAAAAAATCTTGTCTTAAACGTTAGTTTACCAAAAAAAAAAAAAAAAATTGATAATATGTATTAGTCCTGGGGAGAATGACCTCACTATTAAACCTTTCTTCTGAAAATGACATTTTTCAATCGAATCTCAATCATTTCAAGAGCGAAATAATGGTACTCTTTAGCACCTGTCATTATTAATGTATATTATATAATTAATGTTATTATAATTAAGCTATTAACCACAAATTGTGAAATGTAATGGTTTTATATGTAAACTGTTTTTCACAATAAAAAAAAAAAAATACATAAAAATAACTACAGATAACTAACTGATAACTATAAATAACTACTTAAAACTACCGATAACTACTAATAACTACTGATTACTATGGATATCTTCTGAAAACTACTGATAACTACTGATAACTACTGATAACTAGACAGCTAAGCTTTTCCAATAAATCATATTTTTCCGTTTACGATTATTTTGTGGAGCAATAGTGGACATAATCTAGGCTAGATTACGTTTTGTGACAAGTTAAAATATTAAGTATTTCCATTTATTCATAATTTTTACAAGTTATTATGAATATTTTAGGCGTACAAAACTTTGAATATATTTGACTAAGCGTTCCTTCCTTACGAACTCGTCTTATTGATATACATTCAACTCTTTGAACTTTATTTCACCCCCATCGTACCAAAGCAAATACCTTGGCACTTCTAACCCAATATCAAAGTACCAAATGTGTAGGCAATCGTCGGGTAGGTAGGGGAGAAATGGGCTGGGGGTAGTTAGTGTTTCAATATGGCAGCTAATATACCCCGTGGTCCCCGTAATGCCCGACATTGTCTATAGAACCGATTGTTCTAGAGAAATGCAGGATATAGGGGATGTTTCTAGCCACGTAACGGCAAATATCGAGCCTCCATCACCCCATTGCGTGCGAATCCGCATTAAATATTTAGGGGATGATGAGGTTGATAAGGGAATCTGGGTTCTGACGCGTTTGATCTTTTGATCTTCCATTTACTTAAATAAATAATGGACATTGATTTTCGCCAAACGTGATTTGCGTCCTAATAAAATGTTGTTACGTGTTACAGTAAAAGTTCTTCGGATTTTGCTTTACGTTTCTTTTTAACGACTCTTTTATTTGACATATATCCTCATTTCATGAGACCAGTAGTTGATTCAAAGGTTTTGTCTTTATCTTATTGCTGTACATTTTACATTAAGGTTAAACATAAAATTATGAATGAAGTACTTATTTATAGATGGCACTAATTTAATAATTATTAGGAAAAAATACTTTTTGCAAGCTGTTTTTTAAAATAATAAGAGGACTTGCTTGCTTGCGCATGTAAATACCTAATATGAATTAGTACCTATAAATAGTTATTTCGGTATAACAACTCAATTCTTTTAAGAAAGGCATACAAACACAATATTATTTAGGTGATTTAATCCAATATTGTATTTTTATAGTTTTCTTGAAAGAAGTTAGTTTATTATTTAAAAACAATTTTCTCGTATAGATTTTCCGTATTTAAGCAAATTTCCGTATTAATTGAACTTATTATTTAAAAGTTAAGTTGCTAAAATGTATTTTCCTAAAATAATTAAACTAGCGCCATCTATGAACGAGCACTTAATTAATAATTTTAAGTTGACCCTTAAATCACCTTTCACAATAAATAAATACCACATAGAACACAAGGAACAGAAATAAGTTTTTGATTTCATCGTATGTTTACCACATCCATAAATTATTTACTTCATTTTATTTTCGAGATCATTCGGTTTGGTAACGTATTTCAGACATTTGTAACGATAATTTTTGTGGGGACACCACGAAAGTGTTGAAACAACTTGAAGCCAGAAGGACTGTCATTCCCAAATTGGGTAAGTTATGAAACTGAATGGAGTGAGGAGGGTGGCGGTCACCAATCACAGCTAAAGCAATTTCAAACAACGTTTTGATTCTGAATGGTGGTCGTAAATTGGAGAGGTTCGTTCGAAAACATTGTTCGGTTTAATCAAGAATATTTCATTCCTAAATCCAAAACCAAAACTTTGATATTATAATTTTTAGTTTGTGTTTTTTTTTACTCTTTTCTTATACATTATGCACACTTAAATGCACCCGTATGCCTACTACACAATAAGTTCATTTATTTAAGTTTTTTTCAATAAAAACATTCCTGTATAATGCACTAAATCGCGTAAAGTAAAATAATCATAAAACGAAAGCCCACCCGAGCATTGATAATTAATAAACCAAGAAATATTTAAAATATATATGAATGATTTGAATTTTAGAAACGATGAAATAACGTTTAATGTTAATGTTTCGACTGTACAAATAAAGGGAGATATGGCATGGAATACCCACTGTCGTCGAAATCCGAACATACTGCATGAACTATCAAAGCGGCCGTTGGAAAGTTATTCGTTTGGTGTGTAGGTAGAAACAAAGGCGGGACTTTGTTATGCTTTAAAATGATTTCCAGTAGTATTAATGAACGATGTTGGAGACACTTTTATATACACGGTGACATCTAATAATTCATGGCCCATCTTCCTTATTTCTTTTATCTATGTATTTGAAAAGTCACCATATCGGATCGGTCTTTTGCAGAATAAAACACCAACTAGATTCACGCCAGTTCAAGGTTTTAATCAAGCGCCTAATAACGTGAGGTAAATGGATGTGACTATTCGTATTCGTGACCTTGAGACAAAAAGGTTCTAGCTGACATTTAATCCAAAATCAACTTTTTTGCGGCAAGTTGTTTTAGATGTTTTTCACTTTAAAACCCTATTTAAAATATGTTTAACATTTTTTTAGTACGCAGATAATCACGAAACAAAATTCTATTAAAAAATGAAAATGCAGAGCATAAAATAAATTGTAATCGATTCATCAAATCTTTCGATTTAAGAGTATTCTCTTCTGTGAACTCTCATTAAAAAAGTGTGCTTACAATTTTCTTTTATTTAATATATCATAATGAAATTTGTTCTGAAATCATTAGATTTTAAGGTAGGTACTTAAATACCATCCTACTTAATTGTTAACTACATATGAAAGATTACATTAAAAAATATATTATTATACTTAAAAAATTATCCAAAGAAACACTCATCTCAAGACAATTTTTTTTTCAAACTTTCTTCATTCATGTAGGTACCACAATATTGAAAAATGTACAAATAAACACGAAATTTTGCCAAAAAAATAATAATCGGTTCACGCTCTGATTTTAGATTTGATATAATTGTTCTTAATCATAAAGAAAATTCAACTAAGCTTCTTCATATTAACTTTTTCACAAATTTCTAGTGTGTATTTTAATCGGCATTCAATTTAGAACTTCAATATCTCGGCTTCATACATCTTGCAGATAGAACCTTGTTGTTTCAATGGCACGTAATACCGGTAGCAGATCTAGATTGCAATTTGCTGGCGACAACGGGCACGGCCGTGCGACTATTCGTAGTATACAGAAATCAAATGATTCAGAAGCGGAGATTTTCAGGAGAACGGTTAATATTCAGGCGGGGTGTCGTCAAAGGCCTGAATCAATATGGACGCCTATTCGGGCTATTAGTACTGGGGTTGCCAGGGGTTGTCAACCTGACACTTTTTTTATTATTATTTTTTATGTGAATACCACACAAGATTCCCAATTGTTCACAACCGTTTGGAGCATCGTCTGAGACTATGGCAACCATAATCGGGGTATGTTTTGAGGCTAAGGGAAGTGGGGAGAAGAAGAAAAAGGTGGGAGAGTACCTGGTTATTCAGATCTGGATACCAAACACGGTTAAAGCCATTTAGATCAACGTTTTAATTCTGAATGGTTATCTTACGCCAGGGTGATACTGAGAGTATCTTCCACTCTGGAACGTGCTGCAAGTATAGCATTTATTATTTTAAATGAATACATTGTAAATTAACATAAATTCATTAAATAAAATTTACCGAGATTTGAACCCGCGACCTTCGTTTTGCTAGTCGAGAACCTTGGAGGCCTTATAAGAAATAAGTACAATTGAACTACTGTAATAATTTCAATTGGCAGTTTGTTGTTTATTATAAACTAGCTTAAGCGTCCAGCGTCTATTTGGAAGGTCGAGTGTGCAAAATTTCATCAATCTAGGAATAAAACTATGGATTTTTAATAAAAGTCAAAGCCACCCGCAAAAATTCCTTATATATCGGCGTTGTCCGGGCTTTTCGCAAAGTTTTTCAAAATCAAAAAAAGATGCAAATTTTTCTCTTATTTTTAAAATCAATTGTGCAAAGCAGCATTTTAAAATAAAATAAAAATTACTGCTTAGATCTCACACTGACAAAAATAAATATGGCTGATTTATTGAAATCCTGTAAAGAAACGTGATTGAAATCCATTTCCTGATAAAATATCAGTCCATTAAGAATATATCGGAACACGTGTTTATGCAGGTGTCCTTTTCCTGATAAATACAATGAAAAAAGCCACAATCTTAAAATTTGTGTTCAAACACGTGTTCCGCTTCCACATAACGCGTTTGCGTTTTACTGATACTTTGTTAGAAAATCCGTCAATTCATTCGTTATCCAAAGAATACGAATAATTTGAACAGATTTTGAATAAATTATATACTATAATTATATAGGTAAGTTTTCTATGTGCGTTCTTAAAACCCGGAAACTCCCGAGGACTTCGTCCAGGACCTTTTAGGGAACATCTTAACATTTTCAGGCTACCTGAAAAGCGCACTATTTTGATAAAATAAATCCAGTCAAAATGTTGCGAATACCTTCGAACTAGAAAGGCGAGAAGATATCCCCTTTCTTGTACGCCAAATGAGAGACTTGTTTGGGGCACAGTCGCGGAGGTGGCGTAACTAGCAACCTAATGCTATATTTGTATTGGAAAGGGAGCTTCACTTCCTCTAGCCGAGGTAAAAAAGGACCGGGGGAAATGAAAGCCTGCTCTACGCTCCGTTCGCAGTGATTTGTCGACGGGTCCGAGAGCTTTCGATTCACGTTGCCGTAATAATTTCATTTGAAACATCGTAATATAATTTGAAACCTTTTTTAATACAATGTTGGATAAAGTGCTTTTAGTGTTTGTATATGTCAAAGATGGACTCTGTGCTATAGTAAAAAGCTACCACGTTTTTCTGTAATTTTAAGTACATATTTGCTAATATTTTTGTAATGCTTAAAAATATCATATAGCTACTTATTTTAGCTTATGTTCGACTTGTATTGTTTCTTGTAAAAGTCCTATGAGCGGCAGATATATCTATATTAATAAAAATGTAAATATTCGTAAAATCTTAAATATCCAAAAGTTCTTCGCCGATTGCTTTAAAATATTGACACAATTTTGCATTCGAACACGCGTTTGTTTTTATGTAAATGTCACACGTGATAGATAAAAAAGAATTTAATTTTAAAAAAGTAGAAATAAAGAAAAGCAGCGCCATCTGTTGAACAAACATGATTTTTGAAAAACAGCGACATCTGTTGGACGTAAATGCAACACGCGCTATTGTTTCCCTATCTGCACAGACACACCAAGTCACATCAACGCGTGGTGGGGTACAGATAGTAAATAATAAATACATTAATATATATTTCTTCAAGCGACGGACACAGAAAAAAAACATTATTACCAAAACGCGTTGATAAAATTGCACTTCACTTTACATTTCTATCAGATTATTTCGGTGGATGGGAAAAGCCACCAAAAAGAACAATTAGTGGAATGATTATTTTCTTTCAGATTTTCTATATGCTGTTTAAAGGTCAGATGTTTGTGAACGACATGTAACATTACGCAAGTACTCTTTACGCATCATGTAGGAGGGAGAAAACACAGATGCCGGCAAATTGTTCCACAGCCAAGCTGTTCGAGGATGAGTTGACTCTTGTGATAAACAATGTCAACCGTGTATAAATGTTGTACGCACATTAGCGTGTTTGTATCATTTTCAAAATTGAAACTCATTTGTCAAGAATTCAGACTATTCCAACAAGTAATATAATAAAGCAAAAGTATCTTAAACATTATGGAAAGCAATATAAGGATTATTTAAAAAAAAAAACAAGCCGTCTTTTGATGGAAGTTAAATGAACCGTACAACTTTCGACATAGCTAGTGTGGATGTCGTATTTCTTTAAGTTCCGTTGCCAAATTAATTGTATACTTTTAAAATAGACTAAATGTATTAAATTTATATATCTGATAACCTGCCAAATTCTCCCATCCTTTATTAATTTGACATTCTATTAAAACATCTTCCTTTGAGTTTTACATCCGCTTTTGAAACAACAATTTCCAAGTAGGCATTTACGTATTTCGTAATCAAAGTCTCGCTTTATTAATCAAATTGTGTTTTGTTCAGCTTGCATTCTTTCTTTGTTCTCCACCGCATTAAGAAGCCTTATCAGGCGGTTGTTTACAAAACATAAAGGCGTTTATTGTAAGTACGCCGCAGAGGGGGAGGGAGGTTTGAGCAGGGGCGGGAGGTGGAAGCGTTATTTTCATTAAAATTTACCGCGAGCGACTGAATGTGAACCCTGTAACTCAGCGTTCTCAAGAATTCGGTTCAAATTAACATGGCGACAGTATCAGAGATTGGTGAGTATTTTAAAATGAAGGAAGAGTTATATCGAATGTGTGACATTTTAGATTCATCACATTTTTAAGGATAGTGGTATATAGAGCAAGACACTCTCAATTGGCCAGTATATCAGTGGATCTTTTTTATGCTCGCTACGAGAGATACATAATATTATAGGAACAATGCGGTATCCTAGTGATACCATTACGAAAAAATACAGACATACTGAGCCTATGTTATAAAGTTGAAGTGACTGGGGAAAGGAAGAAGATGGATAAGCGGAAGAATGGGAAGTACCTGGATACACTAAATACTGTTATTTCCATTTCAAGCAATGTTTCAATTCTGAATGGTGGTTTTTACTCCAGCGGTAGAGAATTTACCACTGACAATAAAATTTTAAAAACTGAAAAATGTTCACTGGCGAAATAATTTTAAAAAAAAATTGTATCCGTTGGAGTAATACATAATTAAAAAATAAATAAACAAACAATCGAATCCTTTGTAAAAAAACATAAACAAACAATCGAATCCTTTGTAAAAATACATAAACAAACAATCGAATCCTTTGTAAAAATACATAAACAAACAATCGAATCCTTTGTAAAAATACATAAACAAACAATCGAATCCATTGTAAAAATACATAAACAAACAATCGAATCCTTTGTAAAAATACATAAACAAACAATCGAATCCTTTGTAAAAATACATAAACAAACAATCGAATCCTTTGTAAAAATACATAAACAAACAATCGAATCCTTTGTAAAAATACATAAACAAACAATCGAATCCATTGTAAAAATACATAAACAAACAATCGAATCCTTTGTAAAAATACATAAACAAACAATCGAATCCTTTGTAAAAATACATAAACAAACAATCGAATCCGTTGTAAAAATACATAAACAAACAATCGAATCCTTTGTAAAAATACATAAACAAACAATCGAATCCTTTGTAAAAATACATAAACAAACAATCGAATCCTTTGTAAAAATACATAAACAAACAATCGAATCCATTGTAAAAATAAAGTTGAAATTTAACAGAACATTAAATGTCAATCTAAGAAAAATGCGGTGTTTATTAATACACAAGAATAATATCTCCAAAAAGACTTCCATCTTTCAGCACAATTTATCAGTATAGCCTTGGTGAAAGACCGCCATTGCTCGAAATGGCTTTAGCCTTGTAAGGTGAACAGATCTTAGTATCCAGGTACTTCCCACCTTCCTCATTCTCATATTAGACCACTACCTTTAGTCTCTCAGTATACCACATTTTGGGATGCCATAGTCTCACTGGATCCCCAACCCTGTTGGGAGTAGTTTGGACACCTGTGCCGTATTCAAGGTAAATATTTGATGAGACGAGTTCAGGTTTATTATGTTAGGTTACGTTAGTTTATTTTAGGTTAGGGTTTTATTAAGATTTATAATAACATAAAAATGGGTTAGGTTAGGTTAGGTTAGTGTCGTTGGATTTGGTTGTTTGTAGTAGCTTAGGTTACCTACACCATTTTCTGCATCCTTCTAATTCTACAGTTAAATAATGTTAAGGATTTCAGTTGGGTAATGAGAGAAAGGGAATGAAGTGAAGTGGGACTCCCAAATCCCGCATTCACTCCTGCAAAACTCAATTATACGCGATCTTGGATTAGGGACAATCGGAAATTTTCAATTTGCACCCACCCAGCGCCCGGGAACTGTCACCTGCGGTCATTACACCACTGGCTTCATTCGTTCTGTGTTTATTCTAGGTTTTAGATATCACCCTACGTACGATGTAGAAATTTTTAAAATAAATAACTGGGTTTTTTTTTTTACTTTTTGATATTTCAATTTTTTTTTGTTAATATTTACTGCTTACAACCGTCTGGGGTCAGTGGAACTATGCAACTATATTTGTATTTATCTAGAACCATTCCAAATGATTTCATTGGAGTATTTTTACAACTTTTTAAACATTAAACGAAGATACCTCTAATTAATAACTTTTGAAATAAACCTCTGATAAATATTTCTGTTCTGGGTGATATTTCAAACAAGAGTTTAGTTTTTGATGCATGATAATTATTGAATGTTTTTAATTAACAGACTGAGATACTCCAAGTACATAGAAAACAGGTTCAGGGACAAACGAAACGTACTCAACTATTCCGGAGGTCTTACATAAACTCTTTCAGGTATATTTGAGCGGTTGCCACATTACTAATGGTCAACTGCACAAACAATTTTGTAAGATATCTTAATATGAGAATGCATGGTGAGTACCCGCGATTCATGCATCACATGGGTTTGCTCTCTGAAATGGGCTACGAAAGTCTCCAATCCAGAAGGAATAATAAACAACTTCATCGACAGCCCATACCTCTTGGAATTTTATACTCGAAATCACGAATTGCTCTATATTCCACCTGGCAGAACGGTCGTTATGGCCCAGCAAAGCACGACAAGAGTTTTAGTGCTGCTAGGTCTCTGGACATTTTCAACATTGACTTCGAAGGTTTCAAGAGTCATTTTAAGCAAGGACTATATTATTGTTAAATAATTAAAGTTATGTATATTGTAATTGAATTATGTAAATCTGCAATACACAATAACAACAACAAAACATTTCAATCATGTTTGATTCTAACCGCTGAAGCAAAAAGGTTGGGGATCACTTGTAAATAGACGTTATCTCCGTCTGACAATGCCCACGTTGAAAGGGAACAGAATTACGCATCGCCCACCTTAACCTCTGGGCTAATTTGTTCGGTTTTGCAAAAAAAACAGCTATTACCCATAGAGTCAATTTGTTCGCTTTTCGGAACAGCTTGTATGGTCTCATGGATCGTTGGGTCACCCTTTCTGTAAGATTAGAACTATGATATAAACGGCGTAAGAAAGAAAAAAGGCCACGATTTATGTTAAAATCTAGAAACTAACAACTAAAGAATTAAAACCTACACTTCTATAAAACCAAAGGGAATCTATAACTGAAATTTGAGAAAATATTATAAATTTTTTTTTATATGAAACGACAAAATAGCGAGGTAGTAATAATGTTTATGGTAAATTTGTCTTAAAAAATATGTGTTTTTTTGTTATCAGTAATTTTATTTCAGTCCTTAGACACAAAACGTAAGGTAAGCCATTTTTAAAACTTAGTGTTTGATTTCTGAAACTTAATATTTTAAAAATGAAAAGTTTATTTAATAAAACAGTAAAATTTAAAACACTTATTTCATCACCTTTCAAATACAGTTTTTAGTTTTCGGATATGTTCAGATATATCCCATTATTTGGAGCGGAAATACACCCAAATTCTCGGACTTTCTGACAGCATCATCAAGAAATATAATAGTTAATATGCCAGAGACCTGGGGAGTTAATCAACAAAACACTTACACTTCGATAAAATGTTATTATGGTAAGTCTACATACCTTTCTCCGTCAATCCGCTCTACAAGTAAAAAGGTACATATTTCTGTACACGACTACGCATTTGAATGTATTTTTTGCAAATTAAAGATCGCTTTTTATTATTTATGTATTTATTTAGTTATTTTTTATCATTTTTGGATTAATTTTATTTATTTACTAATTAATTTATTTATTACTTTATTAACGCCCTTTATAGGGGTTTTTATACATGAATAGTAAAAATTATATATTAATACAGTACACAACTAAACTGCCTCGGTAACAATATTTTTTAATTGTTAGGTTAAGTTAAATTATAGATGTCCACTTACTCGGTATAATTATTTTCGTCAAGAAATTTTTCGGGCAGTGAGGAATACATATGGTAGTTAGTACCAGAATTTGTACACTGAAATAAATCCTGATCTTGCAAAAATCACAATGTGTTTCTATTTAATGTATTTCTACAGGTAGTCGAAACATGTACATTACGCTCCATTACCAAACAATACAATAAATTGATCCTTTTATCTCGCTTATAAAATCATTAACCTCATACCTCTTGTATAACAGTGACAAACTCCGTAATTTCGCGTTTTTTCACAAAGGAACACGTGCGACTGAAAAATGGCAAAATCCCGGTAATTCATCAATGTCATGTTTTAAAAGGGATTTTTTCCGCCTTTTTCATGAACGAAATTTAACAAATCCAAATAAAAAGTACACGGAGTAAACTAACTGATATGAAATATTGTTAATTTATTAAAAAAATATGGTCGAATAATTCGTTTTCTTGTTAAAAACCGGACTGGAATCCTATAACGAATGATTTGACAAAGTTTATAGAAAATTATTTGTAAAATACGAATATGTTATGAAGGGTGACCGGATAAATCATCACAATGATAATTCATCACATCTTTAAAAAGTTATATAAAGTCATGGAAAGTGATGAAACAAAAACTTTTGTAACTGGGTTAAGTAGGTTAGGTTAAGTTGGGTTAAAAAATAAATTTCCTCGTTTCTAATGACTTTATATCACTTTTAAAAAGGGTGTTGAATTGTCAGTGTGTTGAGTTATAATAGAACCGTTATGAAGTAGTCGGAACACGTGTTCTTCAAAATGGTAATTATCTCATCAAGTCCATTATATTTTTTCGGAAAAGGGCACCTTCAACACGTGTTTAGATTTGTTCTGAATGACTAATATTTTATTAGAAAATGGTCATGTAGTCACATTTCTAACAGTAGCTTGAGAAAAAAAGTCGTACTCATTTTTCTCCGTGTAGATGGTTTCTTTAACAAGTTTCCTAATAAACTTTAGTACATTCATAATATATCAGAATACATGTTCATGGATCTGCGTTTGTTCTGATAATACACATGTTTTGACATCGCCACAACACATTCGTGTTTTACTGATAGTTTATTAGGGAACCTGTCAATTCATTTGTTAAAGGCCTGTAGTCCCGTTTTAAACCGGAATACGAATAATTTGAAGAGATTCTTAAAAAGATAGACTTTGTTTTTGGGCCATACAAAAATAACTCCGAGGAAAAAAACGCTTCTCTACATCGAAACTTGCACGAAATGAAAATATATTTTTTATATTGCGTTTTAAACGGTAAATGCAATGTCTTTGTGTTTTAAGTTTTCGCTACATTTCGTACTAACGTAAACATTAACAATTAGTGTGTAATTTAGCGGAAAATATTATTAAAAGAAAAGGTACTGCCTACTCAATTCTCATAAAGAATAACAAAAATATAAAGACATACAATCTAGATTTTACTTTTTTTATTTGAATACCGAACCCAAGTCCCAACCGCCTGGAGCCAGTGAGACTATAGCATCACCAATCGTAAAGCTACAAGTATTGGGAAAGGGGAGAATATGGCAAGAAGTATATTGCTTTTTTTTTTTTTTTTTTTTATAAATTTAATTTAGATTAAATTTGATAATATTATTATTAAGTTCTGCAAGTGTTTTAGTTTTTTATTATTGTGACAGCTGTTTCGGCTTACAAGGCCATTTTCAAACAAGACAGTTTGAAAATGGCCTTGTAAGCCGAAACAGCTGTCACAATAATAAAAAACTAAAACACTTGCAGAACTTAATAATAATATTATCAAATTTAATCTAAATTAAATTTATAAAAAAATTAAATGGAGTTCTACGAATTAAACACAAAAACAATAAATAAGTATATTGCTCTTCAAATCTGGTCACCAAATAGGCTAGTACCATTTAAAGTGTATCTTCCACTCTGTTTGGAGATGGCAAGAAGTACATTGCTCTTCAAATCTGGTCACCAAATACGGCTAGTACCATTTAAAGTGTATCTTCCACTCTGTTTGGAGATGGCAAAAAGTACATTGCTCTTCAAATCTGGTCACCAAATACGGCTAGTATCATTTAAAGTGTATCTTTCACTCTGTTTGGAGATGGCAAGAAGTACATTGCTCTTCAAATCTGGTCACCAAATACGGCTAGTACCATTTAAAGGGTATCTTCCACTCTGTTTGAAGATGGCAAGAAGTAAATTGCTCTTCGAATGTGGTCACCAAATACGGCTAGTACCATTTAAAGTGACGTTTCAATTCTCAATGGTGACTTTTCACCAAGGCGATTTATGAAGAGTATCTTCCACTCTGTAAGGAGATGGCATGAAGATATTGCTCTTCAAATCTAGTCAACAAATACGGCTAATTCCATTTAAAGTGACATTTAAATTCTTAATGGTGGTCTTTCACCAAGGTGATACATGGAGAGTATCTTCCACTCTAGTAAGTGATACAAATGTGCTATAGATATATTAACTGAAATTAATTAATTGTCAAACAACACAAGTTAAATAATAAAATAAAATACTTGCGCACGCTGAAATTTGAACCCGCGAGAGAGCTTTGTTCCACGACCAAGAAGGCTGTCCAATGTTTCAATTAGCCCGATTTTTCCATGTTATCCGCAAAACAGTTCTTACCACTGTTACTTCACTAGTTAAGTTTCCCCAGTGGTCAACTTAATCAAGTTTACTATTAATCTACAATTTATAAGCTCAAACGTTCCAGTGGGGCTATAAGGCCCTAGCGGGCTTGGAATCTTGCCCACGAGGGCTAGAGCTTGACCTTTAAAAGGCTTTTAAAGCCGTGAATCTACCCTTTTAAGGGTCACAGCTGACTTAGAAATGTGATAGGGGAAGCTTGTGTTAATATATTATTCCTAAATTGTTTTTTTTTTATCAAACTTAACCTAATCCTTGACTAATAGTCCCAGAATACTTGATGAACCACTTGAAAGAGGGTGGTCCGCCTGATTGACAATCCATTGTTAATAGACCGATTGCCATCTCAAATGCACATACACAATGTAGGCATGCTGAATCTTTTATACAGATATTTTAATGGAGTCTGCTCTAGCGAGCACGTGCACCGGTGCACGTGCGTGAAACTCAACATACCCTAGCGGAAACCCGTTCACAATTAATGTTGGCTTCATGAAAATGGACCACTTCTTCGACTCGTTTTTGCGTAATACAGTTCGTATGTGGAGCGAGCTACCGGCATCTGTTTTTACTAATTCAATAATCCGGGCACTCTAAACTAACTGGTTGTTATTAAATGGTTACCTGTCCAATTAAATCTATACTTGATTATAACACAAATTCGTAAAAAAATAATAAAACGATACATTGGTGTTATGTCACTACAAATATTTTCCTAATCGAACCAACTGGTGTGTTTCTTCGTATGCATATTTTAAGCAGCCAGCAAGTTTAATTCTATTCCAAGAATTTCATATACTATTCCAACTAAAACACAGTTAAAAAAAATGATATTAGACCGTGGTTGTCCGTAATTCGAACTTTTTACCAGGCATAATTCATTCTAACGAATTCAATGAATAAATGCGTGGCAAGTGGAGACTACTAACTGTCGAAGCAACGAAATAATTTATTAGCGCGCCAACTAATCGCCCTAAAGCATTGATGTGTTATATTTAGATCAGACATGAAGCGAAAAAATAGGTTAAACTTGTCTGCCTCCAACTGACCTCCAACTCTCCCTACGCTCTAACTAAAACTACGAAATACGCTCTACGCGCACCGCTTATCACGTTCTAATAGCAGAACAAGTTTCGACGAGACATAAGTACCCAGTAGCTCTATGCCCTAAATTGATTTTTGTTCTTTACTACTTGTCAGTTAAGTGTCAAATAGAGAGACTATTTGTGTAATTTGATTTATTGTTATTAGTGGGCCCATCTAGAGACATTTATAACATTTTTAGCGATTGAAATTAACCGTTTAAAATTTTATCAGTCTATAGGTCTGGCGTATTGGTAGTGAAAATGTTATTTATACCAAGAAAATATTTTCTTTTCTTTAGTATAATACTTTTGTAACTCAAAAATAACCAGTAATAAATTGATGACAGGGCGAAAAATATTCTCAGTTTGTTGTTTTATTGTTCGTAATTATTTGGACTCGTCCGAGACTGTTTCATTGTTTATCAGAACGTAGATGGGGTGTTTTTCTTTAGATTTTATGAAAAACGATGATAAAATGAGTAAAGGATATTTTTGTCAAGAAATTATGGAATTTCGTTTCTTTTCTGCCAAAGTAGACTGTCATCGTATATCATAAAAAAAAATTTCAACGGTTTTATAAAGCCGTTAGTATCAAAGAAGAGCTTTTACTTATAAGAATATTGGAGACTGCATGATATTTGGAACATAACAATATTATGAAATTTGAATAAAAAATAGATTGTCCCAAAATATCCCTCGCGTTATCGTTGCTTTTTTTAGACAAATCCTCAAATTTTGCTAACGCCGCTCGGTGTGTTTTTTTTAATCGAACTATAATATTTCATGAAGTAATGCCATTTATTATTCTCTGAATTGCTTCGAATGTTTCCCCTCGAAGAAAAAATATTAGAAATATGCATACTGTACAAAACAGCGTTGTCTAAAATAAAATTGCCCATTAACTTTGTGGAGTCACGTTAAATGAAAATGACATGTCATTGAAGAAGATAATACTAACAAATCTAAACGAAACGTGAAACAGAACAAGACAAGAAATCCTCGTTTTGATCCCCAGTTGAGGTCGTCATTGTTTTATTTTCTGTTTGTTCTGTTCCATGTTTGGTTTAGATTTGTAAACTATAATATTCATTTAGATTTTTAGAAAAGGTCAGTAAGTATCCCATACAAATAAAAATTGGATATGTTTATCCGAGATACTATTCAGGTAACAAACCAATTCTTTAGAAATTTGCAAACATTCAAAAACATGCTGCAAAAAATATATGAAAAATTTGTTCAAGATAATATTGTTAATTCTGAATTTGAAATATGAGATCAAGAAAACTGACGTCTTATAATTAAATCCCAATGGTCGAGTGACTTAAGATGTTGCCCCGGTTCTTACCGGAGATCCTGAGTTCGATTCCCAGTTGAGACCGTTTTCTTTTTATTTTTTTGTGTCTTGTTCTGTTTCATGTTTCGTTTAGATTTATAAGTTATATCATATTCTTCACTAAACATAACATTCTTTGTTTATATCACTATTTATAGTGCAGTGAACAAAGTTGGTCGAGCGGTCCAATGAGTCGGTTCCCAACCCAAGCGTCGAGAGTTCAATCCTCTTCTAGCTAAGTTCACAAGTATGATTGACCAACTATTCGATTAGAAATGGTTGTCTTATTAAAGACGAAGAAAGACAATGTCTTTTGGCCTCTACGGAAGCAATCATAAAACATGTTTTTATTTTTATTATAAAACTGTAGTAACTGTCTGGTACTAAAAGCAACGTATCTGCAGGTTCTACCATTTTAATAAACAGCAGCTTGTCTGCAGGTTCTACCATTTTAATAAATAGAAGCTTGTCTGCAGGTTCTACTATTATAATAAGAATCAGCTTGTCTGCAGGTTCTAACATTTTAATAAGCAGCAGCTTGTCGACAGGTTCTACCATTTAAATAACCTGCAGCTTGTCTGTAGGTGCTACCATTTCAATAAGCACCAGCTTGTCTACAGGTTGTACCATTTGATTAAGCAATGGCTTGTCTGCAGGTGCTGCTATTTTATATAAAGCAGCAGCTTGGCTGCAAGTCCTACTATTTTAATGAGCAGCAGCTTATCTGCAGTTTCTACCATTTAAATAAGCAGCAGCATGTCTGTAGGCTCTGTCATTTTAATAAACAGCAGCTTGTCTGCAGGTTCTACCATTTTTTTTTAATTTAATAAACATAATTATTTTGTTGGTAAATTTAATTTCATCACAATGTATATCTGCATGTGCACTGCTCTCTTCTTCTGATTGTAGCTGCTTCCTTTATCATGTTGCCACTATTCCTCCCCTGGATTATTATTTGTGTGTTTTTTTAGATTTCTCAAATTCAAACACATTTGGGCGAGTTTATTTTTACGAATTTTTTTACGAGAATCAGCTTAGTAACTTTTGATAATAACTAATATTTTTTATGTGCAAATTGTAAGTGTGCTGGTACTGTGTGAATTCCCTAGATACCATAAAAACTCTTCTTGTACTCCGTGTAAAATACTGTAATCCCTTTGATAGATTCCGCGATTTTAACTGACAGGACACAGCCGAAAACTGGTGAAAATGCTATGTTTATTTGGCAGATATTTAAATTATTCAAGTCAGTACAGGTTCGCACTCAGTTGCTTTCGACAACCGTACACTTTTAACAGTGTTGTGACTTGAGATGTCAGATACAAGTCAGAATTGATCGTTTTTAGTCTTAATAACTCTGAAGAATTTGGCTTTCTATCAAACTGTCAGGTAAGTAGTTCAGTAACCAGTGAAAATCAAGTCTAGCGAATTTTGTATGACATTATTGTACGTTTGACGATGAGTAATGTTGTACTTTTAAATAAATAGTTTTTATCTGAAATTATATGTTATGAAATTATATATTGGTAAACAAATGTATTGACAGAGTATTAAATAATTCTGCCTCATTACAGGTTCGCCTAGAGAGGCAGGTTTTGTCCAACATAAATATACTTACTATTTTTCTGTCGTTATTACTAAGGTAATACATTTTTTCTATTACTGTTCTTATACTTATAATGTTACCTTGATTTATATGTATGATTATAATTTTAGATGATGGGTGAAGGGAAGATGGGTTACTGAGACAACGTGCGTGGTTTCACTGAACTGCGTCCAGTGGACAAACTTGTGATTTACTGCGTTTAGTATCCCACATAAGTCCGTGGATCAGACATGCTGTCACCGGCTGCCACAAACAAGTCACTATAGGCTCTTTTTTATGAAAAAATCCTTCCTGTGCTTTTGAGATGTGCACAAATCATTCTCAAGAACAAAATAAACCCGATTGAGTTTCTTTCCATTCGCTTATACTCAAAAATCACTTATTATTTCAATAAATACAATTATTCACAATGCTTTTTGCTATTCGAAAACTTTAAACGTCAAATAAAATTAAGAAAAACTCAACAGAAACACTCAAGCGAATGAAGGACAACCTAGTGACAGTAAAAACGTCGTATTCTACTACTCTACTCGCTCGTTTGTTCGTCGAGAAGTAGAGGAAAAGCGGTTAGCAGTCTGAGCATGACGTCACGCGTTTTATCTGACGGACATCCATACAAAAATGCTGATCGCTTGCCTGTGACGTCATGCTTTCCGCGGACTTGCTCGCCGAATAACGCATATAGAAACGAGGGGCGTTCATAATATTATGGCTGTTTTACCCGTACACATATTCTGTGAATGGCTATCTCTTTCTAATGCGTTCCGTTTCATTTAGCTATGATTTTTTTTTATTTGTGGCTTCGTATTTAATTCATTCCCACATATTCGTTGTGGCTATTCTTTTCTTATGTATTTCGTTATTCGATTTCAATCTGGAAACAAGAACGAGTTATATATTTTTTTCGATTAGTATGAACATACAGCGTCTGTGTATTTATGTCACTATTTATAATTCTGCTTTTGTTTGTTAATATATTAATAAATCTCTCTTATAAATTAAGTATTTTCGTGAACCAGGTTCTCTCATCCATCTGCTTAAAATTTTCCTCCGTACAGCTTCCCTAAAGATGCCAAACCCAACAGGGAAACGTTGGGTTACACAATTATCCAACATTCTTCTAACAACACGATTGACATTGAATGAAAATCCGTGTTTTTACCAGTAAAACCCTTTTAAAAAATTTCTTTCATGTAATATTTTTAAAACAGTTCTTTAAAAGAATGTGATGATAGTATTTCAGCAACTAGTAAAACGGGGACCTCATAGTATACGTATTAAGTACTGAATCGTGCAAGGAAATTAAAACTTTTACAGGTAACCTTGTTCACAAAACTTTCCCGTGACCCACAGACAGTCCTAGTGGTTTAAAACTTAAATTATAGAACAGGTGTTCCTGTGGTTTAACTCGCACAAGTTTCGACTGGTCGGTCGAACGAAAACGTCAATGTGTTGTTTTTTAAAAAAGTAAATTTAAATTAGTCCGGAAAGTGAACAAAAGCAATATTTTTTTTTCAATTTTATATATTTATGTCATAGCGTAGAATATCTTACCTATACCATTCGATGACATTTACAATTTAAAGAAAATTTAAAGGATCGATATTACATCATAATATGGAATGATGGACTGGTAGAATTTTTTTTCTTTCCAAGATTCTTTTTTTAAGTTTAAGTTGTTTTTAGCCTGTCGAAAACCGGTCCAATTCAAAACAGAGAAGTTTTCTGTCATGTAGTTTGGATTTTATTCAGGATCTAGAACATTTCTATGCATAATTTTTCGCTTGTGTACATCTCTTTATGCCTTATTATTTGGGATATGTAACACATAATGGAAACAATTTATTAGATCACCAACACCTCTGCCATAGGTCACCCCAAGAGGTTCGCTACGTTTGGTGAATCAGCAGGAGTGACCGGGTTCATCGGGTGAGATGTGTCCAGGATGCGCCTGCCCACCAACTGGAGGCGTGCCAGATCGGTAGAGGCTGTTTTGGGGACCAACTGATCTCTTGACCCATCGCCTTGCGCCGCAGTGAGAGGAATATATTCATATGTCCGTCTCTCCTGGATATACTCATCCCTATATTGCTACCGACCCCTTATACCTTTTCCTTCCAAAAACTTTACATCCTTCTTGTTCCAAAGATATCATGCACACGGCACCCCTAAAGATATAGATCCCGAGGAAAACTATTTTTTATGCCCTCCTTTGTGAAACGTTAAAAAAATCTTTTTTTTAGACACACGAGATATGTGAAAAATATGATTTCAATATTCAAATAACGCTTCTTCGATTTTATCTGCCGGATTATTCAACAATTTTGTATGGTGGAGTTTATATTTGTTCAGCGACAATTGAAAAATATTTTCTATGAATATGAACACATTTCACAGATTAATTTACCAAACAATGCAAATAGATACATTTTTCGACTATACGGGTGGATTTTTTATTCAATCAATTGTGTTTTGAAATTGTTTACAAATTCATTGATTCAAACCAATATGAATTAATTTTATTCACTTGAATCATTTTTTGACCATGTCGAATACCAATATTCGATATTTTGACAATAACATGACAAATTTTGGATAATGTGTATTGAAAATTAAAAATGTAAAAAATGTAAAAATAAAATGTATTATTATGTATTTTTATTTTTAATTTTAAATTTATTATTTTCTTTTCAAATTTACTATCTTCTCTTTAAATATAATATTGTTAGATAATGCGTTTCCACGGAATCGAACCGCGTGTTAGATAAAGAGTTTCTACGGAATCGAACCGCGTATAGAAATGTATTATATCTTCAAGAATACCTGGCTAGCTCGAGCAGGTACCGTGTTTTCAGTTCGTTGGTATTAAGAGAGAACATACGCCTTCTAGAAGTGGGTGGAACAACGGGTATCTTGGAAATAAAACACTATTATTGTGGTGCCTTTAAATGCCTTCAAAAAGACTATATAATTACAGCACAGGAATCTACGCGTAGGAAAAGCTTAAATCTCTTTGTGGACGGTTAAAAGAATGATGTTAAATTAGTGGGAAGAAAGCAGAGACAGAAATTAATAAAAAAAATAAAGCGTGGAACGATACCGCAGTTTTTGTAGTTTTGTAGACGTCCGGGGGGCAGGCAGTAGAAAAAATGAATCGAAATATACTAGTAATGAATTGACAAACACTGTAGAAAGAATGAATCGAAATGTACTAGTAATTAATTGACAACCACTGTTTTAGCAAAGCAAGTCTCAAAGCGGAGCACGTAACAACCTCTCGCAAAAAGAGCCAAAATCCAAAGAGACCGGTCTCCCTTCGTTCGGAGCCGAGGACCCCTTTGCCCCGCCTCCTTCGATAATAGTCACACCCACTTTAAACGCAACCACGGGGTGGCCATATGAAAGAATTTAAAAATACAAAGTACTTGATTTTAAGAAAATATTACGGGGTTGAATGTTTTAATTTTAAGAAAGTTCATTTCATAACACTTCCCCGAAAACACAACGAAAAAACTGCCGTGGGAATGAAAGTTTTTTTGACTCTAAATCGCTCAAGACCCCTTTGACAAAAGCTACAAGAGAAGTCATCCACATAGAGATTCAGCATTAAAAACCTACGCCCAAAATTTACATATTATTATTTCAAATTATTATTTATATATATATACATTTTTTTTGGTAATACGGTGCACATAATCGTAAGAGCAACAGCAGCAAGTGATGGTGACAATCGTAAGAGCAACAGCAGCAAGTGATGGTGACAATCGTAAGAGCAACAGCAGCAAGTGATGGCATCGGCTCTCAAGTGATGGCATCGGCTCTTTCTGCAAAGGGCCGCAAGCAGTAGCGTAAACTCGTTCGTCATGGCGTAGATGTCTCGATCCCCGGCGGGAACGATTCAAGGAGAAGCGTTAACATGAAAGCGAAACATAAGAAAATATTAAAAAAAATGCAAATAAGCAGTGGGCAATGAACCAAAAAAAAAATCAAAAATAAAAAAAATCGCGTTCACATAAGGAGTGAGAAGCTAATATTGAATAGTAAATATAGTTGCACAGGGGAGCAGTATATAGGCAGAACTTCCCATTGTATATCGTGACGCACACACATATGTTTATATTTTATACATAAGGCGAAAAACATACTAAAATCATTAATTAGCACTAAATAATCAATATATGCTGAAAAACACACACGAGAATCAATATCCACCTTTTAATGGTACGGATTTGTTTCGGTGCAATCGGCTTCAACGTTTTTTTTTTTTTTTTTTTTTTTTTTTTTTTTTTTTTTTTTTTTTTTTTTTTTTTTTTTTCAGCATTTCTACCTTTTAATGGTCCAGATAGCTGTTTGAAGAGTAGCTGAAAAGAAATAACACAAAACAAACAATACAAGTTGAAAAACACACACGAAAATCAATATCCACCTTTTAATGGTACGGATTTGTTTCGGTGCAATCGGCTTCAAGGTTTTAGTTTTTTTTTAATCAGCATATCTACCTTTTAATGGTCCAGATAGCTGTTTGAAGAGTAGCTGAAAAGAAATAACACAAAACAAACAATATAAGTTGAAAAACACACACGAAAATCAATATCCACCTTTTAATGGTACGGATTTGTTTCGGTGCAATCGGCTTCAACGTTTTAGTTTTTTTTTTTTTTAATCAGCATATCTACCTTTTAATGGTCCAGATAGCTGTTTGAAGAGTAGCTGAACATACGAGTAAAATCAAAATCGTCCTCCTTTAGTGACCTACATATCGCCAGAAATCTTGTAAGAATTGCTGACATAGGTATAATACGAGACGTATCTTTCAAATACTTAGTGCTGTGGACCTTATTTATTTGTGTGGAAAATCATTGCATCCATACAAAAAACCTCCCAAAATGAACAACACAAGAACAAGCAAACAAATTAAAAATATTTTGTCGCAAGTCATTGCACTTTGAAGTTTTCGTATACAATAGATTATAATGGGTTAGAATTTATTACATAATAATATATATACCGATATGGGCGCCATCTTGTTTATGGCTAACAAGCAACCATAGGATCGAAGTCACAAATAATTATTTTATAATTTTTTCATTTTTTTTTAATAAAGTTGGTGAAGTTTGCACCAAATTAATGGCAAGTAGGAACTGGGTACGAATCAGACACAATGTGAATGTCGTACTGTGTATAGGAATGTTCAAAGATAGTGTCGTGTATCTAGCCGCCTCCGGTTAATTACTCCGGAGTGACTGGGATGTTGGAGTCTGTATACACTGCCTTCGAAGGGGCCCCCTCGAAGACAGTGCCGTGTATTGTGTAGATATGCATGTTCAATGAGTACTTGTACCTTATTTATCTGTCTTTGCGAATTTTTAAAATAGAATATTTTCCCATCCGGGTAGTCAACAAAACTGGCTTTCCAATATTAATCGCATTAGCCAGATTTCAAACATATATTTCCAAGAACCCAATTGGGGTAGGTTTGCCAATTGTCGGTTTAAATTGTAGGAGAATCGGTCGGGGTAAGGATTCTGATTTCGTCTATTTCCGGAGGTGATAAAAACTCTTTTCGCGGTCGGGGTGTTTATCTTAAAGGCAACGTTGAAAGACCTCCAAAAATCAGTACCAATTGCTGCAAAATAATGTACCTATCAATTTAATGAAGCACATATAGATTTCCATAGTAAAAACAATCCTTTCTCATTTGCCTACTCTATAGTACTATGATTGATTTTATATATTTTATAACTATATACTTTTTTATATTCTTTTTTATGTATCTATTTTACTTTAGGGAAATCAACAGTTTACAATGTGGTTCATTAACACATATGTAATTTACCTAACTGAGAAACCAATTACAGATTTCCTCAATATACTATTGTATTATGTAGCTAAAAAATAGCACTTTACTTACAACAACTAAGAGATATTATGCTATTATATGCATTATATTATATAAATATTATGCTATTTTATTTTTATATTCTACGGTATTCTTCCATACTTCCTTATATTACTATAGTCACTTACATTATTTTATGTTCTTAAATATTCTTTAATAATATGTTATTTTATTTTATACATTATTTATGTTGTATAGAAAATCGACCACCATAACACGGGCATGTGCCTAGCATGGTGGTTGAAAAATTTCTCAATGCATGTAACTAATAATTTCATAGAATAAAGAAACTTAAAAAAAAATTATAAATTTAGGTGATAACGACGCTATGACTAAAAAATCTATAGTGGCGGTGTGTCCACTGCAGGTGACGGGCAGAGATAATAAACCTAACAAGGTTTGTTGACTTGCATCAGCCGCGATCACCGGAGACCTATAGGGTTTCATTGGTACTCCCATATTAATAAATGATGCGTATAAATTTCCTCCTAGGCAACTAACATTTGCCCTCGAGTCTAATAATCCCTTAAAGATCACATGATCTATAGTAAACCTCGCGTAAGGACGACCGTCTACGGATTCAATGCATTCCATTTCCATAAGATGTGCCGTCTCTTCTAAGAATGTTGCGTCATTTAACAACTCAATACGTCCACGGCCAGCGTCACCTTGCCGTGAAGAGGATTATTTGATTGGCTGGAAATTAGTTTTTTGAATTCGGTATTCTGGGCGGTGGTCGGGTTAAATCTATTCCCGCGGGGAGAAAACTTGACTGGGGTGACGGATGGGAGGATATGTTATTACGCTTATTTTCGTAACGGCGGTCACCGCCCGCCCTCATATATTTATATTGTTCGCGAGTATTGCGAAAACCGCTGTCTGAGCTATTTTTCCCGGGGTCTGCCGGTAGAGCTGCAGGGCTCGATGAAGCCACGCTATTGAGGTAACTATTTCCTCCCGATCTCACCTCGCGGGGCGGGCGCGATGCTTGTTTCTGGTAGCTCTCGAATATCGTGCACGCGGTTTCTAAATCTTCGATAGAGCTACTACTATGCATGGTCAACATACTAGCGTATTGGGGGAGGAGGCCACGTTTGAGAATTTCCACTAGCTCCTCTTCCGACATGGGCGATTCTAACATGTGGTTTTTATGACGCGTTTCAATAAAAAAAAATCCCTAGCTGTACTACGCGCGCTTTCTTCGTTTTAATCAAAAAAATTCCCGCAGAGCTCTCGTCTAGCGATGGTCGCCAAGCGTGAAAATATAGCGGTACGCATAATGCCTCCCTTAAAGCGAATTAAGGCGTCCATTTTATTAATTTTATTTAAATTAGCCGACTTAATTTCTTAAAATTACTTGTGTACTATTGAGACAAAACTAAGTAGTGAATAGATTCCAGGTACGCGCTTTCCCTTTTTAATTGTCCGCGGTTTTTCCAGTTATCGTAAAAGGCTACCGGCTCAAGACGTATTTCTGGGAAGTAGTTATTTTTACCAAAACCCAATTTTGCAATATTATAATGAACACGACCTATAAAATCTGTTACTAACGTATTTTAGGTTTTTCCAGGTATCGTAAAAGGCTACCGGCCCACCTTGGACGTATTTCTGGGAAGTAATTATTTTTCCAAAACCCAATTTAGCAATATTAAAATGAGAAAGAAACCTTTAAAATCTTTTGTCTTTAAATTTTACACGAATATAACCGCACAAGTAGGTACCTGTATTATTATGCTTTGAATTTATTCTATAACCTGACTTTATATTACTTGAATGAGTCCGAAACTACGCTCCGAAAATAAACACAGAAGTGTAGGAAGGAAATTATAAATTGTTAGGAAAACACGCGAAATTTATTTTATTTTTTGAACGCAAACCGTCGCAAGATTTAAATATTTATCGAAACTCTTCTTATTTTTTTTTTAAAGGACACTATGATTCTATGGCGATGCGTGCCAAACACATGTGGGCTAAACGAAACGGCGCGAGCGTTTACAAAATGGTGACTGCCAACCACATGTGGGCTTTAAACACACTGATGCTATGAGTAAAAAAAAATGGCGAAGAATGCAAAACACGCGTTGAATTTAAACACCAGTTCGCGAACGTTTATTAAATGGCGTTGATTACGGAATACACGTGGCCTTTAAACACACTGACGCTATGAGTAAAAAATGGCGAAGAATGCAAAACACGCGTTGAATTTAAACACTAGTTCGCGAACGTTTATTAAATGGCGATGATTACGGAATACACGTGGCCTTTAAACACACTGACGCTATGAGTAAAAAATGGCGAAGAATGCAAAACACGCGTTGAATTTAAACACCAGTTCGCGAACATTTATTAAATGGCGATGATTACGGAATACACGTGGCCTTTAAACACACTGACGCTAGGAGTAAAAAAATGGCGAAGAATGCAAAACACGCATTGAATTTAAACACAGGGGTACCTAGATGTAGGAAAAACAATTATTTACACACATATATGCACATCACGACAACAATAAAAAGTTACAACAGGAAAGCGATTCTCTCAAATAAAGCCCCACGTTTCTGGGTCCAGTGTTAGATAATGCGTTTCCACGGAATCGAACCGCGTGTTAGATAAAGAGTTTCTACGGAATCGAACCGCGTATAGAAATGTATTATATCTTCAAGAATACCTGGCTAGCTCGAGCAGGTACCGTGTTTTCAGTTCGTTGGTATTAAGAGAGAACATACGCCTTCTAGAAGTGGGTGGAACAACGGGTATCTTGGAAATAAAACACTATTATTGTGGTGCCTTTAAATGCCTTCAAAAAGACTATATAATTACAGCACAGGAATCTACGCGTAGGAAAAGCTTAAATCTCTTTGTGGACGGTTAAAAGAATGATGTTAAATTAGTGGGAAGAAAGCAGAGACAGAAATTAATAAAAAAAATAAAGCGTGGAACGATACCGCAGTTTTTGTAGTTTTGTAGACGTCCGGGGGGCAGGCAGTAGAAAAAATGAATCGAAATATACTAGTAATGAATTGACAAACACTGTAGAAAGAATGAATCGAAATGTACTAGTAATTAATTGACAACCACTGTTTTAGCAAAGCAAGTCTCAAAGCGGAGCACGTAACAACCTCTCGCAAAAAGAGCCAAAATCCAAAGAGACCGGTCTCCCTTCGTTCGGAGCCGAGGACCCCTTTGCCCCGCCTCCTTCGATAATAGTCACACCCACTTTAAACGCAACCACGGGGTGGCCATATGAAAGAATTTAAAAATACAAAGTACTTGATTTTAAGAAAATATTACGGGGTTGAATGTTTTAATTTTAAGAAAGTTCATTTCATAACACTATGTAGACTAGATTTTCATATTATAAAATGAAGGCCTCAGCACGGGCAAGCCACCCAGTGAGGCCTACATTACTGGAAAACATAAATTGTAACAAAATAATGTACCAAAAAAAAAAAAAAAAAAAAAAAAAACTTTGGTGCATGTGTATTTACTACCAACAGTTATGTTCTAGCCTAAAATATCAGCACATTGTCTTGTTTACGCAGAATAGACGTAGATTTAATATATATAACCTTAATATATATGACGGCCGGCGTGGTCTAGTGGTATACGCTTTTGACTACAGATCCGAAGGTCGCGGGTTCGAACCCGGCGTGCGCAAATAAATTTTATTTGATTAATTTGTGTTATTTCACAATTAATTAATTTAAAATAATATATAGTATATTTGCGGCACGTTCCAGAGTGGAAGATACTCTCAGTATCGCCCTGGTGTAAGACCACCATTCAGAATTGAAACGTTGCTTGAAATGGCTTTAGCCGTGTTTGGTGACCAGATCTGAATAGCCAGGTACTTCCCCACCTTCCTCTTCCCCATCTCCCTCCCCTCCCCAATATACCCTCAGCCTCACAACATACCCCAATTGGGGATGCCATAGTCTCACTGGCTCCAGACGTGAGCAGTTGGGACTCTTGTGCGGTATTACTGTAAAAAAAAATATATATATATATAAGTTCAAAATAATAATAATCAAATATAATATGTATAATGATAAATATTTTTATTATCTACCTTTTTTTTAACAAATAGAGAAGTAAATCATCACTGGGATATCCGGTGCTGAGGATTTCATTTAGAAATTACTAAAATTTAGTAGTATGGATCATTAAAATATGACCTAGTGTTTTTTTTCTGAAATAATTATAAATTTTCGATTAAAAGTTCGACTAACTTCGAAAATATTATGTCACAACACATTAAAAATTCGACAACTGAGATAACAACACACATAAAATCAAAATTAAGATGTTTAAAACCTTGGATTACCAAAGGACTTATTATATCTATCAGAAATAAAGAAAAACTTTACAAAATAACTTTAAAAAATCCCCAAGATGAAAAAGCATATATTTTCTATAAAAAATATAAAAATAAATTAACATCTTATATTAAAAAAAGTAAAGAAGAGTATTTTAAAAATAAAATATTATCTTCAGAAAATAACCATAAACAAATGTGGAAAACTGTTAATTTCGCCATAGAAAATACAAAAAAAACACAAAACATTAAGTACATTGAACATGATAAAAAAATTATAGATGCCAATATACAGCCTAAACAATGTGCAAACATATTTAATTCCTTCTTTGCAAATGTTGGGAAAAATCTTGCGAAAAATATTCATAAGCCTTCAAACCAAGAAAACCATAAAAATAAAAATATACAGAAACGTAATATACTTTCAATGTTTGAAACAACAACAGAATGTGAAATCTCGAAAATAATAGAAAATATGAAAGGAGGTTCGTCCCCCGGTTTTGATTCTATTACGACACACATGTTAAAAACTATGAAACCTCACTTAATAAAACCTATCACTCATTTAATAAACTTAAGTTTAACAAATGAAATTTTTCCAATGAACTACAAAACCACAATAATCTCACCTATTTACAAATCTGGAGATCCACATCAAGCAACGAATTATCGCCCAATATGTCTAATTTCTAATATAGGAAAGATCTTTGAAAAAATAGTTAAAAAACAATTGGTAAATTTTCTAGATAATAATAAAATATTACACAAAAACCAGTTTGGCTTTATAAAATCACTCAGCACACAAGATGCTATTGCTAACGTAACTTCATACATTTACGAATCACTAGATAAAAGTAAAAAATGTGCGGGTATATTTATTGACCTTAGAAAGGCATTCGATAGCATATCCCATGAGATGCTATTAAAAAAATTGAATAATATCGGCATAAAAGGCAACGCGATTAAATGGATCACCGACTACTTAAAAAACCGTCCTCAATTAGTAAAAATCAATGGTGTTAATAGTGATCAAGAGATTACAAGCTTTGGAATCCCCCAAGGTACAGTGCTTGGACCAATTCTATTTACTATATATGTAAACGATATTTTTTTTCAACCTTTACACGGTCAAATTACGTCATACGCCGATGATACAGTATTAATAATAAGTGATAAGACTTGGGAAAATGTAGAATTAAAGGCCACGGAAGACATCAACACGCTCAAGAATTTTTTCGACACTAATTTACTGTCACTTAATAATGAAAAGACATTTGTAATTCCATTTGCAATACATACAAATGATACTCCTAAAAATTTTAACATTGTCATACATAATAATACTAAAATTCACAGCCAAAACTATTGCAAATCAAACTGTACAGTACTAAAAACAACAAATAAAATTAAATATCTAGGAGTAATTATTGATAAAAATCTGAAATGGAAAGAACAAATAAGTCAAGTAGTAAACAAAATTAGAAAATTAATATATATATTTTTAAGAATTAGAAACTTTCTGTCGATAAAAAATCTATATTTAATTTACTATGCCTTAGTTCAATCCACTTTACAATACGCTATTATTAGTTGGGGATCCGCGTATAAATGTAACCTTCTTCCAATTGAAATTATACAAAGAACAATTATTAAAATTATATTAAAAAAATCCTTTGACTACCCAACAGAACGCCTGTTTGAAGAATTTCAAGTACCTACATTTAAAGACCTATATATTAAAAACTCATTAATCCAAATTATAAAAGAAAAAGATAAATATCAATTTTTAAATGAAAACAGAACGCGACTTAGACATGTTTTTCTATGCCCAAAACTAAATACGTCTTTTGCACAACATCATTATACTTACCAGGGAAGAACTTTTTTCAATCGTTTACCAGAAGAAATCAGAAGCATTAATGATAAAACCCGAATACTGCTCTCTGTCAAGAGACACTTTAAAAATATTCTGAAAAAAAAAAAACTACTGTCACTTAATTAATCTCACAAATATCCTTAGTTTTCCATAGCTTCCTTTCTTTTTAAAAATTTAATAAATAATATATTATCCTTCACTACTTTCCAAAGAAATATTACAGCAAACATACATTTATGTACAATGAATTATTTAAGTACTAACTAACAACAACATTTATGTACACTCCCCTTCCATACACAAGCAAATGCTTTCAATGGAAGAGTAGTAAAAAACCAATGATGTAAAATGAATTATGTCCCATGTAAAACATATTATTAAAAATAAAAAATAATTATAAAAAAAAAAAAAAAAATATATTACATGGCGTTTTTTGGTGCAGTTTACTGGTTTCGGTTTCAATCTGTATTTGGTGCAGTTTAGTGGTTTCGGTTTCAGTCTGTATTTGGTGCGGTTTAGTGGTTTCGGTTTGAGTCTGTATTTGGTGCAGTTTAGTGGTTTCGGTTTCAGTCTGTATTTGGTGCAGTTTAATGGTTTCGGTTTCGGTCTGTATTTGGTGTAGTTTATTGGTTTTGGTTTCATTCTGTATTTGGTGCAATTTACTAGTTTCGGTTTTGGTCTGTATTTGGTTTCAGTATATTTTCAATTTCCGATCTCCCTTTTATATATATCCAGTTTTTTTATATGAGATTCAAATGTTATAACATTGTTGTTAGTTTTGAATGAGAGTGGGATTTTGTTGTAAAGTTTAGTGATATAGTGTTGCAAGCTTATTGCTCAAATGTTGTTTTTATATTTGCCTTTTGGAAATGTTTTTGACCATCGGATCTACTGATACGAATATACATGTGTTAGTTGTAAGGTATGATTTGAGATTTTCACGACCAAAATCACTATAGTGTTAGTTGTTATTTCTTGTGTTTTGTATTTATGAATATAAAGGACTTCATACGTTCGTAAAATAATAATAGAAGTTCTGATATTTTGACTTGCCACCCATTACAGGGGCCCAGTAATAAGATACAAACGTTTTGATATGGGTATTGTTCTGAGAATTATTTCAGGCAATGTCATGAGAAGGGAAACGCCAGCTGCCGCCGCAATACAATAGATAATTATTGTTATTTCGATAGCGAGCAATATATTATTTTGTATAATATTTTATCCTGACGGCAAATAGGCCGATAATAAAATACCAAGGAACCGTTGTAGGTTTTTGGGGAATATTTTATCTGGATAAAGATGTTTCCATTACAAAAACAGCCTTTTTCTCTCCAATGTTTGCGCTGCACTCATGTTACATGCGTTCGGCCAACACTGTCGCATATTCTCGTGTACATTGTGTATGTCACTTATCGCATGCAAGAAGAGTTTGGGAGGCGTGTATGTGTACTGCCGACCCGGGAACCACTTATTGGGAAGCCAACACCTCCGCCATAGGTCGCTCCAAGTGGTTCACCGAGTTTGTGTGACTTGGCCAGGGGTATCCGGGTTCATGTGGGGAGGTTTGTTCAGGTCTATACAAATTTTTTTCGGTGTTTGAAATGTAAAAAGCAAATTTCTTAGAGTCCAGAACAGGGTATACGGAGGCACATGGAAAACTTTTGTCACGGTAACAATCTCGCTACTTTTATTTAATGATAAACTAATGTTAATAAGACATGGTTTTTAAGCATAGCACAAGGGATAACAAATTATTATAAGCACTAATTACTCACCTGAAATATCCATACAAATTTAAAATATCTCCCGAGTAAAAATAAAACCTTGTCTTATTACATTAATAAATAATATTTGACAAGTCAAAATATTTCACCAACAAATGTAGAAATAATATATCTCGACGCCATCTAGTGGGAAATTTAGCACTAACAAAGCCTTTCCTACAAAAATAAATTTGGATTTTTACAGGTCAAAAAAAAAACAATAAGCAGTAATTGCGATTGAAGTATTAATTGAAGATTGAATTATTATGCAGGTTGGGAAGAAGCTGGCGACATAGCTCAGTGGTAGGATTTATTTATTTATTTATTTATTTATTTACGGACAAATAGTCCATTAACAACATATTAATTACACGAATAAGTTTTATAAACAGAGATGACAGTGAAAGGAGAGCATATATAAATGAGGAGCGAAGACAATAATAATGACAATAATAATATAAAAGTAAGAATGGGAGATAATAATAAGTCAAAGCATGAAGATGGTTCAAAGGGCATTAGAAATTAGACATTGCGTATTGACTGTCGAAAGTCATTTAGGCATATACCACAAAATTCAATGCTTTGACTTGACAGTGAGTTGACAAGTCTCGACATTCTGGACAAAGGAGAATGGTATCCATAATTGGTAGAATGTTGATTGACGAACAGCAATTCATTATTTCGGAGTCTACGGGAAGGGATGTTGAATTGGATAAGTTGCAACAAAGCAGGTGAGTCTGTAATACCATTGATAATCTTAAATATGCAAATCAGATCAGTGTCCCTTCTACGTTTCTCCAAAGAAGAAATGTTTAAAGTTTGTTCAACTTCATCATATGAGTACTCTCCTCTTTCAAGACCCAACCTCCAAGCGATTCCTCGTAGGAAGCGATGTTGTACGGATTCTATGTGACAAATGTGGACAGCATAGAAAGGAGACCAAATAACACTAGCGTATTCAAGGTGAGGGCGAACTAACGAGCAGTAAAGAGTTTTAAGGGTACTTATATGTTTAAAGTCAGAGGTTATTCTATGAACGAAGCCGAGTAGTTTAATGATTAAGGATGCGGGTTCAATTCCCGTCGGCGGCATTTATTTTTACTCGGGAGATATTTTCAATTTGTATGGATATTTCAGGCGTGTAATTAATACTTATAATAATTTAGTCTCGCTACTGTTTCAAAATCCGTAGCAGTAGCAAAGACATGACATTAAAATGACTCGCGTCAGCGAAACAACGTTAAAACTGTTGCCATAACAAAAGTCACTCTTGCGCCTGTGATGCGCCGGAATCGTTTTTCTTTACTGAATACTGCAATATAAGGGGCCAACCATCGAAATATCTCCCGCTGATGAAAGGATAACTTTGTGGTACTAAAGCTCGGAACCTCGATTAATTTATTTTCCTCGGTGTGGAGAATTCCTGCCTTGTACTAGTAGCTCAGATACTAATATATTTAAGTGTTTTCTATCTGCTCTAATTCTGTGAATTAATCAGTCAGCTACCTGTTTAATTTAGTGGTGAGCTGCTTTGGAAAATCTAAAATAGATAGTTGAATTTGAGTAAAATACTATTCAAATTAGTACCTACTGCTTAATCATTCTGAGATTTAGATTGGTTCAAACAGAGAGTAGATAATACGCAAAAGTTAATTAAAACAATTTTGAGCCTTTTCGTTAAATCGTTATTTAAAAATCTTAAACAGTCAAGGAGTTATTTTTTTTTAAGACCAAGAAGCTAACGTAAATGTGGAGATGAAAAGGTTAAATTAATCTGCTGGCCAAAAAAATATTTTGAGACAGAACACAATATTATGGACGTGAACGCCGTACGCCAGATGGTACAAACCAATAATTTAGTTTCTCACTTTATTTTGTTTTGAGGTTTTCGTGAGGCGAATACGTCAAAGCAGGAGATAAACCTATGAAATATGCATTGAATTTGTAGGAATTCAACGTTTATCTAAGACATTTGTCACAGAAAATGTTAAATAATGTCCGTGACTGGATAAAGTTTGCACAAGCAAGTAATTCGGATTCAAGCATGTGTTTCTGTTATTTCAAATTTTCACATAACCAGACGCCTTAGATTTTAAAATTAAACCTGCCTTTTTTAATCGTTTTCATTGCACTTATATTGACCGTTTTTTCTTGTTGGATAGCCCACTTAGCCATACAGTCATTCGTGGTTTTAACATATATGCCCGACAAGAATCTCACTAAGACCGTTAGAGACTTAAACGCCCTGTGATTGGTCGGCGACTCGTCAAAAGAATTCTTTTTTCTTTTTTCGAAATTTAAAGTGTCTAAAAATATTTAAATTGGGATTTGTTGATTTCATACCAACCCGAGTGGGATTGACTTTACTGTTAAACCCCTGCATTAATCTTATCTTTTTGACTCTCTAAGTTTGTACGTTCCCTTTGAAGATACGAGAATATCTATACATTCGCAATCCCAAAACGGTAATTATATAAAATTCCATTGTAAGAATCGAAATGTAAGCTCTGAAATTTATTAAAAACACGTTTTGTTCTGTTATTTAATATGTTATAGGTATGAAAAATTTGCATTCTATATTTAAATGCAACTGAAGCATTTGAGAGATTTCTTGCTCTATTTTGAACGAGTCTTGTTTTATTAAATATTTTCACAATTTTCGCTTAATTATTATCGTTTTTTTTAATATCAGCGCGCTCCCTCTAACATTAGAATTAATCGACAAAACGGAGGTACGTATGACGTCACGCGTACCCCGCCAGATTTCTATCGTTTTGGCGAGCTTTGAAAAATGCAAACTGAAACATTATTTTAACCATGAAATCGACATTTGTTAAAAAAAAATAAGAAACTAGATGGTGTGGTAAGGATATTCCTCATTTTACTTCATATTTACCAAATCACATTTCCAAAATGAATTAAAGTGAAGACATTCTAGTTTCATCTGCCTCCTTACCGAGCGTCATCACTTTCTCCGTCGATCTACTTCTAATTCCCTTTTTAAGTTAAATTGTGTCCCCTAGGATTACCGATAGCGATTGAGATCCGATGTGAAGTGCTCCTCATTCTTCCCGTGTTCCTCCTTCCTACTTTGAAACATAAAAAGCTTTTAAAAAACCTGATAAAACCTTTGATAGCAGCTAAAGCTCTTCCGAATTTGAGAAAATACGATGCGATGAATTTCGCGTATATTTTCTTACAAAGGAAAGTACAAATTAACAGAGTTTTTTCTGCCTCCACTGCATTGGGGATTACGCTTTAAGAGCTTATCGAGAGAATAAAATATTTTTACGACGAAACTTATTACAAGTGCTTCACAAAGGAATGAAGGTTTTACGAATTGTTGGAATTTTTGTGTGGTTTATAGATATATTTATATGAACCACTTAATATTTGAATTTGTTCCACAAAGAAATATCATTTAGTTACACTCAAAATAATATTGTTTGTTCTGACTTTTGCATAATATTTTTTTTTCGATCGTATTTATTAAAAATGCAATTTGAATAATTATTTTGATTGAAATAAAACAAAAATCTTTGTATAAACCAACACCAAGGATTGACATGTTTAAAAACCATCGTTACTCCGTCTATGTACGTGTAATTAAATTCACCAAATAAGGCCACAAAGTGAATTTGCAACCATTAAAGTTATAAAATATCATTATCATAATTAGGTAAATTAAAAAATAATTCAATTTATGTACAGTTTCGACATCCACTATGTACCACTGTTCCTCAGTTTGGTCCGAGGGTCGTAAATCGTGTTTTTTTTTTAAATGCAAAAATTAATTTGGGTAGATTTTTTATAACATTTGACATAAGATAAACAAACAAAAATTACACGCAAAAACATACACTTAGTAAGACACCACTTTATTTTTGAATCAATAACGATAGCCAACTGGGTTTCGCTTGTCCCAAGCTTCATCAGGGCTAAATATCAACTAAAGCTAATTAGATACAGGCACATATAAATATAGGTAAATGAAAACAATGAGTGAAAGTTTGATATCTGTTTTGTATCTCTTTCACTCATTGTTTTCATTTACCTATATTTATATGTGCCTGTATCTAATTAGCTTTAGTTGATATTTAGCCCTGATGAAGCTTGGGACAAGCGAAACCCGGTTGGCTATCGTTATTGATTCAAAAATAAAGTGGTGTCTTACCAGACCTTTTATGTTGACCTAACTTAGTTTCACATTGTCGTAGGACAACCGCCTTTATACCTCTGTGTAGATAATGAAAAACCTAAAAAGGTCTCATACATAACCCATTTTCACAAAAAAACTGGACAACCGACCTTTGACTTCTGAGGTACAGATAATAACAATTCACTATGGTTGTCATTCTGGATTAGAAAAACCATGACTGAAACCATTACAAACAATCCTGTTATGAATAGTGTATGTTTTTGCATTCAATATGTCACACCCCAAAGTATTTGCTTCTTTCGAAAATAAAAATTACACGATTGCATTATTGCTTTGTTTCTATTGAGTTTCGTCTGCTGTAAAGGTGAAATCACATTAAAGTGATTTATTTCATACCTTCTTTAGCCAACGTTTCGGTGTGATGTGTGACAGTGCAATAAGGAGGTAATACTTTTCACCGTGAAAATCTCAAAACATATCTGAAATAATATGTGAAATAAAGTAGAAAATTGGATAACATTAACAATTCAGGCTTCTGGCATATTGACCGTTACATTTCTTAAAGATGCTGTCAGAAAGTTGGAGAATTTTGTGTGTACTTCAGTTTCCCAATAACATCCGAATAAATTAGATATTTCTAAACGTATCCAAAAACTAATAACTGTTTAGAAAGGTGATGAAGTACACCTTCAAATTTTATATTTCGTAATTTTATTTTATTTTTTATCTTAAAAAATCAAACAAATTAGCCTGACGAGTTAAATATGTAACAAAAATATGATTAAATGATAACGGATAGGAAAAAAAACTAGATATTTATAATAATAATAATTCAATCCAAACTCATCTTTTTATCAAAATTGGAAACTTACACATTGAAACTTTGATTTTCAAAAAAACATTCATGAGATGTTTCCATTTCAAATATTCGTCTCTCAAGAGAAACTCTTTAACATTTTAGAAAAGTTTAAACATGTTAATGTTTTTGCTTGACATATTGCGGACATCTGCCATAGCGAGGTTGAAACCGGTCCACGGTTCAAATAAAAAATGTACTAATAATTTTATTTTATTTTATAATTAACTCTCCTCACTCATACCCCTCTCACTTCTTCATCGATTATTCTCTTCTTCAGGTTTGGGTTTGCCCCTCCGCCCCGGCCTTAAGGCGCAGCTTAATGCTGAATCAGTATTTTGATTAATCTAACGAATTGGTGTACATTATGAAAACCAAAAAATATGCTTTAGTTAAATTGAAGGTTTTCCTATCGCTTCGCTTGAGTAGAATACAAATAAAAAAATAAATCACTCAATAAAACATATAAATGCAAACTACTACAAAAATTATTTTTTCATAGAAATGTATGAACGCAGAAAGAAAAAAACTTTTAAAAAATACAGTTTTATAGCTAAGATTATCTGTGACAGTTTCACTTGATTAACTTTTTTACTTTCTTATAAAATTATTTACAAAATAAGTAAATAACAGTTTTTTGCTTGAAATCGAACGTTTCTAGACTCCGTTTGTCAAGCGATTTTAATGCCCATTACCTAGGTACAATATAAGGTATACCAAGAATATACACATTTTTGGCTTGTAGCTTCCTCTTAAATATGAATTAATGTTAAGTTCTTTGTTTGTGTTATGCTACCCGCTATTAATAGACCTATAGTTTTAAATCTCACTCTGCCAACAGGTCTTTGAAGTAATTTGATTTATTTTTTTATAAAACATGTTACTATTAGAACGCGATAAGCGAAGCGCGTAGACCGGATTCGAAAATTTTAGTTCGAGCGTTAGGAGCGTTGGAGGTCAGTTGGAGGTAAAAAACTTGATCCCATTTTTTCGCTTCATGTCACATCTAAATATAATATTTCAATGGTTTAAATAGGCAAATTAACACGAACACGATAATGTTTTTAGTGATAATCTCTTTCTCCGTGAAAAAAAATTATCTTCTTTTAGCATGCATTAAAAATAATATTCGAATAATCTCTATAATTTTGCAAAATATCGCAAAACCAACATGTTAACTTAACCAGACACGGTTGAACCAGGACTAAATATATACCTTCAAATAATATATTTATTTGTATTTATATTTTTAATTACCTTAATGAGTAAAACCTCATATTGTAATCAACTTTTGACAACAATATTAGCGATTTTTAAACGAAAATTTGAAACAGTAAAATAAACGGTCATATCTAAGACTTGAACTGAGGACCTTCGCCTTGCCGGGGCGCTGATCTAACAACTGAGCTAATGGGACCATATTTCTTTCGGACATATTTATTTAAAGGTCAGGTGGCAAGCACGTACACACACGCAAAAAATACAAAACCATGTATGATCGAATGAAAAATTTTGAGATTCGCAAAGAATTCGAGGCTGATGTAAGCCTTATGAGTAGGATGAAGAAAGGAACGCTTTGATGCTTGGGCATATAGATCGAACCAACGAAGAAAGGCGTGTAAGAAGTGACGCCCCTGTCTAAACAGTGTAAAGACGGGGAACTATGTCGTAACCTGGTTGGGCAGCTTGTGAGGTGGGTATGATGCAAATTTGAATGGTAGAAGAAGTCGAGACGAAGAAGACACAGCACGTTCAAGTGAAGCGGATATTTGCTTTGGGTCATATTTAGAGTAAGGAGTCCGATATCCTTAATATTAGTGTATGAGCTCACTCATTGATGGCACTAGATTAGTATATTAGGATACCCATAGATGGCGTTAGCTGATAAATAATGTGGGAACCACAAGATCGGGGTCCGTATTATTCAAACTGCCTGCTAATGAAGCTAAAGGGTCTACAGTCGTTCAAATTAATTAAATTTAGCTTCGTTTTATTAAAAATCACATAGAGTCTGGACGTGTCCGATGAAGCAGGTAACCAATCAGTTTCAATGAAGATATCAGAGCTGATTGTCAACCAATCACATCAAAAGTCCAAGTTTTTTTGGTGAAAACAGTTAGTTGAAATCCATGGCCATGTATCTGAAACCAGTACGCCCTACCAATAAAAGGGGAACAATGTTGATTTTTTAAAATTAAATAAAAAATACCAATGACTTTTCCTCCTTGTCTGTTTCCGGCCTAATCCCGACTCTGTTCTAAGCTTGTACTTGTGTGCTACAGTTATAGTTATAATGTTGTATCTCGCGTATGTAAGACACGGCAATGCCCGGGCCAGAACAATACACCGCTGAGTACGGTCTGAGAACTCGGTGTACTCAGGCAATAAAGCAGCGAGATAATATTATCATCTGCCTGTTCTGTTATGAATTTATCTACCTCGGTCTGAAAACAGTTGTAAAATCCCGACACAGGTATGCGTGTAATGTCTTATAATACAATATTTTATGTAATTTTCCTGCAACTATTCACCATCTGATATTATGTTATGGCACTATTTTTATTAAAATACTTTTTAGATTCATTTTTATAATAAAGCTTGATCAAATAGAAATACATGGAGATCAATTTCATTCGGTCAAAGTGTATTTATGTAACAAAACACAACCAGTACTTACTAATAGATACAAATCATCTCTCATATTTGTACAGTCCGGTGTACCACGGGGATCAAATCTTGGCCCTCTGCTTTTTCTAATATTTATGAATGACCTTGGTTCAAAATTTAACAGTGAATATGTTTTTTTCCCCGATGAAATTAATCGTTTTATCAAAATGTAGTCTGTTTCCGATCATCAAGTGCTTCAAAATAACCTAGAAAATTACAATGTTATATCGCACAAATTTAAAATAAAAAACTCGTTTTATCTAATCCCCCTTTTCGATTCAAACTAATTGGCACTTCAATCAGCATAAAAGTATTTTTTCAATCCTCTTATTAAGTACATCTGGATTCAATAGTAACGATCAGCATAAAAGCAATGCAATATTCCCGTAAAGGATTATCTGCACTACTTACAAAAATTGATAGACGATATAAAATAAGTATTACGATGAATAATAACGGTTTATTTCTAGACTGGTAAGAGTTGGTTCATTAAATAATTGCATTATTTTAACATTAAAAGTGTGAGTACGACTAGAATAAAAAACGGTTATTACGATTGGACATATACGAGATATGCGAATTAGTGAATGCGGGTATCAGAGATCCAACCTAAATCCTTATTTTTATGTTATGTTCAAGCGGCTGAAGCCAGTGATACTATGAACCAGTAAGCCAGTGAGGCATCTCCAATTTAGGTATGTTATTAGGATGAAGGTATTGGGGAATGGAAGGAGATGGGGAAGAGGAAGGTGGATAAATGTCTGGCTAATCAGATCTGGTCAGCAAACACGGAAAAGCCATTTGAAGCAACGTTTAAATTCTGGATGGTGGTCTTAAACACATCATATATTATTTTAAATGAATAAATTGCGCAAAAATATAGGATTTGAACTCGCGAATTGCTAGTTTACTATTTGACTATTTTACTATTGTTTACTATTGCCTTACTCTTCGACCACGGAGGCCGTCTGAATTTTTAACTTCCGACAGTACTGGAAAAAAGGATTTGACAGAATTGAAACTATCCTCAGGCGAGTTGTAGGGGAGATGATGAAATGACACCGGACGACATTAATGATGGTTAAATGACAATGGACGACTTTAATGATGGTTAAATTACAATGGACGACATTAATGATGGTTAAATTACACCGGACGACATTAATGATGGTTGAATTACACCGGACGACATTAATGATGGTCAAATTACACCGGACGATAGTAATTATGGTTAAATTACATCGGACGAAAATAATGATGGTTAAATTACACCGGACGATAATAATTATGGTTAAATTACACCGGACGATAATAATGATGGTTAAATTACACCGGACGATAATAATTATGGTTAAATTACACCGGACGAAAATAATGATGATTAAATTACACCGGACGATAATAATGATGTTTAAATTACACCGGACGATAATAATTATGATTAAATTACACCGGACGAAAATAATGATGGTTAAATTACACCGGACGATAATAATTATGGTTAAATTACACCGGACGATAATAATGATGGTTAAATTACACCGGACGATAATAATTATGGTTAAATTACACCGGACGAAAATAATGATGATTAAATTACACCGGACGATAATAATGATGTTTAAATTACACCGGACGATAATAATTATGATTAAATTACACCGGACGAAAATAATGATGGTTAAATTACACCGGATGATAATAATTATGGTTAAATTACACCGGACGAAAATAATGATGGTTAAATTCCACCGGACGACATTAATGATGGTTGAATTACACCGGACGACATTAATGATGGTTGAATTACACCGGACAACATTAATGATTGTTAAATTACACCGGACGATAATAATTATGGTTAAATTACACCGGACGACATTGAAGACGTCGATTGTTAAATTACAAAGCAAAAACAAATACGCAAAAATGATGTAAAAAAAACCGACACATTTTGAACTTTTAACTCTTGTCGTGCCGGAAGAGTCTATCGGCAACGAAGAATTAGTGCCCCGTCGCTGTCGCCGATAGGCACATTCAAATCACACTTTCTTTTCTAAAATTAATTTCATTCAATTAGCAACAAAATGAACACAGAGATACGAAATCTTGCTTTGCTTTTCGTGAAGATCAGCCACTTTAAAACAATAACAGAGTTACTAGATTGTCATTCTTCAAAGCGCAATTCTTGTAGTTTTTTGTGTGTTTTCTTTATTTTTTGTTGTGAAAAACAATCTATTTAGCTTTATGGAAACTACAAGAATATTTTTGTATTTCTTTATATTGCTTTCGTGAGAGAGAATAAAACATTTCTCTCAACTTAAGTATCTCTTCTGAGAAAACTACTTATGGTTTGTTATATACTATATTCATAAAGGTATACACACTTTCGGTCTTATTGGCGGTCTTACGGTACGAAAATTGTATGTAAGCACATGACGGTGGTATTACGCGGAAGCTCGGTGTTGCAAGGTACAATCAATCTGTTAATAATAGTTTATTTATTGAGAGGACAATCCAGTTATAAAAACTCTAGATATTCCAGAAGTGTGTAATTTAACATTTAACATAAACAGTAAGAAAATGATTTTCTATTCATGAAAGAATTCTTAAATAATCTTTGATTGCAAAATTGACCTTACTTTTGGTGAACGACCACAAAACACATCTAACCGTTTATCAATTTTGTTTCTCAACAATTTATTTAATAACCAACACCTCTATCATTGATAACCCCTCGTGGTTTGCTACGTTTGATGACTTAACAGGTTTTCCTCTCCAGCGGGACTCTCTCGACCAATCGCATTGCAGTGGGAGGGATGTATTCATACGTCCACCATTCTTGGACAAACTGATCCCCAGGCTCCCTCCCATAATTCATACTTTTTTCTTTCCCAGAACTACATCTTCTGCCTTTTTGAAAAAAAACATGCACACAGCATCCCCATAGATGACAAAGGGCCCTGAGGGAATTTTTTTTCTTCAGAGCCTTTTGCATGAGGTTAAAATAAAAAAAAAAATCTGTTCATTGGTAATATGGAATTATGGTGATCGGATAAATCATCAAAATGATAATTCATCACATCTTTAAAAAGTTATATAAAGTCATGGAAAGTGATGATACAAAAAAATTATTAATTGGGTTAAATAGGTTAGGTTACGTTAGGTTAGGTTAGATTAAAAAAAAATGATCATCGTTTCTAATTTTAGAAATATATATACGTTTATATCACTTTTTAAAAGTGTGTTGAATTGTCACTGTGTTGAGTTATCATAGATCCGGAATAATATGTGGAATTTCATCACCTTCTTCACAACTGTATTATTTTATTATTGACATCATTCTACTCATCGTACTACCTCTTCGTACAGGTGAACTAATATTTAACATGAATATGCCACATAATGTGACAGGGGAAATACACGAGGCTGAAGTTGGGACTTTCTCATAAGTTTGCCATTCTATAAAGACTTTATGGCTTCATTTATTCTCTTCATTCTTTGTACTTGAAAAGGAGCCTAAACGTAGATTCTGTATTCAAAGAGAAGTTAACATATTTAAATTATTCTGTCAAATTTTTTCGTCTTTCTCGCTTCACTCGTAACATTTAGGTGGTATCTTTTTCACCCGTGCGACGGATTTATACAAAATAGCCGCAACTAAACAGCCGCTCTAAAATTTTGAACTAAAAAATTGTATTGTCATCAACTACCGCCAAAACAGCTTATTGTAAAAGTTTTTTTGTTTTCGCAGCTTGATAAATTATTAGCTAGGTATTCCAATTTTGATGAAATTGATTGACGTAGCGTTAAAATATTGTATCTCCAATTTTGGTAAAAAATGTATAAAGTACTGAATCTACCAAACATAGCTGATTTTCATGTGTTTAAATATTGCATCTCCTAAACTTGCCGTGCCAAAGATATATTTACATATATTGTAAATCTTCCAAGCAAAGTGTTTATGAGCACAGATATTGTATCTCCTTAACAATTATATTATCTCAAAATCTAGTATCCAGGTTAGCAAATCTTCTTAATCTCAATGTTATCTTTTATGGATATACAATATTTTGACTCTATGCCGTTGAAATGCACTTTTAAATTAATAGATGGGACTAAACAGGGTTGAATCCTGCATATCCCTTTGGTGTGTATTTATCACAGAGGATCTTTAAATAATGAAAAGAAAGATGCGTTTCTGATGTTGTCGGAGAGAAAAACTAAAAAAAACAGCTTCTATTTTACAATTATTTTCCCCTCTCACTTTCTCCAGGCTCAAAAATTGGGGCTGCCTTAGTCACACTTGTGCGGTAATGAATAAATTAATAGTAAGTTATTAAAAGCATGATTATGTTTTGTTAAGGCTATTTTATACGAATACTGTTTTTCATAAAGCTCTTTTGGGTTCAGCAACTTTCAAACGCCGGTTGTCACGTCAACCTCTGCGACCAAAGTAGCTTCCTACGCATGTTTCTAACTTTTCGTATAATATTATATCTAAATTATATTTCTCTGAAGCTGGCAGATCAGAAGTTCAAACTTTCGCTCGAATCCGCGTTTTGAAATTCAAATTGATATCAGTTTGTCGCGAATTTGCTCTTCTCTGTGTAAAAATAAAACACCGGGAGTTTTTTTCTACGACCTTTTAAAGGGGGGTTTTATGATTTACATAAAACTGTATTATTCTAACGGGAATGCTTTGAATTGGTTGCATGTTTAGCATTGTACATACAAAGAATCCGTGTTTAATAAATATTATTTATATTATATCTTATGAAATCCTATCAATGGACAATTCCAAAGTGAAAAACATCGTTGAAATTGTCCGTTTTGACAATTCAAGTGCTAAATAATGTCAAAGTTGTCGGTTTGGACAATTCGAAAGTGTGAAATAACGTTAAAGTTGTCTGTTTGGACAGTTAACAAGTGTGAAATACCATCTAAGTTGTCAGTTTGGACAATTCGATAGAGCGATATATCGTCAAAGTGGTCCGTTTGGACAATTCAAAAGTGCGAAACAACGTTAAAGTTGTCTGTTTGGACAGTTAACAAGTGTGAAATACCATCTAAGTTGTCAGTTTGGACAATTCGATAGAGCGATATATCGTCAAAGTGGTCCGTTTGGACAATTCAAAAGTGCGAAACAACGTTAAAGTTGTCCGTATGGACAATTAAAAAGTGTGAAATAATATCTAAGTTGTTGGTTTAGACAATTCAAAAGAGCGATATATTGTCAAAGTTGTCTGTTTGGACGATTCAAAAGTGCGAAATAACGATAAATTTGTCGGTCTGGACAATTCAAAAGAGCGATATATCGTCAAGGTTGTCCGTTGGGACAATTCAAAAGAACGATATATCGTCAAAGTTGTCCGTTTGGACAATCCAAAAGTGTGAAATAACGTTAATGCTGTCCGCTAACGTTAAAGTGCATAATATCGGCAAAGTTGTCCACCTCTCATACATTTTTCTTGAGCATAACTTCCTCTTCTTCCTTTCCTTGAAAATACCTCCACTCAGCATCCCCAGAGATGACAGAGGCCCCGAGGGAAATTATTTTCCTCGTGTGTGGGGTTAATGTAAACAAAAAATATTAAAATTAGATACATCGTCATACTGTAAGTATAGAAAACGTGATTTTTTATGTGAATACCGAGAATCCTAAATACTTATTAATCTTAAAATTTGCATTTTATGGGGCTGAATGGAGTGTGGAAGGGAACGAGATGGGGTGGAGGAAGTTTGGGAAGTATTTGGCTTTAAAAAAGTATTTTCAATAATTTCTGTCTTTGTCTCTCACTTGACATTACACATTACCTGTATTATCACGTTTGACAATTTGACGTATTATAAATATAAACTAACATAATAATACATTCATGTCGCTGTCGTATGTGTATGGTGTAGTTTCTACATACAATTGCATTATATTGGCGTTCGAAAAACGTATCACTATCAAACAATAGCCATTTGAGTCGGCAAACTTCTCAGCCGCTAGTTTGGCTTTCATTGGAGAAGCGAAGTTAGCTTTTCCCCATAGCAGGTGTTTGAGAGCATTCCCCACAAATTTGCCTATGAATTTGTTCCCAAACTGTTGGCTTGTGGGCAACATGCATTGCTTCATTAGGTTAATTAAAAACAATATTTAACTTCTCACGCGCCAAAAGTACTCATCGATTAAGTTAAATAAGATACCCTCACACTACGGAGGCATTCAGCCGCGGGAGCTCAGCATTACAAAGATTAAATGTTTATTTTAATATTAATAATTTTTCCAAGTTACACCCATTGAATAATTATGTCTCAATGACCGAGTGGTTAGAGATATTGTCCCTGTAAGACAAAGATCCTGGATTCAACTCCTTTTTGTAATCGCAACCTTTTTTATTTTTAGAATTTGGTTCTGGACCATGTTTCGTTTAGATTTATTGGTTTCATCTTCTTCTTCAGATGATGGGTATAACCTTCGAAAATTATTGGAAGAAAAGTTATTTCAATATAACATATAAAATTTATTTGAAGAAAAGTTATTTCTATACAACATATAAAATTTATTTGAAGAAAAGTTATTTCAATATAACATATCAAATTTATTTGAAGAAAAGTTATTTCAATATAACATATAAAATTTATTTGAATAAAAGTTAGTTCAATATAACATATAAAATTTATTTGAAGAAAAGTTATTTCAATTTAACATATAAAAATATATCATGAAAAGATAATTCTAATAAATCTAAACAAAACATCTGTTTTACCGGGATAACGTCTTTTAGCACTCGATCATTGTGACCTAATTATTATATGTAATTTTATCATCTCATATTTCAAATTCAGAATTGACAATATTATCAATATAATCTTGCAACTAATTTTTCCCACATTTTTGGCAGCTATCTTTTTGAATAATTACAAAGTTCTAAAGAATTGATTTATAACCTAGATAGTGTCGCGGATAAACATATATGATTTTTATTACTATGGACTACCTATTGAATTTCTCTAAAAGTTTAAATTTTTTTTTTTTTTTTTGCTTCCGATTTTGTTGTCCGGGTTAAATCTTCCCCATAGGAAAAACTAAACCCTTCCACTCACTTTTCCACAAATGATCAGCTAGTCAATCAACACTATGCAAGTGCATTATATAAGTAAAATAAATACAAAACAATACAAAAACAACAACACGTCAACTCACCAGAGATCAAATGAGAAAAAAAAATTCACCGACTCCAGATATTTTCATATCAGAGGGTTCGGCTCGGTAGAACTTCTAACAGGGCCTATAAATCCTACTGATCCCTCAACATAAATATTTAAAAAATCTTTCGTTATCCTACATGTATTCAAAATGACCGACTTTTGCATCTTTATATATAAATTTTTTGATAGATCTAATACGCCTAAATTTTTAATGAGAGAGCTAGGTATAATGCCAGTAGCCGAAATAACGAATGGTAATATTTTTATAGTCTGAGAATGCCAAATTCTTTTTATTTCGTTTCCTAAATCTGTGTATTTTCTTATTTTTTCATTAACAGATTTTTGAATGTTACAGGAATTTGGAATAGCGACATACTCATTTTTTTTATTGGAACAACTTTTGAACTTATCTTTAAATTAGTACACCGTTAAATAAACATATTTTAAGTTTTCCTAACCGTTATATTTTTTAGTGTGTGCCTTGTTCTGTTTCATGTTTCATGTTTTGTTAAGATTTATTAGTATTTTCTTCTGATACAATGATACATTATATTGACAGGTGTTACAAAAGGAGTTCCAATAAAAAAATGGATGCTTAAAAATTATTATTCTAAACAAAAATGTTGCAAGTTACCCTTTTTTACTTACGAATTCATTGCCATTGCGAGTTGGTTAATTTTCTAAGCGATGTGTTGCCGAAACATTCCTGCTGGAATATTAATTCAGAAGAGTTAATTGCATTTGAAAGTTAATCTCGGAACGAGTTATAATATAGACGAGGGACGTTATTGAATTTAAAACTTAAACGGGAGAGATTTAATCCCATTACTGTTGATACGCCCTTAGACTTAGAGAAAGCTTTGTGTGAGAATATTCTGCTAAGACTGATGAGAATTAAGACAACAAGAGAAATATTTTGCTAATCCGGTGTGGCATCTGAGAAAGGCCTGAAAGAAAGACATAGGCTTATGTAATTTGTCAAACTTTCCGTTTCTGTATTCAGAGAAATAATTTTGTGTTTATTTAGGACACATTAAGTTTGAGTGGAATAAAACGTGTAAAGAGGGAGTGTTACCAGTGACCTGCAAAACATGAACTCATCAATATGCTTTGCACGCCACTGGTATGTGTGTGCACAGCTTGAGTTGATTGGAAATAGACGATTATGAACATAGTTATCAAAAATATTTTTACCCGTGTTATGTATGAATTTACGTGTATTTTAATTTGTAGGCACTTTTTTCATTTAAAAAAAAATTTCGTCTAGTAATAAAATTCTTCGCTTAGCTTAGTTAGGTACTACATTAAATAACCGTCTGACACTAGCGCTAGTCTCCACTTATAGTAGTATTACCCCTAACTCTCTTTTCCAGATAACCGTCTGACACTAGCGCCACTATTCACCTTTAGTGGTAATACCCCTAACTCTCTTTTCCAGATAACCGTCTGACACTAGCTCCAATCTCCACCGTTAGTGGTAATACACCTAACTTTCATTTCCAGATATCCGTCTAACACTAGCGCCACTCTCCACCTTTAGTGGTAATACGCCTAACTCTCTTTTCCAGATAACCGTCTGACACTAGCTCCAATCTCCACCGTTAGTGGTAATACCCCTAACTCTCTTTTCCAGATAACCGTCTGACACTAACGCCACTCTCCACCTTTAGTGGTAATATCCCTAACTCTCTTTTCCAGATAACCGTCTGACACTAGCGCCACTCTCCACCTTTAGTGGTAATACCCCTAACTCTCTTTTCCAGATAACCGTCTGACACTAGCGCCACTATTCACCTTTAGTGGTAATACCCCTAACTCTCTTTTCCAGATAACCGTCTGACACTAGCTCCAATCTCCACCGTTAGTGGTAATACACCTAACTTTCATTTCCAGATATCCGTCTAACACTAGCGCCACTCTCCACCTTTAGTGGTAATACCCCTAACTCTCTTTTCCAGATAACCGTCTGACACTAGCTCCAATCTCCACCGTTAGTGGTAATACCCCTAAATTTCTTTTCCAGATAACCGTCTGACACTAACGCCACTCTCCACCTTTAGTGGTAATATCCCTAACTCTCTTTTCCAGATAACCGTCTGACACTAGCGCCACTATTCACCTTTAGTGATAATACCCCTAACTCTCTTTTCCAGATAACCGTCTGACACTAACGCCACTCTCCACCTATAGTGGTAATATCCCTAACTCTCTTATCCAGATAATCGTCTGACACTAGCGCCACTCTCCACCTTTAGTGGTAATACCCCTAACTCTCTTTTCCAGATAACCGTCTGACACTAACATCACTCTCCACCTTTAGTGGTAATATCCCTAACTCTCTTTTCCAGATAACCGTCTGACACTAGCGCCACTCTCCACCTTTAGTGGTAATACCCCTAACTCTCTTTTCCAGATAACCGTCTGACACTAGCGCCACTATTCACCTTTAGTGATAATACCCCTAACTCTCTTTTCCAGATAACCGTCTGACACTAGCGCCACTCTCCACCTATAGTGGTAATATCCCTAACTCTCTTATCCAGATAATCGTCTGACACTAGCGCCACTCTCCACCTTTAGTGGTAATACCCCTAGCTCTCTTTTTCAGATAACCGTCTGACACTAGCGCCACTCTACACCTTTAGTGGTAATACCCCTAACTCTCTTTTCCAGTTAATTGTCTGACACTAGCGCCACTCTCCTCCTTTAGCGTTAACACTCCACCTAAAGTTACATTTAAATTACATAATATTAAGTGAAAATAAGTATTATTTATCAGGTTAAATACGGGGTTGAAGGCTTTTAATGAATGAATTGACAGGTTTCCTGATAAACTTTGTAAGTATGGAATAAATGATCAAACATTATGTTCGGACATCGTGATAATATATTTGACATTAACTTCGTTATTTTATTCATAAAAAGCCTGGAATCCCAATTTAAACTGGATTACCAATAATTTGAAGAGATTCTTAATAAAATATCAATACATTTTTTTCTCCGTTTATGTTGCTTTTTTCTTTACCTTATCTTTTTTTAATATAACATGGTAGCATCCATTGTATCTTTGGTACCCTAAATAACTAACTAACCATCATGCCGTTTCTCCAAAGACGGACCGCCAAACAACTCGGTCTTTGCACACATTTCTTGCTTCACTCACATTCATACATCGTCTCATACAAACTTTTCTATTATTCTGACTCTTGACAATAAAAGTTATAAATTAGAAAATAAAGTAAATATATTAATGTAATCCGGGCCTTTTTAAGGCCCACATTAATAAATCTCTTCTTTCGGCCATTACTTAACCCGCCTCACAACGCTGCCCAACCGGGTGGTGACATATTTATTTATTTATCGTTTCTTTACATTGTATTTTTTTTTAAAGTTATAATTTTTAACCTCACTAGGACAAGCCTGTGTTGAGGTTAATAATTTTACAAAATATTAAAAAAATAGTACAAAGATTATAAATAGAGTACAAATATTAAAAAAAAAAATTCAAATATTAAGATAACAATATTGTTACATTGACGTTTCTGCGAATTGGATACCTACATGGTACCTGTCAGCCTATTCATTACAATATAATGCTGTAAACATGTAGGGTGACCATGATATTTAATTGCAATAAAAATGTAACAAACTATTATTTTTTTTTAAAAACAGAGAAGAAAGAAAGAGAGAAAAAAAAATTACATTAAAAAAGAAAAGGATGAAAAAATTAACTTATTCAAAATATTATGCCACAATTAAAAGGACAAAGATGAAAGAATATGTTGGAAATCTTTGGATGGCAGAAATAATTTAACATTCTTTTTAAATGTACACAAGGAATTTGACGATTTAATGTGATCTGGAAGGCTATTAAATAGAAGTGGAGCCTGGTACAAATAATGTCTCTGCCCAAATGAGGATTTAGGGTGAATTGCCATAAAGTTCAGACCAGAGCCAATTCTTGTAGTACGAATTTGTTGCGTTCTTTTCGCAGAACTAATATTGTTAAAAAATCTGCATAGCGTTTGTAGGATAAATAGTTGTTTTAAATTCATGATATTACATTCCTTATAAAGTAACTGTGTAGGATATGTAAATTTTTTCTTGTACATAACTTTGAGAATCAGTTTTTGGGCAATATTAAGTGGTTCTATTACAGTCTTCAGGCAGGAACCCCAGCACACTATATTATACGAAAGTAGGCAATGAATTATAGCAAAATACACTGTTTTTAATTTTTCCTTGTCTAGTACATGTCTGAGATCTTTAAAAATATTGATAAGTCTCCTAACTTTATTTACTAACATTTCGAGATGATCATTCCACCTCAAAAAATTATCAATTTTTACCCCCAGGTATTTGAGGCTGTCTACACTTTCCAAGGGGTTGCAGTTACACGTTTGCACACAATTGTGAATAATCAAATTATGAGAGGTAGATGGCTGACTTTTATAAGAAATGCTAAAAGTGATGTATTTGGTTTTTTGTGTATTTAAAGTTAAAATATTATTACTCAGATAATTATTAACTACTCCTAAACCTGTATCACATTTTTCAAAAGTTTCACTCCAATTTTTACCCTCAAATATTAAATACATAGCTCCCTGCTTTTATACTGTACAGGCAGGAGTCACTTGTAAATAAAAAAAACATTAAATTTGAAAAAAATTCCGTATTTGGTGGCCAGATCTGAAGAGCCAGGTATTCCTGATCTTCTTCTTCCCTATTTCCTTTCCCTCCCCACAACCGTCTACTTTATAACATAACGCAATTGGGGATGCCACAGAATCACTAAATCCAGACGGTTGGAAGCAATTGGGATTCCAGTACTTACATTTAAAAAAATCTGTTTAAATTATGTAATAAATTTCTTTAAAATCAGTCAAATTATCCTTAAAAGGGTACTTACTTAATTTCGTATCTTTACGCACTATCTAAATATTCGAAATTACCAAGAAATCAGTATATTTGTATATCATTTTTACCTCAATTTCATGCTTAAATAGAAGAAGTTCTTAGTACAAGAAAATTATTTAACAAAGGAGATTGTCATAAAAACGGAAGATACAAGTATAGCTTTTATGGTCGGAGAAACGATATTTTTTTGTTCTCTACAAAGATTATTATAAAGGAGCTCATTTAATGTTATCTTTACGATGATAACATCTTCTCTGATAACAAGCTTTCAGACTAGGAAGATAAAAAAATATTATAATATTATTTTCATCTTGATATGAGTCCCCCATCTCCTTTCCCTTCATACTACCTTCAGCCTCACGATATACCCCAATTGGGGATGCTACAGTATTACTTGCTTCAGACGGTTGAAAGCAGATATGAATCAGATATTCACATACAAAAACACTCTCAGTATCTCTCTGGTGAACACCATTTGGAATTGAAACATTGACGTAGATTTAGCGTAGTTTGGTAACCAATTCTGAATAGCCAGGTACTTCCCCAATTTCTTCTTCCTCATATATCCCCCCTCCCCTATCTCCATTCCCATAAAACATCCCAATTTGGGATGCCATAGTCTCACTGGTTCGTGACTGTTAGGAGCAGTGTAGACTCGTCTTCGGTATTCAATTTTTTTTTGTTTTTTTTTATGTGAAACCGAACAAGAGTCCAACTGATCCCAACCGTCAGTGGCCAGCGAGATTATGGCATTCCTAATTGGGGTATTTTGTTATGCTGAAGTTAGAGGGAAGAAGAAAGATACGGGTAAGAGGAAGGTGAGGAAGTACATGGCTATTCACATCTGGATTATTGAACAAATCTGAAAACTAGATCACATTTATTTTATCTTCCAAAAGAGGTGCCTACGAAAAATTACAAACTCTGATTACCTGGATTCATGTAGACCAATTTAAAAAAATCTAAAACTTCTGACAGTGACGGACATATACGAGTATATATTGAAGATATGCCTGTTAGTCCGATCATCTAAAGAAAAGTTCCCAGAAAAAAACTGAACACATAAACACGCTACAAGGTTCACAGATAACTTATTAATGCCAAAAGCAAACAAAACTGTATTTCAAAAAGGACCACACTACATGGCCATTAAAGTATATAACAACCTTCCACGTAGCATCAAACAAATAACCGACATACTAAAATTTAAATCATCACTAAAAACATTACTTTTAAACAAATGTCACTACACTTTAAATGAATACCTTACATAAATTAAATATCTCAATTAAATATGTTTTTTTTTTAATTTTTTTTTTTTGTTATTTACATGTAATTGTTGGATTTTGTAATATAATGTGTATTTATTGGGTTAGCTGGAAGAAATAGGATGTAACCTATAAGCTATACCCTTTGTACTGTGTATTTTTGTCCGATAAATGTTTTTTTGAATTTTGAATTTAAAGCTTGTTTTAAATATCTTTAGGCGTGTTTGGTGACTAGATCTAAAGAGCCAAAGGCATCGCACATGTAAGTAGTCCCACTAATTTCGGAGAGTTACAATAAATTTTTTTTTCTACAATTCCAAGCTAGATTCTAGCATTTGGTGTATAAAACTTCGGTATCGCTTTGTCGAAAGATAATTGAAATGTCATCGGCCATATTTGGTAACCGGTTTCATAACTCAACGACGATTTAACCTACTTTTTGATTCATCACTTTTTAAAAGTGTATTGAATTGATATTTAAGTAATTCAGTCACCTAACCACATTAAAATTAGCCGGTGTTTTCCAATCTTCTTCAACCCCACCCCCTCGATCAGTCTCGCAACATTATCTGTATTAAATTAAAGATTATCATAGCCCCACTGGCTCCTGGCAGCTGGGACCCTTTTACTTTAACATAAAAAAATATAATCCGGTAAAAATCGTAGGAGAGTATGCGGATCTTAAGTTAAGTATGTTTTGGGGCCAAATATTTACTCGGAGTGCAGACGTTTATAGGGGAGCAAACGGCTATAGAAAATAATGTTAGAAATTTTGCATTTACCTTCAACTTCATAAGGGTGGGAAATTTCTTTTCTAGAAAGTAATTTCCTCCGACTCTCACATATATAAAATGAAAACTCGCTTTATTCCTAAACTCGTGTTGCTCAAATAAACGGAATTATAAAAGCAATGGGCCATAGTAACCTAGGAAAACGATTTTTCGGTGAAATCACACGTAGAAACTAAATTGTCATCTTGTAAATAGGTTGTTTTGATGTTTTTTTATTTTAGTTAATGATTCATTATAAGCGTTTAGTATATAATAAAGCTTGGTCACTAAAAAGTTCTTTTTTGTATTTTATTTTTTATTTATGTACCTATATTCGGTAAATACACAGATGTCTTATCGTGTGTGGTATAGCTAAAATAAAATCAATTATGGATTTTCTCCTTGCGAGAGGTACAAACCTCTAATAAGACAACGTAATACAAAAAATTATGTTTGAAATTTATAAGAATATTATATATAAAAAAAAATAGTCAAGAAAAACATTCATTTTGTGGAGCTTATTCTCTTGTAATTGAGGTGTCATGTTAAGACAAATATAAAAAAAAATTAGACAGGACATAACATTAAATAAGTTCAATACAGAATCATACAAAACAAGTACAAACACTCAAAAATGATAATAATAATTCGGAATTTATTTTTCAAATTTCATACCTTTGAATGAATTTTTATATTTTTTCAAGTTTGCTATTGATAATGTCCACTTTGTTATTGTAATTATTACAGTCTGTTCAAGTAAGAATTTTATTTATGGTTTGTTTTCTATTGATCTATTTTGAACTGAACAGAAAAGCGTATGGAGCGCGCAGGTAGGTATATCAAATTAAATCTTATTTAGCTTCGAAAATTTCCTTCAAACTTGTGGTGGTTGTCTTGAGTAGTCCCTGAAAAACTAAGGACGGGTTGTTTCGGAGAATTTGAACAATTCATCAAATTTCAACGTTCATTTCCGGGTTCTGTGAAAGACTTATTTAAGTTCTGTTTTTATATCATTGTAGGCTAGTTGCTTGACAAAACTGAAATAAAAACAGAACTTGAAAAAATCTTTCACAGAGTTATTATTTTTTGGTAAACTAATGTTTTTAAGACAAGATTTTTTATGCATAGCACAAAGGGTAACAATTATTTTACAAGCAATAATTGTTCGCCTGAAACACTCATCCACATTGAAAAATCTCCTGATAAAAGATACATGACGCCAACGGGACTCGAACCCGTGTCCCTTCGATTTCCGGTCGACAGCTCTGACCACTGAGCTATGGCGGCTTATCTCTTACCCGCGAAATTATTCAATATATACTAGTGTTTCATTCAACAATTCAAAATGTAGACAATTTGTCTCGACGCCATCTAGTGAGAGAGTTAGCACTTACAATGCCTTTCTCATATAAAATAAAGTTGGTTGTTTTCAGGTGAAAAATGTAACAAGCAGTAATTGTTGAATGAAACACTAGTATATATTGAATAATTTCGCGGGTAAGAGATAAGCCGCCATAGCTCAGTGGTCAGAGCTGTCGACCGGAAATCGAAGGGACACGGGTTCGAGTCCCGTTGGCGTCATGTATCTTTTATCAGGAGATTTTTCAATGTGGATGAGTGTTTCAGGCGAACAATTATTGCTTGTAAAATAATTGTTACTCTTTCACAGAGCTTGAAAATGAACGTTGAAATTTGATGAATTGTTCAGATTCTCCGAAACAACCCGTCCTAAGCGAGGGTAAATTTAATCTAAAGCAAAAATATTTAGAGTATTCTTTTTTTATATTTTACTTTATTTAATAAATGATTTACGGTTATTTGATTTTTTTTTTGTTATGGTCCTGTTGCTGAGATCTCTTATGTATCCACTCTCTTCTGTTGTATGCGTCGTTTATGGGAATGACCAAAGATATTAGAAAAACGAGATGTGCTATGAGCAGTTCATACTGTGTGGAATTGTTTTGCCCAGTGTCGCCGGTTTTGTTCACCAATACTACTGCACACCTTCGCTTACGCTAAGGTATCCGCACTAATACATAGAACAGATTTCTGTGCGTACACGTCCCGATACCGTTCAAAGTACCCTAATTAGGTAGTACTCCGCCTACGGTCCGGCGGCCAACATAGCATATCTCGTTCTTCTAATATCTTTGGGAATGACAGAGGGGCTACAAAAGAGCTATAAGCGGTAGATATTAAACCACGAAGATATTAAATTTATTCTGAGACATTTTCTGGTTAATATTAGTTCCTAGCTAGGCAGATTACCTGTTCTAAGGAGGATCAAAGGAAATGGAGCTCTGAGGAAACTAATTTCTCTCAGGGCCTATATCATCTTTGGGGATGCTGTTTCGAGGGTCTTTTTACCCAACCACTGGAGGTGCCTTACGTAGCAAACAACTTGGCAGAAGTGTTGGTTATCCAATAAATAATTCCTGGGGCGGCGGTACCTTAACCCACCCATAAAAAAATCTGAAATTATTATTACTTTCTCTAAACTATTTAAATTTGTTGTTAAAATGTACCTATATAAAATTTTAAACTAACATAACCCTTTGGTTATTAGTGGACCGATCTATGACATTCTGTAGGTTTTAATGTTTATTTTATTCAATTTCGATTCCAGATAGTACTATATGTAGTACATTATGATTTCTAATCGGTACTTTAACGTATTACTCCTCGTAACCAGAAAATTAAAATAAAAAAATGCAATGCCCATTTTTCGGCGTTTTTCTTAAAACATACTTTTTTGCATTTTCCCGCTAAACGGGGACAGTTTCCCAATGTTAATGTCCTTATTAACTGCATGAAATGAGTTATTTTGATTTGATTTTTATGAAAGAAATAAAGTAACTAAATATAAAATAGTATATCCATTGGGTTTTTACATTGTTATGAGATTTGAATACTACTCTTCCATGGAAGTGTTAGCTTGTAGTTGGAAAAGGAGTGTCCAACATACATTACGTTTTGTGGAAACAGATGTTGATTGAGAAGATTGTTTTTTAAATATTTTTTCACACTGTTTGGATTTTCGCACCCTAAAGATCTTTTTAAAAATCTGAAAACAAAACTAAAGAAACAATTTTTTCAAAATATAATTAAAAATAAATTAAAAATAATTAAAAATAAATTGAAAATAATTAAATATATATATTTTTTTAATCCATCTTTTTCCACGTTTCTTAAAAAAATTCTAAGCCCTTGCACTTTTTCAATTTTTTAGTTTATTTAACAGCGCGTATTAGATTTTGATCGCTCTTTTTTATGATTTACGAGTATAAGCAATAGGTTAATACTATTTCTGAGTGAATCATTCTGATCTTTACTTTCAAATATTAAATACTAATCTAACCTAACTGTCAAAAGCATTGTTTTTAAATGATAATAATAATAAAACAAATGAACATAGTTCTTTGTTTAAAACCACTTTCTTTGTGTTATCGACCGGTTTCCGTTGACCCAACGTTCTTTAGGAAAATCTCTAAAACATGTAAACAATTTTATATTTTTTATTGTCCTAGTACAAATTGAGATCAATCGAAATAGTTACAACTAAAATAAAAGTAGTTTTAAACAAAAATCTTTTTTTCATTTGTGTAATGTCAAGCCACAAAGTGTTAACAGTCTTCGATAATAATATTATTGATATTTCTTCAATTCATCTGAACAAAGAGTGCAATACCCTGTCTGCCATATAAAAACAAAAAATTTAATTTATAAATGAATTACAAGATGTAAAATTTAATATGGGAAAAATAAAAACATATATACATACCTACTTAAAAATCACCTCAAGGGCGCCGTACAAACATAACTTCCTAGGTTTTATCTAATTAAGTAGGTACATACACACAGAAAATGCAGAAAACAAACTTACCTGGCACACGGAGAAAAATGAAGTATTGCTGATTTATTCAAATCGTGCTAAAAAATGTATGGCACGAAGTTTAAATAAATTTTTGGTACATTCATAATATGTCGGAATACATATTCATGCACCTGTGATTGTCCTGTGATAGTACACAGTGACGAAATGCGATAATATTAGAATTTTTATGAAAACCTGTTCCATTTTACTAATGGTTTATTGGAAATCCTTTCAATTCTTTCGTTAAAGGCCTGGAGACCCATTTTTAACCAGAATAAGAATAAAATAAAACAAATTAGCAATATTTTAACTCAGTTTTCTCCGCGCAGGTCACTTCAAGCAAACAAAGTTTTAATTTGGAGAAGACACAACATTGGACCAGATAACGTAATATGAAAAAAACCACTGTAAATTGAATGATTTTACATTCACCAAATCGGGAATGACATGGTTCTACTGGCTTGTAACATTTTAACTAGTTTCACTCACAAACAAATTTGAAATTATTTTATTATTTTGTTTCAGGTCAAAATGGCGGCCGTGTAACAGATAAGTGACTAACCAATCAGGCAGTCGCCACAAAGTTTCGCGCGAACTTCGCGCCAATCGTGTTGTTTTGCTAGTCCAGTGATAGCTAGACAGGAACTTCAACAAAACTTTATACCACTACACGGATCACGATCTCCAGCTGAGGGACTGGTAAGTTTTAAACATTAGTACTTACTTAACTATAAAATAAATAGATGTCCAAACTGAACTACACCCCCACCTAAAATTTGAGGAAATATTTTAGGTAAATGCTTCCACAGGCTTTATCATTAAAAAATATTAATCAGCTGTATGAATAATAAAATATTTATATCGCTTAAAGGTGGCGTATCAATTATAATAACAATTAATAAAAAAATATTACATTCCTTTCTAGCAAAACTACTAAGTAACGACATTAAATAACGACATTTTTATCATAAATTAACGAATTTTGTTGGCTTGTATAAAAATTTCACATCAAGTTTGGTTGTGAAATTCATCTCCTTATCTTGTAACGCGTTACCTTTTAGGCTTGCTATTGTCCGATACAATTGACAAATAACAACATGGAATTTGAGCGATAACTTAATGATCTGTTTTATATCGCAGGAAACTTGCATTTACATTTAGGCTTTTGAAACGAGGCATCGGAATTCTATGGGGAGTTGACTTATGAAATTACTCTAGGTGGTTTTAATTTTAGATTGAAATATGATATAATAGGGCTAATATATTGTTATTATATATATATTATATTAAATTTATTATATAAATATAATATATTTATTATTGGTCCTAGTTTCGATACCACCCACCAGATGTCTGTAGACCTTGTAGATCTAAGTTATTATTATACTCACACCATTTGACAGAGATAGCATGTCGGTCTTTTTCGAATGGTTACGACTTCAGCCGATCCCTAGGAAGGGAGCTCACTTTTTGTTAACAGGTTTCGTCATTAGAATAACAGATAATCTCAGATAGACTCATTCGTTCAAATTATCGTAAATATATAATAAAATAAAGTCCGTGCAATCTTTGACGAACCAAAATATTTATTGAAAACTCCCTATCACAAGTGGATTCCATTCCAAAAAGATAATTGTACAATATACCAGAAGAATAAACTTATGTTTCAATATAAACGATTTAGTACTTTAGGTTACGTACCGTTGAAATGAATATTAAATATCAATTTCCTTTGAAATTCGAACTAATTTGATTGGCATTGATTTGATACAACCCTTTTGTTGTTTTCTAAGGTAATTTAAATGAATCAATAGTTTTTCTAAGAAAGACCGGCTTCGTATAGAATATTTACTTTGGTGACAAATTTGAAAGGAAATAATAATTACATTGGAATGAAGTGTCATTTTCGTTCGAAACAAGAATAAAGTTTATATTTATTTCGATTCTGACCACGTCTTGGGGTTGGGATAATTAATGACAAGGGTTCGTAGCGCTTTCTAAAAAGTATTTAATTTTTCTTTGTCTATGAACGATACACACGAATTGTCAATAAAATAATACTAATAATTTTCTGCTTTGAGACTCTTAGCGCAAGTGTAGAATTTAGTAGTATTTGTTGTAGTATTTAGTTAGTTTAGGTAATGGGAAACACGAACGGACAAAAATTATTGATAAAAAATATTATTAAAATATTTACATGCAATAATTATTTACCTGAAACACCATACAAATTTGAAAAAAAAATACCGGAGAAAGAATAAACGCCACCAACGGGAATTGAACCTGCAGCCTTCTGATTGCTCGGCAGTCGAGCTGTGCTCTTGTCAGTTGCTCGGACGATATGGTATAATAATCGTGACACATTCCAAAGTGGTAGATACTCTTAAGACAACCAATCAGAATCGACCAAAGCCCAACCTTCCCATCTCCCCCTTCTTACGGCCTCACAACATACCTCAATTGGGGATTCCATAATTCCACTGGCTCCTGACAGTAGGGAGCAGTTGGGACTCTTGTGCGGTATTCAGACAGCGATAAGATTGATCTCTGAATAATCCATTAGCATTGTTTTGGGGGTATTATGCTCCTTCTTTAGTCAACGTTTCCATCTTCCTACACATCTGCCCTGTTGATGGACACTTCAATGCTGTCCGAAACGTTGGCTGAAGAGGGAGATAGCGCAACATGGCATAATACCCACAAATAAACCATTTTTATTTGTACAACTGTTTATTGTAATCTTTACAACGTTAGTGTCCCACCTGTACAAACTCATGCAATAACCTGTACACTTTTTTCCACTCAAAAAATGACATTCAGTACCAAACGCCAAAAGTTATATCGCCCGTATTCTGTGTCCAGTAGAGCTTTTCAAATGGTATGGAAAAAAAGCTCCCAGAGATAATGGGTCATAACTCAAATAATCTGATTCGGAGCATGCTTGTTCCGGAGCTTTAAAAGTGCGAAGGGGTTATTCAGTCGAGAGCACACAGCTTCCCCGAGAGCCTCTTCCATTGCGATTTGAGGGAACAATTAACTTTTACTTTGTCACTTTTCAAGTGGCCTTTATGTGACCTCATAGATTTTGTGTCACGAGGCGTGCTGCAAAGCGGAACAAAATGTATTTTTTTTATTCGCTGGAAATTTAAAATGTTTCTTGTAGCGGAAGGTTTCAAATTCATTTCACGATATTTTGTCTTTCGTGAAATACTGGCTTCGCCCGAGATTTCTACACTTTTCGGTTTTTGAAAATGTTTTCAATTTGAGCAAATAGGAAGAGTTGCTCATTTAATTTATGATAGTTTAAAACCCTTTAAATGCGTATAAAGTCCATATACGCAAGCCGACACACAGCGCCGTGTAACCAGTGCGAATCCTGTGTACAGCCATTTTAGTACATACATATTTACAGCCTTACCAAAAAGAAAAAAAATTGTTTGAAGTCTACACAATTTCTACACGAATTATGAGTGGGTGCGAAAGAATTGTCCACATTGCATTGGCAGACGTATGCAAGAGCCACGCGCATTAGTTTCTCGGCAAAATGACAGTTTTGATTATTGATTTGTGATGCGTCATTCAAATCATGTTATTGTTCATAATTTCTACTATTATGTTAGTATAACCCAATATATTAACTATCAATTGTGCTATTGAATTGATTAATTATGAGTTTTAATTAATTAATTAACAATGTCAGGTTGTGAATTTAGTTTCGTGTTATCGAAAAAAGCGAGGTAATATCGGATATATTATTTTGTAATGGACTGTAACCGCTAGAATTTTATAAAAGTTCCATCAAAGTGACGTTTTTGATAACATAAATACCTTTTGCTTTTGTATGTAAATGTAATTCAAAGAAATCAAATTTAATATTGTGCAAAAATGAACCCAAAATTTCGGGTTTTTTTGGAAATCATAATTTTGAATTATATAAAAGAGATAAGGTTAGAAAAAATATTTATTATTTATTTGTTTTTAACATCTTCAAAATTAAGAAATATATAAAACATTTAAAATATCTTGGAAAAATTCCAAAATCCAATGAGTAATAATTATTATTTCAATATTATACAGCAGATTTGGCGTTGTTTAGTATGGCTATTTGTATTTATATTCGTTTTTTTTTAATTAGTTATTTATATAAAAAAATTATTGCGTTGGGGATATTTTTTTGGTTTTAAAGCATTACTAGCAAATCACATAATAGACAAAAGTCGTATTTGTACTTCGTATCATATTATTGTGGTAAAACTGTATTTCAATTTAATTAATTGCACTTAGTCAATTCTAACTCCGCACAAGGAATAAAATGGCATGCTGAATATTCAGCAGTGAATTATTTAATATGAAAGCATGAAAGTATGTAATGAAAATATTGAAGTTGTAGTAAGCAAATTATAAAGTAAAATAATCAGAATGAATAAAGAATTTGTAGCAAAATGTAATGTTTCAATATATTATGTAACAGTATGGAAGTTATATAATAATAATAGAATGTATTCCAGAATGTATGCAGGGGTAGTGAATTTAAGAGAAAAAAAGATAAAATATAAACACAAAAACGAATGTAAGCAGCCGTTTATGGAAGATATTTCGACATCTCTCGTATCCAGAAGGCCATCAGGGGGGACTCCATCCAGGCAACCATGGCAACGATGATTTTGTTACTTGATTGGCGCAGTCTGGGCCATAAGCTTCCTATGTGATGGCGGAAAAGCGCTCTGAAAGAGTGTACCTGTCCCTCCAGGAACATTTCCGTGGCGCTGCAGTATCTCGGTAGGCGGAATAGTTGGCGATAAGCATTGTTTATTTATTTATGTCTATTCTTGAATACACATTTTACAAATGATTACAGTAGATTATATTGTAGTACAGAGAAAAAAGTACAGAAAAAAGGTATAAAAAATAAAGAACTTAGGTTGATATAGGTAAAACTGTGTGTGGGTGATATTGTATGTTACGTGAACACCTCACTAGGAGAACCTGTGCTGAGGTGTTAACGTGTTTGTGATTAAGTGTGACAGGTATTTATTTATGTGTTGTAGTAGAAAGTTTTTTTTTTTCACAGACATATATTGAAACATGAAAACACACATTTATATGTGAGTGTGTGTATTTTTGGATAATTCTTGAAGAACGTGTATAATATTTAATTTTACTTATCATATTTTGGTTACGTTTGGTTTGGAATTATAATCTTTTGAATAAAGTGAATATCTTGATTTTTTATCCAGGCTACGATATGTTTTTTGAGAAAGTTTGTAGATGTATTTGTAGTCATTAATTGTTTCAAAGTAATGGGCATACCTACTGTTAAAAAGTTTGGTTGCGTAGTATTGAAAGTGTCTTTGTCCATGTGTGGTGTGTGTTATCGGAATGTTCAGTGTTTTATTTGTTGATGACCTGGTTTTTATTATGGCTTTTGGTTGATTTGTAATATGAAGATTATTATGGATGAGATGTAGGAGAGCAGTTTTGGCGTAAAGTTGTCTTATTGACATGACGTCTAGAGTTTTGAAGATTTTGTTTGAGTCTGTGTAGAATGGTACTTGCAGTATGAGTTTTATTATTGCCCTTTGAACTTTTTGAATTGGGTCAATTGTTGTGTTTGTAGCGCTTCCCCAAGCTAATATTCCATAAGTGGCAATGGATTGACACAGTGCAAAATATATTGATCTGAGTATTATTAGTGGAAAAATGTTTTTGATGGATTTTATTAGGTGCAAGACTCGTTTTAGTTTATTAGTGATAAAATTAATATGTTCAGTCCATTTTAAGTGTGTATCAATAATAACTCCTATGTATTTTATTTGTTTTACCCTTTCGATGTGTTCGCATTGGCAATAGGATGATGTTTGTTTACAGTCATGCAAAAACAAGTTCAAGTTAGAAGGAGGTTGACCTCTTTGTGTAATACTATGTGTGATGTATTTTTTTTTGACTGTGTTAACGGTAAGAGTATTTCTGCTTAGCCATTTTATGACAATTGACAAACTTTTTTCAGCTGTTGTGAAAAAATCTTTCCATGTGGCTGCTTGACACAGAAGAACTGTATTATCTGCAAAGGTCACGATTTTACCAACAATTTCAATGTCACATAATTCGTTTATGTATTTGAGGAATAATAGTGGGCCAAGTACACTCCCCTGTGGGACTCCGCACGTGATTAAAAGTGGTTCACTTGTCTTGTTGTCAATTTTAACTTGTTGTGTTCTGTCAGACATGAAACTTTTCATTAATTCCAATTCTACTCCATTAATGCCAATGTTTTTTAGCTTCTTGAAAAGTTGTTTGTGCGAAATTGTATCGAAGGCTTTAAATAAGTCCAAATAGATTGAAATAACTTTTTTTTGGCATCAAAATTATGTGTAATAAACTCGGTTACAGTGGCAATTGCGTTTTCTGTATTCCTATTTTTTCTAAAGCCGTGTTGGTTAACTGAGAGTATTTGCATGTTTTCCAGATAATGTTGCAAATGTTCTTTTATTGCTTTTTCAAGAATTTTTGACAACGTATTTAATAGTGTAATGGGTCTGAAGTTGTTTAAATTATTTTTAGGTCCTGATTTATGAATAGGAATAACCAGACCCTTATTTAGTTAATTGTTGTAAGCGACTTTTAGCTTATGCCATTGGGATTCAGTGTAATCCACCCACAGTTCTGACGTGTACAGCGAAGTGCAAAATGCGTTGAAAAGTATCTTTTTCACGTTTGTACTGCAAAGGTGAAAACGCCTTGACAGCATACCAACTCTAACGGAAATCGCTCTTATTTGCCTTTCCATATCCTCGATGTCTTTCAGGTCGTCTGTGATAATATGTCCCATGGTTTGACGCTACGACTAACATCCTTTTTCCCTCCATTTAGCCATACTGAAGGTGTTAGAATATTTTTGTTTTTGCATTTGAAAACCATAACTATTGATTTGGACTATTGTATATAAGTTTATGATTTTTTGCAAAATCTTCACATATTTGGAGTAGTTTCATTAGTGCGCTAAGTGACGGTGCTAGAAGAACCATATCATCTGCGTAATTAATATTATACACATACTCCTTGAACATGACAACCTATTTTTATGTAATGTAAATTTTTAAATCATTTCAAACTTCAATTGGAAAACTTATATATTTTATAGCTCCATTGGTCATGATGATAAGACATTTTGGCCTGATAATAGAAAGTTGACTTAAAAATTGGTCATGATGACAAGGCATTTTGGCCTGATAATAGAAGGTTGACCTAAAAATTGGTCATGAAGATAAGGCATTTTGGCCTTATAATAGAAAATTGAACTGAAAATTCAGTTAGGTACCTACATGTTTTTTTTGTTTGCTGAACATAGCTAGATAATAACAAAAAAACATTGATTTTCCGCTCCATGGAAATCATCGGCATGTTCCAGAGTGGTACTCTCAGTATCGCCCTGGTGTAAGTACACCATTCAGAATTGAAACGTTGCTTGAAAAAAATTATGCACGCTTGATATTTGTCACATGAGAACGGATCGCTTCTACAACTCGTTCTTGAGTTCAACAGCTCGGCTGTGGAACGATTTATCAGCATCTGTTTTTCCTCCCTCATACTACGTAAGTCTCTTCATGTGCTCTTCTTCCTCTCCCCAAGATGACATAGGCCATGCGAGAAATAATTTTCCTCAGGGCCTCCTGTGTGGAGATAATGTAAAAAAAATCAGAATGGTCAGGTACTTTCCCACCTACCTCTTCTCATCTCCTTCTCCTCCCCACTCCCTTCAGCCTCATAAAAAACACCAATTGGGGATGACATAGTCTCACTGGTTTAAGACGGTTGGGATCAGTTGGGAATTGTGCGGTAGCTATATGAAGAAATAATATACAAATTTGTATTAAGTAAAATGGACTGAATTTATTTTATTTCGTAACGGTTTCTTTCGCTAATGAAATCATGGCTAATACTTAAATAAGCTGTAAAAAATAGCGCTTATTGAATTATATTCAACCAATATTCTGTCACTGATTGATCTACTGAATGTCAAAACAAATTTTAAAAGACTTTATCATAAATAAAATTTTAATATGAAAAAGAAACAGAATGTTTCAGATACCCACCAAGGACGGGTTGTTTCAGAGAATTTGAACAATTCTTAAAATTTCAAAGTTAATTTCGACGTTTTGTGAAAGATTTTTTTAAATTTCAGTTCTGTCAAGCAACTAGCCTATAATGATATAGGTCAGACTTTTTTTTTTTTAAGATACATTATATTATATGGAAGGAATTTTTTGACTGTCCATGTAGGAATGTTTTCCGTCTTAAGGCTGGCCGCATACATACGTTTTTCGTATTCGATTTCCGAATTCGTTTTCCGTATTCGGACATCCGAATGCACGGAATCAGTAGAAAATACATTAACTGCCGCACACGTTCGTTTTAGTTCCGAACGGAACAAATTCCGTACGCACGTTCCGAATGCGAGCCGGCGCATTCGGAGAAAACGAATGGAAAAAACCTAATGACGTCATGTGGAACGCAGCTATTGCATACAGTTTGTTTGTGCCGACGCAAACGCACGGAAATTTCCGTTCGTAATTCAGTAGTGTTGCCAACGGATCTTGACCTAATATCGCCGTTTCTCATACATAAGGTAGCGTAAAGTAGCCGAATTTGCTGTTAGGTGGGACATGTTTAAAATTGATGTTTTTACGTGAAAATAAAAATTTCGTGGGGGGGGGGGGTGGCTAGAGAATTTCAATAAGATAAAATTTGTCCCCAGAAAATAAAAAAAATTCATGGGGAGGGTGGGTAGAGAGTTTCAAGAAAATATAAAATTTGTCCCCAGAAATATCGCCCTTGTTGGCAACACTGGTACTGACGTTTATACATTCCGAATGGAGAAAAACGAACGTTTGCGCTAGTCTCACGGAATTCCGAATACGGAAAACGAATTCGAAATTCGAATACGGAAAACGTATGTATGCGGCCAGCCTAAGACAGTCAAATTAACAGGTTTCAAATTATCATACATGTACACAATTACATAACAGTAACATTACAAAATACAGAATAGTAACACAACTACATAATAGTAATACTATCTTGTTGAATAATATGACAAGCAAATTGAGTAGGTAATAAATACACTAATATAATATAATATACTGCGAATATAAGAAAAATAAAAAAATGGGTAAAATTTTAAATTTGAGAGAAAATAAGTATGTAAAAGCGAAGATACAACTAGGCGTTCGTGATAAATAATTATCAGGATACATTTTGTAGTCATATTTCGGAATAAGTCCTGCTTAGATCTAATAAAAATTTGTTATTTTTTAACCTAAGGATAACAATTCACACAGTTTCAGCTGTGAAGGGATTTTGTTATGTATTTTAGGACCGAGATATGAGAATAGTTTTTTATAAGCAGCTCTGTTTGCTTGTTGGAGCGGAAAGGTCATTTCTTCCCTTACTTCTGGTTTGATGTTTGTGTTCAGCTGTTTTCATTTAGTTTTTTATTTTTTTGAACATAGATTACTATTTTTTTGACACTGTTGGACATCTAGTACATTAAATTCCACGAAGAGAGGGTCCCTCGAATGTCTGAAAGGTTTCTTCATAATAAAACGTATAATAGGTTTTTGTGCCTTCAATAACGAGTTTAATGTTGTTCAATGTTGTAGTCTTTCACATCATTATAGGCCAGTTACTTGACAGAACTGAAATAATAAAAAACTTGAAAAGAGCTTTCACAGCACTTGAAAATTAACTTTGAAACTTAAAGATTTTCAAATTCTCCGAAACAACCCGTCCTTGTGTGTTAGAGTCCAATTTCAAGTTTGAAATTACTTTTAAAAAAAGAGCGACTTCTCGGTTCCTATTCAATCTTGGAACAGATGCACTTCTAATAATGAAGTGAAAAGGCTTCCTGTTTTCATTATTTATACACTAAGTTCGGTGTCTGGCGCTTGACTTTCTCCATGAAAAGCCACCCTATAAAGTAGCGCAAACTTCTAAGAAAAACAGACCCCTAAGTCAATAGTGGTTGGCGTTTCCTGGAGACGGAAAATAATTTTAATTAAGACGTTTAAATAAAGGAATTCTTTACTTGGTAATTTAATTGCTTTTAAGACGTGACAATACCGTAAAATAACGTCGGATTATTAACGACGTAAGTGAATAAGCCATACACAGAAATATGCGACGCTCGACCCTGGTGTATTAAAAATAAAGTGGAAATCTTAACGACATAACTGTTGAAGTCGTGTAAAACAACATTCAGCGCGCGGCCCGGGCGTAATGGCCGGACCTACGGTCGACTTTGCTCTAGCAGGCCTAAAGAATCGATATTTCCGTGGGGTTTATTTTAATTATTTCTCATGAACTTTCCTCAAGAAGTTATTAATTCATCGTCTAGAAAAATAAAATCTGGTTCTTACCGCTAATTTTATAGTTACGTATATTTGAATGGTAGGGTACTGTGCTTTATTAATATTATATAGAAATAACTTATCGTTTCGAATTCATGATAATTTTTTTTTTTTTTTTTTTTAATTTTTATTGAAACATTTAAACAAGGTTACAATTTTATAACAATGTAAACACCAATATTTCAATCACTCTCCTAATAAAGCAGCTGCTTGTGTTTAGGAGAGGATAACAAAATATTTTTACATTTGTTTAAATTAAACAAAAAATATTGGTAATTTACCAAAAAATAACAATAAAGGTAATAAAAATATAGGTTAGTTAATAAATGATTCAAAGAATTGAAAAGGCAAAAACATATTTCTAAACAATAAGTAAAGTTATGAGGTGGTACAAGAGTATTTTAATTTAATTTTTTTTAATTTTTTTCGTAGTTTTCTTCCGATCGTATATCAAGGGGTAATTTATTAAATAATTTTACACCCTTGAATATATAATGATGCTGTGCTGTTGTAGTTCTTGCTAGTGGCACGGTTAGTCCTCCAACAGATATTATTCTTTTGCTAATATTCAATTGTGTTAAATTATTTTTACTAAAGAAATCTTTATGTATTTGTAGAAGTGCAATTTTGTCATAAATTTTTGTAAGTGGGGGAACCGGGAAATCTTGAAAAACATTTATAGTTGGGTAGTAATATGGCTTTTTAAAGATGATTTTTTTAAATATTTTTTTATTAGTTTTCAATGGGAGTAGGGATGATTTATATGCACCCCCCCAAGCCACGATTCCATATTGTAGTACAGAGTGCGCCAGTGCATAATAAATATCTTTTAGTATTTTTAATGATACAATATTTCTTAGTCTAAAAAATATATAGATCAGTTTTCTCATTCTGTCTACTGTGGAATTTATTTGACTTTTCCATTTGATGTTATTATCAATAATTATTCCAAGATATTTTATTTCTTTTTTACTACTAATGTGTATACAGTTTGAATTACAGGGTGCGAATCTAAGGAGGCAATTTCTTTCGTGAATTTTTATATTTATTGTTTTTGTGTTTAATTCGTAGAACTCCATTTAATTTTTTATAAATTTAATTTAGATTAAATTTGATAATATTATTATTAAGTTCTGCAAGTGTTTTAGTTTTTTATTATTGTGACAGCTGTTTCGGCTTACAAGGCCATTTTCAAACTGTGGTTAGTCCACATTGAGACGACGTATTTATACTATTTCAAATGTAAATTTTGAAGGTGCATACATTGATTTATTACTGTTTAAACCGATGACATGATATATTGTTGGTTAAACCAATCTATGTTTTCCCCTCAGTAAATGGTAATGAGTTCTTAATTATTTACTAATGACTTTATTGCTATGAATTATTTGGGTGCATTATACTGCTTGGGTTTTGTGAAAATACTGAGAAGTGGTGAGTAAATTATTTTCCGTACTTTATTAATTAGTGTTAAATTTGGGACATTCGTTCGTTTATTGATTTCTAATTGTTCAAGTAAATTTAATCTAATGCCCTTTTTTTCTATATGCAATGGTTTAGGACCCTTGTTGTTAAGTGGGGTATGATTATTCACCAAGAGATGTTCTGCGAATTTTGAGGATGTGTTTTTATTATTATAACATCGTATATGTTCTTTGAATCTAGTTGAGAATGCCCTCCCCGTTTGTCCGATGTAAGTGGCGTTACAATCGGCGTGGTCACATTTTAATTCATATATGCCACTGTTATTGAGTATAGGGATTTTACTTTTAGAGTTTTTAAGGCTTGTTCCTAAATTATTGTTTGTTCGAAAAGCTATATTTAAACCACATTTTTTAATTTCTTTTGCAATTTTTTCAGATATTGGGCCGAGGAATTCAATGTATGCACCTTCAAAATTAAATCAATGTATGCACCTTCAAAATTTACATTTGAAATAGTATAAATACGTCGTCTCAATGTGGACTAACCACAGTTTGAAAATGGCCTTGTAAGCCGAAACAGCTGTCACAATAATAAAAAACTAAAACACTTGCAGAACTTAATAATAATATTATCAAATTTAATCTAAATTAAATTTATAAAAAAAAAAAAAAAAAAAGTGAATTTTTATGTTTAAATTTACATTTGAGTTATTCCCTGTTAGGCTATAAGGTATAAAATGGGTTTTTTCGACATTCAGTGTCAATAAGTTTTCGTCAAACCATAGTTTAACAATATTTATTGCATTATTAGCTGATACTCCGACCTCATTCCAAGAATTTCCTTCAATTCATTATAGTGAGCCTCGAACGAACTCACGTTATTAGAGCATTGTGTCGCCTTAAAGGGTGTGTCCCTGTTTTGTTCGAAGTAGTGAATCCTGTGTGAATTTTTGTTTTGCGACTATTAACTGTTTAAAGCTCACAGAATAAAGAAACATCACAACAAATGCGATGTGGGCCTATTTCGTGATGCTGATAAAAAAGATGCTGTTTTATCATTTTCTAATAAAATATTAGTCATTCAGATTAAATCTCAAAACGTGTCCACGCAGGTACCCTTGTCCAAATAAATATAATGGACGAGATGCGAATCTATTATTATTTTGAAGAACACGTGTTCCGAATTCCTCATAGCATATTAATGCTTTACTGATAGTTGATAGAGCTAATAAAGAATTAGCTGTGAAAAGTTCATGCCTTTAACTACCCACATTCTAAAATAAATAAATATATATATAATATTTTACGTCCTATCTGATATTTATCCCAAGTTGTTTTTTCTTTTTAAAACCCTATCTAAAATATGCCCAACTTGAAGTTCGCAGATAGTCTATGCAAAAAAGTTTATTTAAAATACCTATTTTATACATATATATAGGGTATAACAAGGTTCGATTTGCAAATTTTACGAACAACGTGGTTCTATCTGCCATTGACAAAATATTGTTCAAGCTACATGATTCAAATTGAATTGTGCTAGAGCTCATTCGCTTTGGATAATAACATCTGCCAGATGCGTGAAATGGAGCAAGTAAAAATACAATTTTGAAATTGTGAATTCAGAAGTATTGTAATTGAAGTATTTTAAAATTTGAGAATATTATCTGCAAAAAAAAGTTAGTAAAAAGAAAGAAAGATAGTACTCCGGTGCTCTGAGATTATAATTTTGACGGCCTCAGAGGTCGTGGTTTCAAATCCCACCGTGCGCAAGTAATTTTCAAGATTAAATGATTTAAAATTATATAAGGTATATTTGCAGCAAGTTCCAGAGTAAAAGCTACTCTCAGTATTGCCTTGGTGGAAGACAACCATTCAGTGTTAAAATGTTGCTTGAAATGGCTTTAGCCATGTTTGGTGAACAGATCTGTTAATCAGGTACTTCCCCACCTCCCTCTTCCTCTTTTCTGTGTCCTTACATTCTTTAATTTGGTGATTCAATAGTTTCACTGGCTTTAGACGGTCAGGAGCAGTTAGGACTTAGTTGTTTGTGTTTTTCTAAGAATGTTCTTAAACATAAAGATAGTTCTGCATATTCACTTTTTCGTAAATTTCAAGTGTTTCAAACTTTGAACCTCAATATCTCAGTTACTTACCAATGGATTTTCCAAGGACACACTCTCTCCTTCTCACCCATTTTATAAAACAACTCATTTTAGCACGCCATCGTCAACTCTGAAATTCTTCCACTGAAAAAATTCATAGATAAAGTTAAATTTGTAAAAATGCCAAAAGCTTCCATTTTTTTTTTAACATCTTGCCAATTCGAAAAAGTAAAATGATTATTCTCAACACGCCCGGGGCAGGCCACATCAGGACATGATTACCGGAGATGTCAGAAAAGCGAAAATTGGACAGCCTTCACGGCGAATTTAATTACGTCTGAAGGGTGTATTCGTACTGCGGGAATGCGGTTTACAGTGTAAACCTACCCTTATTTACGGTGGCAGCACTTCTTGCTTACGCGCTTTATCATCCCAACTTTGAACTTTATCAGATTAGACGAGGATTAAAAAAATGTTTAAACAAGGGTGTTCAGCTTAATTGGGATAATAACACCTTTAATTTTAAATTTAAAATAATACGTCGTTAGATAAAAAGGCGTCAAAGTATTTTATGATGGGGAAAAATACAAACTTGTTTTTCAGATTAGATTTAAAAAAAACCTTTTCAGAGAAACTTTCTTTTCTAGACATAAAATGCTTAAGATTTAACTAACTTTTAAACAAAATAATAACTTTATTATTTCATGATAAAAGCATTTTATTTTTATTAACAGAAAAGCTCCTAGTTATTAAATTAAATTTGTATAAAATAAAAACAACTGTATGGTTTAAGATACAATCTTTTCTACTATTGAGTAGAAATAATACCATATAAAAATAAGAAAATAGTTTACAAATTATTATTATTTGCAATCAATCCCTTTTCCAACAGTTTACATATTTTTTAATTTCCATGTTATTATTTATGCTCACGAATATTGCATTGCAATGTGAAAAGAAAGCCACATATTTGGCTACAGTAAATGGTATTCAATACGTAATATTTATAACAATTAAAAGGAATATTTTTGCGATCATAAATAAAGATAGCAGCTAATAAAATATGCGTTAGTAAAATGAAAATAATGTTGCTAGTTCTTATTCGAAGTATGATACAGTTAAATATGAAAGAAAATAATAATAATAATAATGTTTATTTCAGCTGGACAGAGCGGTGTGTGCAATGCTCTGCCTGTCATAAAAGTTTACATTTAAGTTAATACATAAAAAGAAAATGAATAAAAAAATAAATAAAAATAAAAATAATAAATAAAAAATGAATACATTGATAAGCACATTAGGACTTTATGGTGGCTTGAGTGAAATTCTCCATCTCTGGTGTAGAGGCGCTCCCTGCCACTGGGCAACGGCCTGGACAAGAGTGTTGTCCGATTTCTGGTAGCGCTGACTCGTCCCGGCTATTCTGTGGTGCATCAAAGCAGCGAACCCATTCACCCTTCCTTCGGTGAACATCTGTGAGGCGCTGCATCGCCAGGGGAGGCCAAATAGGGCTCTATATGCGTGGTTGTACTGTCCTTGGAGTGTGTTCATGACGCCTTGTGTGTATGTCGTCCATAGCTCGCTAGTGTAGAAGCTCACACAATATGCTTGAAAAAGTTGCTTCTTCACCGGAGGACTGCATTTGTTGAATCTTCTGGCAAGCATGTTAGCTCACACACTCAGTACTCTTCTTTGACGTTCTATGTCTTTTTTATCATTTAGGTCATCGGTGATGACATGCCCCAAATATTTGATTTCGCTGCAAATTTTCAGGTTGGCCCCGCCGAGACGTATGGGTGGAATGACAGTGGGACCAGTATTTGCTTTAAATATCAGTAGGGATGACTTTGTAGCATTGTACATCAGCCCGTGACTATCAAAGTAAGCTTCGCATATTGCCAGAAGTTTTCTCATCGCTCTTACCGATGGAGCTAGTATGACCATGTCGTCTGCATAGCTAATGTTGTTCATACATACCCCGGCAATATGGCATCCGATTCTTGTTGTATTCAGTGTTTTACTAAGTTTATTCATATACACGTTGAAAAGCACTGGGGACATTGAGCCTCCTTGTCTAACACCGCACTTTAATTTGGCTGCTTCTGATAGGCTTTCATTCCATCTGACAAAGTTTTCCTGTTGGTTGTACCATGTTCTCAATCCCTAGATTCATAACCTTATCTAAGAGGAACATTATTCATAAACATTCGTCTCACAGACGACTAAATTTAAGTGACGAGTTTTGGGGTACTTGTAAATAACATAAGTATGGCACTCTTTAATATGTTTAATTAGGTAACAAAAAAAATAATAAACGAGTTAAAATTAAATTTCATCGCTACATTCCACACACATGAGGCCGCGATGGTCCATGCACATATACTTTTTGCATTGCTTGCATTGGAACCTTGTCATATGCCGTTTTTTATAATCACAATAACCACAAACCTTTTTTTGAGTACCACTTAGATCAGGTGTGGCAATGGTAGGCATTTCATGTAAAACTTCGGCCATTTTCCTTTTTAGGCATCTCTTCAAAGTTAGCATTTTGTGTCTTTTACGTAACCATGTCGTTATCACTGTCGGAATCTGTCGGGACCATTTCATCTAATTCAACATGATCTTCGACATTACTGATTTCTACTTCCTTTTGCTGACTGGTAAAATCATCATCACCAGAATCAGATAAACGATTCAAATGGTCATCAATTTGCCGATCATCCATTCTAAAATAAAATAAAGATTTGATGTAAAATACACACAATAATACATTTTGAATGATAAAATAAGATTTAATTATCAATAATAACTCATATAGAATAATATCAAATACTTACTTTTACTCTGTATAACCAGAACTCATCAAAAACAATTTTTTCAAAATAACTTAGAGTCTCATCAAAAGTTACACTATTCATAAACATTCGTCTCTCAGACGTTCAAAGGTCTATAACTTGTCCACAAAACTTAACTGCAAGGCAAACGCACCCCCATTACTAATAAACAAGCGATCTAGGAAGGTACTTGAGAGGTCATCATTCTATCTCTTTCACTCGAGACACTAGAAACAAATTTACGTTTTGAGCGGTCTGTGGGACGAATGGTTATGAATCTAGGGTTAACAATTTGTGGTGGAACTTGTCGTTCGGTCAGTTTTTTCCATAACGCATTATGACAAACCCTGTCAAAGGCTTTGCTTAAGTCTAGGAAGCATGCGTACACCGTTGTTTTTCTGGCTTTATAATATTCGAAAAAATAAGGTCGGATTAGCTCAGTTGGAAGAGCAGCGCCTCGGCAAGGCAAAGAACCTGGGTTCAAGTACTAGATGCGACCGTATCTTTTTATGATTTTTCTGCTTAAAATTTTCGCTTGAGAATCGCTAATATTATCTTTATATCTTCCTTTTCACAACTTTGTAAAATATAAAAAATTATGTTTTTAAACCGTTTTCGTTGGCACGGTAAAATTCATACAAAAAATCGAAAGATTCGGAAATAAAATAAAATCGATAAGGTTTTTGCGAACATGTTGGCATTTATTTTAATGAAAATTATGGCGAGCTTTCAGGGAATACTCGGTAACCGAAAATACAGAATTGTTAAAAAATAGATCACTGTTGAAAAGCTATAAAAAGTCGTGAAAAGTGTTAAAAAAATACCTAGGTCAAATAAATCAGGTTAGGTTAGGTGTAAGGTTTTTAAACTGACTTCATTATCACTTTTCAGAATTGTTCTGTTTTGTCACTGTTATGTTTAGGCGTGGAACCTAAACTTCATATTTTTCCTAAAATGTATTATTTAGTTGGTGTAGAGATGAGATCCTTGATCTCAGGTGAGTTGTTTGCTGTATAAATGAGATCCCCGAGGCGTACATGCGGTAAAACTTCCGATCCGCAAAGAATGCAAGGCTGATGTAAGAGTAACGAGTAACATTTCAAAAAGGACTTATTTGGGCATGTAGAGTGTAAGGAGAATAGACGGTGCAAATGTAAATGGTAGATCAAGTCGGCGACGCTCGACGAAGACATGGCACGATCAAGTGAATTTGATACCTTGTATATGAGATGAAGTATGAATGTGAATGAGGCAAGGAGTGTGTTTGTATGTTTGGCGGTCCATCTACTCCTGCGGGGAAATGTTGTGATGGTTAGATAGTTAGAATATATATTTTTTTAAATCTAGTGTCGTTTTGCCGAAATTTCTAAGCCAAAAAAAATCTCAAACTAGATATAATGTGACTTTTATGTGAAAGTGCAGAAAATAAATAAAGAAAAAAATAATCTTAGGAATAATAATATTTGGCTACTTTACACAGCGCTATTTTCGTGAAAAGACGTTGTACAAATATATTTGTTAAGTAGTACATACAGCTGGCTTATGACTACGATTCATAAAAACTCGTGACTTACATCTATGACGTATTTCTAGTGACTTACAACTAAGGATCATAACTACTGACTCAAAACTAGTGAATTAATAATAATAATAATAAAAAAGTTTATTTGACAATAATTTTTACATATTGCATATAGTTAGCATACATACATTTAGATGATTATATTGCCAAAAGGGCAACTGCTCAGCTGTACATTCCGAATTTCTCCGGGAATGTAGCTGGTTTTCAGCAGTGCCTTTAATATAATGTGTTATAAATCGTTTAATTTAAATAAAACATTTTAATTAATAATAATAATAATTCAATTTTTCAATTAATAATAAATTTAATTTAAATTTTAATTAATAATTTAAATAAAACATCAAAATTGAAACTAATTCAATAAATCAAATATAAAAAAATACAAATTTCTTTAAAATAAAATAAAATATAAATTCAGGATTAAATTTACATAAAATACATAGATAAAATAAAATAAAAAATAATCACAAGTAGGTGCCCCTTTCATTTTAAATTCGATCAATTATGATGTTGTGCGGTTGACTGTGCTGTCAGCAACCATTCGCTGCAGAGCTTCTTAAAGCACTGCAACGATGTTGTTGTTCGAATAGGCAGTGGTATTTTATTCCAAAGTTTTGAGGATGAGTAGCTAAAACTACCCTCAAAAACAGCAGTTTTATGTTTGGGGAGAACAAGTAAATGGTCTCTTTGGCGTGTACTATGTGCATGTGAGTCACGGGACCACTGCAGTCTGTCAAACAGATAGGAAGGAACCTTTGAATTCATCAAGTTGAACAGTTGACACATTTGATGTAACTTCCTTCTGTCCGACATATTCAGTATTCGATGCCGATAGAGGTAAGGCGAGATATGCTCGCGTCTCGGGACATTATAGCAATATCGGACACATGCATTTTGGACTCGTTGTACTTGTTTTTGGGTTTTTTTCAATAAAGATGGACCGTAAACTGAGTCTCCATAGTCCAATATTGAGAGAACAAGACTATCAGTAATAATCTTGCGTAGTTTCACTGATATGTTATCTCTTATATTGTACAATAGACGAAGCCTCGAGTAGCACCACTGTGACCTGTTTTTAACATGTTCCTCATACCTCAATCTACCGTCCACCATTATTCCAAGGTTGCGCGCAGCATCAACAAAGGGAACGGTGGTTTCATGTATTTTTAAAACATGTTCTCCATTTCTTACGCATGATATTTTTTGCTTAGTTCCCATTAATAAAGCAACAGTTTTTTGAGGATTGAGAAGTAACGCGTACTCCTTTGCCCAACTGCAAACTCTACGTAGGTCACCATTTACCATATCCACTGCCACATGAGTTTTACTTACGTCAAACGATAAATATAGTTGTGTGTCATCAGCATACATGTGCGAGCCACAGTGTTCAATAGATTGCATCATGTCAGCGGTATATATAGCAAAAATCAATGGCCCTAGTATCGATCCCTGGGGTACCCCTCTTGTTATTATAATGTCAGATGAATATTTTAGAGTCCCATTACTATCCTTGCAAACTGTGCGCTGAGTTCTATCTTTGAAGTAATTTTGAAACCATTTTATTGCTTCATCGTCAAAACCAAAGTAACGCAACTTTGCAATAAGTAATGGAATGCTCAGTAAGTCAAATGCCTTAGAGAAGTCCAGCAGAACTAGTATCGAGGCTTTGCCTGCATCAGTGGAGGCAAGAATATCATCTGTAATACATTGCAGAGCTGTTGTAGTGCTGTGGCCTTTACGAAACCCCGATTGATGACGAGGTATAATCCCGCATGTTTCAGCGTAGACTACTGTTTGCTCAAACACAACTTTTTCGAGTACCTTGGATAATGCTGGTAATATGCTAATCGGTCTGAGATCACTAATACTTGAAATTGGTTTCTTTTTCGGAATTGGTGTGACTAAACCATTTTTCCACAGTGCTGGAACTATACCTGTCCGTAATGATTGGTTAATAATGGTTGTTATAGTGCTAAGTGCATACGGAAGTATGAGTTTAATCATTGAGTTACTTATTTTATCGCAACCGATAGCGTTTGATTTGATACTATGAATGTATTTTGATATTGTAGTTTCATCAACTATTTGAAGTGAAAATGATTTTGCTATAGAGTGATTTTGTGTATTATAATGGTTGACTAAAATTGGACTATGTTCTAGATTTTGACTGTGATTAATAAAATGATTATTTATGGCTTCTGGGTCATTTAAATCTGTTGGTATATCTCCGACTTTGTCTTTAACATGAAGGCAATTTTCTAAGGATTTCCAGAGTTTTTTTTGAGTCATTTACATTATTATTGATGTTATATTCAAAAAATGCTTTTTTTTCTCTTTTCATGGAAGAGGTTACTAGATTTCGTAATTGTTTATAATAAGTGTAGTGTGAGTCTAATTTTGATTTTAAATACCTGATATACGCGCGATCTCGAATTTTCATCATATATTTAATGACATCTGTTATCCAAGGTTTGTGTTTGTCTTTAATAGTTATTGTCTGTTTTGGTGCATGCGTATCGTATATATTCAATACGTACGCATTGAAGTGTGTGACCATACTGTCAACATCATTCAAAGCGCTTATGTGTTGCCATGGCCCGTTAGCCAAATCGGCATTTAGCCTATTCATGTCTATGTCTTTAGTGTTTCTGTAAGTTATTGTTTTTGGTATATATTTTGGTTTTGAAAATTTTAAGTCGCATATAACTAAACCATGGTCGCTTATAGTTTTATAATGGTAAATTTGTGTACGTGTAACTATTTCAGGTTTATTAGTGAATACCACATCTATAAGTGTCGAGGAAGTACCTGTTACTCTTGTTGGTTCGTTTACAGTTGGCGACATATTAAATGCTTGCAATGCATCTATTAACTTTTTTGCATCCGGTTCCAGTTTGTTTAATAAGTTTATATTTAAATCGCCTAGTAAAAAAAGTGTTTCACACTGAAACATGTGGTCAAATAAGTTATCACTGATACAATCGATTGCGTCATTGACGAGGTTTTTACTAGTTCTGTATGCTGTGCCTAAACATATATCGATATTCGGAGCCTTAATTTTAAGCCACATTTGTTCCAAGTACTTGTTTTCGTGTGGTAGTATAACGCTTGATAATTCACGACGTACATAGAAACCAACACCTCCCCCACGTTTAGGACGAGGGGAAAGATATAAGTTATAACCCGGAATTGCTCTATCAGTTGTACCTCTGCTCGCATCATAACCTAAAGAATATATCTAGTGACTTACGACTAAGCCCTATAACTACTGTCTTAATGACAAATATATTTACATATGTATAGACTTACAACGAACATACTAACATTTAAAATACATCAATAAATACTATTTTTAATTTTACTAGCGTCAGAAGAATGAAGTTCTATAATATTAGAGTATTTCATAAATAATTTTAGAACAATTGGTTAGCTGGATTTATAGAAAAGTATACATATGTATCTCAAATCTTCTTCTTCTTCTTCCTAGCACTATCCCAACTCATTGCCTAGGTAGGCTGTTGGGGTCGGCTCTTCTCGTTCTCAGGTTATAGCTTCTTCGGTTCTGAGTGTCGCTTTCATCTAGGCCGTTTCTTTGTAGGATTTTGGAGCATTGGGTCATCCAGGAGTTCTTTGGTTTACCTCTGGATGACTGTCTTTGAAGCTCTATAGACATTGCCTGCTTCACTGTGTGGTCTGGTGGTCTCCGTCTTATGTGCCCATACCATCTTAACTGTCGTTCCTCTAGCTTACTGTTTATGTCAGTGACACCCAAGCTACCACGAATGCATGAGCTTTTAATTTTATCTTTTAATGATACTCCTGCCGTCCATCTAAGCATTCGCATTTCTGCTGATTCGAGTTGCCTAGAGTAGGAGTTGTACATAGTCCAGCATTCGGAGCCATACATTATCGCGGGTCTAACAATAGTCTGATATGTCTTTCCTTTAAGTGTTATTGGCATTTTCGTGTCGCACAAAATTCCTGTTACGGATCTAAATTTCATCCATCCCACTCCTATCCTATGGTTGACATCCGCTGCACATCCTCCGTCTCTGTGGATGAGTGAGCCCAGATACTTAAATGAGTCACAGTTGGCTAATGTTACTCCATCCAATTGCATCGAAGGAGTTACAGCATTTGGGTCTTCAAATGGTAAATACAAATATTCCGTCTTTTTCCTGCTAATTTTTAGTCCATTATCCTCCAGGATCTTTCTCCACCTTTCCAGGCTATTTTGTAGATCACAATGATTTTCTTCTATCAGTACTACATCATCTGCAAAAAGCATAGTCTTGAGAATACTGTTCATTTCTTGACTCGTTAGGTAATTCATGACCATTATGAATAGCAATGGGCTGAGGACAGATCCTTGGTGTACCCCCACTTTAATTGGAAATGTTGGTGACATCCCTGATGTGCATCTTACTTGTGTTTCTACGTCTGTATACATATCTTGTATGGAGAGCACATATCCTTCTGGTACGTTATGAGATCTCAATGCCGCCCATATCAGGCTTCGGGGTACCCTGTCAAATGCTTTTTCCAAGTCTATAAATACCATGTGTAAATCTTTTTATGTATGTATCTCAAATGAATGATTAAAATTAATAGTCAATCTTTACCGCATTTACATGATTCTGCCAACAATTAAACCGGTTGACGTGTTATGTTCCCGCTGAAATTGTCCATTTTCCATTGGTAGGCAAGTCAATAGCATTTTGACTTCATCATGAATAGTTGAACGGAATCGCTAAAGAATGTATGAGTGTGGATCAACAATTATAGTATAACAAATAGGAAAAAATCAATATTTTAATACTTACGTCGGATCAAATGTAAGAACACAGAAGAAAAAATATGTGTAAGTATCAAGTTGTTTGTTTATTGTGTGAAACTGTACTTAAACTTAGTTATAAGCCACAAGTAATAAGTTACAAGTCTAAGAATAGGTTGTTTCGTAGAATTTGAACAATTCATCAAACTTCAACCTTCATTTTCAGCTACCGTGAAAGTTCTATTAAAGTTCTGTTATTATATTACTATAGGCCAGTTACTTGGAAGAACTGAAATAATAATATAACTGGCAAAGAACACTCACAAAACTTGAAAATTATATTTGAAATTTGAAGAATTGTTCAAATTTTCTGAAACAACCCGTCCTACGTGATAGGAATAGATTGAATGCATAAATTAAGTTGTAAAGCGCCCTTTAGGTGATTTTCTCACGAAAATGGCGGCATAAAAATAATCCAACCATCATTATTATGAGGTATAAAGTACAGACCTTCTGAGTAAGCATACAACATGTATAAGGAGTATGTTAAGTTCGTACTTTCTGTAAGTTTTGAACTTGCAACTGCTAGATGATCTGGGATCTCCTATCGTTCACTATAATTATATCGTGAGTTTAACATCGAAAGTTGAAAAATATGGCGGAAAAGGCTGTTTTTTTATGGCTATACCGTCGATTTCAAATTTTAACTTTATGCTACGATAGATAGTCCTCAATACAATCTTCCCAAGATGCATTTCATTGATATGCTTGGTGTAATTCTTAGTGACCAGCTCAGGCACGGAAACTCCATCGAAGCCAGAGTCGAATCCAGCCTCACAGATGCTGGATATACATATACGAGTACTTAAATTGTACAAAAGTACTGACCCTGTAAAAACTACGAGTGTGACCCACTGTTTAATTTGGCAGCCACCTCTGGTCTGGAGCCCCAAAACACCTGAAACAACTCTTGACTCAATGCGGTCCGTTTGATAGATTCCCCTTTCTTAACAAGCGGATTGAAATCTTTAGAGAATAGGTAGAATAAGTATGCTGTCCTTGTTATACCGGTATAACAATGGAAGATGCTAAAATGAACTAGCGTTAGTGATCTCTTCGGCACCGATGCATAATCGGGAAACACGCCAAACGCGCACCCAACATATGTACACGGTTGACATTTGTCACATGAGAACGGGTCGCTTCTACGACTCGTTTTTACAAAGAGAACCATCACAAAAATTTGAACTGTGATGAATTGTTTAAATTCTGCGAAACAACCGATCCTTATAATTTATTTTTACACCATTATTTGTATTGTCATAATTATATTTCATAATGTTTTCCTTACTGGGATTTTCCGTGCTGGAAAATACGTTTTACATTTTTCGAATTTTATATTATTTTATTTTTATTTTAATATAATCTAATACCTATTACACTAGTTAAGATTTTTTTACATTTTCTTGCATGTCTTAATACTTAACATTTTACAGTGTAGATCTAAAAGCTAATAAAGTTTGTTTTAATGATATCGCTTGGATATTACACAGGTTGTTTTACTTCAATCAGTCTGTGTTTGGTTGCAATATTTTAGCAATTTCGTGTCTCCCCGTGTCCCAGATCCATTTTTTTTTATGTTTTGAGAGTACATTTGTAGAGTTTTTGGTAGGAGAGTTGTAATCTGTTGTTTTATGGCGTATTAAATGAAATTTCTCTGTCCAAATGTTGTGTTCGTTTTTAGGATCTAGTGATTTGGTTAGATATGTTCGTTATTAGATTAAGTGTATTATTTTTGTGAGTGAAAATAAGTATGGTTTTGGCATTGAGATTATTGAAAAGTTCTAAAAGAGCAAGTTCTTATAATTAGGGAATTTATAGTAGCGTTATTTGCACTTCCCCATCCAATATATTAGGATCAAAAGCTTGACTTGGTTTGAGACGTGTGGTGACCAAACCTTAATAGCTAGGAACTAACCAATCTTTCACACCCTGACTCCTGGTAGTTTGGACACTTGTGCGCTATTCGGATAAAGAAAACAATGGAAAATTAGGCGATATAGCAAAACATTACATGTGTTTTTTAAAACGTATTTTGACTGCAGCGGATAAATATGATAGGTACCGTATATTTGTATATCAAAGTCTTCTGAGGCGTAAGCAACGAGTCAACTTTATATTGGCGTCCAAGAAGCGTTCCCATCTGTGGAAAAAATTTAAAACGCAATCCGATTTACCTTTAGGAAAAGCTAACCAATCAATAAAATATAGTACATAAAATACATAACAGAAGTTCTAATAAAGTTGGATTAGGATGAAGATCAAGACACCAAAAAAGTTCTGATGATGTAATTACATGCAACTTATTTAACGTCGATTTAGATAAAGCAAAATATACAGAATAACCCCTCAGATAGGATAAAGCTTATACACGGGGGAACAACTTGATAGCAGCCGTTCAAAAGATTTGAGAAAGTTATTTCTTTTGTCTATGCCGTATTGTTCAAAAACTGTTGCTTCAATCACATTGAAAATATCCAATGAGAGAAACCTACTTCCATACAAATTGTATTTCGTCAAGAAACAATGTTGAAAATCTTATACATCCACTTTGAAATGAGCACCAAACGTTCTAAAACCAAAGCTCGTCTTGATCAAAACGCATAACAGTATTATCCAGATCCCACCCCTAACTCAGGTCCCCATAAAAATGTCTGTGTGCCAGTATTCCCGTCTGGTAGCGTCTTTCCCACCGCGGTGAGACTGGGAGGGACAGAGCGTCTGGGGGAGATGGAGGGAGACCGCAGGGTGGATAGGCGGAGAATGGAGAGAGGAGGGATATTGACGTTAGGGGGACAAATCTGATTTGCAAAGCAGCCGCTTGAGGTCGAAGTGTTCCCAAAGCGAGACGAAGAACATATTATCTCGTCCAATTTCACGGAGCTCGGGATAGATTTTGAAACAGAGTTTTGATCTCAATGAATATTTTAATATTAACAAAAACAAGTGAAGTTCGATTTCTTGTTAAAAATTTAAGAAGGTTTTTGGTTCGGTGGTAAATCAGGTTTATTTGGCTTTTTGATTTTTTTGTTTTTTAGAAATGCGCAAGGTATCAAAATAATTTATTTAGAAGACAACACATTTATGAGTAAGTATATATTAATATGAAAATGTAAAAATAAATTTATTTTAAGAAGAAATGATGTTTCGCTGTTTAACTTATCTCAACTACAATACTATTTTTCTTAACTTACATATAGTTGTTTACTATCTTACATATTATTCTTATCTACTTTTTAATTTTTGGTGTTATTATTTGTTTGAAGTTTCAACATCGCCCACCAGATGTCGGTAGAGCGTATAGATTTTTTAAAATATTTTTTAATTTTTTTAAAGTTTTTATTCAGTTAAAAAACCTAAGCAGTTTGTCTAAAGGATTGATTTTATTTCCCATGCTCTATTTCCAGTACTTACCTGATCGCACGCAGTTTTCAACCTTTTCTTACAGTATTACTGCATTATACTTTTTTTTTTCAGCAACAATTATTAGCCTGAAACACTCATCCACATTGAAAAATCTCCTGATAAAAGATACATGACGCCAACGGGACTTGAACCCGTGTCATGTATCTTTTATCAGGAGATTTTTCAATGTGGATGAGTTTTTCAGGCTAATAATTATTGCTTATAAAATAATTGTTACCCTTTGTGCTATGCATAAAAAATCTTGTTTTAAACATTAGTTTACCAAAAAAATAATAATTTTTTTTTTCAGATTTATGGCAACCAATTTCTTTTAATTCAATTTATATCAACCTTCTCATTGGCTTTCTCATAATTAAAAAAAAAAACACATCACAAATAAATAATTTAAATCATGAGTTTTGATCTAACGGATTTCCAGAAGAAGATACCGTTTTTATTGTAAGTTTTAAAAATAAATATAGTTCATAGACTTATTTTATGTTATTAAATCTAGTTGGTACCTAGTCGAAATGATAAACGATTTTTATACTACAAAAATCTTAAATGGTTTGAAAACTAACGGCTGAAATTAAAAGTTGGAATAATTATACACTTCGTATTTATGATCTAAATCTAGTAAACGGAATTTACGAACCTTTTACAGGATTAATTGTTACAATGAGCGAAATAATATGCAAAGACTACTACTATAAATATTTGAACACAAACAAACACTGGCTATGGTATTTTTTTCAAATTTTCTTTCTTCCAAAGTAAGACCTTTAGAAACGGAACAAAAACAAAGGAGAAGGCAATATGAGTAGGAACTGGGATTATTATGCGACCGCTCAGTTGTTAGAGCGGTGCCCAGGCAAGCCAAGGGTTCTGGGTTCGAGTCCTAGATGTGACCGTATATTCTTCTGTTTCAAATTTTCGTTTAGGAATCGCTCATATTTTCTTCAATAATTAAATATTACAATTTGAGGATTCACTCTAATGAGTGTAACCAAATAACTTAATAATTGTTCCAAAAGAAATTATAAAAATCTTTCAATATTAATCAGAAAAAATTAAAAAATGTGCCCTTTTTGGTGTTAAAAAAATATGTATATAAGTTTATTAAACCACGATTGAAAAACCCAAGAAAGCACCTACTATAAATTCACTCAGCTGACGTGAACATGAATGAAGGAAGAAAACAAAAGCGGATCTGATAATTAAACTTAATTGTTTATCCTGCCGTCTCCTCTTAACTTGTCTACCCGACAGGCGAGATTATAATTTCATTTCTGTTCTACCCTTTGAACTCTGAATGCAATATCTGCTAGGGGCAGGGGGGTAGAAGCGGGTAAGGATAGGAGGAGATGTACTATACAAACAACTTTCTACCCAGTAACGTAATTAATGGGCTGTATGTGGTATTTTGGCAGGAGACGTTAAATAAGATTTATTATTTTCTTCTCAACTTTTGTACTTGAGAGATTAATTATTGTCTTACAATTATGATGAACGAAAAGGCTGAAATGTAATGTTTTCATTATTGTTTTTCCGCGTAACAAATTGAGATTTAATCGTGTTTAAAAAGTTAGTTCTTATACCGAAAGTATGTTCGTTTGTACTTCTTTCACATATCAATGGAGCAACCGATCGACGTGATTTTTTGCACAGGGGTAAATGGAGGACTTGGAAGTGAAATAGTCTAATTTTTTTCCTGGAAAAACATTTTTGTACAGTAATTTCTGCCTAGCGAGCAAAGCAGCGGGTAAAAGCTAGTATGTTATATTTTTAATGTAAGTTTATGAATCTATATTACCTTATTTGATTTCACTGTACCAGCCCCCATGGGCTCCAAACTTTGGAGGTTTTATATGTTAATAATGTGTCTTATTTTGTAATTATATGTCGAAAAAAAGATTTTGTGTTAGTAATTCAAAATTTTTGACAACTTCAAAAGAAGTAAGGTAAATATTTTCCCACTTACTTTGGCACACGAACATACCCGTGACACTTTTACCGGTGTTCTCAATCCTTGGAATACAGTATGCTGGACTAAAATCACTTTAATTGTAACTCTGTGAGGCACATTAATCACACAAAGTTTGTTACGTCCCGGTTCCGAATTAAGATGGTGGCCTTATTGGATACTACCTTTTTATCTCGCCAGAGTTTGAATGATCATGTTTCATAATACAAGCTGTCAAATCGGAATACTTAATCAATATTATAGAACCTACCGGCCTGAAGATAGATTGAAAAAAGAAGTCTCGTTGAGATGGTGATGTTCTTTCGGGAAAATTATATAATTCCTCATTCGAAATACACAAAATAATCTGTAACACATTTATGGTTTATAATTAAGAAAAAATATATATTTGAGTATTGCTTAGAAATCTTTTCATTTCAGCGAAAATTTGGGTGTTGTTTTATTAAATAAGAGAAAATTAGAAACTTACTTTTTGGATAATATTTTTACTCTTCCCACTAAACTAGTAAACTAATAACGAATTGAAATCGTTAAAATACAAATTGGGTAGATATATATGTACCAGCATGTTTTTCCTGTGTATACTATTTAAAAACCTTTACCTCAACAAATAATACATAATGACTTCAAACAAACAAATAATGCTGACACCAGCACATCAATCAATGTTCGAAAATTGAATGAGCAATGTACACGATTAATGAGCTTGTTTTTGTATGCCATATTCCACAATATCTATGTTCTCATTTAAAATTGTAATGTTACATACAGATTGGTAATTGAAAGATGAAAGAATGTTATTGTATTATACGACAGTATTTTACTGTACGCATTCCTATTTTAACACATTTTTTTTACATCAGTTCTCCACACAGGAGGCCCTGAGAAAAAAAATCCCTCAGGGCCTATGTTGTCTTCGGGGATGCTGTGTGGAGGGTATTTTTATGGAAAGGAAGTTCTGGAAAGGAAAAAGGTATGAGGGGTGGGTAAGAATCTGGGGGTTAATGTGTCCAGGAGTGACGGACGTATAAATCCATCCCTCCCACTGCGATGCAAGGCGATTTCCTGCTGGAGAGGTCAAAAGGTCTCCCTCAACCAGCCTCTCCCGATTCAGCCCGCCACGCACTAATATGCATTTGCCGCCATGATCTAGACAAACCTCACCCCCACTAACCCGGGTACCCCTGGTAAGTCAACAAATATAGCAAACCACTCGGGGTGACCCATGGTAAATGAGTTGGTTATCCAAAAAATGGCTCTCGGGGCGGCGGTACCCATACCCGCCACCTAAATATCGAAAACTGTTGGAAGTTACTAAGAAAAACACTACATGTAGTGATAGCTTATATTAAAATTTCCCACTACAAAAGTGTTAACTTTCTCTCACATAAAAGAGGAGAGTTTTTTAAAAGATTTATTGATCCTTTCGACATTTTGAAAATCGCTATTTAATCTCATTATGATTTATGGTAACACTGTCTTATCACAAAAGTAAAAAGTTTAGCACTTAATTTCGGAAAATTTCCCTTTGTTCGCCCTTGGTTCCCTATAAAAGCAATTAGCATTATCTCTACTGAATATTGATTCTCTTTATTGTGTTGGAAATAAAATGTTTGGCTTTCTGGAAAAAAGTTATTGTTGGAGTTTTTTTATTTTTTTGGTGGTGATAAAGTTTTTATTCGGTTAATTACCGTAATTTATTTTATACATTACGTTTCAGAGAGCTTTTTGAGGTAGAGAAAATTTAATTTAATTTGGCAATTAATATTAATTTATGGGGTACATAGACATATGAATATTAGTGTCTGTGATGGGGTAACTTGTTAAGATTTCAAATGCCTAATAACATTTTAGTGTTTTAATATTAATACCAAAATTATAAAAAGGAAAATCTTTATTTTAAAAACGAAAATTAAAAACCACTTGTTGAATTGATTTCTGATGATGCCAACACTCTCACGCGGTGATCCTTGGCGTTATGAAATTCGCACAGTTTTTGTCCACTATCTCATCGTCATCGCAAAGTGGCAACTTTAAATATGTTTCGGTTGTCCCTCTCTACACAAATACCTATCTTCTATCAAGCTATATCTAAATTTTATCCCCTCCATTCAACATATCATCTCTCCTGTCTGAATTTGACTCAAATCTTCCATAGTATACTTTTGAAATTTGCCAATTTAAACAAAATTAATATTTAAATTCACCTTGCCTCTCTCCATAATATACAATGGTTACCTAGAATACCCCCGAAGGGTGAAACCCAGAAAAAATTTGGAAAAAAAACTATTCCTTGCTTACCTCGTAATTTAGATCATGGAACTGAGATGCATAGAGCACGCCTTATTACATGGGTAATTGAAATTCATAAAAATCCCATTAATATTAACAACGGGGGCGTAATAATCCCATTAATACTGACGGGGCTAAGCTCAATAGTTTTTGGTATTCGGTAATTTATGTCTACACCAAAACTACACCCAGAAAACCACTTTTAATTGTACTGTAAGCGCTTAGAGGATTGTAGTTGGCAACATGTAACACATCTACACCATTGAGCACACAATTTACCATAATATTACATTACGCCTGCCCTGATGATGGACACTGCAATGCTGTCCGAAACGTTGGCTAAAGAGGGAGGTAGCGCAACACGGCATGATACCCCAAATATTAATCACTCTATTGATTTATTTCGGTTTTTTCTTCATTCTATTTATGTGTAACATTGTTTAGTCATTTTGAATTTTACAGTAAACTCTTAGAGGATTGTAGGTGACGACACAAATCACATATATGCATACATAAGCCTACAATTCACCATAATCTTCGATTACGCATCTGTCCTGATGTTGGACACTGTAATGTACCGCAAAAATAAATCACTATAATGATTTTTTTCGGTTTTTCCTTCATTATATTGTGTAACGTTGTTTTGGCATTTACCTAATTGGAATACGAGATTAAATATTTTGTTACGAAACCACTTTTGTTCGTTCTTCTTGGAAGATAAATGATTTCAGATGACATGAGAAGATTTTTCATTATCCTTATTAATTTTGTTCTTGTTTGCCTCTTATTAACCTTAGCTCATGCTGGTTCCTTCACGCCATATTACGCAGAAACAACTCGGCTAAAGGTGAAAAGGTAAGGCGTAATGAATTTACATCTCAAGTCAATCTCTTGGAAAATGTTTGTTGAACGTTCCGAAATGAAGTTCATTTAAAATCCTTTCATTTATGAACTATTAAATTATATTTTCATCATGATCACGAATACCAATATCTTTAAAACCGAAATCCCAAATAACGAAATCTTGAATGCTGGTATCCTGAATGGTGAAATACTGAATGCCGAAATCGTAAATGCCGAATTCCGGAATGCCGAAATTTGAAAACCTGAAAGCCGAAATCCTCGAACTATTTCTCAAAAAATTGGGTTCGTAACTACCAGAAGTACGATAAAAATACAACACGCAGCTATAAATTATTACTTCTCTACCCAATTTAGATATCGTTTTATGGATTTTACCTAATGATAATCAAAAATTCTCACGCCTTTGAGCCGGCTGTCCTTGCCAGACTCCCGGGTGTTAGATTTCAGATTTTTTGTCATTATTTTGGATAATGGTCATTAGGGATTTTGCTTTGGCTTTACAGCTTCCAGAAAGTTTACCTTAGGGATACTGTCCAGCACCTATTTATCACTACGATTGTATAATTTTATTCTAGTGAAATTAGAAAAACAATCAAATTGGTGAATACAAGAGTACTCCCATTTAATATTCGTCCATTATTCAAAAGTAATTGTTTCACACGTTTCTACTATGTCAAGCTAAAAAAAACAATTCGTTTTTCCTTACTTGACCTTTGGCTTTCATGTAGGTACAGGACGCAATGAATCCATCAAAGTATTCCGTTTGTATCTCCTTTATGACGTGTCTTATTGATATTCCGGATATTGTTTTTAAAACTAATAAAAGAAAACAAAGTCATTCTTAGAAAAATCGGAAAGCATTAGTAATACAAAAAATCAAATGGGAATTATTATCATTTTAACTAACCAGAGAAACGAGAATCGGGAAATCAATGAATGGGATTGAACAAAATAAAAAGATAAGTATCCTATATATAAATAAAAATAGGATATGTTTATCCGAGACACTTTCTAGATTACAAACAAATTCATTAGAAAATTTAAGTAAAATAATGTTAATTCTGAATTTGAAATATGACGTTTGATAAATAGGTTCAAATGGTCCCGTAGTTAAAACGCTGCCCCAGTAAGAAAAGAGATCCTGAGTTCAATTCCCATTCGTGACCATTATCTTTTTGTTGTTTCTGCGTCTTCTGTTTCATGTTTCGTTTAGATTTATTATTATTATCTTCTAGTTCAATGTTATATAATACACAAATATATTACACACTGTATTATTATTAGAATATGAAGGCATATACTTACTTGGCTCTAGACTCGATACGGCCGGAATCGCAACGTTTTACCAGTTTTTGTTGAATTTTGCCGCGGAAGTTAAAAGAAAAAAACTGAGTACTTTGTTGAAGGCTCCAAATTAAGGTGACTGGCGCTCTGCCAAATAAATGCACAATTTATATTTTTTCGTTTTGTTTTGTACGCACAGAAGGGTTGTGATAAATTAGGTAGCATGAATTCAAATATATTTGTACCCATTTCTCAAAACCGATAACCAACAGAAAGGATCTTGTTTTCCAGATCCAGGCACAGAGTATCCTGTATGTTTAAATAAGTATTTTTGTAATGCTGTAAATAAGGAAGACCGGCAGAGGTACTTACACCTCTAGGAAATGCCTATACTACTCCTGATTTCTTCCTGCCTCCCTCCAAGTCCTATGCCCAAGGGTGCGGTATTTACCTTAGCAGTTACCTTTTTTTTTATTTGAATACCGCGCAAGAGTCCCAACTGCTGCCAACTACCTGGAGCTAGTGAGACTATGACATCCCCAATTGAGGTATGTTGTGAGGCTAAAACCACTTGTTGAATTGGGGTATGTGGAAAGTACCTGGCTATTCAGATCTGGTCACCAAACACGGCTAAGGCCATTTTAAGCGATGTTTTAATTCTGAATGATGGTCTTACACCAGGGCGATATTGTGAGTATCTCCCACTCTGGAAAGTGTCGCAAATATGCCTTATATCAATTCAATGATAACACAAAACAATCAAATAAAATTTACTTGCGCAAGCGGGGATTTGAACCAGCGACCTCCGGCTTATTAATCTAGAGCCTTACCACTTGACCACGGAGACCGTCACTTTAATCTACCAACACTCTTTCGTACGTCAAGCATATTTCGATATCTCTCAGTTGACAAATCAGATTTAATTTTAAAAATGCCAATAAATATTTTTTGTCAAAAATATTAAATCATGGGTAGGTACTTCATCGCTGGCCAGAATTCTTACAATAATAAGTTCCAATTGTTAAAATGACACTTAAATTTAAAAATAATTTAGTTCATTGAACTGTTCAGGAATTCACGCAGGAATAACTAACGCGTATCGCAGAAAAATGAAATTAATATGTTTGATATATTGTGAGATACTGCAGATTTGTGTTTAAGACTCTGATTTAAGATATATATTTGAAAATACGTTCTGTTGATAGGTCAAACTAAAGCAATAGCAATAATTCCCACCCTTAAAATAATCCCTCAGTAATATAATGATTGTTTGGCCGGAGTCCAAACTACTTACTCCCGCGAACCTGCGAACTACATAGCACTATAAATTAAACGTGAAAAGGGTAGTCGCCAGGGGTAGGTACGGCCGAGGCGTGCGGCGACCACCTCGTGAAAACTATTTTTAAATCTGAATTTCTAGGAAACGGGTTGATAAACAACAAAGTTTTAATGTAGTGCCTAAAATTTTAATAGCTTTTATTATTATGTTCTCAGGTTATTACTAGAACTTATAAAATATATTTTAAAGTCACTGTATGGCGGGCTGGTAAGACATTACTTCGCGCAACCCTCTAATAAACCCTTATCACATTGAGATTTTCTAACACACTTCGTCGCCTCCACTTTATACTGATATTATTGAAAACCAAACCATAAATATAAACAAAAATAAACATTGCGTGTGTTAAGATTTCAAGTCACAAAAAATACACAACACACTCCGGTTTAAATATATTCGGTATGAGTTTATTTACAATTTACACGACTTTTACTTTGCACTTTTTCAATCTCTACTTAGATAAGGAATGCTCGGCCATCTTGCTAGTTCTGAAAGAACTGTCTGGCTTTAGTAGATAAATAGATAAAAGCAATTTGTAAGGAAGCTCTTTGTATTTATAGAAATAATGATCAAACTAACACAGTAACAAACAATAACAGAATTCTGTATTTACAGGCAAGCCCAAACTGCTTTATCATATAATCAACGTAGGTAAGACGTCAGGGTTTAGTCAAGTTTCAAACCAAATATCTTAAGATTTACAACATAGAGGGCAATAGTAGTCACCTAATGCCTAATTGCTTTATTAACAGTGTGCTTTACTTTTAATATCGCCCTGGTGAAAGTGGACAGCGCGGAATCAAAGCGGTACTTGTAATAGCTGTTACTGTGTTAAATTACAAGATCTGAAAAGTCAGATAACTCTCAAACTTCCCTCAAATTCTCCTTCCCTGCCACCTTCAGCCTCACAATATTCCTCAATTGGAGATGCCTATAGTCTCACTGGCTCTGGACAATTATTAGATATTTTGCGGTACTAAAATTAAACAAGGATTTTTTTTTCAAGTAACTGTAACTTGTAATTAATAAATAACAAATTCTTTTCAATACTTTATTGAATTTTGAAGGCTTTTTTCTTGTAACGATAATGGAATCTTCCACCGGATTTATTTATGAGCTGAAAAGTTAGATTGATTTGTGGTTTCTTAACCCAGTTTTCGGAACTTATCAGTTTTTCACGAAAAGAGAGGAATAACAATTACTCATCACATGATAAATATAAGAGTTCTTCTTCTGGCATCCAGCTTTGGACATGCCTCCCACATTTTTTTCCAGATCAGCCAATTCTTGGCAGCTTTCACCCATTTAAAGCCTGCAATATTATATACGGATTATCCCATCTGTGGGAAACTTTTGTTGAAGAATTGAATAGTTATTACGCATTAAATTGGAAAGGGGATGAATCTTAACAAAATAAGTTACAAAATGCATAAAATAGTGCGTTGGCTACGTTTTTTATTTTGAAAAATAGATTTTATTGTGTTAGTTCCATCATTTATTAAAGCCCCGTTCACACGGTGGCGATTCGCCATTTTCACGATCGTGATTTATAAGGAGAAGCTTTTTGTTTTGAATTGGCTAAAAATGACTTAGAAGAGTCCCAAGGAGCCGGAGTTAATAGGTCTATTTTTTTATTTTTTTTATTTTTTTATTATTTTTTTTATTTTATTTGGAAAACCAACAGTTATAATAATTACAAGGTATGGTGTAGTAAGTGTTAATTATTTAACCAATAATAGGTTTTCACTTAGGTATTTTAATTATTTAGTGAATGTCTATGATACATCCAAGTAAGAAGTGCCAGTAAAATTATTGTGAAACTGAGATGTCTTGTGAAATGCCTGGCTATTCAGATCTAGAGACATAACATAACATAACATTGCTATTAGTTATTCGTTGTGTGTACGTAGACAATATTCAATAAAATATGCTATATAAAATCTTAAGTGACATTTCTGATTGTCCAGATTTACTAAACAAATTTGATTTTAAAGTACCTACACGTCACACAATTACCTCCGGACGCAACATACTTACTGTTTTGTCAACAAAAATGCGGAGTTAGGTAAGAAGTCGGATCCGTCGCATCATTGAAAACAGACTCATCTACCATAATGTATCGTCAAGTACTTTATTATAGTAAAATAATTACAATAAATCTCTGGCAGGACGTACGTCCGTTCTATCAGAATCCTTGTTATTCTGACGTATAACGTAACTGGTAGTGAGCTCCCTGCCTTGGAATCGGCTAGCATCGGCTGAACTCGTTCTCATTCGGGTACAGCCGACATCCTATCTCAGATGGTGCAAGTACCGCCATCTACAGAAAACTCTGACTACATTAACAGGATAATAATAACTTAGATTTACACACTCTACCGATATCTGGTGGGTGGTATCGAAACTACAAGCAAATAACAACACTACACTTAACAATGAAAAATATTCTTGCTGACTTTCGCCAAAATCTTATTTAGCTGAATTTTGCGATAGTATGAAGGATGTTAGTAGCGAGTTTATAATTTGTGATGCATCGATATGTAAGTTTTATGATTAGTTCATAGAAATCCACATCAATTATCAGACTCCCTGTAAGGTTGTATTGTGGTACGCAGATAACCTAGGTACTCGAGTGGGCCCGCGCGGGTAAATGATGAAGGTTCTAATTAAGGGTGGCGAATCTTTGTGTAGCATAATTCATGACTGTTTTAGAGAAAGCGCCAAGTTAACTGCCGAGGTATAGGGGATGGGGTTGGGTTGGGTACTTGTCCCCGGATCTAGTTAGTATTAGGTACTAAAGAATATTATGACTCTTTTAGTGTGCTCTTTGTTTATGATTTCTTCACTCTAACTTTAACTGATCTTTCAACGGTACGCCCGTACTTTTCTTTGTATACGGATTATATTCTTGTATTGGTTGAAATATGAAATAAGTTTTTATAAAATTGTTTAGAAATGAAGTGGTTAACCCACAGAATTGTGCTGTAGGCTTGTTTGAGTCCCCGAAGTGAGCACAATTTTTCCATTCTTGGTGAAATTGATCAAACATTTTTAAATATCGAAATATTTTATTGAACAGATAATCAATTTCACTGACTTGTTCAGGGCTTAGAAGTCGATAAATCCTTAAAATCGAATTTGTCAAACATATCATCCTATCACACTCAAAAGTCACGAGCTGCCACTAATTGATTGTGTGACTTCACTGACTTCACTGAAGTCGATAAATCCTTAAAATCGAATTTGTCAAACATATCATCCTATCACACTCAAAAGTCACGAGCTGCCACTAATTGATTGTGTGACTTCACTGACTTCACTGAAGTCGATAAATCCTTAAAATCGAATTTGTCAAACATATCATCCTATCACACTCAAAAGTCACGAGCTGCCACTAATTGATTGTGTGACTTCACTGACTTCACTGAAGTCGATAAATCCTTAAAATCGAATTTGTCAAACATATCATCCTATCACACTCAAAAGTCACGAGCTGCCACTAATTGATTGTGTGACTTCACTGACTTCACTGAAGTCGATAAATCCTTAAAATCGAATTTGTCAAACATATCATCCTATCACACTCAAAAGTCACGAGCTGCCACTAATTGATTGTGTGTATCTAATGTGTATGTAATTGTATATATGCCTACGAGTGTGTTTAAGTATGTTGAGTACCTTTGAGTGTGTTTATTGACGGTGTTATTATATCCATCTGTCCATGTATTTTACGCATTTGCATTACAGTCTCAGCTAGTCTTCGTTGTCTATTTTTTATATTGTGGCTTCTCGTTACATGTGTGCTTTAGTGTTATAATTATTGGGTGTTTCGTAATAAATAATAAACAAAAAAAATCAAATAAAATTTATACGCAAACTTGGAATATTTTAATAATAATAATAATAATAATTGGATAATTTGTAGAGCGCCGTTTTTGTGAAAAATCACCTCAAGGGCGCTGTACAATTTATTTCCTAGGATCTACATTTGTTATTTAGAAAAGATACCAAAACATACTTACCTGGCAAGTCACTTCCAACAAACACACTTATATTAAAAAGTTTATGCTTATAAAAGATAGAACTGCACGCAGAGGACACTATATCAAAAAACACTGGTCGTCGCATGATCTTAAGTCTGCTATAGTTTTTATTTTAATTTAAATGTATTGTAACTGTCTTAAAAGCCTACAAATTGTTAGTTGTTATCATTTATATTTATTTATTTTTAATTATTATTTTTATTTATTTTATGTTATTTTTAGTATTTTTTACATTTTGTTAATTTAAATTTAAATTTAAATTTAAATTGCCGTCAACTGTGAAAGTGGAGGTTTCTGAAATTATGGATACGACTGTCTGAAAAGGTGCGTTTTAAGTTTAGACCTAAATTCTGTCGAGTCTGCTTTATTTATTTATTGAAATAAACTTTTCCGTTAATTTTGTAATTTTTTTTATTTTTATTTTTTTTTTTTTTATATTAACTCCACACAGGAGGCCCTGAAGAAAATAATTTCCCTCAGGGCCTATGTCATCTTTGGGGATGCTGTGTGGAGGGTCTTTTTGTGGAGAGGAAGGAGTGAACATGGGTCTTGAAGAGTCCCATGTTGTAGGAGGGAGGAAACACAGAGGCCGGCAGTTCGTTCCACAGCCGAGCTGTTGAACTTAAGAACGAATCGTAGAAGCGACCCGTTCTCATGTGACAAATGTCAACCGTGTACAAATGTTGGGCGCGCGTTTGGCGTGTATCCCGACTACGCACCGGTGCCGAAGGGATCAATGACGCTAGTTCCTCAGAGCATCTTCCATTGTGATACCGATAGAACAAGGACAGCATACCTAACTGACGCCTGTGCTCTAAAGATTGCAGTCCGTTTGTTAAGATTGGGGAATCTATCAAACGGACCGCCCGTTTTTGAACAGAGTCAAGGGTTAAATAAAGTTCTGAAAGAAATGTTTAACAGAAATTTAGTTTTTTCAGCTAAATGGTAAATATATCGATGCCTTCTCATTATTATTTGTTCCTCGAACAGCTTGCCTATTAATAAACATTACATATTTGCTTTCAAAAATTTGGTTTGTTTATAAGGTTTCTTGTATTGAAATATTAGATATTTTTACAGAGGTAAGAGTTATTTTTTTCTTATATTTAGATGAACAGTTTCAAATATCGGAGAAATACCTCTGATATTTGTTGTTTTTATTTATTAATAGTTACTTAATAACGACTCTTATTTTCGCCCTGCTTAGCGATAAAGAAAATATTTGCTTAAAATAACTTAATCTTAGTTTATTTATTAATTTTATGTTAGGGAAATCAACAGTCATTACAATATGTTTGGATTACACATGTGCAATTTATTTAACTGAGAAACCAATTATAGATTTCCTCATTATACTTATACATTATGTATTAAACAATTAAAAAGTATATTTTAAAAAAATAACAGAAATTAAATATAAAATTTACATTTATAACAAGAGATATTCCATAATTTATGTAAATTTTACGTGTTCAATAGATATTCAATGTATTTCAAATTGTTATTTTATATTTTTTATCTTCGTTGCAATTGAAGAGAGAATTTTATTATATGTTGAACAAAGTTTCTTAAGACAAGTATTTTGGTTTGAATTAGTTTTACATTGTTTTTCATTAAAAAGATTGTACGAACATGTGTGACGTGTTAGTACTTTAAAAACAATTCTGTTTAGTAAATCTGGACAATCAGTAATGTTGCTTACGATTTTATATAGCAACATCGCATCATAGCCAGGCATTTCGCAAGATATCTTAATATCACAATAGATAAAGAGTAAAGAGATAATAGAGCAAAGTTGGCCTCTCAGAAGCTGGGCGTACTGTACAGGGCCCGGAGATACTTTAATAGCACACCACTGCTGACCCTATACAAATCGCAAGTGCGCCCTACTGTCGAATTTGGCAGCCATCTCTGGTCCGGAGCCCCTAAATACCTGAAAAAAACCCTTGACTCTGTGCAAAAACAGGCGGTCCGTTTGATAAATTCCCCAATCTTAACAAACGGACTGCAATCTTTAGAGCACAGGCGTCAGGTAGGTATGCTGTCCTTGTTCTATCGGTATCACAATGGAAGATGCTCTGAGGAACTAGCGTCATTGATCCCTTCGGCACCGGTGCGTAGTCGGGATACACGCCAAACGCGCGCCCAACATTTGTACACGGTTGACATTTGTCACATGAGAACGGGTCGCTTCTACGATTTGTTCTTAAGTTCAAAAGCTCGGCTGTGGAACGAACTGCCGGCCTCTGTGTTTCCTCCCTCCTACAACATGGGACTCTTCAAGACCCATGTTCACTCCTTCCTCTCCACAAAAAGACCCTCCACACAGCATCCCCAAAGATGACATAGGCCCTGAGGGAAATTATTTTCTTCATGGCCTCCTGTGTGGAGTTAATATAAAAAAAAATAAAAAATTCTCCACACATTCCTTGTCATAGACCTACTCACTCCAGCTTCTTGGGACTCTTCTAAACTTCACATACATAGGAAATAATTAGAATGGGAACACAATAAAGTATAACTCTAGTAAAATAGGTATCTAATGTATTTTTAACTTATACTAAATGTATCCTTAATTTCACTAAATTTTAATATTTTTTAAGTTAAAAGAAATAGACATATTTCACTCCATTAACTTAAAAGTACACATTAAAAATACGAATCAAAATATGATTGCTTACTACTAACTTACATTATACATTTTACTTTAGCTCGCTGATCTTAAGAGCAAACAGTTTCAGTCTTTGCTGAATGTGTGTTTACTTTATTTTGTTGTCTTTTGTAGTATTCATGTACTTGTGATATTTTTATAAATGTTTTTTCGTGTGTATAAATCCATTTTGAATTTTGTAGATTATGTTGTATTCGTACAGTTTTCTGATTTTCGGTAATTTCGTTTCTTGGTATATTTTTTTGGTGGGGGTATCTGGGTTATGATTTAAAATATACCTTTTAACTTAAAATGTAATATTTTTAGGTGGTTTAAGTATGTAATATATGTGTTTACCCATATATCAATTAAATAATTTAGATTGGACTGGATTAAAATAAAGTATAATCCCCTCTGTACTTGTGTCGGTAAAAGATAGGCTATTCTACCAAATACACCAATTAGTGGGATAGTTTTAGTATGTGTTGCTTAAATGATTGTGTGTTTATCGATATGTAGTATATTCTAATGTAGGTATTACCTAGTCACTCTAATTTTTCGTGTGATTTTTGCTGTATTTCCATTGGGCGCCATCGTTGGAAACGATCACGTTCCCTAAGCCAGTATTTGACTATAGATAGAGTGAAGATAGGCTTAATTGAAAAATCCTTTACCGGCAAAATTCAATCACTCAGCCACCCATGAAACAGACGTGATATTTGCTATCCGTAAAAATACTACACCAAAATCCAGATAACCTACGAAAAAATACGCCAATATGATGATTCTATCAAATCCTTGAAACATCGTACGATTATACCGTAAAATTTGTTTATTTAACTTTTTTTTTAATGACTGACAAACATACTCGGGTTACGAATAACGTTATAATGTTTGAATTATCCTTGCTCACATCATTATAAGTTAAAATTGTTGCTTGTGCAATGTTCGAAGAATTTTCACAAAGACCATGTTAACTCAACTCCTTATACAAACCACGTATTTTTTTCTTAAATTCACAAAACACAGGAACAACACAGTTTAAAAGCAACGAACAAATACAACATTGGGAAAAAGAAATTTCAAATAAATTGCGACTCAAATATGCAATACAAGAAGAAAATTAAAAAATCTGAACACATTCAAAATCTTTGCTAAGCACTGGGTCAACTGGATCAACAAAGTTCTTACAATGATAAGTAGACTTACCCTAAAATTACTAATTCGTTTTTTTAATCAACCAGATTTAATTTCTATCAAATATTTTTGGAACCTAAAATGAACCTCTCGAAATTAACCTTGTAACCTATTGATAAAATAATATATTTGTTAATTAGTACTAAGGATATCCCTATTGAGATAGGATTTCCCTGAAAATTTCGAGAACAAGTGCGTCGTTTTTATTAGTGCCTGTAGAATTTAGAGTAATAAAAGTCGATAAAATTAAGTTTTTTTAATGGCGGAAATGTGGTAAATATTAGTGAATGGTAGACAAAGTCTGGGACACCCGAGGAAGACATCGATCAAATGAATCAAATACTTAAGTGTGGTAAATGTTGAGTATGTGATGAAAAAAGAAATAGGAGAACTTTTGACGTGAAACTGAAAGGTAAAAGAAGTCAAGGACGCCAAGGCAGAAATGGCATGATCAAGTTAAACAAATACTTTTAAAAAGTAAGCTTTTTCAATTGTTACGATAATATTATTACCACCTTAAAAATGCACCCAGTTTTCAGAAGTCACTCAAAACGTTACTCCAAAAGATTCTTAACCCTTTCACACCCGCATTATTGTTTCCACACATATAAAATTTGTAATGCTTGATAATACCTCAGAAAATTATTTTAAAATTTTTGGCATTTAATTTTTTTTTTTTTTTTTTTAATTTTTCTATGTTAATTTGGATTAACATTGGGCGTCAGAGGGTATTTTTTAAATAGTAACATAAAATAAACATAATACAAAAGTAATACAAATAACTGTTTCATGTCATAAATGCACATTGACAATGTAATGATAATCTCTAAGGTACAAACAAATAACATTTTAATTAAAATTCATTCGTAAATAAAGAAATAATCTAGGATAATAAATCTTTAAAAACTCGCCATACTAGTCGAAAACATGTCCGTCACTACCAGTGTTAATTTGAATGAACATTGAAATTCATTTTCAATATTCTGGGAAATGACTGTGATCAGTGAATTGAACTGATGTTATTATTATAGAACACATCTTAATGCGATAAAGTATTTGTAATTCGAGTATAAAATATTGATATCTCACCTTAAATTAAGTCATCAATGACGGCAGAAATTCGATGAAACTCACAATCAGCAGATGTCAAAATATTTATCGTTGTTGTGGCGGGAATAAGGATTTCAACCGAGCAGAAAAAATAGACGCCACAGAAAAGACTACAAACTATACGAAAATGAACACATGGCTTTTCTAAATCGTTACAGTTACGGTAAAAAAATTCACAAAGTTCATGTTAATTTGAATTAACACTGGGGCTGAAAGGGCTAACCCCGAGCAACGCCGGGTACACACAAAATAGTAATAAAATAATAATGGACGGCTTATCTTGCAGAAGATTTTAAAAAATCTGATCCGCCTCGGCGCTCTGAAACGATCGGCCACAAGCTGTTGTTTTAATAATTACATTTTTACTTCTAAATGAATTTAGCTTATTCTTCCATTATATTGTTGTTTCTCACATCCTCACACTATCTGGTCCATAGTTAGTTAAATTAGATGCTCCATGACCGTTATTTTGTGTGCAGTGGCGGGTTGTGGTCTGAATCGCCGGGAGTTTAAAAGTAATTTATATAACGAAAAAATTTCCGCTTTCTGTGAGAACCCTTTTTCACCCAAAAATGGAGTAACCTCATTCCAAAATTACGCGTGGAGAATAAATATAATATTATTTCAAGATAGCCACAAGTGCTAGGCAAAACGATAAAAAGCAAAAGTTCATTATTTGTGAGAGGATTTATTTTGCCATAACAATAACCAAAAAGACAGACAAAAAATTACATATATATAAATAACTAACTAACCATCACGCTGTTTCCCCGCAGTGGTAGGCAGAGAGGACGGACCCCCAAACAACTTGATCTTAGTACACACTCCTTGCCTCATTCATATTCATACACCATCTCATACATGACGTGATATATTTTTTCAATTTGTTTATTCAAAAAAAGTAATGTTTCATCAATTACCATAATGTAATGTTGAATCATTTAAAAAAAGTAATGTTAAATCATTTACAAAAAATATGTTACATCATTTACGAAAAAGTAATGTTACATAATTTACAAAAAAAATATCTTACAATGTATAGAATATTACAAGAGTAATTTTATGTTTAAGATGAACTCCATAATTGAAGAATATTTCTTATAATACGAAAGTTTCAAATATATGAAATTTCGCAATAAATAAACTGTTTTAAAACATAAATAACAAAATCTTTTAAATAACAGAACAGTACCTCTGCATTGACACAATAAAACAGCAAGACAACTGAATAGAAGAAAAAATATTTGCTCCTTCGCTACACATCGGAATAACGAATTTCGGCTTTGCTGCACTTTCCGGCACCGTTCGAAATTATATTTATGTTGCATCAAGTATTGAATTTTTTGCTTCATAGGTGCGTTCCGGGATCCGCACCTTTGAAGCCGCGGTGGATTTTTTTTACCACGGAGTCTTGGCGCGCTCTTTAATTTGTACGGGTAAATATTATGGAGAAGTGGCGCGCCGTGTAAACTGTATTAATATTATAATCCAAGTGAATCTCGTTCTCCGTTGTTTTTCTATGAGAGTTTATCGCACAACCGCTCATTAGAGAAAACCGCCAATGCAGCATCTGATGCACAGGTGGTCTGAAAAGCTCTGCGATACGTGTTGCGGCTCGGTGCGCAGCCTATTGTACCAATATATGTATTACGTAATTACGTAGTTTCCGAAAGCCAGTTTCAGTCACTTTGTACCGTGGTGAAACCAATGATGGTCAACATGCCGATAAAAAATAATATCAAACGTGAAAAATGTTGTCAAAAACGCTATCCACATTTTTACTTAATTCTCCAATCGTTGAAAAATTTCAATATTCAATTTCGATATAAAAAACTCGATATTCCGAAAACACTTTGGATTTGTTTGGAGAACTTATAAGAAAACTGCAATTTCCCTTTTATCTCATTTATATAATAAAAAATAAGAAATATTTTTTAAAGTTAAACCGATTGTTATGATAGCGGCGCGAATTACGAATTATTCATTTTAGCTATTTTTAGGATTTTATTAATGGCATGCAGTAAGTATATTTGAGGCAAACTAGAAATAATATTTTTTCTTTTTAATATAAAATTACGTATTTCCACGTGAATAAAAAAATAACGATACTTTTTTAAAATATGGACGCCTGCTCATATATGATCTTAAAACGCTGTTGGGGTTTTAACGTTCAATCGATTGAAAAGTGTTTATAATTAATTCTAGATATTAAAAAAAAATTCTGCTGAATCAGTAACTACAGTGAATATCAGTTAAGATACTGCAAATTGTGATTTTGGAGTGGCAAACAACCATAGTAGCATTCATTTGAATAGCTTAACACAAATTACACCAAGTTCTCTCAACGGTTAACGGGCCAATAAAAACAATGCTATTGTTCAAAGCATGTCTTTATTTTTGAATATAACAATCTTTCCGTTTTAAATGATACGCGAACTATCTATCGGTGGTTGAACTTGTTGAGTGTTTACCAGAGTTTGGTGCTTCGTATAGGAGTTTGCTTGTTGCATAATTTGCCACATATATATATATATAAATCTCTGCAATACAGTGGAGGTTGAAATAGAACTCTTCATATCTTTGTTGTAAAGCGTAAATGCGGACCTTTAGACATTACTGCTAAATAAAGCGGACATACAGACTGACTAATTATTGCAAGGATTCTTGGTGTAATTATCAAAATAATATAATGTGTATAAAAATGCAGTGTCTTGGCAATAATACAGCAGCAAATACAAGGTAATAAAAAATAAAATTTAAAGATTGGTAACATTTAGATCACATAATATAATATGTATTTATATACAGAAGATTGTCTGTGGCGGCCGGCGGGTGGATGGATACCGGGCAGGCGGATTTTATTTGATTTTTACACAAATATACTGTTTTATTCTGAGTTTGATGAAATTTTGCGGACTAGACCTTTCAAACAATAGGAAAGTAACGGTTTAAGTCTGATTTCGAAAAACTTTGTGCAAAGTTCGGGCCTTGTACTTGCCAACTAATATGGTACAAAGAAAAATCTTCCTACATGATTACGAACATACAGCGCCCTTGAGGTGATTTTGCACAAAAACGGAGCTATACAATTCATCCAATTATTATTATTATTATACAGTTCCATTCTGTATTGTCTATAATTTATATTAAACGACCGATTTACAAGCTAAGTTTTTCATTGATGTGTTTTGAGCAGCTCACTTCCTTGCCTAAGCTAATTTTGGAAAGAGCTAAGCTAGCACACAACTAACAATGCAGGAATCACAGTACTCACGTGTACGCTTTTTGTTATTTTTTTCAATTGACTTAACTGGAAGAACAACAACCCAACCTCCAAGACTACGAGATTGTACAAAGAGAGAAATACATTGAATAATCAACGACTTAATAGCTACGTAAATAATATTTACAAATTCTCTGCTACTGGTTTTACAAACTAACTATTGAATTAAATAGAAAATCCCCAGAATTTCCAGAGCAGCAAGGACGAACAAAACATTATACGACATATTAAAAACGATAAAGAAATCCATTTAGAAAAGATCTGAATTTACATGGACGAATTAACATAATTCTGATTCCTGGAACAGATTGCCACCAAACATGGCGTGATCAGATAACAGAGACTGGAAAATTGCCAAGGACTTTCAAATGTCGATAAGCATATCCGTACCCGACCCTATTCATACCGCTTCCTACATAAGAGGAATTATTATATTAAGCGGGGTCGTTGGGAAATTTTACACAAGATGAGCTCTCACATAAAGGCAATTAAGACGAGAATAATACCCTAAAATAAAGTAGGAATCTTAACGACGTAAGTGAAGCAGCCGTGCACAACAATATGCGACGCGCGGTCCTGGTGTATTGGACAGACCTACGGTTGAATGTTGCCTAGCAAATCTCTAAAATATAGTAGGAATCTTAACGACATAAGTGATGAAGTCGTGTAAAAAAAATATTTGGCGCTTGACCCGGCGTAATGGATGGTCCTACGGTCGACTTTGCCGTAGCAGTCCTAGAAAATCAATTAATCTTTCCGTGGTGTTTATTTTAATATGTTATGTAAGTTATTTAAATTTAAGATACATGAAAACAGTTTCTTATCATTAAACCCCCGTTTGACACATTTTGACACATTTTTGAAGTTATGAAATCATAGAACGCTACAGATATCAATTTTGAAGTTGGTATTTTTAATCCTTAATTTTAAATATTGAAGAAATGAAGCGACTGAGAAATGACAGCAATTTTATCGTTTCTCTTGTAAATCTAAATATTGTAAAATTGAAATCGTAACGTTCTTTATATCGTCTTCTAAATCATCGATCTACGCAGTAAACTGATATATTCTAAACGTTTTGATTATAACGTAAATAACGTGAATGTATACTTAGATGGTTTTTATATTTACAATGTATTGTTAGAGTACTCACTTTTTAATTTGACTGAATTTTTTTGGAAAAGAAAATTTCGATAATTAACATGCAGATAACTGTTTTTTGAAATAGCCAGAGTGGAAGATACTCTCAGTATCGCCTTGGTGTAAGACCATCATTCAGAATTTAAACATTGCTTAAAATGACCTTAACCGTGTTTGGTGACCAGATATGAATAGCCAGGCACTTCCTCACCATTCTCTCCCCCATCTCCTTCCCCTCTTATCTACTTTCAGCCTCACAACATACCCCAATTGAAGTTGCCATAGTCTCACTGGCTCCAGAGGGTTGGGAGCATTTGGGACTCTTCTGCAGTATTCACATAAAAAAGCAAAACCCACGAACGGTAAGCTCTTATTAAATTTGCTTCTTTTACCTGGCATTTCCGGGTCAAATAAACTGTTTTCTGATAGTAACAAGATTTCTAGCAGACGTAAATGACCTTCAGTGTATTATTTTAACCATCCAAACAAGAGTCATAAGTCGTTGATGTGTTCAAAGTCTAGTTAATTTTGCTAAAGTTACTGGTTGAAATATTACTAGAGGTTAAGGCAATGAACCACGTAGTGTAACATTTGGAATCGGGTCGCTAACAATAACACTCCTTATGAAGATGGCACTAAGGTCTAAATTCCCGCTCAACACCAGCCGCCTGTTATGCCAAGAAGTGTTGTTTTTTCGCGAAATTCATTTAAATATTTAAATATTTTAAGATAATTTTCTAAAGAACTTAATTTACCGCGTTCTACAATAAAACCATAACCGAAAATGGGTTCGTGATAAGGAGATTTTGATTACTAAACAGTTTTTATATGCCTATTTTTTATGGGCTTATAAAAAGATTTGCCAAAAATAGCTCCATTATTTCTGAGGCAAAGATGTGTTCTACTCGCAATATTTAATTAAAACATCTAACATATTTCTAAGCAATCAAATTTTCAAAACAATAACAAATGATTTGTATTATTTGGTAGTGTTTCGCCTTAAATATAATTAGTCAATGTTCAAAACCACATTTCCAAAGATTATTGTTTCCGTAGAAAACAATGTTTTAGTCCAATCCTGTTTTATCCAAGTCAATGGTAAAAGCAAATAATGTAATGTATTATTATTGTTTGTACTTGTAGCAAGGATCGAAAGGCAATTCCACAAATTACTTGGGGGCTAATAAATACGTATTGGGGTAAATAGGCACATCGCGTATCTGTGATTTATGAAGGTGCGTATCTTCAAATAAATTCAGATATTATTCATATTTCCACATCGAATATAATGTATTCAAATATTATATTCAATTGGCACGTTTGTTTTTAATTGATGAGATGATATTAAAACTGGCTTCGTTTGTCGAGAAAAAATAATATTTTTGAAAATGAAAAATTCAATGGAATGCTTTTTAATACAATCAATAAATGTCTGCCTACACGGAGAAAATGAATAATGTTAATATATATTAAAAAAAACTCTTCACATTTTTGGTAATCAGGTTAAAAACGGAATTGTAGGCCGATACCTGATAAACTTTTAGTAAATCCATAATACATCGGAATACGTCGAGCCATAATCGGCAGAACAGCGTAAGCGACGTTTTTTGTCAAATTACGATTTTTAACGAAAGCAGTTCAATGTTACCTAATACGTATGTGACAAAAATATAACAGTTCTATCTTATACGCCTGACGCTTTTTTGGTACCTGTGCCTTTTAGCGTATGAACTTCCTTACAAATCTTGTAGGCGAGCAAAACAGCGCAACCGACGTCATTTGATAGCGTAAGCGACAATATGGTCGGTTACGTTCTTACGCCGAACGGTAGAGAATGTTCCAGTTTTGTCAGTTAGCGTCCATCGGATGACCAGTGCGAACGTGTCAGCAGAAATTCTACAAGGTAAATGTGTTTAATTTAACGTTACGTATTTAAATATTAGCATAATTAATTATATAATATTAGTATAATTACTGTTACCTACTACGCACTGTGCGTTTAAGGGGTAAAATGTCATTGTGTTATGAAGTAAACTAATACAAAATACTTTTCTTGTGCAGATGGCTCCACAAACTCGAACGCGTAAGATGGTAGAAATAGCATTACAGTCTATAGCCAATACCTCTTCAGATTCACCGATTATTCTGCCAAACCTTTGACTACTGTCCGTCTAGTAGATTACACTGATAGCGAAAGTGATTCGATGGACATTCTGGAACCCCCCCGATAATAATTTAAGAACACTTTTATAAATTGACGAGGAGCCCCATAATCAGAAAATAGATGTTTGTGATGGGAACACTTCAGCAACAGCACATTTAAGTCCAATTGTTCAATTCTCCGATACTGAATTATGTTTAGATTTCGAACCATCTGAAGAGTCTTGGAAGCCTGATTCAGATGATGCAGATGCAGAAATGAGCGATGAAAGCTTACTTATTGGCAGTGTTAGTGATCCACATTTATCTGTTGGATATGCTGGGTTAAGGAAATCAAAATTAGTCCCTAAGAGAGTGCGAAGGAGAGGAGAAAAATGTACTGGACAGCACAAAAGTGTTAAACCAAATCCGTGTCTAAATAAAAAATGTGGCAACAACTGTGCCTTAACATACATGCATTTTATTGGGGCATGGCCAGGAACCAGCGGCAGAGGGACTGGCTTCTTTTGTGTATAAACAAACAGCTAATCAAAAGAAAAAGGGCTAAAATGATAGCAAAAGAAACACATCATATAAATATTTCATAAATTGGAACAGGAAAAGAGTTCAAGTCCGTCAGCAATTTATTTTGAAAACTCTTGACATCGGGCAAATGACTATCATGCATGCATGCAATAATATTTTAGAAAATATTTTTTCTAAAGCCGATATGAGAGGAAAGCACGATTCATCCAATAAAACGGACCAAGAAAAAAAGGACATGGTAATAAAGTTTATTACACAATTGCCCGCTGTTCCATCTCACTACTGTCGAAATAAATCTTCGAAAAGATATCTTCCTGCCGATTTGCGTAATGTGAAAACTGTGTATAAAATATACATTGAAAATGTTAATTCATTAGATGAATCTGGGCATAGTAACATTGTGAGTCTGAATATTTTTAGAAAAATATTTAATACTAATTTCAACTTGGGTTTTCATTTACCTAAAAAGGACAAGTGTTCTTTATGTGAGAAAGTGAAAAATTTGTCCGGTGACGAGAAGCTTCAGCAAACTGAAATGGATATTTACAAAAGTCACCTCAGCGAAAAGGAGAAATGCAAAGAGATCTTCATTAATGATCAGGCTAAAAGCAACCTCGAGAAGGTGCTAACCACTCCCCATGGAGAAAGCGTAAATTTGTATTATAGTCGAAAATACGGAGATCAAGTATAGGGATCTTAAAGGTCTCTACGAGAAAGGTATTTTTGGAACTGCCACATGGATCCACAGTGGAAGATACCTTACCTGAATCCGACCAGGAAGACATGTGAATAGTTTTGAAAAATGTGACTCAAACCAACAAAGTTTTGAAAAATTGCCGATATAAGGGCTATTATTAAAAAAATATATACGTTATATCTATTATGTTTACTTTTTGTTAAAATATTTTTGTTTTATTTTTATTGTTTTGGAAATAACATTTTTATTTTTTTTGTTTTTTAAAAATAACATTTAATCTTAATTTTCCCTGTAAAGTACAAGCAATATAATTAAAAAAATATTACTTTAAAAATATATATGTTTTTAATTAGTAGTTACTTATGGCCTATTGCATGATAATTTTTTTTTTAAATCTACTCCAAATAGCGTAAGCGACATTTCAGAGGGAAAAAATCTGTTAGGGTTACAGGCAAAACAGCGTTACCGCCACTATCTCGACAACTGGAGGCATTCAAATAAAAAGTATTTTCATTTCATACAGGCAGTAACCAAAGATTATTAATCTTGATTAACCTAAATCCTTTTTGGAATCAATTAAGAAAGTTAATTAAAAAAAACCTTCTCCTGTATAATTTACAAATTGTCGCTTACGCTGTTCTGCCGATTATGGCTCGACGTGTTCATCCACCTGCATTTGCCTTGATAATATATAAGGTGTCCGTGGGTAAAGTGCGCCAACTTCAGGAGGTGATTCAACTTTTTTTGAAAGTCCAATGTTTATTTTAGTATACAAAAAATTTTTCCCTAGAAGAATATTTATTTTTCCATACAAACAATTAAACTTTCTTTTTACCTAAAAACATTGATATATAGAAAAGCCACGTAACTTTTTTACTTCTTAAATCATGTAGAATCACTTCCCGAAGATAGCGCACCTTACCCCGGACACTCTGTATAATTACAAAATGCGAAAATGGTTTTTATTAACACGTGTTTCCACATCGTGAAAATATATTCGTGTTTTACTAAAAGTTTATTAGGAAAGAGCCTGAAATCCCATTTATAACCAGATTACAAATAATTTGAAGAGATTCTTAATAAATCTATTTTTCTTCGTGTAGCCTTTTTATCATTAGCAGTGAGAAATATCAAAGATTTTACATAATTGAATTTAAACTTACTAAGTTTCATGTTTTTTTCGTAAACCAAAAGGGCTGTATTAGCAAAGTTTTTTTTATGAAAGGAGTGAGTAAGTTTAAAAAAAAAACTTACCATCAGTTTTGGATGTATTGTCCTTAATGTCATAGAAATAAGTTGTTGTCTATAAATATTAATTTATGTTCTTTTTTTATAACCAAATAAAAACACCCAAAAAAATTGTAATAAGAATATTATTTAATTTAATTATTTTGGAGAGTTAAAAAAACACCAACTTACATAAAAGTAATGTGATGGTTACATCTTTAATTTTTCACAAACAAAGAAAGGGACATAATTTGCATTATGATTTGAATATAACTATGCCTATGCATTTGCTTTTTTGCACTTCAAAAATTGCGTGCTTAGTGAACAGTTCTTTCCATAAATACAATTATTCTATATTTTTATTATCCTTCTTATCCTAATGTTACTTTTATGCGTTAAAGTAATCAAATTCTAGTAAGCTATAGTGGAATCGCGTGGAGTTAATCGTCTTTATAATAGGTAAAAAAAAACCAGCGGGAAAGCAATGAATTGTTTTATATGACTTTGGTGCAGCTGGCTGGCCTTGTATTTGTATTTACTGCTTTGATTTCCTTTCTCTTGGTGTAGATATGTATAAATTATATAACGCCCGATCCGTGCCAATTCACCAGTACCGTCCATAAAGGCTGAAAAGCTGTGCCTGCCCTAAGAAAAACGAACAGTAAAAAAAATAATTTTAACTGTCAAATCGCGTCAAATTTATGATCAAATTAATGTATTTTTGTACGACTTTGTTTAGGAACTTGTATGCTCATTTATTCAGCTGAGACTAAAATTATAGGAATATTACATTAAATTGGTTGTTTTTAAATACGTAACACATAATTCATATTCGAACTTCACATAGCCTACATATGGTCATGGAGCACTATCCGCGCCAATTTACCAGTTGTGTGTAGTCCACTATGGCTGAAAAGCTGTTCTTATCCTAAAAAAAAACGAACCGTAAAAAATAAAAAAATTAATTAATTTTAGAAATTAAAAATTAAATTTTGTGCCCCGGAAAGGCAAGTGTCCTGGGTTCGAGTCCTAGAAATAAATTGTGTTCTAAGAATTAAACACAAAAACAATAAATAAAAAAACTAACTTTTGTGATTTCTTAAACCATTTTGGCTTGCAGTGTAAATAAAATATTGTAAACTAGACAAAGCATACTCATATGTAAAGCATTTACGCATTAAAATGAATCATCAACATAAAAAAGTTTTTTTTCAACTTTGAGGATTTTTTAAAAAAAAAGCGCAAGTTACGCCACAATACGAAGTATGTCAAAAAATAGTAGTATATCTGTGTGTAAGGATATAATGGCCAACCGATTCCAGAGATAGCCTCATTTTTAATGTCAGTGCCATACAAATTTTTCTTAAAAAAATGATAACTCCTTCATTTGTACACGCAATTGCTTCATACGAAATTTTATGGCATAGTAATAATCAGCAGTATCCATTTCTAGCCAAAAAAAATACACTTGAAAAATCAAGTCTCTATGTCTATGAAAGGCGATTTTGAGCCCACTGTGCGTCGTCCTTATTAATGTTAATGGGATTTTTATGCATTTACCCCAAATATAATAACTAAAATTACCAAAAATTAAGTATGCCAACTAACTAACTAACGATGACAACGTTTCTCCGCAGCGGTAGGCAGAGAGGATTGCTAATTTATTAAGAATCTATTCAAATTATTGATAATCCAGTTAAAAACGGATTGCAGGGCTTAACGAATAAATCAACAGGTTTCCTGATAAAGTTTTAGAAAACTGCTAATATATTATCACGATGTCGGAACACGTGTTCATAAAAATTCGAATATTTTCGCATTTCGTCATGATAAATTATCAAGCCAAATCCAGGTGCACTTAAATAATATAAATCATTAAAATATTGACATAAAATTACGGGAGAAAGCGAATCATATAAACTTGCAACTGTTGACAGTAAATGAGATGATCGTTTAATGGAATAAGTGATTTGTTTACCAAAGCTGCAACAGTGTGGTCTTCACCAGTCACCACCCATATTACAATAAAGTGTATGTTTATGGGTTTGCAACACGTCGCAAGGCTTGGCCTGGCCGACCACTTAGCAATAAATTACATCTTTCGACGGCATTTCGGGGTGCAGGGTACTTTTAGGATCGCCTTAACTTAATGCTACCATTCAGTATCAGAACATTGCTCGATAATGGCTTCGATACGTCTTGGATTAAGATTGACTTGGTTTTATTAACTTTTCCAGGTAGAATTTTTAAATACAAACTTTAGTCAAGAAAATCCTATTGGCATAATCAATAGATAATTTAAATGTAATGAACAGAATTTATTTTGATTTCATTATTAATTAAAAAAAAATTCATTACTGTAAATAATAAAACCATCACGAGATGGATAGAGTACGAGTTGATAAAAAACTACTTATCAACTCGTACGTAGTCTCACGTCTCGATTACAACGGCATTTATGCCAGCCTTCCAAAATATCAAATTGACAAACTTCAATCAGTGTTTAAAGCAGCAGCACAGCTCATAACCGGGGTTTCAAAATATTCGCACATTTCAGAACACCTTTGTTACCTTCACTGGCTCAAGTTCCGTGAAAGAATCCAGTACAAACTGTGCTGGATGGTGTTTAAATCCATCAATGAAATGGCCCCATCCTACATCTCTGAACTATGCGTCCCGGAAAATACTGGTCTGAGGCAGTCAACTCTTAGATCAGCAACATCATCAGCTGTAGGCAGACTGATAGAAACTAAGCGAAAGCCAAATACTAAGTTTGGTGATCACGCTTTCGGAGTATCTGGGCCGAAGGCTTGGAATAAACTCCCTCCGGAACTAAGATCCATAACAAGTCCAACAGAATTCAGGTCTAAACTAAAAACTTACCTTTTTAAGCTGTCATACCCTTAAATTAAATATACCATTCCTAACAGAAAGTCCAGTTATATTCAATTTTCCAATTATGTCCTAAATCCTGTATCTAAATTTCGCTAATAAACAATTAGATAATGTTAATTAAGTGTTAATCTCAAGTGACCTACCAGGTAAGTATTGTACTGTATATTATCTCCAAAAATAGTTAGTAATCACATAGATCACTGTAGAAATGTATTATAAATTTGTGAGGTGATTTTGCACAAAAACGGCGCTATACAAGTCATCCAATTATTATTATTATTATGAGTAAAAGAAAAACTCAATATTTTAAAAGATGGTTTTTAATAACATCCAACTATACTTTAATTTCGATATACAAACATCAACAAAAAATAATCGGTAAAAAACTAAATGTAATTTTACTAAAAATATATTAAATTTTTTGGGACTGCAGTCAAGCACGCTAACAACTAAGGCAAATCCTGATTGGGTAGGACCGACATTTATTTCGTATAATAATAATACTGCTGTAATGTCATTCGATTTCAGATAAATGTGTAAATATCCGCCTGCGTATGCGTGGTTGCCACCAAAAGTTCACAAAATGCATTATCACTGACAACAAGTCTATTTGCCGAGTTTCAAGCTCAATCGGATTTCGGAATGTGGGTTAATTTCCACTTCCGATATTTGAATTTGTTCACGAAAACCAAATCGAAATTCAAATAGATGTAATTAAAAATAAGTCATACTAAATAGATAACTTTTTTAACTCCATTTTTGCGAAAAAATCATGAAAATAATTTCCAAACTGTAATATTTATTTAGTATGTAAATGAAAGTAGTTATTTGCCGTAAAAAAAATAAAATAGTGAATATAAATTTTTTTGAAAAAGAATTTTAGAACATCAATTTCAAACAGGCGTAAAAAAATCATGTTTGAAAAAAACTGAGTTTTTTCTTTCATTCCTCGGGCTAATTAGCTAGTTTTTTTTTAAAAAGCAGTTATTATCCGTACATTCAATTTGTTCTCTTTTCGAAACAGCTGAAATGGTCTCGTATAAATCGTCGTGTGTCTCTTAGGACGGGTTGTTTCGGAGAATTTGAACAATTCATCAAATTTCAACGTTCATTTTCGGGTTCTGTGAAAGTCCTATTCAAGTTCTGTTATTATATCATTGTAGGCTAGTTGATTGACAAAACTGAAATAAAAACAGAACTTGAAAAAATCTTTCACAGAACTTGAAAATGAGCGTTGAAATTTGATGAATTGTTCAAATTCTCCGAAACAACCCGTCCTTACTGTCATAGTTTGAAATATGAACTAAACGCTGTTAAAGATTACTAAGCGTTACATTCAAATATAGAAGATAACCATAAAATAGTTAATAGATATCTCTAAGAAAAGGAAGAAAGGTTCCGACCGCAATTTGATACAAATTTATGATTTTTATATGAAACGACAAAAAAGTGAGGTCAAATGTTTTAACACTTGTCTAATGAAGTATGTACTTTTTTTTTCTTTTTGAATAATTTTAGTTGTGTTTAGACTAAAAAACGTAAAGTGAGCCAGTTTTAATTTAAGAATTTTGATATTTTAAATTTTATGTTTATTTCTCATAATATATTTGAAAGGCGTATTTCATTACCTTTCAAAAACAGTTTTTAGTTTTCGGATACGCTTAGAAATATCCTATTTATTTTAATTTTAATGAGAAGCGGAAATAAGCGCAAATCCTCCGACTTTCTGACATCATCTTTAAGAAATATAACAGTCGATACACCAAAAGCCTGAAGAGTTTCGTAGTTTAAATAATTTCCCAGAATCAATATTTCACAATACGTACGATTTTCTCTCCAAAAATATTTCTCAAAATTAAGATACGAGTTCATCGAAAGAGCTTGGAAAATCAATCGTAAAAACGACTTGAATTTGACAATACTGTGATACTCATATTAAGCAAAATCTCATCAGTTCAAGATCTGGAGAATTCAATTAATTCTTGATATAAAATCGAATCTCGAAGTATTAAAAACTCTCATCAGCAATAGTAATTATCGTCCAGAGTTCAATTTGTTTATCAGCATTACAGGTTCATCAATATAACTGACCATGGAAGCTTACACTAATTTTTAGTCGACGTTCATTTTATGTAAAACACCCTTTTCTCTGAAATTACCAGGTCAACACAACCATTATCCGCTCAAATCGATATCATCATTGCTATCTTATAATACATTCTCACTTATGTCCCTCCACAAAGCATCCTCAAAAATGCCATAGGCACTGAGGGAATTTGTTTCCCTCCTTGTGTGTGGAGTTTATTAAAAAACGCATTATTAAAAAACACTGTAAAACCAACAAAACATGATTTGTACTCCGTATATTAATAAATGTTTTTTTGAATATTTTTACAACACATTACGTTATTCATGTTTCTTCTCTCCATTAATCAATATTCCTACTGCTTTCACTGCAAAAATCCATCGATTAAAATAACTTTGGTTTTGTTTAGTCAGCTTTGAAACGTTATACATTCACGCTCTGAGTACAACTTTTAAAAAAGAAACTCCTAAAAGTTTCCTAACACAGTACATATTTATATCAAATATTCCTACAAGTAAAAGAGCACCTCCTTGTTCAGTCCCCGTCCCGAGTAAGGTAAAACTAAAAGGATTTCAAAGGATAACGACGAACGGTATGTTTCCAGGATTTATTCTAGACGGGTCGCTCTTGCCTTAAATTTTAAGTGCATGCAATGGAACCAAGAAATTCTTACAATGGTTTACTTGATATTCTCTTTGTTGAACTTTATTCTTCTGTGATTTAAATCCGAGACTATCTCAGTTGTCTTAGATGGGCATGGGACCCAAATAAATCTATTTCAAATTTATTCGTTAAGTAATAATGGTCAGTAACTTTACTATTTTTGTTTATTGTGTCACATAAAATGTATATGTTCCAGATGCATACTGTTGTGAGTAGAGACCAAGCTATTAATGTATAACCTTCTTAAAACGTGCTAAACAAATTCGAAGCACTCCGAATTCTTATCAGAGCACTCTTGGTGGCTTTTATCGAACTTCAAAAATACAATTACTTAATAGCCGAGTGACTCAAAGCATCCGGTATGCGGTCTGCTAGCTACATAAGTCCCCCATCCATTGCATGATAAAGATTTTCCGCTTATATTGATGGTGGTAAGAGAATTTCAAATATTGGTCGTAACCCACAATAATTTTCTGTAAAAAAATAATAAAATAATTTCATCTTTCAGGGTGAAAAAAAACCCATGGCACCCATATGTCTCATATTCCAAAAACATATGTTATTTAAAGTCTATTTGTTAAATCCATGCAAGTATTAGTATCTTTGCTAGAGATGGAAAGGCTGATAGATGTATTGAAATAATGATAAATGAAGGAAAATCAATTGGCAAACATAAAATTGATAAATGAATGAATCAATTGGAAAACATAAAATTGTCCAAATTATCGAGGCTAGCAGTTCATGCCGGAGTACTGGTACTTACCCTACATATATGGCAGTGAAGCATGGAACTGGCAGAGGAAGGACGAAAGTATACTGACTGCTTTAGATCCCTAAGGCGTATGTATGGTAAAACCATGTATATCATATGAGAAATTCGCAAATAATGCAATGATATTTGACTGATTTATATAGCGCCAATTTCGTGAAAATCACCCCAAGGGCGCGAAGGCTGATGTAAGCGTAATTAGTAAGATTTAAAAGATACCCTTTGATGTTTTGGGCATATAGAGCGAATAAACGAAGAAAGGAGTGACAGAAGAGTTTGAAGAGGTCGGGGACGCCCGAAGAAGACGTGGTACGATCGAGTGAACCAAATTCTTGTTTCGGGTCATATAATAATAAAATAATGGTATGTTTTCGAGGATGTGTGAATGTGAATGAAGCAAGGAGTGTGTGCCAAGACAGAGTGGTTTGACGGTCCTTATTCCCTGATAGTTAGTTAGTTAAGTGTTTTTACAAAATATTATCAGGAATGTAAATTAAAGAATCCTTCTGCAATTAATAAAGCTTTAACGTAACCATACTTCCGTGGAAACCAATCACTTTATAAAACAACCCTGATTAAATCCGCAAATTTCCAACGCAAACGTTCGGCGGTAACTAGATTTTTTCTAATTTCCTGAACGAAGCCCTCTGTTCACACGTGATTATTGGTTACACTTCACAGGGAAGGTTTTACTGGCTCTAAACACCACATATGGGGAAGTTTCCTAATGGAGGCAAACACGCAAAATTCGCCACCCCTATTCCGAATTCAGTCACGAAATATTCCAACAAAAGGCTAATGTTCGAGCTTTCTCACAAATTGAGTATTGCACTCAACAATAATAAATTTATTTTTACGCAATCGCCGAATCGATTGCGCATTCGGGAAGGTTTTTTCTTCCTATTTATTTTCATTGATGAAGGGACCGATGTTTTTTGTGAATATAATGTGGTTACGTGAAACATTCTGATGATGGGACCGAGGTTTTGTGTTGAATATAATGTAGTTACATGAAATATTTGTATTGAAGCTGATTTTCTTCTTCATCCATGTTATCTCAACACGTGCAAAATGAGTGAGCTATCGTTAGTATCAATTCACATCAACAAACTTTGTTTTACATACGCACAGATGAAGATCTTCTCTGTTATGAAACTCACTCTGTGGATAATTATGAATGTAAACATCTAAAGAGTAAAACTTTATCCAGAAATTGTTATCGCTAATTTAGAATTTCTGTGGTTGGTAGATATAAAATATTGATAACTGCCATCTCTGACCTCAATTTCACAATAGGCCAATTAATTTGTTCTATATAGTGTAAGGGCATTGGACTTCTTTCAAGGGACATTAATTGCTTCTCCGTTTTACACAGATAATTAAAATAATAATGTTGGAAACAGACCAGAGAGACGTTGATATTGACTGCTGTAAAAAATATCCTAACACCCCACGCACACTGGAGAATAGAGATAGGTCAGTCAGTAAAATTTAAAAGGACATGACTAAATGAATAAATAAATAATATAAATAACTTAGAAGTAGCTAGTGAACTGACGTATTGGTTGGCAAACAGTAAACAATGGATTTGTTTGCACCGGTTGCTTGTTCAAAAGGCATATTGACGTGACTGCGGTCAATGAGAGACTCATAAATGTGTTATTATGATAAAGATTTGTACAGGTGATTTAAAATAAAACTTTTGCGTCTGGGTAACGATGGTCACAACTGTCAAGATATGCTCAATACCAAAATCTACATAAATGTTTTTCTTGGCATAAAGAAGGCAGGGAAAATAAGATTTGTCTATTTAACATTATAAAAATGTGTTGTTAGTAACATAATGATAAAAGCAAAAGTTTACAACGTAAGTTTCAAAATATTTAAAAATGGTAAACAGAGGTTTGGTAATAAACTGCCACACATATCAGGTGGGTTTTACAATTAAAGTAAAAATTTAAATATAAAAGAAAAAGATAGTTGGCACTTCTACGTGGGATTGGGGATACAATTTTGGAGGCGGGTATGAGTACCGCCGCCCCGGGAACCATTATATAATAGCCAACACCACTGCCGTAGGTCACTCCAAGTGGTTCGCTACGTTTGGTGACTTAGCACGGGTGCCCGGTTTGATGGGGTGAGGATTTTCTAGGTCTAAATAGAATAAGTGTCAAAATACATACCTGGTAGTTTTGTTTGATGGTGACTGTAATCTTTCTTAGCAAATTTTACAAATTGAGGGTCTTATTGAGATGTCTAGGGTCACCTTTATCCAAAAGTCAAATCTATTTTGTAACTGATAACCTAAATCTTATATATGTCAATTAATTTATTTATTGCAATGTACATAAATCATGTTATTTTTCATAAAAATCAACCTCACTAGGACTAACCCTGTATCTAGATTAACAATTAACATTAAAGTAATCACAAACAAAGTAACCACAAGAGAACTTCGTCAATATTTTGACTTCAGCAGTCGATAAAAATATGCCTTTGAAAAGGGTTCAGTTTAAAAATACAAATAAATGGTATTCAAAACCATTACACAACCTTCAGCAACAAAGAGATAATGCATATAAAACGGCAAAATTGGAACCATCAGAAGAAAAATGGAATGCATACAAAAAAGTTCGCAATATTTATTCCAAACAAATAAAACAACATAAATGCGATTTTTATAAATAAAAATTAGAATCACAACAGAATGAACCAAGAAAATTTTGGATAACACCAAAAGAAATCATTAAGGGTAAACAAAAAGAAGTTGTAAAGTCAATTGATTTCCCAGATGGAACTGAAGAAGACGTAGCAAAAAAGACGTAGACGTAGAAGACGTAGCAGAAACTGATAGCGACTAAATTTAACAAGCATTTTATTTCGAGCGTAGATATTTAATTGAAAGTATTCCACAACATCCTGAGAACCAACTAGACAAGCTTTTATGCACTGATGAAGAATTTAAGTTTGAAAATATAGATTTACCGTACTTAAAGAGAGTGCTGAGTATTATGAAGTCGAAGGAATCCCCAAATGGTATTACAATAAATATACTCAAAGACTCTATAAATATTATTGGCGAATCGATGGTCCAAATTGTCAATGAATCTTTAAATAGTGGAGTATTTCCCAAAACTTGGAAGACACCTGTAATAACTCCTATTCCAAAAATTGACCACCCAAAAAAATTTGACGACTTTATACCTATCAATTGTTTACCCAAATATGAACAAGTACTGGAATACATTGTATAGGAACAGTAAAATGAATACATTAAGGCCAAGCAGATATTAGTTCGACAACAATCTGGTTTAAGAAAAAAATGTTCCTCTGAAACTGCTATTAATTATGTAATAGACGAGTGGAAAAATTTTCGAGCTAAAAAAAGTAAAGTTATTGCAGTATTTCTAGACTTAAAACGAGCATTTGAAACAATCGATAGAGAAAGATTAATCAAGAAATTAAAAAATATTGGAATTAATGGTAAAGAAAATAAGTGGTTCGTTGATTACCTATCAGAAAGAACGCAAGTAACAAAATATGGTGGTATAACATCTGAACCACATCACACTAATAAAGGCGTTCCGCAGGGTTCTGTCTTAGGTCCATTGTTGTTCATTATATATATGAATTATATTATCAAAGTGTTAAAGCATTGTGCAATTAAACTCTTTTCGCTGATGATACATTATTATACAAAGCCAGTAATAATTTACAGGACGCCATTGACAAAATACAAATTGACTTAAATTATGTAACACTTTGGTTAAACCAAAACAAACTAAAATTGAATGTTATGAAAACAAAATTTTTAAATGTGGCCAGTGTAGGGGGAAACGAGCAGGCAATACTAAAAATTGATAGCGTAAACATAGAAAGGGTGAGTAGTATTAAATATCTGGGTGTAATATTAGATGAAAAATTAAAAATTGATGAACACTTAGAATACATAACAAAGAAAATTGATAAAAAAGTTGGATTCCTAAAAAAGATCAGAAATAACATTGATCTAAAAACAACGCGCCTTGTTTACATTTCTATTGTTCCTACGTATTTAAATTATTGTTCTAGTGTTTTATTCTTATGTAACGAAACCCAAAATAATAAACTACAGGTTATACAAAATAGGGGGATGAGGATGATTTTAAAATGCAACATTTTTACTAGAGTTAAAATTATGTTACAAAATTTAAATATGATGACAACCAAACAACATATAATATATAATACGTTAACAATGATGTAAAGGCTTCAAATAATATGCTCCCAAATTATCTGCAAAGAAATATTATGTACCATGAAAATGTTCACAATTATCCTAAGAGAAGACGCAGAGATTTTAGGCTTCCCAAAACTAAACTTTCTTGCACACAAAATAGCGCGTTTTATAAAGGGCAAAAACTTTATACTAACCTACCATATGACATAAAGGAAGCCCCAAGCCTTAGCAATTTTCGTAGGACATGTGCTTTATATGTAAAAAAATAATTTTTGATTGTTGAACATACTCACCAATATTATTTTAGTCACCTGGATATCTTATATAATGTAATTTTGTGTATTTATCTTTTTCATTTAAAATGTAATTGTTATTTTTTTATATTTTCTACTAGATGTATGAAAACATTTGCGTACATCTAAATAAAGATTCAAAAACAAAAAACAAACATAAAGTAATACTTCATACAAACACAAAATATTTCAGAAGAAAGAAAATAATTTGCTTCCTGAGTGGCCAGATGGGTAATTTGAGAGTATTGCGTAACAATATTTGAACCTTATTACTAGAGACCGGATTATATGCATTTGCATATTTGCATATATTATGCAAATGCATATTTAGACCCTTTTCAGCGGTAGTTGCATATTTTAGCAAATAATTTGAGATCTTGCATATTTACGCTTGATATCGTTCAGATGCCTCACATAGCGACACTATAGACGTCAGATAGCAAGGCGCGCGGCCAGCGAAGCTGAGCGAAGAACTGATAACTGATCTTACTGATCGCTACGGCCGGCGGCCGGAGCGGGGGGGTAGCCTCCCTCATCTTCGCCTGCGCTCGCGCCTATTCGGCTTAATTTGGCTAATTGCCGAAAACAATTCATTCATTCGTATGAGGGGTGATTTGGTATATTTTTATGGTAATTCAGTGAATTGCGAATTTTGTTTTTGACTGGTCGCACGCGCTGTTCTTTAGAGTTTCGTCTAGTATTTTGTTTGTTTGCACGAAGTTGTACATTGTGAAAGTGAACCATGCCCCCTGATAAAAAAGTGCCCATACGTGGATAGCTGAATATCCTGGAATATTTACATACGACGGAAAAGTTTTATACTGCCGAGTTTGCGAGAAAAACATTTCTAGCACAAAAAAGTTCCAAATAGACCAGCATGTCAAAACCAGTGTTCATATCGCAGGAGTGCAGAAGAAGGGCCCACGACAACAAGTTTTTACAGTGGCAAGTAGCAGTAACAGTGAAGTAACCTCCAAAGGTAAACAACAAAATCACTTTAGCATAGATCTATGTGAAGCATTTCTTGCAAGCAATATCCCTCTATACAAACTGACAAAACCTGCCTTGAAGGATTTTCTCAGAAAATATTGCATAAATCAAAATATACCGGATGAATCTACTTTACGTAAAAATTACATAACATCAATTTATCTACATGTGCTGGAAGAAATACGCAATGAACTCAAGGATAACATCATATGGATTTCAGCTGACGAAACCACCGACACTTGCGGCCGTTACATTGCAAATTTGATTGTTGGTGCATTAAAACTTGAACCTTCACCTTCCTATTTGGTGGCCTGCAGAGAACTTGAAAAGGCAAATCATTCTACGATCGCCAGATTTGTGAATGAGGGTATAAAAAAAATATTTCCTGAATCTTCTGCGGATGAAAATGTGTATGTGTTGCTCTCAGATGCTGCCCCCTATATGATCAAAGCAGGCAAAGCCCTCCAAGTATTTTATCCCAATTTGATTCATGTGACTTGTTTTGCTCACGGAATTCACAGACTCGCCGAAGAAGTGAGATCCACGTTTGCGAATGTAAATAACCTGATTTCATCAGCAAAGAAAGTGTTTCTTAAGGCGCCTGCTCGTATAAAGGCCTACAAAGAAAAACTGCCAAATATCCCTTTACCTCCTGAGCCAGTAATAACACGTTGGGGTACATGGATCGAAGCTGCGATGTTTTACCATGAACATTTTGAAGCCATCAAGGGTGTTATCAATGACTTCGATAGTGCAGAGGCTTTGGCAGTTTTCCAGTGCAAAGAATCGTTTGACGACGCCAGTATTAAAAAAAAACTAGCTATGATGCAAACCTAGCTTTATACCTGCAAGTATAAAAACGCTTGAAACTCATGGATTGGCGTTGAATGCATCTATTCAGGTTATGAAGGAAATTCGCCTTATGAATTCCTCGTTGCCAAAGCTATTCCCGAGTAAACTCAAAGAAGAATTTGAAAACACACTGAATAATAACCCAGGGTTTGAACCTTTGTGCCAAATTGAAAACTTCATCAACGGGGCAGGTGAAATTTTGCCCGGAACAATAAGTTCAAAAATCGCACCCAAATTTATATTCTGTCCAGCCACATCAGTAGACGTAGAACGTTCCTTTTCCGCTTACAAAAATATATTAAGCGATCGTAGACACAATTTGTCTACAGAACATTTAGAACAGTACTTAGTCATATACGTTTTTAAAGGTAAATTCTAAATTTTATTGTTAAATACATTTTATAATTGATATTTTCTAAAATATAATTGCTATCCTTGAGAACTAATAGCTTACTAAAATAAAAAAAAAATATGTAAAAATACGACTTCCTGTATTATTTCATGTTGCATATTTTGACCCTTTTTATGGATTTTCGTGCATATTTTAGCTATTTTTATTGCATATTTGCATGCATATTTTGGGCTATTTTTGTTGCATATAATCCGGCCTCTACTTATTACTAATCATTAATTATCTTTTCCAAGTAGAAACAAAGGAAATAATAAGGACAGCTAGGGCGAAATTTGGTTTTTAGCAAATGGGACTTATATAAAATTTTATTATTTTAGAAAGGATTAAGGATCGATAAGATTGGATTGTTCAGTTTTCTCTATTTTAATGAATCACATAAACACCAAGATACTATACCAAGCATTGATTCAAAATATCTTCCGGATATAGCACCTGTAATTACTGCATTTTCCAGAAGTCTCTAATAAATTCATTTGTACCGGGAACACTTAAAAAATCAATCATAACTCCAATACTAAAAAAACAAAATCTTGATACTAATAATACAGATAATTACAGGCCAATATCCAACCTACCATTCCTATCAAAACTGCTTGAGAAAATCGTTGCCAAACAATAATTAACTCCACTGGTCTATTTGCCAAAAATCAATCCGCTTATTGACGGTTTCATTAAACGGAAACTGTTCTTTTGCGGGTTGTTTCAGACTTGACATGTGTTCGGCATTTGGCACAGTAGATCATAGTATTTTACTAAATATGCTTGAAACCGAATTTGGCGTTCGAGGTGATGCACTCCAATGGATTACATCGTACCTGTCTGGACGAATAGCCTCAGTAACTTTCAATAAATGTACATCACCTGAAACTCCTATCGAATTTGGAGTTCCCTAGGGTTCTGTCCTATGCCCCATTCTCTTCATTCTCTATACGAATCGTTTTGAACGACTAATTCACTCAGCTGGCTTTGAATCACAAGGCTACGCAGATGATCGTTTGATTTTCAAGTTTTGTTCAGTTTGTTTGGTGAATCTAAGTATTGTCGTATAACCCCACTTCTAAGAGATCGCCTTCACTGGCTTCGATGCCCTGAAAGAATATAGTTTAAGATCTGCTTAATGAACTTCAAAGCATTGCAAGGAATGGCGCCAGCCTATATATCGGAACTATGTGTCCGACAAAACTTGAGCAATAGACAGCTTACTCTGAGGTCAGCAGATATAGATGTTAGTAATCGTCTTATCGAACTTTGTAGGTCAAATTGGGCCGTTTACTATGATAGCTCTTTTAGTGTAACATGCCTGCTCATCTGGAATGGACTTCCCTCAGCTCTTACTAATCTCCAGAATTTGGCTGAATTTAAACGGGCTTTAAAAACAAAATTGTTTAAAAAATCTTACCATTTATAAATCTTAACTTCTTTTCAATATTTTATAATTAGCCATATTCTAAAACTTCCGGTAATTGTTTGGTTTTGGTAGCCTCCTTATTGTACCTTTTTAAAATGTCTGCTCAGAAGATTCTCATTTTTGAGCACAAACTGCCTCCTGTTTTATATTATGTTTTAATATTCTTGTTTTATCCTGTTCTGCTGTTATTGTTATTCTAAGTTTTGTCATCACTTCGTATAAACAGTATATTTAGTGTTATAATATTAGCTCTGTAATAGGTCAGGCACACTGCAGGAATAATTTTAAGAACATGACCACTATTACTGAATTACCGTTTTTAAGTTTATTGTAGTTAAGCGCACTTGAAGTGAAATGACACTAAACTGCGCTATATAAATGCCATGTTATTATTTATTATTATTAAAAGATAAAACTTTCGAAATATGAGCTGACATGTAGACTCATCCTCAAAACAACTCGAAGAGATAAGGTAATAGTCGAATCCCAATACATTGCGAATATGTTTAGTCTTATGAGAAAACAGAAATATCTTTTCAATACGATGAAGGACACGAAATATAAGATTACCCATATAAATGCCTACTATAAATATCCTAGATCGATGGAGCCAATGTTGGGAAAGATATCCGTTCTTACAAAAAAGAATTTTGGTTTTGCTAAATTAGATAAATGACCAAGTTCAACAAAGAAATAATGATTTTGACCATAATTTCTTTAATGTCTTGTGATTATGCAGAAGAGTCTCGATTTGAGTATAGACGATACAATAACAAATTTAGTGAACCCAAACGACGGAGATAGTGAAAAAGATAACTTAGGAAACTTTCATTGGAAATGGATGAAAAAGTCATGTGATGATATAACGAGATTGTTGATATTCATTGTTACTGATGACTTTTGTGTTGTTTTCCGCAAGCATCTCTAAATAGTACAAAATAAAGTCGCTATCAGCGTCTATCTGTTTGTGCGCTTAGTTCTTCTAAACTACGAAACAGATTTTGATAGGGTTTTCACCATCGTTTAGAAAATTTCTTCCGAAAGGTTTATATATATAATCCATGCATGTTATATTTATAGAAAGGAAAGTCGATGTTTTTTAATCAAGGGGTAAATTTTTTTTTTCTGACGCCTACATCGCTAACGCTGGCTATACCTCATGAGATACCTCAAAATGATGTTCTACGGAATTGCATATCTTAAAGAGGTCTACAGAAAAATTTGCGGTGGTATATGTCTATCTTCTAAGGATATCTCCTAGCAACGCCAGGTACATGTCAGCTAATGATAAATAAACAGAACTATTAGATTATTTTAAACAGTGAAGTTCACTAACTTTGTAAGTTGAAGGTCGCGCATTCAAGCCTGTACTTTAGTCGGCCTTATCTAATGAAGCATTATGTTTTGTACATATATAAAATATTCAGGGTTAATAAAACATCATTTTGTACTTCTACTGGTTCAATAACCATTGGTCATTAAAGCTGAGCTTGCGAATGCACCTGAAACTTTTATTCTCATAAAGCATAGAAAAATAATAAAAAAAACGTCTCACAATATCTCTCCGCGGATAACGGAATGACGTTGGATGCATTTTGTATTGTACACTTTCGAAGGTACAAAGGTCTGCATACAAATATCATACAAAAATATTCTCTTTCAACCCTTAAAAATATTTGAAAAACTGTATTTTAAAAAACTTTGCAGGCCTTATTGCAGCACGAAGTATTTATAAAGGTCATACAAAAATAACTTTGTTTAAACTAAGATTGAACCGGGAAAGTACCTTACCGACATCTAAGCTGCCATGGCAGGTTTGAGGGAAACTTTATGAACATAAGCGTGGAAATACACAAACTCCTAGTTTTAGTAATACTGTCGATCAACTCAAAGTGCAAACAGCAATCTTATGTTAATCGGCAAAATTATCAATAACATGAGGAAGGCGCGTATAGAACACTAAATTTAGCACATGTATTCTATTACAACTTCAGTTAGCAAATTACAGTTTCCGACGGTTACTTCTCATGCCGTATTAAGAAATATAATATTGCCTTACGAGATAAGCTAAAAAATGCAAGATTTTATTTTTTCATCATAAGCACCCGCTTAACTGTCACAAAAGTGTGTCAGAAGGTCAATTTCACAATATTAATTGTAACACTAAAGCACATACATAACGAGAAGCCACAATATAGGAAATAGATAAGAATAACAAGTGACTACAATTCAAAGGCATAAGATACTTAACAGATATAACACAACCGTAAGCATACACACACTCAAAGGTACACAACCATTTACTAAATACAACACATAAATACACACAACATACTTTAACACTTTCACAGGCATATTTGTACAATTACATAGATACAATCAGTGGATGTATTAAAAAATATAAATACATAAAATCTTGATACTCGTATATTAACGTTATTTTTAGCATTTTTTTAGTTCTGTGGTGATATTTGATTCGTTTCATAAAATACGGAAGGTACAGGATTAGTGAAAGTTCGTTGCCCGTATTTATTGGTAACAAATAAAATTTGAAAACAATTCGTCAATTTAGCGATGAAATGAAATGTTAAAATATTTAGATTTTAGTAATTGAACTGTAAACATAAAGCACGCAGAGTCGCGCTCCAAATACACCGTTTAAGATGGTTAAAGAATTCCTATAATACAGATAATATAATGTCTTCAGCGGGTACACCAATGTTTTTTACTGCAATAATAATTATCGTCTTCATTTTTTTCTATAGTCCAGAGATTGCTCATTCATTCGATCTCGTCTTCTTTTCGTTGACGGCTCTAAGACCTATCGCATTGACAATGCGCTTCCTGGCCTTCTTGTCCCCAGTCTTTCCTCGCTCAATCTTCAACTAACCAACCTTTGCAGCTTATCTATCTGATATTTTGCGGAAGTGGCTTCATCTAAGTTTATGTTCAATCTACATCATTCAAGACTACCACAAAAGTATTGCATCGATTGACGAAAATTGATATATGCTTTTATAATGGAAAACAAACTAGTTTCCTACTTCCCCTCAGCAATCTTCATCATAATCTTAATTTACATCAGCATAAAATGATCGCGTTCCGAATTTTCTTTCTTCGCTAATGTCTCGCACGGACTTTATATTACTTTGTTGGTTATTTTCCCCCTTTTCCTCTTCGCCTTCCACATTCTACACCTTGGTAATTTATCGCCTTTGTCCGCCAACAAAAAAAGTACAAGGACGAAGATATAAGAATGATTACTTGCGAAAAGGCCGCATTAAAAGGGTTGAGCTTGGATCGAAAAAGTTAGGCCTAGTTCTAAGGATGCATCACGATGATCAAATTATCTCTAAAAATATAACATTTTTTGGACTGGACTTTTGATATCTTGGATATTGTTTTTTGTTCAAGACTACTAGCCAAAATGTAAGCTTTTCTGTGGTCAGGAGTTCTCTTGATCTATGGCTCATTGGCTGTAGTTCTTCATCTTCTTCGCCTTCATTGGCCACATATGTTCAGTGGTCTCCATCGCACCGCATACACACAATTTAGCACACATAATCTATTTTAAATTTTATTCATACATCTACACATATTCATAACGAAAAAAAAATATTCATAAAGTAAAATAATAGTAGTTAAATGAGCCGCAGTACTAGTTAATTAGACACATGAACATGTATTGTTATAAGCCCTAGCGAGGATTAAGAAAGAATCCATAAATTAAATCAAACCAAAATCGTTTAAATGAAATGGTAAATCGGGTTTCAAAGATCATTAGATGTTGGTCAAATATCATTAGATGTTGGTCAAACATCATTAGATGTTGGTCAAACATCATTAGATGTTGGTCACCAAATTTAAAAATGGCCTATTTTATGTTAATGCCGCACAGGAGTCCCATCTGCTCCCAAATATCTGGAACCAGTGACACTATTGCATCCCCAATTAGGGTAAGTTGTGAGGCTTAGGGTGGTGGGGAAAGGAAGGAAATAGGGAATATGAAGGTGGAGGAATACCTGGTCAGATCTGGTGACCAAATACTGCAAATTCATTTCAAGTAACGTTTCATTTCTGAATGGTTATCTTATACCAGAGCAAGACTGAGAGTATCTTCCACTGTGGAACGTGCAGCAAGTATAATGCATATTATTTTTAATGATTGAATCATGAAATCATATAAGTTAATCAAATAAAATTTAGTTGTGCACGCCGGGATTTGAACCCGCGCCCTTCTAGTCGAGAGCCTTACCTATTGGTTTTTCACCGACAGCATAGGCTGTTCTCCCAGCCTGCTGGACTAATTTTTTAATGGTCATGCCACCAATCAATATAGCTGTCATTAAAATCCAATCTCTGTTATTACTAGTATAGTTGATATATCCACTGTCTATATTTATGTAAGAATTATTCTTAACAAATGTATTTTAAAAATTAATTAAATGAATCATAGAGGCCTTCAGAGCTGATTGCTAACACTATTGAAGTACCTACCATTATTTTGTGCTCTGCGTTTCTCATACCCTCTGACTACAATGGCCATTTTGAATTGTTTAATAGTGACATTAAATAGAACTGCTAGTTGAAAGACTTGAAAACTTCATCACAAAACAATTCCAATTTAACCGAAGTATAAGTGGTAGTTAACATATCTTGTATTTGTTGGTAGTTATTTCATCGTGGGCTAAGCCCAAAATGCCGGAGCTGAATTCACGTTTCCACTGCGTCATAATGGGCAGGGGAGCTTTGTACGCCATCTCAGATTTGCTGACTTATTGTGAGTTCTTTTAGCCTAATCTCCTTAGACAACGTATGGACACTAATCTAAGAGATTTTTGCGAATATTGAACCATGGCATGATGGCTTTCATTAAATATTAACAAAGTATTACTATAATTTATTTTACTCTGTATTATTCAAGGTGTCCGGGGTTAAAGTGCATAACCTTTGGAAGATGATTCTACATGATAGCACAAGGTAAATACCGTTCTTAGAAATTATTTATTTTTTGGAAAAGATTTCATTTGTTGCGGTTGATGTATCTTTGATAAAATCGTGTTGTGTTTGGTCAAATAATTTGATAAATTAGGGACAGATTTCCTCAACATTGATCAGATGACAACTATTGATTGCAAATAAATGCGTTATATTAGTGATGTCAAGATAGGTATAATGAAGCTTGATTTTCAAGGCTTGGAAAATATCCAAGAGAAAAAAGACAGTAATGTTAGTGGTTTAAATCTTGCAGCGAAGCATTTTTTAAGGAATATTGGTGGAATGTTTTCTGAGCATGTCATGTTTTTATAAAAATGTCATATCTACTAATTTTTGGTTAATTCTGTTTGGTTATACTAGTCATAGGCTGAGTTGACATTGCATCTGGTTCCCACACAAACATAGTGAGTTCTATACCTCGGCGTGCAATGTCCTCCATCACGACAAGAGCAACATTTTCCGCTTTACATGATGTTAGTAGGAGATTTTCAAACATTGTATGTTTATTGTAACTCGGAAATATTTGTCTTTCTTTCAAACAAATTTTCCTTTTTAAATTCCTTTCCGGACATCGTATAAGTTGACAGACTATTGGATATATAAAATATTCTTAGCTTATTATGATGGAAATGACGCTAGTAGCTATTAGCTAACAGATCTTACAGAATCATCACGCAAAATCTAAAAGTGGCTTGAAATGCCATGTCTGATGACCAGAACTGAAGAGCCAGGTACTTCTATACCTTCTTCTTCTTCGTCTCATCTTCTCGCCATTACTCTTAGCCTCATTACATACCCCAATCGTGTATGTTATAGTCTCACAGGCTCCAGACTATTGGGAGCAGTTAGAGTTGAATAAATAATTTAAATTAAAAACTTCTATAAATTGTAATACTTATCATTATTTTGTGTCTCGATTATTATTTAGGCGTTGGAAAAAGAAAAGATTATGTAACAAAATGACAAAATATGTTTGAAAAGATTAAAGCTAACAGTTTTGAAGATTCATCGTTTTAATTCTAGATTTATTGACTCTGAATTTAATTGTATAAATATCTCAGGGTGTGGATAGACAATGGATGAGATTCGATAAACATGTCGGAAAGTAAATCAATACATTTTTAAATATCAATAACTTTATTTAACTTTAGTAAGCCAAGTGATAATTATAAACAAATACCAGCTAATAGCCTCGTCATGTTCCGTTATGGCCGCCATTCCGGCCTCCATCCGGAAAACCGCTTCGCTAAACCTTCCTCTGAGACTTTTCCTCGAAGACTTAATTCGTAGATCACCTCCCGATCTCATCAATGCTGACAGCTGTAGATATTTAGATGCTATTATAATGATCACCGGGTTTTCCCACAACTAATCCTTCACAACTAATCCGTGAAATCTTCTTAGATACGTCATGTACGTTAATATGTCCAAGGCTTTTAGCGTTGTGAAGTTAACCAATTTTATGTCACGACATAATTGGTTTGACGTCAAACATTTTCCGAGTTTCCGTGGCAGTGAAAACCCTGTGCCAAGTACACATATAGTGAACATTTGATGAAATTAAGCTGTCAAAAGTTAGCCAAAGTAACCTGGCTTATTGTCCCCTTTTAACTTAGAAGAGAAACTAATAAAAGAGTCTCTTTTATCACGTTGTTATCATGCTCGTTGTTTTCAGAATAGAAAATTAAGAACCTTTGTGAAAATAATTGATTAAAAAATGAAAATACCGTACAACGACTGACGTACAAAGGCTTTGTAAATAGTTTGTTAAAATTTGGGCTGATAAATGCAATTCGTATGTTAGGTATATAATATTATATACCTACAGCATATTTTTGGTATGTTCTAGAGAATTTGATTTAAAAAATATATATTTGTATATTTACAGTGTGTTCTCACAGACGTTCTCACTTACGTGTGAACAATCCAGTTATAAAAACTGCTTCTACAAAATTACTACTCAGTAAAAGGATACACGACAAATATTTTATCTACTGTATCACTCCGTTATGTTTATCTCCGGTAACTAGCTCAGAATAAATATTGAATGTTATGTAAATAAATTGTAGCTTTATACTTTACCTCTTTTGTCGTGTACTTTCTCCACTATGCCTTCTCACCAATTTGAGTCGCTTGAGTTGGGAGGAAGGGGACGAATTTAATTATGAAGATCTATTTACGTATAAATATGGATTTTATTGAAGTTTGGCCAAGCTTTAAAACTAGCTATTAAATATCTAATACCTAAAGCAAGCCGTCATATGGTGTCGGGGTTGCTTCTCCATTGTTCACATCGTCATTGTTAATTAAACGCACAATATTGTTCATTGCAACTACCTTCGTCGTCAGTTCGTGTCAGTTCTCTGTATGCGCCTTAGTAAGGCCGAATTCATCGATGGCAGCTTCTGCAGTCCAGCATCTCAGGCCCTCCTAGCCGCATCTCCAGCAAAGTCTCTTGCGCCTTTGCCTTCGCACTTTGGCCTCTAGCTGCGTCTGGTCACCGCACTTTATTCGTTTCACACCCAGATTTACGTCGCCAAGAAAACATATATCTTGCGAATCACTTTCTCGGACTCGACTGCAACTTCTTCATCCACCGCCTAGCATCACGCTGCTGGGCGGAGAAAGCGTGCTTAGCGTTCCGCCACCACTCCCGTATCTATATACTCGTAGGACCCGTGGCTCTACCCCTCACTTCTCTCTTCTTCCCTTCTTTTCCTAGCAACCCATGTCAACACTTTATTTGTCCTTGGACACATAATGCGAGATGTGCTCATTTCATAACTTCTTATAAATTTAAATTTACTTGCGAAATTTGATTCAGGATGCGATAGTTCCACAGGCATCAAGAAGACGGGAATCATGCGCGCTATCCACATAAAATTTTGTAACGGTGCGATATAAAGATGACTCGAATCATCAACACGAATATAATCACTCCACAAGAAAAAATAAATAAGACATTTCTTTCGAAAGAAGTCAAATCACAAAACGCATTACTGTACTGTACTGTATTCATTACGGTGAAGATTTTCCTTATATACATTCAAATAGAGGAAAATGTATAATTTTTTCTTTAAAGTGACGAAATATATGACGAGGTATATTTTTGTTCATATGAAGGCAGATATTTTGTAATGTGACATTATTATTTAAAAATAAAACAATAACACAATAAATACCACTTTTGTTTATCATACATAATGCCGACCGGGTATCGCCACAACGGTAGCTTCTTCAGGGCTAATTGTAACTTCCGGTAATACTTTGGTTTCGGTTGCCTCCTTATTAAACCCTTTTTCAATGTCTGAGCATAAACTGCATCCTGTTTTATATTTTGTTTTAGTTGTAATATTCTTGTTTTGTCCTGTCCTGCTGTTATTGCTGTTATTCTAAATTTTGTCATCACTTTGTAAAAACAGTATATTTAGTGTTATAATATTAGATCTGTATTGTGTAAGGTACACTGTGGGAATAATTTTAAGAACATGACCACTAATACTAAATTACCGTTTTTAAGTTTGTTATATAATAAACAGCACTTTTTTTATTTTTTTTTTATTAGTAAAAAAAAGATACATGAATTACATTACACAATATTGAATATAGTACAGTTATTAATTACATGATATAAGTATTTGATATACCCCCATAAATAAGCAGGACTTGTGTGTATGGGGGTGTTGTTATATTGGTTTATATTTGATATGATTCAGTTCAACTGTTCGGAATACTTTTTAAGGTGGCTTTTGAATTCGTTTATATTTGTATTCATGTTTCTAATTTTTTCTGGTAATGAGTTAAAAAATTTAACTCAGAGATATTCATGGTTGAACTGTCCTATTGTTTTTTTTACATTTAGGATTAGGAAGTATGGACGTTTGTCTAAGATTTCTGTTATTTTTAAAGGGTGCAATTTTATTTTGAATATTGTTTTTATAAATTTGTAATGTTGCATGGTAGAAGTATAATGCACTTAATTTTCTGACCTTAAATTGTTTGAATAAAAGTTCGGACGAATATGAATGGGGTTTTTTTAATATGGTTTTTATTATTAGTTTTTGTGATATGTAAATTATTTGTGTTTGATTTTTATATGTACCGCCCCAGCCTATAATGCCGTATTGTATAATTGATTGACAGAAAGCGAAGTATGTGGTTCTAAGTAATTTTTCGTTTAAAATATCTATTAAACATCTGAATATATATGATAGTTTCCTTATTCTGTTGTTCAAAATATTTATATGTGGGGACCATTTTAAACGCTGGTCTATTGTTATGCCTAGGTACTTAATATCGGTCTTGCTTTCTATGTTTGTACATAACATATTGCATTTGTGGTTTTCTGTATTTTTCACAGAGTGGATAATTATGTTTATTTCTTTAGGTGTTTCTTGTTTTTTAATGAAAAATGGTAAATAATAAGTTTTTTTAGAATTTAAAGTCAACAGGTTTTCATCAAACCATAATTTTAGTTCATTAATATCTGTATTTGCCTTGTTATTTAATTCAGACCAGGTGTTTGCTTTTAGTAGTAGGACTGTATCTTCAGCGTAAGAGACAATGTCTCCATATTTGGAAGTATTGAATATATCATTGACATATATAATAAATAACAATGGTCCCAAAACCGTGCCTTGGGGTATTGAAAAGTCGCTATATTTTGAATCGCTGACTTGATTGAGTAATTTTTCTTGTTGAGGTCTTTTATGTAAATAACTAGTTATCCATGCTAAGACTTTTCCACTAATCCCTACTGATGTTAATTTATTTATTAATTTTTTATGTGATATGCTGTCGAAAGCTTTTTTAAGGTCAATAAATATGCCAAGACATTTTTTTATCAGAATCTAGGGCCGTATATAAATAGTTGGTTATTTTTGCTATCGCGTCGTGAGTACTTGTATTTTTTTTGAATCCGAATTGGTTATAATTAATTATTTTATTTTCTTCTAAGAATGTCCAAATTTGTTTTTTTACAATTTCTTCATATATTTTTGATATATTCGAGAGAAGTGAAATGACACTAAACTGGCTACATAAATGCTATGTTATTATAATTATTTAATCGAATCTAAAATCTTACAGTTAACATGCATTGTCAATATATTAAGCTTACAATATATTAGTGTTGCAAAAATTGACTGAGTGGAAGAGGTAATAGTAGGCGGTTGGTATTTGTCAATAGGGAACAACCTAAGTATTGGGTTTCTATTTAGGTTGATTTGATTGTTGATAACTTTGCTGTTAATGTTTTTGGTTTTCCGTAACTCTAGAGCCTGCAAGTTATCCAGTCTGATCCCTATTCCGTTTTTTACATTTGAATACAGCATAATAAAGTCCTGAAGAAGCTACAGTTGTAGAAAAACCCGGTCGACATCAAAAATTAAAGTGGTGTTTGTTTACTGAGTTATTGTTTCATCTTTAAAAATATGTATTTTTTATTTTTGTAATTATTGTAAAGTTGAATGTATAATTTTAAATCCTGTACTCTGTTTGTAACTTTATTGCTATGTTACATATATTTTTTATATCGTAACACTGTACATGTATACTACTTTAAGTAAAATAAATAGGATATCAGCAAACCTTCCTTAAGACCAAGTCTGCCATTGTCCCACTTACTCCCGACAACGGATTTACTGTGTAGAATTAATTAATGACAAGTTTTATGCGACTTCAAAAGAATTGGTTAACTCTAAGTTATTCAATATTACGAAAATAAATACAACACAAAACCTCTTGATACTTAAATAAATCACATTTCTCATTCTTTTTCTTTTCTCTTTCAGTAAAAAGTATTTTTGTTTATTGTGGCGTTTAGCGTTAATGCCTTAAGACCATTTTCTTTATCGAATTTCCTTAGCTGTAACAACACAATTTATTCAACGAAAGATCAAGGATTATATTTCCAACTCACTAAAGTGGACAAAGTCAGTACATACACAATTCAAATATATCTAAATGATGGCTGTTCTTTTTCTCACGGTGGCCTCGAGCTGTAAGAAATTCTTGGAATGGTGGACTTAGTAATATGGTTATGAAAGAGTTTGAAATACAGAGTTTTCAGTACCATTAGGTATACACAGAGAGAAGTTGGTTATAAAGCAAATTTAACAAACAGTTCAAAGCGGATAAGGTTATTTCATACCTAAAACGTCTGTTTCACAAAAAAATGATTATATTTTTATTCATAGCGTCACAGAAGAAAGATTTTTATAGTATTTCTATTAAACGTAACAAGATGATGCATTGCGTTTAATTTTTTTGTATTATTCATTTTACTGGGTGTGCTTTTCGTTTTTTGCATTGGTATTATGTATATATACTTTTGGTTAAATTGGTAAATTTGGGTTTAATATTTTATTTTTTTTTTGTGTTTAATCCGTAGAACTCTATTTAATTTTTTTTTTTAATTTAATTAAAATCAAATTTAATAAAAAAAATATTAAGTTCTGCAAGTATTTTGTACAATACTTGCAGAAAATTTTGTAAATAATTGAGGAACTTAATAATTTTATTATATTATTAAATTTGATTTTAATTCAATTTTAATATTCTATTCTCAAACTGTCCAAAATAGTAACAAGGTGGGATATGAAAATAGTAATAAGGTGGGTATATGAAAATATTTTATTTATGTTGAATTTGTTTCTTTTTTCTACAATGCGTCTTTTACAGAATTGTACATTTCGTTTTGTTGTAAACAGGTACCTATTAATGAAAGCCTTCCCTCCATTTCATGGGGTTCCTTTCACAAAGATCTGTTGTGAGCAAATCGCCGGACATAACGAGATTTTCGGGCCATTATGCCGCGCATTGTTTGCTTCGGGAAGGGCGTACATACTTCATAGGGCTTTCATTCCGGTTTTACTGAAACCGGTAAGAAACGTTGGCGACGCAATAGTTTATACGTGCCTGAAAACTTCAGCCCTAGTTGTCATCACGACTAGTTCAAGATACCACATATGGCAGAACAGATGTTCTAGCAAAGCATTACATGAGAAGAGGAATGGTGCTTTTGAATGACTTAGCAAAATAGAACATTAGATATTTATGTATAATTACTCCTTAAATAACCATAAAACTTTTTTATATACATTTCTTCCTAAATTTTAAGAATGTTAAAATTAGAAATATTGTACTGTAGACGATGATGAATATTTCTCACCTACAATAATTTAAATAAATTTAAAATACGCTGCGGAAGTGTCAGGAGAATATATAATGATGAGTATTTAAATGGAAGAAGTCGGCGACCTCCCTATGAGAAGGAATCGCACGATCAAGTGAGTCAAGTACTTAGGTCGGGTCAGATCAAAACCCGTCACTGGTTAAAAATGTTTTCTTCTATTTTCTAACTTTTCAAATTTCAAAAACAAAATAGCGCTGATGGCGAAGTTTTCAATAAATGCTTTTGTTCCTCAAAGATTACATCTACTTTTTATCGTAATATAATTACAATATACCTAGCAGGACGCACGTCAGAGTCTATGAGTTATTCTAACGTGGGACGCAACTGGAAGTTAGCTATGGTCCCTACCTAGAAATCGGCTAGGTTCGGCTGAACTCGTAACCATTCGGGTACAACCGGCATGCTATCTCTGTCAGATGTTGCAAGTGCCGCCATCTGTGGAAAACGCTGAACTAAAACGACATTAACTTAAATCTAAACACTCTTTCGACATCTAGTGGGCGGTGTTGAAACTACAACTAAATAACAATATTGGACTAAAATAATTTTAAAACGGTTTGTCTTAAATCAAGATTAATAGGTGATAACCCTGCACAGGATATTACGAGATTTTCGGGTCATTACGCCCTGCATTGTTTGGTTCGGAAGGGTGCAGGTGAGAGTAGCTACTAGGGAGACAGAGGGCCGAGAAGTAGCGCAACCGCTAGGGCAAAATCCCATTAAGATTATTGGAGTTGTAGGGAGCACAAATGAGGAGACCTGTATTGATCTACAATACCGCTTTGATGAAAACCATTTCGCTACCGCATTCTATCTTTATATAGTCAGTGACCGGTCGGTGGCCGAGTTGACATCGCGTTTGGGTCCCACCCAGGCGTAGTGTGTTCAATTCCTCGGCTGGCTAAGTCCTCCATCACAACACAAGCAACATTTTCAGCTTACTGTGGTGGTAGTAGGAGATTTTAAAATATTGTCAGGTTATTCCTAACCCGGGAATGTTTGTCTTTCTTTTAAAAAAAAAAACATCATTTGTATTCTCTTAATGTTCTCTTGTAATGTGACGTGCAAGCGGTCTGCTGCCGTCAGTGACGTAGTTGGGAGCAATGTTATCGGTGGATTAAGTAGGTACCTACGCATTCAAAATAAATAGATGTAATTTTATTTTATTTACTCTTTTTATAAGTCCATTGGGCTTTAACATTGGATAAAATTAAGGGCTATAAACAATGGTTGGTATCTTGACATAAAAAATGTGTTTGAGTATGTTTTAAACATCCCGCCCCCCCGATCCCAACATAACACAAACATACATCTAGGTAGTATATAGCCTCGGTTGGCTGCTAGTGATGCTGAAGCTGAATAATATGATGAATATGCTGCAAAACATGCAATTTTAGTAGGGTTTTTAGGCCTCTCAGTCATATCAGTCGAGCTCTGAATTCATGAAAAAGCAACATAAGTCGCTTATCCCACGCCAATCTTCAAGTGAACGTGTTTTTAAGGTATTTAATCATAAAAGGTAATATTAATAATTCGTAAAAATTTTCTCTGAATTCTTTCAACTTTTTTACGTGAATTTTATGACGAGAATTATACTCTAATTTGGTACAAACTATTGAGACAAATCAAATTATAATGACAGGAAGTGCGTTGGTATCTACATTACTAGTCTACCAGGATTCTCTTGTGTTTCATATTTTTTTTCTTTTTTCTAAATATTTCTTCATTAATACTAAGAATCACATAAAGAATAATAAAATTATTCATTAGTACCTACCTAGCTTGTAACAAAATTAAAATAATGGCTAAAATTAATAAGACCCGTTGGTCGCCATTGTAACATTTGTATTTGAATTATGTTAAATCAAACTACGTAGGTCGCCATTGTAACAGATTAGGATTACTATCAGAAAGGATTGCTTTTTTATTGAATAAAAGAAAGATGAAGTTAACGACGTTTATTAAAAAAAATAAATAGAAAAATGAGACTCTCAAATTAGCATAGTTTACATTATCTCAAGGGGTGTGCTGCGAAACGAAGATCGCAAGCACGGTTGGAATTAATGGTAGCAATTTACAGTTAAATTTGTGACAAACGTTTTACAAAGAATATTGTCTAACCTGTTTCTCAAATGGGCGCTATATAGCTCTTAGAAAAGAACTGTAAAAATTATAAAGGTTTAATTGTTACCAGCGATTACAACAGCTAGCTAATCAGCCATCAAAATCTCCCGTAAAGTCTGTCGTCTGTCGTCTGGAGCAGTTGCTCCAATCCTTCCCGTTGACCTGTCTATGCTCCAATGGCCGCCCGTTTGGTACTGGCTCTCCGGAGCTCCTCCATCGCGCTCCCTGCTATCAACCATAGACCGCGAGTCCCATAGAGAAACGCGGTCTGCAGATAGAGTTGTGTAAAGAATTCCATAAATGTAAAAAATGTGTTTTTAAGTAAATGAAGGAGAGGAAGTTCTGCAAAGAACCCGGGCACTTCTGCTAAATGACCAATGGCAGAGTTGTTGGTTATCCAATACCAATAAATGGTTCTCGGGGCGGCGGTAACCAAGCCTCCCAAATATACGTATTTTCAAATATACACACGGTCCGAAAAGGGTTAAAACGTCAAAAAAATATTGAACTTCTCAACTGTTATTAATTACATTTATTTCTATGAAATTTGTACTCGTAAGCTCTAAATCAAAGATCCGCACTTATACCTGTATATTGTCTGTATAAAGGGTGTTGTATTTAATCAGTGTAAACTGATGCTATCAGCTGTCACCCATTTAGAGTGTGCGATGTCACGAAGCGTAAGATTTGGCTAAATGACGTCAGCTGGAAGTGTGTTGGAGATCATGCATAATCTATTTGATACGACGAGCTGTTTGTCTATTTGTGCTGACGCGATGAGATTGCAGTGGAAATCGTCATTTAGTTAAACACTGCCGACGTATTGTAGAATGATTACAGACTATAAGCTGATACTAGAGCCATATTGGATTTGCGATTTTCACGGCCAAAAGTATTATAGTGATTTATTTTTGGGGTATTTCGCCGTGTAGCGCTACTTGCTTCTTTAGTCATCGTTTCGGACAGCATTACCTACAGTGTCCATCGTCGGGATAGATGTGTAATCAATGTGGTAAAGTGAGTGCTTATGTCTGTAGATATGATACTGCATTGCCAACTCCAATCCTCTAAGATATGGTATTATAGTATGATTTTAAATTGTTTTCTGCCTTTAGCTTTGGCGTAGCCGCCAATTAACGGCACCAAGAACTATTAAGGTTTGTTCCGTGGTCTTTATTAATCTTATTGGGATTTTAATGGATTGGGTATGGTAATTGACTCCACATCAATTACACATCTGCCCTGATGATGGGCTCTGTAATGTGGTCCGCAACGTTGGCTAAATAAGGAGGTAGCGCAAACGGTATAATACCCCAAAAATTAATAAATATGAACTAAAATGTTCAGAATACATGGCTTTCAATGCATTATATTCATTTGTTCATATTCAATTCATTTGTGCTTGTGTTGTTATATGAGGCTTATGCTGCTTCTTACATATTTATATTTATACAATCTTACAGGCTTATATTGCTTCTTACATATTTATATTTATACAATTCTGTAATTTAACCAACTTATCATTTATTGTTAATTTATCATCAACATTATACATACCTACATACTGTTTACCATTGTACCATGTTATTGCAAAAATGTTGTCATCATGTACCTGCTGACAAACTACATAAGTAGTTTAGCAGGTTTAAATGTTAAATAAATAAATAAAAAAATAAAAAATGCAATTAATAATAACACGCTTTCGAATTACCACCTTTCAGATTTGAAGCGTCAATTGAAACGAATTTAGCGGTGTTTGGTGAACAGATCTGATTACCCAGGTACTTCCCCAACTTTCTCTTCTCCATCTCCTTCTTTTCTCACTAGTCCCGGGAAGTGAAGAAAAAACTTGTGCCGTACTCACGATATGATACGATACGATTGGAGCCAGGAGTACACCTGTCCCGGTGCCCCACCGGTACACCAATGGGACTAATTTGTTAGGACTTGGAACACATATGTTGAGGATGAGTTTAATCGACCGGTAATAACATGGCAAGCTAATAAGCCAATATTGGAATAAATGATGCGAAGGAATTGATTCGTCCGTTGATTTTTTCCTTATCTCCTTGTTTGCCTTCTTTTTGCATATTCTCAATTTTTCTTAAATCTTATCGACTACTTTTGGCGGTTCTTGGCTCTTCTCTTCTACTCTTCTTTTTTTGCTTCTTCTTGTCTGTTAATATCTTTTCTTGGCTCTTCTTCTTTCTTCTTGCCTCTTCCTGTCTCTTTTAGGTTCTTTTTGTCTCTTCTTGGCTCTTCATGATACTTCTTACCCCTTTTTGCGGAGTTTAATCGACCGGTCTACGTCGTAACCTTATATAATATATATTACTTATATATACATAAGACAATACAGGAACTTAGGATGGGCAGTTGTGCCATATTCACATTAAAAAATCAACAATTTAAAAAAATATATACTACATTTATTTTTACTAATAGATATATTTAAATTATTTTTGTTTGACTGAGGATTCAACCTCCCTCCCAGGGACTAGATTCAACCACGCTAAGAACCCGATTAGGTAGGACTGACATTTATTTAATATATTAACTGATAAATAATGTTATTAAATTTCAAAGAATGATTTATACATATTTTACAACATGTCCCTTAAAACTACAGCTTTCCATTATTTCTCAACATTGTCGCAATTTAAATTCAATCACTTATCGTGTCACACCACTTTGCAAATTCCCTCTGCATAAAAGACGACCACCTGGGTATATAGCCATACTGCAAATGGGAATACAACGCTGTATTCTCGTTGGGATGTGCTATGATTGTGAATGGGTTTTCGCTTTGATGTATTATAAGTTTCGACGATATATTAGTACGCAGCATTGATGTTTTATATTTAGGTGAGAAAATAGGTTCCGCGTTTTTTTCCTCCAAATGACCTCCATCTTTTCCAACGCTCTAACTAAAACACCGAAGTATTAGTGCGCAGTAGCACCTCTAATTATAGCTCTATAGGTTTTCGTAGGAAAAGCCTTGAAAAATTGTTATGTTAAACTACCTACTTGTTTATTTGTTTATATTATACGCCAGAACGGGCTTTTACAAACATATATTTTATACTAATTTAATGGAAAGGTAATCATTAAGCAAAATTAAAATTATGGAGAACCCACGCTGAAGAATAGCGTTATGCTAACATTAATTACTATTAAGGTATGTTATTATTGCCTTCTTGTAACTATATTCACTTAGTTCAGTTGAACACATCTGCTATCCTTCGAAAGTATTGCTAATGTTGTTGTGGCAAATAAATATAATTTTTCAACGATTAGTTTTGTTGGTATATCTAATATGGTTTATCTGATGACCTCTGTGGTCGAGGGGTAGGGTCTCGACTAGCAAGCTGGAGGTCGCCGGTTCCGGGAAATCCAAGCATGCGCAGGTAAGTTTTATTTGATTAATTTGCGTTAGTGTAATCTTTGAAAATAAAATAAAGTATGTTTGCGACACGTTTCAGAGGTGAAGATATCAGTATCGGCCTGGTGTAAGACAACCATTCGGAATGGAAACGTTGATTGAAATGTCTGTGGCCGTGTTAGGTGACCAGAGCAGCCAGGTACGCCCCCACCTTCCTCTCCTCATCTCCTTCCCGACCCTCTACCTTTAGCCTCGTAATACAATAGTGTCAATGGCTCCAGGCGGTTGGGAGCAGTTGGGACACCTGTGCGGTTTCACATAAAAAAACGGTTATTAAATATTTTAAAACATTTTTCACTGTTAACTAAATGCAATCTGTTAAGAAATCAGGTGCTAATAAACACCCAATAATATAACCACAATAATAGTACCTAACTAAGTAAAGAATTCTCTTGCAATCTCGACTATTTTACACATTTTCTTTGTTTTGTATTGTTTTCCATTCATGTCTTTATACGGCAACGCACGTAGGTCAACAAGATATTATATTTTCTTACAATTTTTCCTCCAAAATACCCATAAATATATCAATTTACAAAGAAGCCACACGCTGACCCGTAGGTACTACGTGCTCAAACACGGAAATACAGAGTACCTTTATCGGAACTTTTGTCGGAACTTTGGCAGAATATATATATTATTTATTTATTTCATGCTTTAGAAACAAAACACTACATTGGTTACAGTGATAAAACAATATACAGATATTTTATATTGGGGAGGTACCTATCATATTATGTTTCCTTGTAATAGCTTAAACGTAGTAAATAGGTATATTTAATAATTACGGGGTTATATAGGTGTTTGTTTACGTGTGAGTGGAAGTGTCTAAATATATATACACATGAAACAGTTTATATCATTGAAATAATGCTTCTTTTAAATATGGGCAGTGAATTCGAAAAAAAATAGACAAATATTATTGAGGCTTTGAAGAGCACGATAAATTGACAAATTAGATGCTGCCAGACTTATAACTAGTGACTTAAATCTAAGACTTATAGCTAGTGACTTTCAACAACTAAGACTTGTAACTAGTAACTTAAAACACACATATATATATATATATAAATTTTAATATAAAATTATTGAAACAATGGTATTTATGGTATGATGGATATTTTGTTTCACAATAAGTGTTAAATTAAATCAATTTAATAATTTCTAAGAAAAGGTATGCTGTTTTCGCATTATAACACCCTAAGTATCTACCTAAAATAATTCCCGGCTGGACTCTGGGTACAACCTCACTCATCTTCCGTAGGCTTCTTAATGGAGTGTCGTTTTTTACCTTCAAGCAAAACCCGCGCGAACTTATAGAGCTTTTGGGGTTCATCATGGATGTATAAAGAAAGACGAAAAATTTTCCTGAATAAAAAGGTGTATTAAAAAAGTTTTATTGTGAACCTAACGTATGAACCTTTTATGCTTATTATAATTTTCTATAGCGAAAAAACTGGATCAACACCCAACTCCTGAAAACCATTAAATTAGATCACATTTGTAGCAGAGTTTAAACTTCCTTGGTTCTGGACCTAGATGGCACGGGTTCAAAGCTCAGCGTAACAAATCATAAAAAAATTCGGCTACTTATTTAACCCTGGATATCTCACGTTCGTCAAAACGACGAGCATCACCTATCTCTTTTGAATGTCAACTTAGTAGTTGCCAGACTTGTGCAAGTGCATATTATGGCAGTTGTGTTTAGTCGCTAAGTTGTTTTTGAGAAACCTAAACTGACACTCGTTATTTTTGCGAATGGTTAGATCAATTGTTTAGTTTGTTTTATTATTTTGTCCAACTTGTGCAAAAAATATATAATTAATTCGATTTTTATTGTGGATTTGTATATTTTTTCTTAACAATTTTCAAGAAAAAAATTAATTTTACACAATTATAGTTTTGTATTACTAAAAATACCTGATTTTTGTTATTATGTTGTTTCATTTATTTATTTTTATTTTATATTTATTTTTTTATATTAATTTATTTTCATCACTATATATTTTATTACACAGTATTAAAATAATAAAAACCTGATAAAAATAGAACTTTAAAAAACGTTAGTCAAAAAGTCGAATGGTTAGCTTATTGAGGTAGAATGACAACGTTAGCTATTTAGGGTTAAAGTACCTTGTATTCATTCGACATTTCTGAAGATACTCTCAGTATCGCCCTGCTGAGATACCACTAATACCAATACGTCCCCGTGTGTTGTAACCGGAGCAGAGAATATCAGAGATAGCCAGGTGTGTAGGTGCTCAGAAAAAAATAATTATTTAACAACTGTAATTTTAATGTTATCACACTTACATTTGGTTAAAATAATAAATTAACCCCTTTTAAACATTTATATTTGAATTTCACTTTCGTATTCAATTTCATGAATGCAATTTTTGGTGCGGAAATCAACCCACTTCCCGATATTCAATTCAGATAGATACACTAGTTGTCGATGACAATGCATTCAACTCAATTCATGACAACTTTTGGTGTCAATCGCATACACACACGCCGACATATAAGAATTTTTCTGAAATCGGACGACATCACGGCAAAATCGGTAAGTTTTAATAAACATTTCAAAATAATACATTATGTTAAAAAAACTTCGCCGAACAACATTCTAAACTTCATACTAATAAAATGAAAAATACTGTCTGATGTTTATTTGACCAGCTGTAATTGAACATTAGCAACGATTACATACATCAAAATAATGAGAGTTCATTCACTTATCATGACGTATACAATCCGAAAGTAAACTGAACTGTTTACTTGACGCTAGTTTTCAAGCATCGGTGGTTCAGTGGTAGAATGCTCGCCTGCCACGCGGGCGGCCCGGGTTCGATTCCCGGCCGATGCAATCTTTTTTTTATTAATAATGTATTTATCATTTTTTTTAATGGAAGTAAATTTTTTTTTTCGACCTTAGTCGTAAGTCACTAGATATATAAGTCTATTTCACTAGTTTTAATTCAGTAGCTCTAGTAGTAATTACTTATTAAATATATTTCTACAGCGCCATTTAGGTGATTTTTCACGAAAACGGCGCTATATAAATTAGCTAAATATTATTATTAAGGAAACGTCACTTTGTTAATTCATCGGAAAATAAAATCTCATCTCTATTAAGAAGTCCGAAAGACCACATTCCACTTGAGTCTCATGGTATTTATAAAATACCTTGTGGGGCATGTGAAAAGGTGTATATTGGACGGTGTAATAGAAAAATATCATGTAGAATTGCAGAACACAAGGTGGATGTCACTAATAAACGCTTAACTTCATCCATAGTGCAACATGTCCTTAATGAAGGTCATAAAATGGACTTTAACAATACCACAACAATAGCTAGCATATACAATGAGCCAAAAAGAATTTACCGCGAAGCAATTGAAATTCATAAACATAAAAATAATATGAATACCAGAAATGACTCAATTAGAATTCCCAACACCTGGAAAGTTATAATCGACCAAAATAACCCAAAACCGGCATTTCCAAAATTCTCAGAAGCACTTCCAACAAGTTCAAAGCAACCCAATCAGGTCGTTACACACATACTGCTTGATATTGCCAACCCCGCCCCCACCCCCTCTACCGTCAAATCACTATCAACACGCATACTTCGTCCTAGACATAAGAATTGATCAGCACCCACTTGTATCTTGACTTCCGGACCGAACAGACACGCGAAAGTGTTCAGTTTGAGACGAAATTCAGGAGATAAGGCCTCTGAAGATGGACAGTGAGATCTGTCCGAAACGTCAGAAATTAAAAAGTCCTTTTAAGGACTACTTTACGCGGGTAAACCGAGAACATTATTCTACATCTTACACCCGTGAAAACCTTAACCATAACATATATATATATATATATATATATATATATAAACCTTTCAGAAGAAATTATCAACTTGATAGTGACCCCTATCAAAATCCGTTGCTTAGTTTGGAAGAACTAAGCGCACAAACAGACAGAAGATGATAGCGATTTTGTTTTATACTTATTAGAGATTGGTTACTTTATTTTATTGTTCAATTGGATTGTTTATTTTATTTATTTTCTGCGAAACTCATTTTATTTACCTTGTATACATATTTTTATTTCATTCTATCTAGGTTAGCTGTAAGACAAAATAAAATCCTATAAGCTAAACCCTTTGTACAGGAAATATATTTTGGTACGAAAAATAGATTTAGAATTTGAATTTAGAATGCGAATTTGAGTTTGATCCTTTTGTGCCACTGGTTGAAATAAAATGGATCACGAAATTCATAAAAATACGTCTACATATAAATATTTTTCCAGTCTAAACCGGTCTTAAGGTGGATTTAAAATAGAATTTCTTTGTTCTAGTTATTGATTATACAGGTAGGTATTAAAATATATATTTTTTATTTCCGTAAACCTCTCTTAAAGTGACCTTGTCAAAAGATTTAATTTATTTTACTATATTTTTAAAGAATTTATTTAAGTACTAGCCAATACAGTTCCAATTTTGATAATGACAATAATTGTCATTATCAAAATTATTTAAATAAATTTCTGTTAAAAACATTACATTATAGGTTTTCTTAATTTGGGAGGCTGGTATCTGGAACCATTCATTGGATAACCAACACCTCTGCCATAGATCAACCCAACTGGTTTGCTACGTTTGGCTACTTAGTAGGGGTGCCCGGGTAGTAATAAATCTTAGAGGATTGGAGCTGGCAACATGGTTTCGCATCTACATAAATAAGCATACACTTTTCCACAGTTTTCGATTACACAACCGTCGTGATGATGAACACTGTAATGCTATCTGAAACGTTGGCTAAAGACAACTTGGAAAGTATTCCAAAAAGAAATCAAAAATATTATTTTCGTATTTTTTTTTTAAATTTACGGCTGTTTCTTTGACAAACGTTCACCGAATAAATAAAATGATATTATCAATTTCGCAAGCGTTTTACTGTTGTGATTTTCGAAAGTAATAATTACGAACCTCTCTGTTTTTGAAATCCACAAAGTCATTTTCATCAATCAACTTTTTGATATTGTATATTTCAAACAAATGGTTCTCATTCATCACGTTTTCACGCTGGGCCACGTCAGAAATGAGTATTTTTATCGTTTATTTATTACCTTTGAGAGTAAAATATGGAAATAAAATACGGTATCTGAAAATGGTACAGGAACAGATTTAACTCGAAACAGCGGTGTTAATATGACTGGAATTTATATGCGAAGTCATATTTATATGGTGTGCACATTATTATATGTATGGAAAACGTAAGTTTTCTGAATTTTGGCAATTTTGTTTTGAATCTCTTTAAATTATTAAAATCCGATATTTATCAAGCCACACGTGTATTTGTCTATCATGACAAAATGCGAATCCCGACATCGTGAAAATACGTTCCGTCATGATATATTATCAAGACACATGCCATTTGTATTTGCCTATCATGACAAAATGCGTATTCCGACATCGTGCGAATATTCGTCATTTACTAAAAGTTTATCAAGAATCCTGTTAATTCATTCGTAATTGGTGCAATCATTTTTTCATCCGGAAAAAAATAATATGTCAAGGGATTCCAAATATAATAGCCACGAGCAAAAAAGGTCTTGTGATGGCGGATTGGAGAACCACAGAATCATTCAGCCAACAACCCATTTAAATTGGCGATAATCACAATCCTCCAAAGAAAACAAAGGAAACTTGTTATAAATCGGTAGAAATTAGGTATGCGGCGGCTTATAGTCAAAATATTTGTATAACTTCCATACTAAATTTGTAAAAATCTTACAAATTTTTCTGTATAAATAAAATACCTGCATTCCATCAGGCATCATCAATCATACCGTACATAATCACTTCGGACAATGTTTCATTACAACAATGCACCATTCCCGTTTTTTCTCTTTCAAATTCCGTCACTGGCGACGCACAATGGGGCCGATGACCCCGAAAGTTGGCATCAAATCATTGGTTGCAATGACATCAAATCTTTTTCGATTTTTAGTTCCGTATAGACATGTTGATAAAAATAAGTGAAAAAAATGTTCGAAAAGTCACGCATACTTAGTACAAAAATATAAAATTGAATAATATAAGATAAATTAAATCAGTCAAAATGCTCACTTTATTTCTCGTGCTATTTATTGACAGTTATACACATAATAAATCGTCTTCATCATCTTGTGACAATATACTATCGTCATCACTACTTGATTCAACTATCGAATCATTCCTGGTAGTCGTATTAGAATCTGGTGTCTTTAGCATTTTCAGTACTTCTTTTGAAATTGTCTTCATTGTCCGGCTGCTGAACTTGTATTAAACGCTCAGCAGTGTGATCCAGCAATTGTTGCAATTTCACTTCCGCTGAAGATTCCGTGACCGTTATGAATTCACTTCATGGGTAACATTTTTTCTTAGCTCCTTGTACAATTTTGTATGAAGGAAATACCTCTTTATCCTTTTCTCTTATTAAATTGTATTAGTAGCGACTAAGTTTGGCATCTACAATCAAAGCTAGTGCTTCATCACCACTCAATACCTTTTTGTTTTGGGTTTTATCGGTAAAAGCTTTTCTGTTCTTATTTGCTCTGGTCGGCGTACTTAACGTGACGTCTTTGACTACAGTTGATGCTGCTGCTTTACCTGCCAACCGAAAACTCATGTGGGTAGCAAAGGCTAACTCAGTACTAGATGTTTTAGATCGCAATAGTATAGTTTTATGACGTTTGGTACGCTCAGACGACATATCAAATGACAGTGTGGGTCGACCTCTTTTCGTTTTTACTATTTCTGGTAAAGGTTTATAATTCTTAAACATAAGGAGGCTTTCGAGCCATTCTTTTAATAAAAAATATTATTTAATACAAAGAAGTCATGGATTCTGTGACACTTCAACCATTTGGTTTTCAATTTAGAACAGAATGCAGCTATTTCATTAAAAAGTTATTTTTGATTAAAGAGTTGACAATGAGTAAGTTCTAAGAGGTGTTTTTTCAGGAATTTTACTTTTTCGTCAAATTTCTTAACGCCAGAATTCTTCATAATCATGTATAATTCAAATCTCGTTAGAACCACGTCAGAAATTGTATCTAAAACAAAACACATTGATTATTAGACTACAACTGTTTTTTTATGAAAACTGATAGTCCTCACTTTCAAGTACTATAATTAAAAAAAATTGTGCATACTTGCAACTACTTATAATTAAATCTTGTAGCTAAGATACTAAACTATATAAAAACAATTAAAATTTGATGGGATCTCGTGGAACTCTAAACTATATACCTCTATGTTTAATATATTCACAAGAAAATATTTAATTCAAATAGGTGTTTGTTTTATTTTAAATGTATGTCATATAGTATGAGGGTATCAATAATTACTATAATATAATTATAGTACATACCATAACACATCGTATCCATATTGAATTGGATCTGTACACTTGATAGATTTTGCTTTTTATAAACTTGAAAAGTATTGAAATTTACGCGCTTTCGAAAACTGACACAGTCACCCGCACAAAGGTCAAGTTCAAACTGATCTCTTCCCGTCAGTATCGCGATTAGGGCAAAACGCTTCGGGGTAATTATGCAACACTTAATGAACTTCAAAACTAGCATACTTGCTTCATTGTAAAGAACATTTGATTTTCTGAATTTCAGCCAACGCGTTACATGAAGTCGCCCCAATGTGCGACGTGCAAAATATTTTTAACTCAACAAACATTTTTTAATCCGCAAACACAAAGGAAAAGAAAACACCAGAATATCCCAACGGTAGTGAACAAAAAAACGCGAATGGAAGTCAGTAGGTAGGTATCTCTACCCGTTGAAAAAGTTTCATAAAAAGAAAAAGGGTTTCCTAAACAAAATAAAGGGAATAGACAAGTTGTAATGGTAATGTCATGCATATAAATATTATTCAAATTTAGACCGCAGATTCTCGTCGCTGTTCATTTTATTATTTTCACCCTACATCACAAAATTACTAATTTGGGATGTTTATGCGTTTTGCTAAATCCGGTTCAATGAACCGAAATTTACTTTGAATTTAAGTGACATTTTCAAATTTGGATCTGATTGTTTGAAGAATTTCGACAAGCGATCAAGTTCCTACTTTTATAATTTTTAAACGTAAGCTTTTTTTATTTGTTAATTCTTAAATTGGCACTAATTTGTCGAGAATTCATACTATTCCGTGATTCTTTACGTGTCTGCACTAGGTGTTGTAATATCTGACAACGCAGTTTAGTTAAATAATATATCACATATTTTTTTTTTATGGACGATGTTGATAAGAGCTTATTGATTTTTTTTCAGTTTCCAGTTTCAGATATTAACCTTTCCCTTACTGTGCTAAAAAAATCCACGCGTTCCGGTGCTGTGTAGTCAATACAGTAAGCTCAATCTCAAAATAAGCGATTTAATATCGGAAAAATATGAATATTCATAGCTAATCGATTAAGTTTATTATATTTTATATCAAACGTCATAATAATTGTAATTTAATTGATGAAAACATGATAAAACCATCGAAAGATGCTAAAAAAACGTGCGAGGGATCCACATCTAACGACGATTCGCGGGCGACTGTGCACTGGCTAGCGGCTGGCGGCTGGCACAAACACAGCTGTGCGGTCGTAGGTATTGATGGTCTAAATCAAAATACAACTGCAGACGTGTGGATGTCTCATGTTCGCGCATAGCGAATTAAAGCGGGACATCAATAGCGTGTCATTTCCTCGCACACTCTTCGCGTATTAGTATCACACGGATGATTGTATTGGTGTATTTGTTCCCGATATTTAACAAAAATCTCTGATTTTTGATTGAATTTGAAAGCTATGTAAAATATTATTTTTTAATTCAGTGCATAAATGTATAACGGAGGAATAACTAAAATCTGAACCCAGAATTTATTATATTTATAGAGTTATTAAAGTTATTAGAAGCAATGTGTAGTAAATACACACCACAGATAAGGAAAGGTTAAGAGTTATTCTGCACAGTGTTTCAAGCCCATATTGCAAATCTTACGAAAAAAATATGTCAAAAAACAGTGTTCGTAGGTATCGAACCCATTAAGGTTTTTATTTCAATAATAACCGGTCCCATGACGCAGGTCTAATCATAAATTTAAAAAAAAAGGTACATATTCAATCTCCACATGCTTCACTTTCGATCAAGCCTAAAATAATATCTTATAACCATACATTGTATTCATCAAAACATTTTGAAGCCCTGGACGAGCAATAGTATTCACTGGTAAATGGATACGTTTATTTGATTGAATTTTAAATGGGACAAACAAATAAACGAAATTTTTAAAAGCCTGAGGGCGATAGCGTGTAGAGTGTGTAGACTATACAAACTAAAGTGCGCGGATACAAATGAGAATTGCTAATTTATTAGGAATCTCTTCATTTTTTTGGTTATCCGGTTAACATCGGGATTACAGGCATTAATGCATAAATTTGCAGGTTTCCTGATAAACTTTTGGTAAATTACGAATATATATTATGATCGCAAAACAAATTTTTCTCAGTGTTTTGCGTTTCCGTAGTTATTTTCAAAATTATTTATTTATAACTTACAGAATTATCTTTATTATATGGAAAAACAACCACTCGGGAACATTCTTGCAAAACTAATTTAAATTATTTTCAATTAGTGCAAAATTTTATTGTTAAATTACTAATTTGAAATAAGGTTTTTTTCGCAGAGATGAAAAATTTTATTGTTGCATTGGAATCTAATTATCTCGCCGGTGGAGGCCTTAATTTGAAGGCATGCCTGTACCAAAATACGACAATAAATATAGACGGCGAACTCTGGAGTGTAACGCCCAAAATATTCAACAAGTAACCAAGTAATATAAAAAAAATTGCGAATTACCAACTAGCTCCAGATATATGCTAAAAACATTTACGTTGTAATTAAAAATCCTGTTGACAATCTGCTTAATTGAAAGATAGTAATTTTGAAGAACAACACATAATAAGGATTCGAATTATTCCATAAATTTTATTTTATACGCAATTAATAATAATATAGCATGTATATAGCACAGTTTAGTGTCACTCACTTCAAGTGCGCTTAACCTACAGCCATCTAAACGTTAAAAGCGAACACTTGCTAATCCGATTGACTCATGTAACTTCATGTAAAAATACACCAAAGCTCAATCTTAAAAAATTTAACACTACAATTATTTTATGAAAATTAATAACTTTGTAGCCACCACTATTTAATCAAAATAATCGATAAGTTTCGAAATTAATGGTTTCTTCGTCAAGAAATGACGTCACAAAATGCATTTGCGATTATTAAAGAAACAAACATAATGTGGTGTTTTCGCAATCTATGAATACCGTTAAAATGAGTGTAAGATTTAATTTTTTTTTTCATCGTACTAAAAATATGTCATTTTATTTTATTCATAATTATTGACTTCATAAACATCTAAAACCGCACATTTCGAAACGGTTCCAACTGACTACAACGTCATTATGATACAGAAAACGCCAAATGTCTGTCGCCAAGACGTCTGTCACCAACGTCGCCCGGCGTGACCTCAACGCCGCCGAATTCACGAATAAAAACAAACATTTTTTCGTAGGAAGCAATCACTTTGTGGTTAGACATTTATATATTAAATCAAATAAAACACTTTGTTTATTAACCACGACTTTTTTTATTATTACATCTACCGGTTTCGCTACGTTCGAGCTTCATCAGGATGTGAAATATAACTAAAAACTAAGACAGAGGTGATGCATATTTATAGGAAAACAGAGGGAGACAGAATATAATACATTATAAAAGTGGGAGGAGTCAAATATTACATAGTCATAGTGAATTGAAGGTATATAATAACAAATTACAAAAAACAATTTTTTTTTACATGAATTATACATATAATAATACATTTTAAAGACATAAGAAAAAACATAAACATATTATTAAGGAGTGGAATGGATTGTGGGAAACAAGTTAAATATAGGACTATAGAATGTGTTTTTTTGATTGGATACATTAATTTGTGTATTTAATAAATGGTCTGATAAGTTACTGTTTATAGATTTCCTTATCTCTAATGATTCTAAATTGTCTAACCTAATGCCTATACTATTTTTATGTAAGAGGCTAGTACCTGTTATTTTATCAAATCTATGGTCTGCTGATATTAAATGGTTGGCGAGTTCCGAAAAACCATTACCATTTAAACACCGTACATGTTCCTTCATTCTGGTGTTTACATTGCGCGATGTTTTACCTATGTAAAAGGCGGGACAATCACTACAGTTGAGTTTATAAATACCCGAATGGCTTAGTAAGTCATCCTTGTCCTTAGTATTAATCAAAAATTTTCCTAGGGTATTGTTTGTATAAAAGGCAGGTTTAATATCTAAAGGAAGGTTCCTAACGCTTTGATTTGAAAAATTATTTATAAATAAAATCCTACGCCAATGGTGAATAGGGGTGTTGGTATTAATTGACGGAATACTGTTATATAAAAATTTGTTTGTGGAAATACGTTTTTGTTTTTTATTAAGAATTTTATCAATTAAGGCCGCATCATAGCCATTATTTGTTGCTATTTGTTTTATTATTGATAATTCATTTGAGAAATTATTGGTAGATAAAGGGACGGAAATTAACCTGTGTACCATTGAATGGAACGCTGCATGTTTATGGGAGATGGGATGATTAGAAGTATTGTGGATAGTTATGTCTGTGTAGGTCGGTTTTCGGTATATGTTAAATTCAATTCTATTATTTATCAGGGTGAGCGTGAGGTCTAGAAAATTTAGAGAAGCATTGACACCTACTTCTAGGGTAAACTGAATTTGGGTATGGAAAGAATTTAAAAGCTGGAGGAAAATATTTAACTGTCGATCCGTACCTGACCAAATACAAAATATGTCGTCAACATATCTTTTCCATATTAGCACATTTTTTAGGAGAGGCGATTTACAAGAAAAAATTTTATTTTCTAAATTATCCATAAATATATCAGCGATCAAGGGTGAAGTTGGAGAACCCATCGCCAATCCGGTAGTCTGATTATAGATGATGTTATTAAATTTAAAATTTAATTCTAACTAAAGCCGATAAAGGAAATTCTGTTATTATTATGAATAAATGTGATTATCATTCAAAAATGGGTGATTTCATTAATAATGGTAATGTGGAGACCCTATCACAAATTCCAACAAATAAATTCCTCAATAATGTTAAAAATGCTTTAAAATCATGTAAAACCCCAATCTTTATAGATAACTCACATAACCAAGTAAAATTTTTGACAAAAAACCCTAAAGTCCCCAAGTTATATGGAGTTCTAAAAATCCATAAAGCCAACACCCCTATTAGACCTGTGGTTTCTTCCTGTGAGTCACCAAATTTTAAATTAGCATCATTTATCACTAATGTGTTCAATAATTCTAAAGTGTTTTCCCCAAAACATACTATTAAAAATTCATTAGAACTAATTAACGACTTAAAAGACCTAAATATTCCTAGTAACAGTAAACTCATTTCTTTTGATGTAGTGAACTTGTTCCCTAATATCCCAACAACCGAATGTAAATCTTTAATTAGTAAATTACTGAATAATTCTAAATTACCATGTGACTTTAGTAATGACCTCTCTCGCTTGTTTAATGTCTGCTTAAACCAAAATTATTTTAAATTTAATAACATCATCTATAATCAGACTACCGGATTGGCGATGGGTTCTCCAACTTCACCCTTGATCGCTGATATATTTATGGATAATTTAGAAAATAAAATTTTTTCTTGTAAATCGCCTCTCCTAAAAAATGTGCTAATATGGAAAAGATATGTTGACGACATATTTTGTATTTGGTCAGGTACGGATCGACAGTTAAATATTTTCCTCCAGCTTTTAAATTCTTTCCATACCCAAATTCAGTTTACCCTAGAAGTAGGTGTCAATGCTTCTCTAAATTTTCTAGACCTCACGCTCACCCTGATAAATAATAGAATTGAATTTAACATATACCGAAAACCGACCTACACAGACATAACTATCCACAATACTTCTAATCATCCCATCTCCCATAAACATGCAGCGTTCCATTCAATGGTACACAGGTTAATTTCCGTCCCTTTATCTACCAATAATTTCTCAAATGAATTATCAATAATAAAACAAATAGCATCAAATAATGGCTATGATGCGGCCTTAATTGATAAAATTCTTAATAAAAAACAAAAACGTATTTCCACAAACAAATTTTTATATAACAGTATTCCGTCAATTAATACCAACACCCCTATTCACCATTGGCGTAGGATTTTATTTATAAATAATTTTTCAAATCAAAGCGTTAGGAACCTTCCTTTAGATATTAAACCTGCCTTTTATACAAACAATACCCTAGGAAAATTTTTGATTAATACTAAGGACAAGGATGACTTACTAAGCCATTCGGGTATTTATAAACTCAACTGTAGTGATTGTCCCGCCTTTTACATAGGTAAAACATCGCGCAATGTAAACACCAGAGTGAAGGAACATGTACGGTGTTTAAATGGTAATGGTTTTTCGGAACTCGCCAACCATTTAATATCAGCAGACCATAGATTTGATAAAATAACAGGTACTAGCCTCTTACATAAAAATAGTATAGGCATTAGGTTAGACAATTTAGAATCATTAGAGATAAGGAAATCTATAAACAGTAACTTATCAGACCATTTATTAAATACACAAATTAATTTATCCAATCAAAAAAACACATTCTATAGTCCTATATTTAACTTGTTTCCCACAATCCATTCCACTCCTTAATAATATGTTTATGTTTTTTCTTATGTCTTTAAAATGTATTATTATATGTATAATTCATGTAAAAAAAAATTGTTTTTTGTAATTTGTTATTATATACCTTCAATTCACTATGACTATGTAATATTTGACTCCTCCCACTTTTATAATGTATTATATTCTGTCTCCCTCTGTTTTCCTATAAATATGCATCACCTCTGTCTTAGTTTTTAGTTATATTTCACATCCTGATGAAGCTCGAACGTAGCGAAACCGGTAGATGTAATAATAAAAAAAGTCGTGGTTAATAAACAAAGTGTTTTATTTGATTTAATATAAAAACAAACATGTTCTTTTGGCGACAAATCTAAAGTAGCACATTTTAAATCGTTATAGAAAATTTATTGGTAAACATAAAAATATAATAAGAAATACAAAGTTTACGTATCACAATTTTTTTCTCATTTTCTAATTTTTTTTAGAACAAAAAACACCTTCTCGCCTTCATATTCGCCTTACGTACGTGTCCATCTACTTCTTCGTAAATAGATTTGTGATAAAAATAAGGAGCACGATACCAACACAGTGGGTAAATGCAAAAGGTATTTGCAGATTAATTTTTAAAAAGTTAGCAGTAGTAGGTCGATAGGATTGAATTATTAAATATTGGAGACGTAAAGTTATCGGGGAACAACTTCGTTGTGTCGTATCCTCAATTTTTCATGTTGCATTTTTTATGATGTGAAATATCGGTGGCTCTTCCGGCTTAGTACCGGAAGAGGGAGAATTTCCCAGAACAACAGTTACTGTTACAGAACTGTGCATTATTGGCAGAAAATAATGTCTTCAAATTGTTTTGCCTTGCATTATGTGCCAAGGCACAAAACATAAATAATAATAATAGTCACGAAAGACAATTGAAATTTTATTATCCAACTACTTTTTCAATTTGAACCATTTATTGGATAACCAACACATATGCTATAGGTCACTGCAAATGGTTCGCTACTTTCGGTGATAAAGTAGGGGTGCCCTGGTTCATCGGGTGAGGTGTGTTCAAGAAACGCCTGCCCACCAGCTGCGTGGCGTGCCAGATCGGGAGAGGCTGTTTTGGGGAGATCCTTTGACCTCTCCAACTGTTCTATCAACCCATCGCCTTGCGCCACAGTGGGAGGGATACACTCCTGGACACACGGATCCCTAGATTCCTACCCACCCCTCATACCTTTTTCCTTCTCCTTCCTCTTCTTAAAAAGATCCTCCACGCAGCATCCGCAAGGAAGACATAAACTCTTCAGTAGAACTTTAAAAAAAACAAAATAAAGTAAATCTATTTATTTACTTTTTGTATAAAAATCAATGTTTCTTTTTTGTCTATAAATTGTTTTTATTAATGCCAGTGGTGTTTAGAGAGTGGTTCGAATAGAAGATGAAGTCAGAAATGCCCAATTCGATCAAAAATTGATTTAATTAAGTTCTTTTTTATCGACAATGTGGTATACATTAGTGAATGCTGGACAAATTCAGGGACACCCGAGGAAGACATGGCGACAATCAAATGAATCAAATACTTAAGTGTGGTAAAATGTGGCGTATGTGATGAAGAAAGAAAGGGGTGTAACGAGAATGAATGACATGAAAGTGAAAGGTAGAAGAAGTCAAAAACGCCCAAGGCAGAAATGGCAAGATCGAGTGAAAAATATACATTAAAAAAGTAAGCTTTTTCCGTTGTAATTATACAATATTATTGCAACCTTAAAACTACACCCAGTTTTCAGATACATTAGAACTTTAAAACTTGAATAAAGGATGTGGAAGAGAATGGAAGAAAAATTCAGGGTCGCACGAGGAAGGCAATGGAAGAAAATGGAAATCAAGTGAAACAAATACTTAAGCACGGTAAAACACTTATGTTTAGTTAAAACATTCATAACCCCGAGCAACTCCGGGTACACGTTAGCTATTATTATATACATATAACTACCCATTTTATAAATTCTGTTGACCTTCTCAATTTCCCAAGAATTTTCCATTTTATTAACAAAATACATTCAATGTTGATATCAAAGAATTGGTCAAACAATTGTGAATTCTTCTGAAAACCTTTTTTAGTATTATTGTACTCATCGTTCATCCATGTTATTTTTAACAGTGTAAAAAACTGGAATAGTCATATACGTAATTTTAGATTACGTAAAGATTACTTGGCTGTCTTCGCGAATTATTATATTTTTTCCTGGCAGCAATCCAATAGTTCTGAAAGCATATTATACTTTATTGCATTTTGGTATCGGGCGAATTTCAGCAACGTACGAAAAAAATTATATGGCGTACTACGGAAAGGTAATGCCGCCGGTTATGTAGCCCAATAAATTGATCAGTTTTTCTGCCTTATTTGTAATATACTGATGATGCGTATAACTTTGCTATTTCAACAAGTCTGTCGGGATTTATCCTCCTTTTTAAAGAGATGACAATGAATACAACTTCGTATGTAGGATGGTCAATTAGGTCGTTATTTGTTTTTTATACCATCTACAATAAACAGTACGATCTTTTTCACATTGCAGCTTTTATAAATTTTGAGATATCCACAAATAATTGTAGGGGGCAGGTACTTATTTTTTTTCTACGTTTCTTATCGCCCTTCTTATGGTCTCTTCTTCAAGATGAAGGAAAAGAAGTAGGTTAGTTTGTCGCCACTCCGCAGGGGGTGGGGGGGTAGTGTCGCCATTAAAAATTACTGCAATGGGCGACGTCGCTTGTCCCAGAGCCTCGGGCACATTAAACGGAGATGATTTACGTTTATACAAGACGTGGAAATATTTAAAGCCATCCCACTGAGAAGTCCCGCACGTACTGGGTGGTGCAGGACTCTGAAATATATTTTGTTTTATAGGTATTTAGAAGCAACATATATGTTGTTAGGAAAAAATAAATTAATGTTTCTTTTTTTTGGTCCCGTACGCATTCCTTTACCATTTATCTAATTGCAATGAAACTTTCAATGTTAGTTCTTATTAGTTATAAAAGGGTTTAGAGATAGGTTTGAATGGAAGCAAAGGTCGGGGACGCTCGAGAAAAGCTTAACGCATTATCTCTACACTGGAATGAGATACAGTGTCGAATTAATGTTATGTAGTTTTTTAACAGTAACAATGTGGATTTCATGATACTATTGAAGTGAACAGTAGGAAATGTCTGAGGAAGACATGAATCAAATTATTATTTGTGGTAAAATGCGTGATAAAAGTGATGAAAGAAGAAAGAGGTGTAAGGAAAATCCACGACTTGGAAGTGAATGGTTAAGGTGGTCGAGGACGTCCAATGAAGATCAAGTGAAACAAATATTTATTACGATACTATTTATTACAATAATATTATTTTCATCTCAAAAATGCACCCAGTTGTCAGGTACTCACTAGAATTCACAACCTCAAAACTTTACCTAAAACCATTTGGTTACGCAATTACGCATTATGCATTAATTTACACACACATCTCATGCACACATACGTACATACATGCGTCCACTTAGATAATATTGTTGTTCCTAGTCATACCTTCTTCTATTTCCGCATCTTTTCTGTGCACATTGTGCAATCAGTCGCTTACAATAACCCGCACTGTTCAACTACCGCTAACCGCTCCCGCGCGATCTTATCATAGCTTAAATCGCTAGCTGAAACACATATTCATGAACTGCTTTACCTATAATAACCCGCGCACTTCTTGTGCAAAACCGCTTTGTGTTCAGTGCCACCGCTGTGATATCTGAGGAGGATAGACAGGAAGATAACGAGTGCCCTTTTCCTAGTGGTGAGTCCTCCCTTATCCATAAAACATGTTATTGTCTTATGTGCAGTGGTAATTTCACTAACATTCAAGGTCCTTCGGCAAACATTTTTTACACTCCTTAAAACATACCATAACATCTTTTACACACTACCATTTGTAAGTCCTCGAGTATTGCCGGGTACACGATAGCTAGTATTAATACCTTTGAGACATACACAACGTACAGTTTTTTTTTTTTTTTTTTTTTTTATATTTACTCCACACAGGAGGCCCTGAAGAAAATAATTTCCCTCAGGGCCTATGTCATCTTTGGGGATGCTGTGTGGAGGGTCTTTTTGTGGAGAGGAAGGAGTGAACATGGGTCTTGAAGAGTCCCATGTTGTAGGAGGGAGGAAACACAGAGGCCGGCAGTTCGTTCCACAGCCGAGCTGTTGTTCGGTTGTGCTATTCGGTTTCATAATAACTCAACACAGTCACAACTCAACACACTTTTAAAAAGTGATATAAAGTCATTAGAAACGATGAAATTTTTTTTAACCTAACCTAACTTAACCTAACCTAACCTACATAACCCAGTTAATAAAGTTTTTGTTTCATCACTTTTCATGACTGTATTTAACTTTTTAAAGATGTGATGAATTATCATCGTGATGATTTATCCCGTTACCGTGCTATTTCACACGCTAAATTATAAAAAAATGCAGCATCTAATTCGCCAATTAACTGAGCTCTTCATACTCTAAATAATATTTGTCGTAACTCTAACATCGACATATTTTCGAATTCATGGTCCAAATTCAAACGTGACATCATGTCAATAATTTAAACTATTCAATGCGCATACATACAGACACACACACACACAAACAATCACACATATATTACTCACGTCATACACACACCTATAAACTGCACACGTCACTTGGTAATTAAGGAATAAACATTATGGTGTGTCAATTATTTCAACTTTTGAATTCAGAAACGCCTGATGTCTCAAAAGTTGCGTCTTATAAAGAAAATGAGAACTACATTTAAAATTATTTTTTTAAAAATTGTTATTAGCTCGCTAAAATGCATTGAAAAACAGAAAAAAAAACCCAAAACATGTGTTTTTAAATAATTGTAATTAATATTTTCTTCGCAATAATTTAACATTTTAACGTTTGTTTATTATCAAAAACTGCGTTTAGTTGACAAAAATTAAATAGAAAAATCAATTTTATTAATGGAAGTAAATCTACAAGAATACCGAAATTAACAAAAAAATGATAAAAATCCACTAAAACGTTTTCCATTGCCATTTAATTTGCTTTAATTTTCAATTATTGGACTTGGTTTGATATTTGAAGACTCAAATGAACATCTCCCCTTTCCTTTCGTCTTCTCCACTACCTCTTTCTCCTACCACTGTACCCCTACTCCTGCCACAATAAGATGTTTGTTTTTTGTCAAGTTTAAGTTGTTAGTTCTAACAGTTTTTCAGATTCTGATGAGGAACCAGCGCTAGCGAAGTGAAGACCATCAATCTGCAGTGGCTCATGATACATTATCTCCTCGAAATATACAATATTCGAAGATGAAGAATCCCTTGACGAAGTTATCTCAAATTTGTGATCGATACGGCGTATCACACAGAGCAGCAGCTGCCATTGCTTCTGCGGTTTTACAAGATGTAAATGAAGCTGGTCCGTCTTCCGTTATAGATCATAGTAGATTACGAAGAGCTAGAAAGCAAACTAGAGATATGTTATTAAATAGCCGTAAATTGACAAATATCGAAGGTTTATTTTTCGATGGGCGCAAGGACAAAACAATGTTTATTATCAAGAAAGGAAGTAAATTTTATCGACTAATAAAAGTTGAAGAACACATAACGCTTGTGCAGGAGCCAGGATCAGTGTATCTCGGACACGCTACGCCATCATCTGGTACTGCTTAAGACAGCAAAAATGCCATATGTTCTCTTTTGGAAGAGGAAAATCGACAAATGGAGAAAATTGTTGCAGTTGGTTGTGACGGAACAAATACAAACACTGGCCGAAAAAATGGAATCATTTCAAGAATGGAACAGAGACTTGTAAAGCCATTGCAATGGCTTATCTGCCAGATGCACGCCAATGAACTACCATTGCAACATCTGCTATCTTCATTAGATGAACCGACTAACGGACCTGTAGCTTTCTCGGGACCAATCGGAAGAAACTTAAAAAATTGTGAGAACATGAAAATTATTCGGTTTGTTCCCATTCAATCATCCTTACTGCAAAATATAACAGAAAAATTAAGCAAGGACCAAAATTATTTATATAATATGTGTCTGGCTGTGTCAAAAGGTATGATAACTATAGATTTGGCAAGGAAACAACGAGGGAAAATGTCTCATGCCAGGTGGCTAACAACTGCAAACAGAATATTACGGCTATATGTTGCAACGGAAAACCAAACAGAAAATTTGCAGATATTGGCCACCTTTATTGTGAGAGTATATGCTCCAACATGGTTTACCATAAAGTGCAATAGTTCTTGTATAGATGGAGCCCGTAATCTCTGGAAAATGGTTAGCATTTCCAGATATCTTTCAGCAGAATTGAAAGCTATTGTCGACCCCGTGATTCAGAGGAACGCCTATTTTGCACACCCGGAAAACATTATTCTATCAATGTTAACCGATGACAATAAATGTATAAGGGAGCTAGAAGGATCATGTAGGGCCCTTCAAACTTCAGGAGTGAGAGAGTTCATAATTCCAAAAATTTATTTCAACTGCAATAGCTACATAGAATTAATTAACTGGCAGGCCACAGATTTAATTCTGACAGAACTTCCACTCCTGAGCAACGTAAAAACGGACGAATTACTTAAATTGTGTGATGAAGGAAATGTAAAAAGGTTCGATTTTCATAAATTTCCTTGCCACACACAATCAGTGGAAAGGTGTGTGAAGTTGACCAGAGAGGCGTCTTCTTCTGTTGCTGGTTACAATGCTAGAAAAGGTTATATTTACGCCAAGCAACATTCAAGAAACATAATGACAAATTTTAATTCTAAGCAAGATTTTAAGTAATTACTGTTGAAACAATATGTTATCATTCAAATTTGAGCATCCATTATTTTTTATTCATTGTATTTTGGTCAAAAATGTTGTTGTACGTTATTGTTTAGTATCTCGAATTTAACCATAAAAAGTGTTATTTTCCCCTATTATATTTTTAACAAACACATCACATATGTATGAAAAAATATTTATTTTTCGTTCTTTGTACTGCAGTTATGGAAATAAAATTAAGTGTGCTACAAAATATACAATATGGACCCATTGTTTTATTTTTTTCCCAAATCACGAAATCAATTTTTTTTCAAAACTTCCGGCCATTTTAGCGAGCTAATAGTGAACACCAATTTCATTTATTTTTACGTTTTCGAATAGCTACAGATCATACGCAACTTTTGAGACCCCAGGCGTTTAAAAATAAGGCAATTTTTTTTCTCTCTATGGAGAGCGACACACGCTAATAAACATACCACTTAGCAGACATTAGAAGAAGGTCAATTAAAGTAAACTCCTATGTCAATATGATCCGTCATCTATGATGAGATTTCGATATTTGCGAGCACGGTTAGAATATGATTCCGACAGACGGTAGACAAAAAGCCGCTACTTTTAGCGCGGACCCCAAGGTGTCGAATAAGCTGCCGATATGCACAAATTTTTGGATAATGTCGTTCGGAATGCAAAATAACTGACTTTTTATTGAATTGGAATGATATAACTAAGCTCTTAAAAAGGAAATAAATCGTAAATATGATTCACAGATTTAATTAATTTATCTTAGGCGCGATCGATTGATTCCGTTCCAGCATCGAGAAAAAAAAGTAGTCAGTTATGGCTAATGACCTCGTGAACTAATTAACTCCCTTTTTAATGTCTAAAAGTACACGCGGACTGCCGATGTTTATTAAAGTTTATATTTCAATTCGACATTTTTAAGGTTCAGGAATGTCAATTTACAGAGAAAATGCGCCAGTGTTGCCAGGGTATATCGAATTCTGATTTATTGCGTTATCAACATCGGTCTGGGTATCAACAGTGCGACCGTACTCGGAAAATTGGTATAAAATCATCGGTAGTTAAAATAAAAAGGTATCGGGGAAGGGAAGCGGTAGACGAAAAAGTACCTGACTATATATGATCACCAAACATGTTCAAAGCTATTTCAAGCAACGTTTTAAGCCAGGGCGATACTGAGATTATCTTTCACCCTGGAACGTGCCGCTAATATACTTTATATTATTATTATCACCAAATACGGCGAAAAATTTCAACTTATTCGATACTGCGATTCTGTCAGGGCGATACTGGAAGTATCTACCACCCTGAAACCTGGAACGTGTTGGAAATATAATTATTATTTTTATTTAATGAATTGAAAAATAACATAAATTAATCAAAATGAAATTTACCAGCGCACGCCGAGATTTGAGCCCGCGCCTCCAGATTCGTAGTCAAGGATCGTAACCACTCAGCCACGGAGGTCATCAAAATAATACCACTTCAACTACGTGTTATTATATGGCCATCTTGAGTCACCCTGTAACTACTTACTTAGAGTAGCATCTAACACTTCACAATCACATTGTTCCCGAAAGAGTTGTCAGGAACTATGATTACATCTCCACTCTCGTCGTATAATCAGCTCGGCTTACCCCCACGGGTAACGATGTTCGCGTTTCAGGCAGTGGTGGCTCGTAATTTTTGAGTTTGATAGAGTGCTAAGTTTGAACAATTCGACATTTTTGATATTGCTTAGACCTTAACGATTTTTTTTTTCGAAAATTTGATTTTTTGTATGTAGATTTTCAGAAATTTTCATTTTGACCGTGCGCCGCACAGATTTCTTGAAAATATTCATACAAAAATCAGAATTTTAAAAATTAAGGAGATATTTTCTGCTACAACAATATCAATAATGCTATTATTTTTAATGATAAACTAATGTTTATAAGACAAGGTTTTGTGCATAGCATAACTAAAAGGATAACCAATAATTATAAGCAATAATTAGTCAAAATATATAAATTAGTCAAAGTCAAAATATTTCACCAACAAATGTAGATTTAATATGTCTCTACGCCATCTAGTGGGAAATTTAGTACTAACAAAGCCTTTCTTAAAAAAATAAAGTTGGCTGTTTACAGGTGAAAAAAATATAATAAGCAGTAATTGTTGATTGAGGTACTAGTACATACTAGCAGTTAAAAACCCGCTCCGCGGATTTTTTAAAAATAATTACCGTTGTTTGAATAAATGAAATTGTTCGTATTTGTATATATCGCTCTTATGCGCTCTGTCGGCCAATAGGGAAATTAATCCAGCGGCCGGTAAAGGAGGGATTGACATATTTAAGGAACCTTGGAATGTTTGATTCTTGACAGACGTCAAATGTATAAAACGTAATTGTGGATAATTTTTACTGTAATGTAATTAATCCAATGGATTGTGAACTTTCTAAAACATATTTTCTTCGATATTATCCAAAAATTATATGAGCAGAAACGATGCTTTTGAAGAAATCTGGTGATCCTATTTTAGTATGAAATTGGGTCTTAATTTTCAAGTTAGCGGAATTTAACCGAAACAAATTATTTGAATTCGACCAATCAGAGGGCCCAGATCGTCCAGACGATCGCATAATAATATTATAGAATGAATTATTTGGCGTGTTGGAAATAAGCCGACATGGCTCAGTGGTTCAAAACACCAGACCGGACATCAGAAGGTAAGGGGTTCAATTCCCGTTGGCGGCATGTATTTTTACTCGGGAGATATTTTCAATTTGTAGTGATATTTCAGGCGACTAATTATTGCTTATAATTATTTATCGATAATGATATTTATTATAGTATTAGCACTCTAGTTCACCTAAAAATCACGAGCCGCCACTGGTTTCAGGTACGACGTCATTAAGGGATCAAGCTTAGTAAACTAGCTCCATAGCTCAAAGAGCTAGTTTACTAAGCTTGTCATAGCAAGGAACCGTGGCGGTTCGTGGTCATTCTCAATGGGGGTTCAATCAATGTTCAGAGAGAAAACTAATTAAATGAATTTTTCTATTCAATTTTCACTATATTTACAAATGCATGAAATATGTACATATAAAATTTATGTAACAGCAACAATGTTTTTTTTTATTAAACGTCTATATTGCCAAAGATTTTTTGTGCATATAATAATTGTATTTAATCACTGAAGACAACCTCAGGACCCAGGACCTCAGCCTTACCGGGGCAACTAGAGCAAAGCCCCGGCAAGTCTGAGGTCCTGGGTTCAATTCTTAGATGAATCTATTTTTGTTTCAAATTTTCTTTTGAGAGTCGCTTATATTATATTATATTCTTCAATTATTGAATATTACAATTTGAGGTTTTAATCATTAAGTTATTCCACTTAAAAATATTTAATATTCATCCTAGACTTCATAGATGTCGATAAATGTCACACATTCAAATGAAAATCGATGTATTTATCCAAGACACCATCTAGGTTGCATTTAGTTCTGAAAGAATCTTTCAAAAGATTGTTTTTAAAATTTGTTTTTGCTTTCCAAAGCGCACACAAATGTGACATCTGGCGAATTTCATAAAAGCTCTGTATGGTGCACGTACAAGCGCTAAGAAAGTAAATAATTTTTGTTATTTGTTTTTGGGGTGTTATTCCGTGTTGCGCTAACTCCTACTTTAACCAACGTTTCGGACAACTTTAAAGTGTCCGTCATCAGGGCAGATGTGTCATGCAGTGTCCCTGTGTCATGACGGTCATGTGTCCCTGCATGACACATCTCATAGCGCAACACGGCATAACACCCCAAAAACAAATAACAAAAATACTTTTGGCAGTGAAAATCTTAAATAAAGTAAATAATTGTTTTTTATCCTTCCAGTACGCCACCACGCATGGAAGGGTCTCTTTAACAGTTTACCTATCTCTATTTTTTCCTTCCAGTACGCCACTACGCATGCAAAAGTATCATTAATAGTTTACGTATTTCTATTTTATCCCTGCAGTACGCCACTACGCATGCAAGGGTCTCTAACTATTAATAGTTTACATATCTTTATTTTATCCCTCCAGTACGCCACTACGCATGCAAGGGTCTATAACTATTAATAGTTTACATATCTTTATTTTATCCCTCCAGTACGCCACTACGCATGCAAGGGTCTCTAACTATTAATAGTTTACATATCTTTATTTTTAAATATTGAAGACAATATTAGTGATTTCTAAACGAAAATCTGAAACAGAAAAATCAGAAAAGGAAACGGTCACATCTGGGACTCGAACCCAGGACCCCTGTCTTTCCGGGACAGTGCTCTACCAACTGCGCTAATGGGACCCTATCCCCCTCGGTCACTTTTAACTGTATCATACTTCGAATAAGAACTACTAACATTGTCTTCATTTTTTCACCGCACATTTTTATTGGCAAATATCTTTATGTATGATCGCAAGATGTATGATCTTTATGTATCTTTATGTATGATCTTTATGTATGGGTTCGAGTCCCAGATGTGACCGTTTCCTTTTCTGATTTTTCTGTTTCAGATTTTCGTTTAGAAATCACTAATATTGTCTTCAATATTTAAATATTACAATTTGAGGTTTTACTCAATAAAGTTATTCCGAAAAATAAATATCTTTATTTTATCCCTCCAGTACGCCACTACGCATGCAAGGGTCTATAACTATTAATAGTTTACATATCTTTATTTTATCCCTCCAGTACGCCACTACGCATGCAAGGGTCTCTAACTATTAATAGTTTACCTATCTCTATTTTATCCCTCCAGTACGCCACTACGCATGCAAGGGTCTCTAACTATTAATAGTTTTAGAATTAAAATTAAAAAACTTTTTCACTTTGTTCCACTTATTTATTATTACCAGGACCGGTTTCATCCTACTACGGACATTTTCAGACTGGTAGTTGAAACTCTTATGCTACTGATTTTATACAAACTTAGGCAGGGGTACACAACATTGTTTATATATAATGAATGATTCTATTTTGTTAATTTGAGGTAGGTATTATGAGTTATTTTGTTAATTTAGGGTACATTAGGTAATTATAAAGTTTTTTTACAAATTATGAATGATGTTACAAAGCAAGTAGATATTTATAGTTCATATGAATATAAAAGAATTTATATAATTTAAAAGGTTTGTGATTTCTGATATTTTATTTTTGTAATGTTGGGATATTCCCTCCTTGTTGCTTAGGGCTTATTGTCAAATATTGATAGCAATTAAGTAATTATTATTATTAGGGTTCCCCACATATTTGGGTTATTACATCTTTAAATTACATACTTAAATTATACCACTGCTCTCTGAAGTAAAATTATTCTAAGTGAATTATAATGGGTAAATTAATGGTGATTGAGCATTATGTTCCAACTGTTTATTCATAACATATTTACGATCTATTTTCTTCGTTAAGCGATTGATTTCTAGTGACTCTAATCTGTCTAATTTTGGTCCTTTGTTGCAAACATGAAGGATTTTTACATCTTTATCTTTGTCAAAAGTATGTTGGTTTTCTAGTAGATGCAAGGCAACGTTCGATAAATCTCCTTTTTGATTAACCCAACTAGCGAAATGTTCTTTTATACGGGTTGATACTGCTCTTCCTGTTTGTCCTACGTAATACGCGGGGCAATTTGAGCAGTTCACCTGGTAGACTCCAGAGTTTTCCAGATTTCCTCTTTTATCTTTATTGTTTATAAATATTTTACCCAAAGAATTTACATTATAAAAGGCTGTCTTACATTTTTTATCACTGTCTATTAATTTTGAAATTTTATTTGATATTTTGCCAAGGTACGGTATTTTAGTCCATTGTTTTGTTTCTATTTCCTTGTCCGGCGTAAGGCCATATGTAATTGAAGCTACGGTGAGTTTTTTATTCTTCTTCTTTATAAGATTATCAATCATTATGCTATCGTAACCATTATTTTCTGCAATAGTTTTGATAACTTTTAATTCATTATTGTAATTTATGTCGTTTAGTGGTACATGTAATAGTCTATGGATTAAAGAATGGAATACCGACAATTTATGTGAAATGTGGTGTCTTGAGGAGCTGTGAATAATATTATCGCTATATGTCGGTTTCCTGTATATCGAAAATTCTAATTTGTTATTAACTATATTCATTCCTATATCTAAAAAGTTGATTTTATCTCCTCCTATCTCCATCGTGAATTGAATTGACTTATTGATTTGATTTATTTCTTTGATGAAGATATCTAGTTGTCTCTGCGTACCGGTCCATATGATCAAAATGTCGTCTACATATCTCCGATAGAAAATAACATTTTTAAATGATTTTAACTTTTCGATGGTTTCTTCTAAGTGGTCCATCATGAACTCTGCTAATATTGGTGAGATAGGACTGCCCATGGCCAACCCTTTTGATTGTAAATAGAATTTATTATCGAATCTAAAATAGTTTTGTTCAATGCACGTATTTATTACTTGATTAATTTCTCTCTTTTTTATTATATTTAAATTGATTTTCTCCATGTAATTATTGATTATTATTTTTAATTCATCTGTGGGTACGCTTGTAAATAGACTAACAACATCAAATGACACCAGAGAGGCGTTGTTTGGTATATGTATATCCTTGATGAGGTCTATTAATTGCAAAGAATTTTTTATTCCATATTTTGGTTTGAAATTTAAAGTGTTTTTAATGATTCTATTTGCGTATTTTGCTAACTTATAGGCTGGTGCTGAGTTATATCCTACCACTGGTCTCACTGGTATATCTAATTTGTGAACTTTAGGTTGTCCATATAGCCGCGGACATTGGGGGTTCATGACAGTGAGGTTGGATTTTTGGAATTTATCTTTAATGAGTGTTTGGCATGTACTAAGAATTGAATTTATTTCTGCGGTAAATTTTGGGGTGGGATCCTTTTTTTAATAAAATTACATCACTAGAGTCCAGCACATTTTGGACTTTTTCAATATCAGTAGCATAAGAGTTTCAACTACCAGTCTGAAAATGTCCGCAGTAGGATGAAACCGGTCCTGGTAATAATAAATAAGTGGAACAAAGTGAAAAAGTTTTTTAATTTTAATTCTATTACAATGGAATTCCACCACGAATTAACAGTGCAAAAACTAGACTTATTAATAGTTTTACTATCTCTATTTTATCCCTCCGGTACGCCACTACGCATGCAAGGGTCTCTAACTATTAATAGTTTACATATCTTTATTTTATCCCTCCAGTACGCCACTACGCATGCAAGGGTCTCTAACTATTAATAGTTTACCTATCTCTATTTTATCCCTCCAGTACGCCACTACGCATGCAAGGGTCTCTAACTATTAATAGTTTTAGAATTAAAATTAAAAAACTTTTTCACTTTGTTCCACTTATTTATTATTACCAGGACCGGTTTCATCCTACTACGGACATTTTCAGACTGGTAGTTGAAACTCTTATGCTACTGATTTTATACAAACTTAGGCAGGGGTACACAAATAAGTGGAACAAAGTGAAAAAGTTTTTTAATTTTAATTCTATTACAATGGAATTCCACCACGAATTAACAGTGCAAAAACTAGACTTATTAATAGTTTACCTATCTCTATTTTATCTCTCCGGTACGCCACTACGCATGCAAGGGTCTCTAACTATTAATAGTTTACCTATCTCTATTTTATCCCTCCAGTACGCCACTACGCATTCAAGGGTCTCTAACTATTAATAGTTTACATATCTCTATTTTATCCCTCCAGTACGCCACTACGCATGCAAGGGTCTATAACTATTAATAGTTTACATATCTTTATTTTATCCCTCCAGTACGCCACTACGCATGCAAGGGTCTATAACTATTAATAGTTTACATATCTTTATTTTATCCCTCCAGTACGCCACTACGCATGCAAGGGTCTCTAACTATTAATAGTTTACATATCTCTATTTTATCCCTCCAGTACGCCACTACACATGCAAGGGTCTCTTTAATAGTTTACCTATCTCCATTTTCTTATTTTTAAGAAAACCACAAATAAATACAATTTAAGGAATGATTTGAACGGTATTTCAGTGTAAAATACAACGTAAATACAATACTTTAAGCCTTAATTTGCACATCGCTGTAGAAGTTTTATATAACTATTAAAACATGACAGAAAATATCATGGAGCTATGAAACCTGCTAAGGAGAATATATTATTCATTCAGTTTCCACGTTTCGTTTCGCATTCAGTTTCTACTAGCTAATAAATAATGTTCCATAGTTTGCAGTAAATTTTACTTTGAACACGTATTTTGTTCCGTGTTTCAATTGGAATATTAATGTTTTTCATTTATTATTATTTGCTCACAGTTTTATTTGCAAACAGTTTTCAGTGCTTCCATCCGTCTGGAGCCAGTGAGACTATGGCAACCTCAATTAAGGTATGGTGTGAGGCTGAATGTTTGGGGAGGGTAAGGAAATGGGGAAGACAAAGTATGGAGAGTACCTGGCTAGTCAGATCTTGTCACCAAACACGGCCAAAGCCTTTAAAGCAATGTTTCAATTCTGAATGGTGGTTTTACACCACAGCGATACTGAGAGTATCTTCCACTCTGATACCAGTGATTCCTAAAGTAGTTGGAGAGTTCCATTAGAGCGGACATTTTAAACATTTTACCACCAAAATGTCAACCATCCGGCGCCAGTTGGACTATGACATCCCCAATTGGGGTATGTTATGAGGCTGAAGGTCATGGGGAGGGCAAGGAAATGGGGAAGAGTAAGGAGGAAGGAGTACCTGGCTATTTAGATCTGGTCACCAAATGTGGCAAAAGCCATTTTAAGCAATATTTCAATTCTGAATGATGGTCTTACACCAGGGCGATACTTCGATACTACGATACTGGTGAATCTTACACTCATGTCTTGAGTAGCATTTAAAGAAACTGTGTAAATTTGTTTGAAAAACTGTGTTTTTCATACCTATAACATGTTAAATGACAGAACTAGATGTGTTTTTTTTATAGTTTTCGGAGCAAATATTTTTTTATTATTTTCTACCCAGGGAATTACATGAATGTAATTACTTCTTCAACTCGGCCAATGAATAGAATTGTCTTAAAAATTAACACATATTTAAAAGAGCTTAAAATTAAGACAGAGTCCCACGGGTCGATAGAGAATCGACAAATCCGAGTGCGGTATACCGAGAGCACACCGATTCGTTTCGTTCCGATCCGAGTCGTTTCTACGACTCGTTCTTGAGTTCAACAGTTCGGCTGTGGAACGATTTGCCGGCCTCTGTGTTTCCTCCCTTCTACAACTTGGGTCTCTTCCTCCTCTCTTAAAGACCTTCCAAACAGCATCCTCAAGGATGATACTGCCCTGAGGAAAGATATTTTCCTCGAAGCCTCCAGTGTGGTGTAAAATAAAAATATATATCTTAAACTGGTATGGTAATTAGTAATTTGCCCATTTTAAGCATATGAAACACATAAAGCCTTTTTTATATCGTTTTACAGGCTGTTCTTTGTATAGGTACCAATGATAACCTGAGGTGATTTTACAGAAATCGGCAAAATATAAAGCGAAAATTTTCTTTTACCAAATGGTATTTTTCTCAAAACTCGTCACATCATTCAATTTGCACACTTGCCAAAAACGCGTAGTTCATAATTCAGTTCATACCCAGTAAAAATAAACGCTGTTAATAATGTCTCTACGAAGACAGCACTGGTTGAGAAAAAATATTTATTTATTTGCTTAGGAAACTAACAGTCGTATATTCAAGTACAAGCAATAAAGATTCGTATGTTCAAGACCAATGAAGTTTCAATAAGTTAAATGTTGATTTAGTATTTGTACCAACACAATACAATATTACAAATAAAAATAAATAAACACTATAAATAAATATATTCGATAATAAACAAGTAAAGAAATACACGTTTGCATGATAATACTTTTCAAAGCAATAAAATAAACTAACGATAATGATAGTCACAAAATATAAATATTTTAGGTTTTCAATTTATTGAGCTACATTTTTCATGATTTCAATTTACAGTTGAAAATATAATAAACCTGGCCCGCCATCAATAGGTTAAGGTGCTCCTATAGCCGCTGTGCCCACATGATGCACAGATGGGGCCTTAAAAAGTCAGCGATGTGTGAATGTGGTGCGGTGCAGGCCACCTAGCATGTGGTCAACGAATGCCCGCTCCATTCATCCCCGGCTGGATTGATGAGCTTCACATGGCGACGCCTGAGGCCCTAGAGTCTGGTTCGCAGACCTAAATGTCCCCCTCTGTCCCCCCCACCATAAAAAAGAAGAACAGTTGAAAATGTCTACATCTCGTGAGGCATTGTGAGTTTTACAGATACGTCCTATTAAATAATTTTGCGTGTATTTGGATTGACAGTGTGGTATTCTAAAGAAGTCGTCCGATCTGGTGTTATGTTCAGGTCGAGGAAATGCAATCTTTTCTTACAGATATGATGGAAAAACAAGACAGTTTACGATTTTGTATATTTTGGATAATGCATCAGAGATTTTTCTGCGTTTATATAAAGCGGTAGATTATATATAAAATGAAAACAAAATACGTAGATATTATTACTATTGGTGCGTGGGAGATTTGTTGTGATAACGAAAATTTATAAAACCGTTTAAATTGTATGGTAGGTGGGTATCTTATTTTTTTTTATAAATCATCCACAACGAGGAAAAAAACGTCACATAATTTTTTGTTAATCTGGGCGGTACACGTCGTCACCGGACTATTATAAGCACGCATTATAATAAATATCCCATAATTACATACACAAAATAAAAAAGGCATTTTTTGCGGTAAAACTGTGATGGAAAGTAATTGTTGAAATAATTTTACTTGTAAAAAAGTGTGAAAAAAGCACTTTAGCTTAAAATGTGACTACTAGTGCCCTCTATGATGTAAATCTTAAGATATTAGGTTTGAAACTTGACTAAACCCTGCCGTCTTTCCAATATTTCACTGATTATATGATAAAGCAGTTTCTCTATTGATAAGGTAGGATGATACTGCAGGACTTGCCAGTAAACACAAAATTCAGTAAGTGTTTTTTATTGTGTAAGTGTGATGATTTTTTATAAATACAATGAGCTTCCTTAAAAATTACATCAAAGCAGTAATTTCAGAACTATCAAGTTGGCCGAGCCGTCCTTTATCGGGGTTGAAAATGGTGCCAAGTAATCCTGCAAATTAATTTACCGTAAATTAACTCAGAGGAATATTTTGAAGCCGAAGTGTGTTTTTCATTACAGAAGTGACCTGAAATCTTAACAATTAAGTTTAAAATATTTAGGCTTTTGAAGACACAAGCTAGAATTGCACATTGATTGAAGACTTAGATAATGAGCAGATTCGATTGAAAAACGCTCGCATTAAAGATAAAGGAGGCCAAATTTACCAAATCTAAATTTATGCTGAAGCACTTTCAATTGAACGATTCCTTGACCCTCATTATTTCAGGATCTTTTTCCCAAAACTTGAAAGCTTCCGCAAATTACCGCCTAAAAGCTTTAAATATTGGAAAATTGGGTATCGGAATTAAGTGCCTTCGGTCTGCTCCGGTGATGTGAATTTGTTAGGGATTAAACGCAAATATCCATGGAGCAAAATAATGGTGATTAAATATATGCAAAAGCTACCTGTAATCTATTGCTCAATAAACCGAATGCGGTCTTTCTTGTGGAAATATTATCTACCTTTACAGGCCAACGGTAAATATAGTTTTATTGGATAGATTCAAATTCCTAATAGTTTTAATGGATCAATTCAAATTCCTAATTAATTTATTAACTTAAAAAACAACTATTTATATTTTGTATGTGACACCTCACAAGAGCGCACCTGTCTGCAAGTGTAAAGGTAGGGGAACCATGTTGCCACCCGGTTGGGCAGCGTTGTGAGCCGGCTTAAGGTAGGGGCTGTAGGAAGGGATTTATTAATGTGGGTCTTCTCCGATTCCCGGTATATATGAAGGAAGAAACACAGATGTCGGTAGCTCGTTCCACTTTTGATCCGATTTTGAAAAAGGCTAATATGAAAATCTACCTCCTATTTTTTTTTCTTAATTTGTTGACCGACCGGTTCGTTTAGATCGAACAAGGTGTATATTTATAACTGAAATATTTTTTTTTTTTTTTTTAATTTTCATCGGTAGGATTGAAATTTAATTTAATTTAATGGAATTCTAAAAAAAAAAAAATCCAAATTAGAAAACGAAATTGAAATTCTAGAGTTCATTGAACCAGAGTCAGAGCCACAACCGAAATAAATTAGTATTTTTAATTATACATCAGACATTTATTCTAAAAATGTGTTAAACAGATATGATATAAGATTTATTTTTGGGGTATTTTGCCGTGTTGCGCTACCTCTCAGATGCATCTGCTCTGATGAGTAAAGACACTGTTATGCTGTCCAAAACGTTGGCTTAAGAATGAGGTAGCGTAACACGGTATAATACCCCAAAGATAAATCACTTTAATACGTTACACATTACATTTTCGGAATTGCTCAAATTGGAGGAAAATGCTGGAGAGCTTTAAGGATATTCGTATAATGTTGTTTTAACAAATATTTCTTTTGTAATTTAGTGAGCTTTCAAGGAAGCTTATTTACTCTGGCAATTTGAATAAAATAATACGAAATGGTCTTCACTATTTACTGAAAGGTTGGAGAGGTATTTATGAATATTAAATATTTCACTACACAAGTAATTTCTAATCCTCTTACCAATGCTAAAGCAAACAGCTTTAAGTAACCGCCTAATAATGAGGTTTTGGATTAAAAACTTCTGGAAAAAGTAGCGTAATTATGAAAGAACTTCGAATGCTGAAGGAGACAAATTTCTTATATGGATTGAACCATCGGTACAATATTGTATTTGTATGCCTTTCTCGAAATTATTGAGTTTTTAAACAAAGAAAACTGTTTATTCATATTCATATTCCGTATGTACGGGCGCAAACAAATAATTTGTCTTAATATTGTGGAACAATACCTTGCAACAAGCGCCTCCGTCTCGTACCTAAAGGATTTTAACCGGCAATTCCAGAGTAAATTTACAGCTAAAAAATTAGACCGACGAAATTTCTTTTTCAATTAAAAAAAAAAATATATATATATATATATATATATATATATAACTTCTCACATTGCCACAAGTCGCAACGGATCACGTGGTATGCGCTCTCACTTATATGTGCGGTGCTGCTAGAACGAGACGGAGTACGTAGCATGTGACCCGCTAAGCTTTAACTACTTTCCCGCTTACCCAGTGGCCATTAGGGATGTAAAAAAAACAAATATTCAATTAAAAAATATATCATCAGACAGCAAAATGTCAGGATCGAAACACGCGTAGGAATCGCTGTTTAAAAAAATCCTTGCTGATACATTTTTTTTTTTTTTTTTAAAAGAAAGACAAACATTCCCGGGTTACGAATAACCTGACAATATTTGAAAATCTCCTACTACCACCACATTAAGCTGAAAATGTTGCTTGTGTTGTGATGGAGGACTTAGCCAGCCGAGGAATTGAACACACTACGCCTGAGTGGGACCCAAGCGCGATGTCAACTCGGCCACCGACCGGTCAAAATGATTTTAATTTATTCAACCAACATTTTTGTTTGGACCACAAAAGAATGATTTTTTTTACTGTGACGTCATAATGTGCTCCACAAAACCATGAAATTTTTGTTCGGACGTCAAAATGTGCTCCATAAAATCATGACATTTTTGTTCGGACGTCAAAATGTGCTCCACTAAACCATGACATTTTTGTTCGGATGTCAAACTGTGCTCCACAAAACCATGAAATTTTTGTTCGGACTTCAAAATATCTTCAAAACGATGACTTTTTTTTTCGGACGTTAAAATGTGCACCACGAGTTCATGAAAATTTTGAAAATATATTGACGCACTCTCCTTAATTCTTGAAGCACCGAACGGGCCAAAGTTACGGTAAAATATTTAAATGAAATAAACATTTCATTTAAATTTCCTTTCGGGCCGCTTAAAGGATATACCCCCAATTTATATTTTTGATCTCCTAATCTAGTTTTGCTAATGGTGAAATACGTTAGGTAAATTTAGGGAAAAATATGGTTCACCTTTAAATAAGGCACATTAACGGAACTCCATCGCGATAAGGCCTATTAAATAAATTTAATGAAAACCTTGCTACGAATTTATTATGAGTCCGATGGGAGGCACTACGGCTGAGCTTTCGCACGCGTTGTTAAGATCGAGAGATTTTAGCTTACAAATAAATTTAAGTTATTTCGATTAATTTGTATCTTTAAATTATTCCCTTACTTTTATTTATTATCATCCTTACTTCCTTGCAGTACCGTGGAATTTTTTCTTTGCTATACAATATTGACAAGCTTTGTAAAACCAAATAATTTCCTATTTGCTATATCGGATAACCTCTGTAAAGTCTAATAATTTCCCCTTTGCTATACGATATAGGATAACCTTTGTCAAACTAAATAATTTCCTTTGCTATTCGATATACGATAACCTTATTTAACAAAATAGTGTCCTCTTTGCTACACAAAATTGGATAATCTTTGTAAAACCAAATAATTTCCTCTTTGCTACATGATATTGTATAACCTTTGTAAAACAGAACAATTTCCTCTTTTTTTTTTTTTTTTTTTTTATTCAATTTATTTAATAAAAAAATTTACAATGTGTGATATACATATATATATATTTCACTAGTAATAAGATAAAAGATATTATGATATGATTAATATTTATTATTTTTCAATTTTCTCCCATAATAAGCAATTACTCTTTGCTACACGATATTGGATAACCTTTGTAAAACCAAATAATTTTGTCTTTGTTACACAATATTGGATAACCTTTTTAAAACCAGATAATCGCCCATACAGAAATAATTTCAGGTACTTCAGGTGGCAAAATTCAACGCTGAAAGCCAGAAAGCCTATAAAATTTTGGAAGAATTTAAAAAAAACTTTTTGTGCTTCTAACAGACTCGGAACTGAACCAAAACTGAAATCCACGACTAAAGCCGGAACTGAAATTTATGTCTGTAGTTCCGAGTAATTATTATTATGGTTCAAACTTTAGTCCAGAACATCTAGTCTAAAGGTTATCGCATTTAATAAAAATCAATTAGTAGTTACGTGACCAGCGGTCCTTGCGTCCAAAAAACGATGTTTCTAATATGTTATTTTTTTAATAAAGCAAAACCAAAATTTCCTCTGAAATTGTAAGATTTTAAAGAAGATACTTTAATATCTACAAACTTAATTTTAGGTGTTTTTTTAGGTGTTTTTTTGTTGTGTTTTAGGTGTTTTTTTTTTTAATTTGAAATAAGTTTGGTCAAAGAAACGTCATTACATCAATGACAATTATTATTTTCCAAATTTTCTTCAAGTAGGTAGGTTGGTCGGTATGTTATAAATCTCTCCACAGACACGCGAATGCAGCAATAAAACGAAAAGTACTAAGTAATTGTAATAAATTGGAACGTATCAGAATACACTATAAAGTTTTTAACAATAGTTACAACAGTTTACACTAGCTCAACACAGGAGGCCCTGAGGGAAAAAAATTACCTCAGAGTCTGTGTCATCTTTGGGGATGCTGCTTGCAGGGTCTTTTCAAGGAAAGAGATGAGAGAAAGTTCAGGGAAGGAAAGTTCAGTGGATCCAGGAGTGACAGACGTGTGAATCCATTCGTCCCAATTGAAAGACGTTGGGCCGAACCAGTCCAGATGGAGAAGTCATAAGGTCTCTCTCAACCAGTCTCTCCCCATCCAGCCGGCTACGCAGTAAGTGGGCAGGCCCATCCGCCACCAACACCTTAAAAAATACCTCACCCCATGAACTCGGACACCCCTACTGTGTCACCAAACGTAGCGTACCACTTGGGGCAACCTATGGCAGTGTAGTTATCCAATAAATGGTTCCCGGGGCGGCGGTTCCTATACCAGTGACCAAATTATTGCCCGTATAGATTGATTAATAAATCCCATTTTACTACTTTTATGTTCACATTTTCTTTTGACATTTAAATGATCGGAATCCGAAAGGTCTTGTTAGTTTACGAGGCCGCCAAAACTTCGTAGGCTTTTATGGTGTCCCTGAGGAAAACATCCCCCTTTGAAGACTTTCAACTCGCTTAACCGACGTAAATAAAATTAAACATATTTATAGCCAAATGATCTTAGGCCGGACGAGTAAATCCGTTGACGGAAATTATGAACAGGATATTTTTAATTTTCGGAATAAAAAACAAAATCGTGTTTAACAATATTTAGGGTAACTAAGTGTAAATAATTTGAAATACGTAGAAAACGCAAAACCAATGTATTTCAAATTATTATTTTTTTAATGATAAAACTAATTTTTAAAAGAGAAGGTTATTTATACACAAACGATAACAAATTATTATAAGCAATAATTATTAGCCTGAAACACCAAAAATATTTCACCATTTTAATCATTTATAATTTTTTACAAATGTGACCTTACCTCGTTATAAGGTCACATTAAACATGGTGTTGTGTGTTTATTATGAATTTAGTCTATTTTTTTAAATTCACGGAGAAAAATTAGTAATATTGAATATAGCTAAATTATTAAGAACTCTTCAAATTATTCGTTATCCGTTTTAAACGGGATTGCAGGCTATTAACGAAAGAATTTGTAGGTTTCCTAATTAACTTTTAGTGAAATACGAATGTATTACCACAATGCTGGAACACATTTTCATCTCTCCACAAACCTTCTTCCCGTTTAGTATTCTTTGTTATCATTAGAGAGAATTTAAAACTGTAATGAACTGAAATTAACATGACATAGTAATAGGTATATTAACTATGTACAATTTAATTTAAAATCATTCAACTTGTAGTAAAATGTACTGTGAATGTCCAAATAAATTAATAAATAAATATCCTAATATGCATTTCGTCATGGTATATTGCAAGGCAAATGCAGGTGCACGATCACGTGTTCCGATATATTGGGAATGGAAAGAGTACCAATAATTTGAAAAGATTTGTTGGTAATCCTGAGATAAATTAGCAATATTTACTTTTCTCTGTGAATGTTCATTTTTTAAGTTAGTTAAAATATTACAAAAGGAAAATTATGAAGCAGTATCTAGAAGCGAAAACGTAACATAAGCGTTAATATTTGTTATGTTGAAACATTGTAATTATATTCTTCATTGAATTTATCGTATCCATAATCCATATCTTAATATTTCTTTCGAAGTCGGTTATTTTTTTCGTTTTCAGTCGGTTTTAATAGAGAAATTTTGAACATTTCTTTGTTCGAAAGTAACTTTAGCTGTAGTTACATGAAATGTTACTTTTAAGCTCTTAATCAAATTCTTTTTTTTTCTATTATGTCGGCAGGTTATGTAGAAAGATTTCCAAAATATTATTTGAATTAGATAGATATGAATGATTTATAATACATTAAAGCCCAACTGATGACCTTGTATTGCTAATTGGAATTTATCATTTTATTATACCTCTTCCATTTTCTATTTTTTATTGAAAGAAAAATACAGTGTTACTTCACAAGCATCAAATTCCACAAAAGAAAAGCCAGTGCGTGGGAATTATAATAGTTCTCATAACATTTCTATGGTTTAAGCCTGTGACTGTGTTGGCCTATTTCAGCATTACGCTCATGTGTATGGCGAGCGATACGCTGAAATAGGCCAAGCCATAATGCGTATAACGTAATATGTCGCCTACATTACATTATACGCATCCGTAGCGCGAAGGATAGGTCATCCAAACAGCATCCCCAAAGATGACATAGGTCCGGAGGAAAATTATTTTCCTTAGTGCCTCCTGTTGAGGTTAATGTAAAAAAATAAAATACTACAACTTTCTGAAATCCGTGCAATGGACCTTTTAGTTACCTATTAAAAAGAGAGGCGAATAAAACGTTAAGCTCACTTCATTAAAACAGAAGATTTTTGGCAAGGGTTCGTGCATTTTTGCACCCTATAAACTCTTCTCAAGATTTTCGTCCGCTGAATAGGGAGACTAACCAGTTAACCACACTAAGGGTAAGTTTAGCTTCAAGATTATAAAACTGCACAGAAAGATCGTATCGAAGCAAAACCATCACATAATTTATACAATATTTTTTTTTTATCGTAAAGAGTAATAAATTGCTGTTAAATGACTTTCATATTTCTAATAAGCACATAAGTCATATTTTTAAAGCACGCCAGCTTGTTATGGAACTGCCAAAACAGGGTGTGTTTGGGGAGACCCTTTGATCTCTCAAACTGGTCTCTCTCGACTCATCGCCTTGCGCCGCAGCGGGAGGGATGGATTCATACGTCCGTCACTCCAGGACATACTGACCTCTAGATTCCTATTCACTATTCCTTACGAGAACTTCCTTTCCTTAAAAACACCCTACAAATAGCATTCCCAATGATGACATAAGCCCTGAGGATAATAATATTCCTTAGGGCCTCCAGGGTGGGATTAATGTAAACAAAAAAAAATTATTATCTAATGACATCACCCTTAGAACTGTGAGTACCTACAATATAGTTCAATGCCACCATATTCTTACAAATTCACTTGATTATTTCTAACATCATTTCGTTATTTCGTACACAAAACTAATTTGAAGCAAACTCACCAACTCCTTCCATATATAGTTTAACAAACGAATAAACAAATGATATTGATATTATTAACAAAACTGATTAGATTTTAACCCCATTTGGAGGATTGGTTATCATCGTCAGTTTAAATGGATTGTTGGCTAAATGATTCTGCGGTTCTCCAAATCCGCAGAATCCGAGGTTGCGTGATTACCTTCAGTGTGAAATAACGAGAATTTGGATAATTCTAATTTAGTTTTCTATTTTAACAAAACTCACTTATAATAATTTTACGAACAAATAAATCGCGTACGCTAGAGGAGGTTTAGGTTCAACCCGACGGCAAGACTGCTGGAGACAGAATAATGTTATTTACCGCGCGAGGTATTGCGCGCAGGTTTACAATGATACCACCCTCACAAGAAAGTGGGTAAAAATAATATTGTAGTTATTTTCGGGAGATGCAAACTCCCTATAATTTACCCTATATCATTTCTGTTAATTTTGGATTATATCTATTCTTTATAACTAACAAAATTTAAATGTTTTTGTATACTCAATGTAATAGCCCTATGATATATGATATAATAAAAAAAAACATCTCAACGCTTATGGTAATGAGCAAAATGTAGGTATCAAAATGAATGCTTATATCAGCACGGGTAAAGCACCCAGTTCACATTACCAAATCATATTTTATAAAAAATATTCTAATGTATCAATAAAAGAAAAAAAGGAAAATTTGTTGAACGGGTCAGAAGTAGCAATCATCTCTATGCTCAGCCCCTGTATCTTTCTGCAACTATTTGCTTTTCACTATAATACTATAGTGAAAACAATCACTGATTTTCTAAAAAAAACAATAAAGTTTATCTACCATTATTTATGAAGTAACGCCATGCCGCCGTTTGTTTGATGTGTCACAAACTTCCACTCTGAAAGATGACATTAATAATATGTTCAGTTTCTTCTTCGGAGAATGGAAGAGAGTTGGTGGATGTCAAAATTGGATACTGAGATTATTCGTGATCTAAGTCATAATTACATGTTTATATTTTTTTCATTTTCTGTTTACATAAAAAAACATAGAATTTTTAAAATTCACAAAATATCACGATTAGAAAAAAAAAGAAAGTCCGTAGGTAGTATTTCACAAAGAAAATAAATTGCGCTGTGTTGTGAGAATCCTTAAAAAGTAACACATGGTTCGTACTAATTTAGTTTTTCATCCCCAGCTAAGGGGTGGGTTTTTGCTTGATCTTAATCCCGCAAAAAGGTCGGACCGAGTCAAATGAAGTCTTCGGACTAATCAACCTATCGCTCTCTGTCGCCGCGCCCTCGATCAACCGGGGGTAGTTTTTACCCGAGACGTATTACGGCAATTGTGGGTAGGTTTTACCCGGGGCTGATTATAGCAACTAGGGGTAGGTTTTACCTGTTTTTTTCGACGTATTATCGCCTGAATTTCAGGATTACTTTCAGAACACTACGATTAAGGAATACATCAATCTGGAATGAAATAAAGTGAAAAAGTGGGAGGTTATTAATGAAATGGGCACTGATTAGTACGTTGACTGACACTTGACCGAGCTGGTATAAATGCCTACCCTATTTCTAGAAAATTACTTCCTTTGCTGTCACCAGAGGCCGCTGAATCTCAGTACCAATTTATTTATTGAAATGTTTCACTGATCGTGTTCTTACTTCTTAGCTATTTTGGGAAGTTTATAACATAAAATATTGCAGATAAATTGAGTTTGATCTGATTTTGAGAATTGATCTGATTTTGAGACAGCCTCAGCGTATTTATATATCCCTGGTGGTTAATTAGTTCTTAGACCATTTTAGTAACTTTAAAAAGGTACTTTTATTTTATTTTAGATTAAATTGTTACGGCGCTCTTTTATGTTAGATAAAAATGAATTCGTTTGACGTATTCGCTAGGATTTGTTATAAACCACCAAAGTGATAAGTAGTTTGATAGATAACAAGTAAAAATGATGACTTTCTTTATCATTAGCAAATTTGTGAAAAATGTTTAAAAGTTTTTTATTTAATTTTATGGTAAACTCCCATTTTAACTAGAACATTCCGCATTTATTTTTTACTGAACGTTCCGTTTCCAGTTTAAGATGATGGCCGTGTTAGATACTATATTTGTATCCGGCCAGAGTTCGCTTGAGTGTGGATCCTTTTACGATCTGTCAAATCAGAATCAATATTATGGTACCTACCTGAAAAAATTTGAATTAAATGAAAACATGATTATACGTAATGTGTTTTTTTTTTCTTTTTATTTCTTATTTTTGTTTTCTCTACAGATGGCCTAGTCTTTAAACAGCTGTTTCATCCATTATTGTTTTTAGGCTTATTTTATTTTAACCATACCTGTACATATTTTAATATTGTTAATTGTGTTTTTGTGTATATTTTAGGCATCCTGCAGCCTAACTACTATGCAGGGACATTGGGGTATAGATTATTTATATAATAAATGTAGAAACGTTAAAACAAAAAAATGAGAGTCATTGCCAGAAGGAAGGAATTAGCCCTGAAGGAATAACCATCTGTTACTTATAACAGGGCGGATAAGCGGTGAATAGCCTCCAGGTACCTACCTTCCCGAAGAAATTTTACATTTAAAAAGTTAATTAAAGTGACTTGTTTTGGAAAAAGTTTATAATTCCTTATATCGTTAAAAAAAAGGTTACACAAAATACATGGTGTATAAATAAGTAGATGGGTATTTAAGTACCTATTTACAAATCTGATGATTTTAAAGGAAATTTTAGTTTTGATTTACTTTATAAACGAAAACTGGAAGCATGCTTTTTTTGACGCTAGGTTTACTGTTCACAGAACTACTAGTATAAGTTAACTGAATCAAAGTTTTACTTCAAATTAAATAATGATGATTTACTTTAAAGTATTGATGTAGGTACATTAAAATATTGATGGTAGTACGAACTGAGTGATCATTTGCAAAGTCTTCTTTTAAACGTAGGCCAGTTTAAACGTAGGCCCGTTTAAACGTAGGCCAGTTTAAACGTAGGCCATTTTAAAATTAGGCCAGTTTAAACGTAGGCCCGTTTAAACGTAGGTCAGTTTAAACGTAGGCCAGTTTAAACGTAGGCCATTTTAAACGTAGGCCAGTTTAAACGTAGGCCCGTTTAAATGTAGGCCAAATTCCTAACTTCTACCGATTTGTAACATATTTCTCTTGAAAACTTTAAATTTCTAGAACAATTTAAATATGTTCTTTTGAAGATAATATCTTCACATTTATAGAGCTGAAACGATAATTTTATGAAATTCCCTCGATAGAAAAAAATCGCCAAAAGTATGCTCCGAAAAATATGAAATACACATTTTGTTCTGTTGTATAAGATATTACAGGTATGAAAAAATCACAGTGTATCTTAAAATGCAACGTAGTCGTGTTTTATTAAATATTTTAACAATTTTCGGTGAATTATTGTCGTTTTTTTTTCATATTAGCGCGCTTCCTCTAACATTTCTATTTACATATCTCCCTCAAACAATCTTCTTATTCTCTTTGATCACTTAATACGGAGCCTTAAGGCGTGTTTTTAATTGGTGATAGCGACCTTTATGGTGTATCGGGCCTAAAGAACCCTGACCAACAAATTTATCGAAAAGGTGTGCCAATTAAGTGAATATTAACCTATTTTACTCGTCGTTACCGTAAAGCGTATGTACGTGATAACTGATAACCTCAATGATTCTTTTCATGTCTTCGCATTCAATAAAGTCGTATAAGTGGTTACGATTAGGAATTCCTTTTCATAATAAGCTTTCTTTATTGAATTATATTAATCCAGTGCTGCTTCTTCGTAGGTCTGGTAAAAATAGAGTTTTTGAAACGACATTGCGTTCATTGCTCTTATTTAATGAGTTCTAGATCAAGAAAATCAGCGTTTTTTTTACACTAACCCCACACAGTAGGCCCTTAGGAGAATAATTTCCCTTAGGGCCCATGTCATCTTAAAGGATACTGTGTGGAGATTCATTTTAAGGACAGGAAGGAAAGAGATTAACTTCTGGGAAAGTGAAAGGAATGAGAGTTGGATAGAAATCTAGGGATCAGTGCATCCAGCAGTGACGGACATATGAATATATCCATCTTACTACGGTGCAAGGCGATTTATCGAGAGACCAGTTGGAGAGGTCAAAGGATCTCCCCAAACTATCCTCTCTCGATCTGGCACGCCACACAGCTGGTGGGTACTCGTATCCTGAAAACACCTCACCCAATGATAACGGGCACCCCTGCTTGCTAAATCACCAAACGTAGTAAACTACTCAGGGTGGCCTATGGCAGAGGTGTTGGTTATTCAATAAATGGTTCCGAGGTGGTGGTACCCAAATCTTAATCAAATATATTATTACTTCTACTTTTTAATACCTAACCTGCCCTGATGTATGACAGTGAGGCATGGAACTGGCAGAACAAGGTTAAAAGTAGACTGAGTTATATAAAAATGAGATCCCTAAGACGTAATTGTGGTAAAACCATGTATGGACATGTAACGTGTTCTATTACACATAAAATGAACCGTAAATCAAATATATAATAAAATACGACAGTAAAGAGCTCATTCAATTGGTTTTGAATAAATCACGGGAAAAGTGGAATGAAGGAAACAGGGGCTCTCGATGCACTTGCACTGTTCGGGTGAAATTTCCTCCACAACGAGATAAACGAGAAAAACGAGAATAATACAACGACGATACTAAGATTGCACCTTCTTGCTATACGACACGAATTCGACTGGTGACTTGCGACAATTTGCAGTGCAACATATATCATTTTATTCTTTCCAATGTGGGTAAGGCTGTTTTAAGGAACGAAATGGATAGTAGGTATGACAGTATATGGATGGGTAATGATAGTAGGTATTATCCAAAACAAAAAAAAAATACTAATGTGGTCATGTGAGAAATGTGGAGATTCGAAAAATTTATAATAAAGTAATGGGAATGGTAAAAGAAGTGGGCGACGCCCGAAGAAGACATGGAACCATCTGGTGAACCACATACTTGAGTCGAGCCATGTCAAAAGTCGGAATAACAGAATGGTATGTTTGCGAAGACCGTGTTGTTTTTATTTTATATAAGAACATAATTATATTTCCGTAGATTTATATTAGACCGATAAACCTTTTTGACTTAGCTTAACATAGTTGTGAAGGGAGTATGTTGGATACAACATCGTAGAAGTCGTGCTCTATTTTTTTTTCGCCTGTGACTTAAAAACAATTTAAGTTCATATTTAAATACAAAAAAAATTTACATTAGATCTAAAGTAATAAGTTTTAACCAATATATTTTTTTTATTTGAATCCGCACAAGAATCCCAAATGTTCACAACCGCCTGGAGCCAGTGAGACTGGCATCCCCAATTGAGGTATGTTTTGAGACTGAAGGTAGTATACGGAGGGGATGGTGATGGGGAAGAGGAAGGTAGTTATTCTTACACCAGGGCGATACTGAGAGTATGTTCTACTCTGTTACGTAAAATTTAATATTTTTAATGAGTAATTTGTGAATTAACACAAATTAATCAAATAAAATTTACTTGCGCACGCCGGGAATTAAGCCCGCGACCTCCAGCTTACTACCATGGAGGCTGTCTTTGGCCAGATATTTTTAATCGTTTCTGCCCGAATGATTAAATTTAAGTACCTAACTACTGTATGTTTTTGTAATATTCATATAAAATACAAAAATTGTGATGATTAATTTTTAACCCATTCTTTTCGAGCGGCTACAATTTATGACCGTTATCTTAAAAAGTCTTCCCTCCAGGCGGACCCCTAAATAAATCAAGACTATTTATTTATGGAGCCCTCATAAATTTCATTGTTTTTTTTATCTAAGTAGGTACCTAGTGTGATTAAATGTCAACATAATATAAAAAAAAATATGTAACAATAATTGGCTAATTTATATAGCGCCGTTTTTGTGAAAAATACCCTTAACGGCAACCTAACCTAACCTGCAATTGAATAAATACAAAATAACAAAGTTATGGCATTTTTACTACATAAACTCTTTCTATGTTGTAAAATGGGTATTCCAGAAATTTTTTGATAATTCAATTTTTTTAATAAAAATTTTATGTTATTCTAATTTAATAATGTTATCAAGTTCTGCGAGTATTTTATTATTGTGAAAGTTTTGTTTTATTAAATTTAAAAAATTGTGAAAGTTTTGTTTTATTAAATTTAAAAAATTGTGAAAGTTTTGTTTTATTAAATTTAAAAAATTGTGAAAGTTTTGTTTTATTATTGTGAAAGTTTTATTTTATTATTGTGGAAGTTTTGTTTTATTTTTGTGAAAGTTTTATTTTATTATTGTGAAAGTTTTGTTTCATTATTGTGAAAGTTTTGTTTTATTATTGTGAAAGCTGTTTCGACGTTCAAGGCCATTTTGAAACTGGCCGAAAGAGCTATAAAAATATTTAAAAAAACCTTAATTTAATTTAAATTCATTTTTTATAAAAATTAAATGGAGTTCTACGATTCAAACACAAAAACAATCAAATAATGATGATTTATTTATTTATTTATTAATCTTAAGTTAGCTCACATCTTCGTGTGTGCTAATAGTTTTATAAACATATAAACATGTACATTGTTTGGCAAACATAATCTTTCTTTAAATATTTCAATAAAGTCACAAAAAAGAAACATTAATAATTGAGATAGACATATTTTCTTAATTCATTTTTGAACTTATTAATATTTTCTATCACAGCAATTTCCTTCGGGATTTTGTTATAGAGTTGAACGGCCTGGTACATCAGAGATTTTTGGGTGCTTGTTTTTTTTCTTGTTGGCAATCTAATTTGCTTAGAATTTCTCGTCCCGTGTCCGTGTATCTCGTTATTGTAATTTATTTTTCTTTTCAGTTCCTTAGACATCATCCCTAAGTTAATTTTATGTATAAAAATAAGTACATTCAAATACACAGTTTGCTTCACCGTCAAAATATTCAGCTCCTTTAACATGTCTCTTATCCGTGTGTATATGTTGCGCTTAAGTATTATTCGCATTGCTTTATTTTGCAGTATTTGCATTTTTTTCATTTTCTCTTTATTGCAGAGAAAAAGAATACTTGAACAGTAATTAAAGTGTGGTGATATAATTGTATTGTATATTATCTGGCATGTTTCTTTATTTACTTTGTTTCTGATTCTACCAAGAAATGATGTGAAATACAACACTCTTAAATACTTCAATTAATGGTTATAAGGATTATCTCTGACTTTTAAATGTTGCTTTTGATAATCCAGAATTGCTTTCGGATTCTACTACTAGGAAAATTGAGATTTATTTCATTTCAAAAATTACTAATACTAATGGAGAGAAATAATTATGTCAAGTCAGTGGATATCTTCAATTTATCACCAAATAAATACAAAAGATTGTTTTTTTTATTTTAAAGAAGACAAACATTCCCAGGTTACCTGACAATATTTTAAAATCTCCTACTACCACCACAGTAAGCGGAAAATGTTGCTTGTGTTGTGATGGAGGACTTAGTCAGCCAAGGAATTGAACACACTACGCCTGGGTGGGACCCAAACGCGATATCAACTCAGCTATCGCCCGGTTAGCTGCCGGGGCAGTTTGTAGTTTAAAAAAAAAAACACAATTTTTAATATTCTTATGTAAAAGCGTCAATACATAAAAATGATTATTAGAAGTTTGTTCTTATTAGTACCAGGAGTGTTAAGAGAGTAGTTTGAATGGTAGAAGTAGTCGGGCACGGCCGAGGATGACTATAGCATTATCTCTGCACGGGAATTAGATACAGGGTCGAACAAAAATCGATATAATGTAGTTTTTCTAAAGTAACACTTAAGTGGTATACAGTAGTAAATAGTAGAAAATGTCGGGGATAAACATGAATAAAATAATTATGAAGAAAAAGGTAAAAGAAAAATAAATTATGTGGACGAGAATGGAAGAAGAAATCGAGGATGCGCGAGGAAGGCATGACATTATCAAGTAAAACAAAAACTTAAGTACGGTAAAATACTTATGTTTGGTCAAAATTTTGATCCAAACCATTCATACCTCCGTAAAACGGCGGGTACACGTCAGCTAGTAATCAATAAACTAAGGACAAATTTGCACAAAAACAATGAGTTGCTGTGGTTATTATTATTAGTCAAAATAATGGATGGATTAAAAAGTATGTTCCTCTCTTAAGGGGCCGCAGCAGTTTCTGAAATAAAATAAAATATTCTCTACATAAAGCTGATTGTACTGTAAAGTAAAGAAAGGGTATAAACTAAATTCGATTGACGTCGATTAAAAAAAGTGTTAATTCTTATAAAATTGTTTTTTCGGGATTAAACACGAAAAGCTGTAACAGAAGGCCATCCTAAAACAACACTGGAAAATCGACAACAGAAAACTTCTGGCGTACTATTCGTGACATAAAATCCACCGACAAACAAAGACATTGGCGTTGGGTTAGTCATATCCATAAAGTCGTGAAGTGTCCCACGCAAAATATCACTTTATTTTGAAGATCTGAACACTAAAATTTATGAAAGCAACGCGAATACGTTAAGTAAATGTGTAAAGGTGGTGTTACCGCCGTTACACAGGCGTACGTTACAAATCTGTCCTTTTCTCAGGGGTGGATCCATTTTTTTTTTTATAAAAACGGGTTTCCAAAAAGTTTACAGGTTTTAAAAAATATTACATACTATTCACAAGGGTACAAAATCATACCATTTTACTAATAACGAACTCGAGTCTTTTATTATTAGTATCAATTACGACAACATGACTACTAGTACATATTTTTTCATATCATTATATACTGGTAGTTAAATTTTCCCAAATCACACAAAATCTGTGACGTCACCAGTCACAAGAATCCTCCATTTTAGTTCAACGGGCACAGAATTTTGTGTGGCAACATTGAGAGTTGTGACGTTTTTTATTCTTAAATTTAAAAAAATTATGTAGAAGAATACAAAATGTCAGTATCTCATCACCAATATTATTGAATTGTACAAGTAGTGCAAAAATAAACCCGTGACCGCACCTGATAAACAATTTATAGTTGTTTCAAATCTGTTTTACCACGAAAAATTGGTGCGACGCCATCAAACTAACCAATAAGAAAATGTTCGTTTATCACTTAGGTCAACTGCATTTTGTCACGGGGATCATTAAATTGGTTTAATTTAGGTGATCTAATACGTGTTTGCTACAGACTTAACCTATTTTGAATATAAGGTTTGATTTCACTTTGATGAGTAAATTCCATGATTCATTTAAAATAACATCTATAATTTTTCTTTTGTGTTGCCTATTGATTATTAAGTTAGAATAATTAGTTTATTTATTGTTTTGGTGTTTAATTTGTAGAACTCCATTTAATTTTTTTAAATAAATTTAAGATAAATCAAATTTAATAATGTTATAATAATTATTAAGTTCTGCAAGTATTTCGGTTATTTTTACAGTTTTTAATGTGACAGCTGTTTCGGCTTTTGAGGCCATTATCAAACTGTCTGACAGTTTGATAATGGCCTCAAAAGCCGAAACAGCTGTCACATTAAAAACTGTAAAAATAACAGAAATACTTGCAGAACTTAATAATTATTATAACATTATTAAATTTGATTTATCTTAAATTTATTTAAAAAAAAAAAAAAAGAATAATTAGAATTAACAATGATATTATATCACATGTTGTGCGCCTTTGGGTGAGAGTAAGCCTATGAGTATATTCAATTCACTGTGTTATATCTATCTGTCTATGTTTTTTATGTCTTTGTATTGTAGGCACTTGAAATATTATTTTTCTTTATCTATTTTCTATATTGTGGCTTCTTGTTATATACTTAATATTGTAAACATGACCTTCTGACAAAGTGGTTTGGCAGTTTAGAGGATGCTTATAATGAAGAATAAAATATAATATGCGTGTGTCTGTTTGTGCCCTTAGTTCTTCTAAACTACGCAACAAATTTTGACAGGGTTTTAAATATCATTTAGAGAATTTTGCCCGGAAGCTTTATATATATAAAACATGCATATTATATTTATACCAAGTAGAAAAAAGTCGAGTATCGCCGGGTACACGTCAATTAGTAATAAGATATATTTAAATACTCGTATATATTCAGATTATTCAGATCACTTTACGGCGAATCTTTGAGGGCTTAGATTTTTTTTTCAATAGTGCCAATTAAAAAAAATACCTTAATTTCTTATATTTGATGGTTTACATTGGCTTTATATAAACAAACCATTATAATTATTACTAGCTGTACCCCGCCACGCTGTCCATCAGATGACGTAGTTTAAAAATAAAACATGTTTTTACCTGTTGTGAAAATGTGACATCTATATAATATAGGTATAAAAAAACACATGCGTATTCAAATAAAACAATGTGTCAAAATTTTATAGCAATCGGCGACTTAAGATTTTGAACAAACGAACATTTTTATTTATATAGATATTAGATTATTTCTTCCCACTCGGTCAGCTATTCTATTGACGATTTAAAATGTGAGGATGGCCATTTTGTTACAATATAAAGCTAAGATTATTCAAGACAATTTGTATTACACTTTTTGGTGTATTAGAATTGCTTTGTTTAAAATAGGTACTTTATTGGGATTTTTTCTTAGATTATCGTGAATAACCCCTAACAATTTGGCGGTATGAGCGATGAGCACGGAAATTCTTAATCACAAAGCACGTCTGATTGCAACGCAAGGTCACATTGAATTTAACTTGAGTTATTTCTTTCGCATTAATTATCTAACAATTAATTTACTCAGAATTTTATTTTCAGATATTTGAAACAGATTTTCGGAAAACTTTATATGCTTCAAATAAAGGTTTCCGGAAACCCGTTGGATTACAGCACTATGAATACTAATGCTACTAAAATAATACAACATAAAATGAGTGCGTGCGTTCAAATATTCAGGATATATATGAGGAACAGGTGTCATAACGCGTCAGTAAAAACATACATAATTGTTTTAACACGTGTTTCTAGGCCGGGTTACGATATTTGCTGAATCCGACTTTCGGAGGACAGCTAAATAAATGTACGCTTGGTTGAATCAACGCGAATAACATTTTGATATTATTTTCCAAGAAATAACCACAATACTATGTAGGTAGTTTTAAGTTGAAGATTAATTTTTTAAACTAGTTAAAATAAATTGCAATTAATTATTATATCTACGGGTATTTATTCATTAATTTCTAAAGTGAAAAAAGAACCTATTCGATACGAAAAATTTATATCAATTGATCGCCGGCGTCTCCATACGTATATATAACACTATTGCATTTTATTTTTAGAATTTTTACCCTCGGCACACTACAGAGGTATAAAGTCGCGGGAGATCAGCGTCCCAAAGATTAAAATAAATTGACGGCTTCCGTGGTCATGAGGTAAACCTTTCGTGGCGTGGGCAAGTAATTTTTTTTTATTAATTTGTGTTTTTCACAATTTATTCATGTAAAATAATATAAAGTACCTATACTTGCGGAACGTTCCAGAGTTGAAGATACTCTCAGTATCACCCTGGTTGAAGACCACCATTCACAACTGAATCGTTTCTTGAAATGGCGTTAGCCGTGTTTGGAAACCAGATATGAATAGATAGGTACTTCCTCATATTCCTCTTCCCATATCCTTCCCCTCCCCACAACCTTCAGCCTCACAATATACTCCAATCGATGATGCCATAGTCTCACTGGCTCCAGATGGTTGGGAGCAGTTGAGACTCTTGTGCGATATTCATATAAAAAAATACTAAGTAAATAACTTTGCATACGTCAATAGGAATTTCTTAAATTTTATTAGTTACAATACTTTATATATTATAAAATAATATTTAATAATGTTGGCTCACTTGTCTCAAAATTCCAATGGTTTCTCCATCAGGATAAACGTTTAAAAGAATATTAAAACTAGGTAACCTTAGTTCATGAAGGAATTTTAGATAACAAAAATTAAGCAATGAAAAATTCATGTTGAAATATATTTTATTAAATTAAGTTGCAATCATTTTCAAAATAAATTATTCAAAATAGTGACATCAGTTTTCTGTCAAATCAGCATAAAATAACATATATTTTAGAAATGATTTGAGATATTACCTCCTTCTTTGACTAACTTTTCGGACAGCATTATAGTGTTCACCATCAGGACAGATATTTAGTGGTGAAATGTAATGCATTACACATACCGATGTATCTCTTCTGTGTTCTTAAGTAATCGTAACGTCACAGCGGTGCTGCCAAGGTCTGTTCTATGTGAGGATACTGTGTCAGCGCTTAATTAGCAGTAGACACATACCTGGACGGATGACGAACCTCGTGCTGGCACTGTTGATGGACGCGGTGCACTCTCTCGCTGCAGCAGTTGGTCCAGGTTCCTCACCATCTAGGATTCTACTTTATTACTTTGCTTTATTTAACTTAATTTCAATTTATTTTTGTAATATTTAATTTTTTTTGTAATACCTGCATCAACTGTAAAGCGCCCCTGAGGTGATATCTCACAAAAGCGGCGCTATACAAATGATCAAATAATAAATAAATAAATCTGAAAAGTTACAAAAGCAAAATAAACATTAAAAATAAAAGGTGCAGGTCTGCTATGAAACTAAATAGAGTTATAATAAATAACATTAATCCACATACCTGCTGCACTTACCATAAATATTCCATGTTAGTAGTATGAGATTACTCACTTTGAAGTGGAGTAGGAAGCTTCTAGTTCCTCTCTGTTCACCGACTCTTCTGCGGTATGGAAAAACGGACGAGCCAGATGTTCCAACTTCACTTTTAATTGCCGCACATAAACAATCCAAACGAGAAACACACTTCGCTTTTATCTGCATTTTTTCATAGCTTTTTTATCCAGGAAAGAGCTGCTCTGGAAACAAAGGAAAGAACAAACCGCAGAGCGAAAATAATATACTAGTTTTGCGGAGGAAAATCTTTTTTGTGTGTTTTTTAAACTTGTGGTGGCGAAGTAATGTTTAATATGATAAAGAAGATTTATTTTTTATTATTTTTTAAACAATGTTTTGGTTTCTTTATCAGACGTGGGGTGCGTTGAGTTATTACGATTCTAGGCTACAAATACGGAGGACGCCCGCTCAAATCCCGACGTGCGCAATTATTTTGATTTTTTTTATTTAAAAGAAAGACAAACATTTCTGAATTACGAATAACCTGAAAATATTTGAAATCTCCTACTACCACCGCAGTAAGCACAAACTATTACTTGTGTTGAGGAATGGAACACATAACGCCTGGACCCAAACGCGATGTCAACTCAGCCACCGGCCGGTAAATTGATGCGATTATTAACATCTTTTGATATATTTTTTTACCCGTGCTGAAGCTCCCATTTAATTAGTGTTATTTATTAATTTAAAACTCGTGGTTCTGTGAACATATAGACCTCGCGTAATGTTGATTTATACGATTTGATAGTTTCTAACGCTCCTGTGAATCCTGGCGGAATAAAAAGTAGTATCTGACATGGCCACCAACTTGAAACGGAAACGAAAAAAGCAAGTAAATTTTCAGACAGATGAAATACAAAACGGTCGAGATAAATCATGATATCGCTACGCTCCGTCAATAGTATAATATACCTCGTATACTTGCGGACGTTCGAGTGCGGAAGATAATCGCAGAATAGCCCTAGTGAAAACCAACATTGAAATGACTTTAGCCGTGTTTGGTTATCAGGTCTGAATATCCCGGTACTACTTTACTCCTTCCTACTTTATTTCCCTACAACATACTTCAATTAGGGATACCGTAGTCTCACGGGCTCCAGACATGCAAGTTGTTGTGGTACATAACAAAAGCGCAGTCGTCTTACTGTTTAAACCCTGAAGATTATCCTTATTAAAATTATTCTATATTCTCCAAATTTCTAAAACCCGCTTCAACCACTATATAAATAAACGGTTTTACCGGAGTTTTTTGATTTTCTTGAACAAAAATATATTGGGCACTATAAATTCTCTTCTTGAAAACATATAATCTAAAAAATATGTTGAAACAACTGATAATCCAGGGGAAGATTGATTAAAGACGTATACTATTCTTAGTGAGAGATCGTACGTAACTTCATCCTTCTAGTATCTTCTATCTAGGTCTAAAGACAAAATAAATGAAGATGTATTAGCGGACGATGTAGTTGAGAAAAGTATAGTTGAGGAAGATGTATTTATTAATTAATTACTTTACGGACTTACGTCCAACGTATAAAATCAGAAACACAAAATTAAAATGCTTATTATAAGAGTGATGTATGGCATATCAAAGCAAAGACAAAATACAGATATACATTCCTTTAAATTTCACAATAAAAATTTATGAAAAGTATGATACAGTTAAATATGACCGAATGAAATAAGGAAGGATTAGCGCAGTTGGTAGAGTACCTTCCCGGAAAGACGAAGGTCCCGGGTTCAAGTCCCAGATGCGCCGGTATTTTTTACAGATTTTTTTGTTCCAATTTTTTTTTCGAGAATTGCTAATGTTGTCTTCAATAAAAAATGTGTTTATCAATCTTCCGAGCATACTTTGAGTGTTTTTCCATCGAGGAATTTGATATAATTAGCATTTCAGCTCTAAAAATGTACAAAAATTATCATCAAAAATAAAATATATTTTTTGAGGGACTTAAAAGCTTAAAGTGGTCGACAGAAATACGTTATAAATCGGTTGAAATTCTGAATGCGTGAGCTTAAATGTCGCTTTGGGTAGAGCTCCAGTAACGTGTTAAAAATAGTTGTTTTAGCAAATTTAACGTAAACTGCGTCGCATGAAGTTGTCATCGCAGTTCAATAAAATTATTAAGCATATAGGGATTTCGAAACATAAAAAAAAATTCACTCCGACTTACTAATTAGTATATGAAGCCGCTGTAAAACAAGAGTGTGAGATAAAGTCATATTAAAGAATATAAAATAAAGAAGAACAGTAGATGTACCTTCCATACAAATTTTAATGTAAGCAAACGTCGCCAATGATTAAGTACATTTTGGTTCTAGACCATTTAGCACGTGCTCTGTCCCTCTTACACTTGCCTGACACAACCTCACATTAATCATACTTCAATGCTACACTAACGCAATACAAAACACATTCATTCATCGCGCCTCATACATTTTGAAAATTTTTGTACAGTGAATTCGACTTATTTAACACAGCACCACACATTTTCATAACAAAAATAAAAAATTCACATCGCACAATACATATTAGTCTCTTCAAAACAGATCCATTCCTTCCTCTCCCTGCTATCATCCCATCTCCTTGGGCTAATGAAACTATTTTCTCATTTTATATTCACTAAATTAAGAAGATACATCACTGAAAACATTTTGTTGGTTAGTAATTATAAACATTTTACTATACAATTTAGTGTTAGCTAAAATATGAATTATTTTATTAAAAATATTATTTCTTATCCATAAGTATCATTGAATCGCTGACAGCCCTGATTTGTTAATGCCAAGTTGCGATGCCTACTCAGCTATTCCAAGTACAATTAATTTTGTGGGTAACAATAAACTCACTACTGACTATTATCATAGACACCTCATACTTCGACTTATGACAGGTCTTATACAAGCCTAGTATAAATTAGATCAACTATTGTTACACTGGTATATTTTTTTTTTGAATTATGTATTGTATTAATGCACTTATATTAATAATTGCATCACTTGCAATAGTGTTTTTGTGTACACATTAATTGTTATTTAATGTATTGCTATTATTATCCTGTGTATCACTGTACGCTTGTTATTTGATTATCACTGTATTGTAATAGATATTTTAAGGCATTAGAATAAATAAATAAATATACATTATTAAACAAACTGTGGCTTTCCAAATAAAATTAAATAATGCATATCGCCACCCCACTTGAAAGACGTGAAGTTTAGTTTACGTGAATATCTGAAACCTACCAGAGAATTTTAACTGGGTTGTTTGCAGGGTGAAGAATAGTGTTGTTATAATTATTTAAATAATAATTATAACAACACTTAAAGTTTTACCAACAACTAGTTTTGATATACAGAAAACCTTCACAAATCAAACACTTTTTCCTTAATATCACGGTCGGTTAAAAGTCACGGCGCGCCACTTATCGACTGGGTTCACCCCAAGTATTGAAGTAGATATAGCCATGCCACGGACCACCTCCTGCAGACCTACCCAACCCACAGGTAACAAGTAACGGGGCTGAACCGGCGCCAAGCGGCTCCCAACCACCCAGCCCCCTCCCTTGTTACCCCACACCCTTGCATATTCTGGGACTTGACTTAAGTTGGGCCAATTATATTGGATATAAAATTGTATTAATTCATAAAACGCGGTGCAATTATTGTCAGTCTGGGTTTGGATTAAAGCTTTTAATGTGGATAATATTTTGAAAGAAAACCCACCAGAATTAATTTGATTGCCAATTATTTTTTTCTAAGAATTAGAATGATAGAATCGATAGCTTAAAGCCTGTTTTTTGGCATTTTATTTATTTGCCTACCAGAGAGATCTGTATCCAAGCACATTAAATTGTATGTAAATATTATTAGACATACTCGATAATACTTTATTCTGTAAATCGTCATATGATGAATTCGAGCTTTTGAAAAATTATGAAAAACTACAATCATAAGAGTCCACATTTGTTCTTATTTAAAAAAAAATACATTTTTCTGCCATCGATAAATTTTCCATTTTCCTTTTTTTTTCATATTTTATTACTACTTGCTTACAAGATTTTATTGTTTTGACATAAAATTCCCTCACCAAACATAAGAGTCGCTTATGGTGAGGAAATGTCATTATTATTTTTATTTATAACACTGTGTAACGTGTAAATTCATTGTAAAACATACGAATATTTGATAGAAAAATTCAAAAAAATAAGTATAAACACTAATTTTGCCTTAGTGATTGTATATTGTATCTCCAATTTTAATCGAAAGTGAACAAAAAACGGAAATGTAACAAAGTAAGCCTATTTTTTTTGGGTTCAAATATTGCATTTTTATGATATTAAAAAAAATATATATTTCTTTAACAATCCTTTTTATTTATGTAAAATAAAAATCCAAGTCAAAATGTTGTATTTACATCCGATACAATTACCTACTACAATAATAAAATAAAAGCTTATTTTTAAATCACAAAATCTAATTTTAAAAGATTTGTAAACTTCCAATGTCAGTTTACTTAATATAATGATTTATAGCGACATAATATTTTTCCCGGAGCCATTGTAGAATTCACGAGCTTATAAGACTTGTGAGCTCGTGAATTTTCTCTAACAGTTCATAATTTGCTCAAAACTCACTAAAAAGCTGTAAAAACCAACAGTTTTTGTCTTTAAGTTAAATCGGTCGTTCACCTAATATTTTCGTTTGGATTTATGTCACCCAGAAGGATAACAAAAGGATTTTTTATTTATCTCGGGAGTATCATCTTATATATATGGAGTAGATAATTGGCAGCGGAAAGCAATAAACCTCTACAATTAATATATACCCATTAGTTTGTTCAAAACCACTTTATTTTATTAGTAAAATCATTGCTCGACCGGTTTTGGAAGTGACCTTCTATTGTCTGTAGAGCATTAAAGGTAACATTACTATGGTGAAGAATTTTTAAAAGGTCCTTATTGATTGATGAATGTTCGGCTTTTTTGATATTAGGATAATACAGTACCATAATATTAAAGGCAAAACAAATAGATAACTTGTTTTTTTGTGTATCCTGCAAAACGGAATAATCAATTTACTTTTAGTAGAAGGATTTTAGGTTCGATTCCCGAGCAGCGCAAATATAAATGAAAATCGTTAATTATATATATATATTTTTTTTTTTTACAGTAATACCACACAAGAGTCCCAACTGCTCCCGTCTGGAGCCAGTGAGACTATGGCATCCCCAATTGGGGATGTCATAATAATTGTTTAATATATATATGATTAAACAATTATTGGTGTCAATAGCTTCGCCCAGACTCCGTGAGGCATGCGAAGCGTACCTAATGCTACGTATACATACGCGAGCCGAACTGCCGAACTGAACCTCAACAAGCAGCCGAAAATGGCGTGAAACGCCGCTTGCAGTTGCTTCATTCCTTTCCCGTAATTCGTGGATCGGTTCGCATTTCGGTTCGCATATGTATACGTACCATAAGACAAACAAGTGCGAACAAGTATCATGTGGTAGTTCAACACTTATGAAGATATCCGAATATAAATTAATATATCTAGTCACAAATTTCGTACACTTTGTTTTTGTCTTTTGCTGACTTAAAGACTCACGTCATTGTGGGTGGAGAGATAGTATGAATCTAATGAGGGGTGGATGATGCATTGATACGTACTCAGTAAAAGATAAAACATTTAGTTCACATGCGTTTAAGATTTTTTGTTTGCATATTACAAAATTATTATTTTACGGCCAAACAAGACTTTTTGAAAAATCATCTATTACCAGGACCACACTGAAAGTGTCTTCAATTTCAGAACGGAGCGTCAGTATTAAATCTGCACTTAATCGGATGAAAATTATGAACCTTTACAAGTCTGCAAAGTTATAAAATCTTAAATAAAAGCGAGAAAAAGTTCGCATTCAACCCTTACCGCACGTGCAAATTGCAAATACTTGCACTTACACGAAATAGTACGATAATAAAACACATCGATACATAAATACATTACAAACTTTATACACCTTTCTCCCCCACAGAAAACCTTCGTAGAGGATTAAAACCTCCATTTCACACCTTGTTTGGGGTGGCTGGCTTCACCAGTAAGAAAGGGTGGAAGACAAATCTTGTTCACGAGCAGCAAAGAAGTATTTCATTTCTCGGGAGATTTACTCCTGTTTATCTAACAGTTTTCCGGTTCAATGAAGTGCCTCTTGTGTAATGTACCAGGTAGAAGTCTGCAGAAGACGAGGGTACAGTTCAATACAAGAACTTTCTCTTCTGACAATTGAAATAAGAAATGAAAATAGTGTAATCACTTCGTCTAGTCTGCTTCCTAATAGCATTACTTCCTATTAATTACTTAATAGGAAGTAATGCATTAATCTCGAATAGCGAATAGTTTGCACTTGTTTGAAGAGAAAATTATGTTCGTATATAAAAGTTTCCATTTTTATTCAATTCGGTTAAACGTTTTTCCAATTCGGTAAAATAAATACAAAATCTATAACAGTGTATATATACTTCAAGATCTAAACTCATGGTTATCAGTAGTACCACTAACTCTAGTTCACAATTTGGAATCATTTATTGGATATCCAACAACCCTGACATAAGTCACCTAAAGTGGTTCTCTATGTTTGACGACTTAGCAGGAGTGCCCGGGTTCATGAGGTGAGGTTTGTATAGGTCTTGGCGGCAAATCCGTTTGCCCACCTACTGCTTGGCGGATCGGACTGGTTGAAGGAGACCTTTTGACCTCTCCATATGGACTCTCTCTCGACTCTCAACCCAACGCCTTGCGCCGCAGTTCGTCCTTCCGTCACTCCTGGACACATTACCTGATATATTATTCCTTCCCAGAACTCCTCTCCTTCCTTTCCCTAAAAAGACCCTCCGTACAGCATCCCCAAAGATGACATAGGGTCTGAGGGTATTTTTTGTGGAGATAATGGAAAAAAGTAGTTCCTTTATGATAGACAACCTCTGCAAGAGGGCCATTCATTTCAGACAACTTACAAAGAAATTCAAAACAGAGAATTGAATTTAAATAATCCACCAAGATGGTTTTATTTGATTGAATATTAAATGAAAATCCATCATTTATATTTGAAACGCGTCGTGGATACGAGAATTTTTTTTTTTTCAATGTGAAACCTCACAAGAGTCCCAACTCTTCCCAACCGTCTGGAGCCAGTGAGACTATAGCATCCCCAATAGGTGCGAAGTTATGAGGCTGCATGTAGTGGGGATGGGAACAAGAATATGGGGAAGTACCTGGCTATCCAGATCTGGTCACCAGGCACTGCGAAAGCCATATCAAGCGACGTCTCATATTCTGAATGGTGGTCTGAACACCAGGACGATACTGAGAGAGTATCTTCCACTAAATTGATGCAAATTTACGTTATATTATTTTAAATGAATCAATTGTGAAATATCACAAATTAATCAAATAAAATTGCGCACTCCTAGATTTGATCCCTCGACCTTTGGCTTGCTAGACGAGAGCCTTACCCTTCAACCACGGAAGCCTCAAATAAACACCCTTTTAAATTGGAATGTAAATTAATGGTAAATATAATTACCATAAATTTTTTGTTCTTCTAATGGCATTAACATCGGTAATCGGAAAAAAAAAAAACATTTTTTCTGTTATTGAAGTTGCCTGACTTATCAATAAAACTTCAGAACGATAATACCAAAAAGACTATGAATTCAAAATCAACTCTGGAACTTCGTTAACGATTCTGTTGTTGATTTGAACCATTTTATTTTATTGACTCCATCAATCCAATTTCGACGAAACTCTCAGTTAAAAAAATTTCCTGCATTATTCGTAGTACACAAACTAAATCCTACGTTTTTTATAACGGCTGCAAATGTTTTGCTTTGTGGAAGATAAATCAGTGCAGTAGAAACTCTGAACTGAGATTTATGATTTAATCCGCCCTAATCCCATTTCAGGTTTAAAGGGGGATTATATTGCAGAAACAGCATAGAGTAAGGGATGTTTTTATAATCATCTTGACTTTCAAAAAATCATATCCAAAAAGTCAGTAACCTTACACCTTCACAACCCGCAACATGTAAATAATTAATGATAATTTTTTAACTCTGTTTTTGCCACTAATCTTCTATTTAAAGAAGTGTTAATGCAGCAAACTCACTCGGGCTAGCAGAAATTGGAACGCATTTAGCTCGCGAGCGTGACTCGTTTAAAAGCATGAAACGGTTAATTAAACAAGGTTAAGCAAACTAACAAAAAAAACAAAAGAAGCGAGGCCAGTCCACAATGGAGTGCTGGAACCTAATCGTTTGTATCGCAGTGAGGTATAGAACTGGCAGAGGAAGGACGAAAGTAGAATTAATGCTGTAGATCTAGATCTTAAAAAAAGCAGTAATTTTATTTGCAACCAGTATGATGACCTGATCACCCGCTTTAAAGATCTGGAGGAGGCCCTCAAAGGTATAAAATTCTTAAAAGAAGAAAATGAAAAAAAAAAACACAAGAATCTCTTCCCTGGAAAGCCGTCTTGCAGACCTAGAGCAAGTGAAGCTCTCCGACAGCTTGGAAATGGCGGGCGTGGAATTGCGGCCGGGAGAACAAGCCTCGGAAGCAGTACTTTGAGTAGCTAACTCACTGGGACTGTCCTTGCAACCACAAGATATACGCATGGTGACCAAGACTCAAGATCGAAGACGAAACACCCCGGAAAAACTTCACATCACCTTCTATAATCAAAATACAAGAGAATCTATGCTCTTAAAAAAAATGTGGCCAAAACCATAGACTCAAATTCTCCCATCTTCATCAGCGAGGTGTTCTCACCGTACTTTCAGGAACTTCTGTGGAAAACTAAGCAGACGGCTAAAGAAACCCAATACCAATATGTGTGGTTTAAATCAAATAAACTGCTTGTCCGCAAAGCAACTGGGGATAAAATCATCCAAATAAAACACGAAAACGACCTGACAAAAATGGGGAAACAAACTTAAATGACTAATATAAATAACAAATCTAACCTATCAATCTACCATCAAAACATAAGATCAATAAACAAAAACTTTGACTAATTTCTCATCCAACTCGATATTACGAAAATCAAATATGACATAATTATACTGACAGAATGTTGGCTAACACCTTCTTATACTCCCAAATACATCCCCAATTACACCCACCACCAAACCACAAATCACATCAGACAAAATGACGGCATTGTGGTATACACATTAAACAAAACTTATAACTCGTATAACGTTAAAGAAATTACCATTACTGTAAAATCGACCAACTGTCACACCTCTGAAATTCATACGTCATCAATTACAGATCACTACGCCACTTCCTTCACAATGGGTGCCAAATATATACGAAACCAAGCACCAACTGCAATAACAAAGAAAACAATTGATTATGAAAACCTCAACAAAACGATTAACTCTAAATCCTGGGACACACTGCACAATATAACAAACACAGAGGATGCCTGGAATTACTTCTCTACCTACCTACAAGACAGTCTTAACCAGAACACCAAAATCATCACCATAAACACTCCTGGAGCGATCAAACCTCTTAAACCATGGATAAACCATACTATTATTATTATTTACCCGGCTCAGAACAGATATTGTCTAGTGAGTCGGGTAGCGCACATAATATGTAAACAAATAAACAAAATTCAATTGCTGAACTCCATCAAAAAGTATTTTAGAGAATGTCACACTAAAAATCTTACTTGTTTTTCTTCTTACTGAATACATATATGTTTACATATTTTAGTTAACGGGTCTGATTGCCATGTGTCTATATTACCTACACATACATATATATTGAAATACATGATTATAGTAAATAGTAATTATAATTATATAAAATGTATTAACTGTATTAACTGCATTGTATTAACTGTACACGTGACTTTATTTGTACATAATATGTGAAATGTTAACTCTTCTTCCATCCACAAGCTAAGGCTTTTAATGGAAGACCAGTAAAATTATAAATAACTAACTAATAAAGAGGCAAAAAAAAAAAAAAAAAAAAAATATTGATGTCAATAAACGCCCGGGTTACCGGCAATAAAAAAAAAAATTATCAACTGCATTCGGAAACGCAACTCCATACACAAAAAATGTGCCACAAATCCATACGATATCACACTCCACAATTTCTACAAAAGATACAGAAATATTTGCACAAAAATCATTAGGAAAGCCAAAAATTTATATTACAATAAAAAAATCTCCGAATGCAACAATGACCCTAAAAAAATATGGAAAGTCCTCAAGGAATTTACCAACTCGTACAAGGCCACCGGCGTCTTAAACTCTCTCAAAATCAATGAAAACACTGTAGACTTTAAATCGAAACCTAACACAATTGTCAATCATATCAACCATTATTTTGCAAATATAGATTCAGAACTAGCAAATAAAAAAAATTCTTAATACGCCTCGTTCTTAAAACAGTTACAGAAAATGAAGTTTCGATAGTAATAAAGTCTCTCGAAAATTCCCCATCTTCCGGCATAGATGAAATACCCAATACTGTTCTAAAAAAAATTGCCCCCGGTATAATTCAACCACTAACTCATCTTCTCAATATCAGCATCCGGGCCTTTTCCCCACTATTCTAAAACAAGGTCTTATTATCCCTATTTTCAAAACAGGCTCCAAACTCGACGTCAGTAATTATCGCCCTATTACTTTGCTAAATTCCCTTTCGAAAGTGTTTAAAAAGATCGTTAATATTAGTCTGATTGAATACTTGGAAAACAACAAACTACTATCGACCCGTCAATTTGGCTTCAGAAGACACAAAAGCACTAACGATGCCATAGCCACGGTTACCGACTTTATCTCTGGCCACCTTGATAAGGGCTCGAAATGTCTGTCGATATTCCTAGACCTTTGTAAAGCGTTTGATACAATCTCACACATGAAATTAGAACGCAAAATGTTCAATATAGGTATTAGAAATAAGGAATTAGACCTTCTCTCTAGCTTCTTATCTGACAGATCACAATGCGTTAAAATCAGAACCACAAAGAGTCATAATCTGCCTATTAGTTACGGTGTACCACAAGGCAGTGTTTTAGGTCCAACCCTCTTCCTGATATATATTAATGAGTAATGTAACCTAGATATCGATGCCACTATTGTCAGTTTCGCCGATGATACAGTCCTACTATTCCAATCGAAAGACTGGCCTACCGTATAAGCCAAAGCGGAGGAAGGAATTCAGAAGGTAAAACAGTGGCTCGACTCTAATTCACTAACTCTAAATGTACCTAAAACAAAATACTTACTGTTTAGCCTCACTAATATCCCAAAATCAAACCTAACTTGGAGTTACTATATCAGACCAGCTCAAGTATCGGGGATCCATAGAAGCCCGAGTAAATCAGGCCTCCAAAAAATTGGGCGTCTTGTACAGGGCTAGGAGATTCTTCAACAGTGACCAGCTGCTGACCCTGTACAAGTCTCAAGTCCGCCCAACTATTGAATTTGGGAGCCACCTTTGGGCTGGTGCCCCAAAATACTTGATAAACCTGCTTGAGTCTGTGCAAAGGAGGGCGATCCGTCTGATTGACAATCCGTTGTTAACAGACCGATTGCCTTCTCTGATGCATAGACGCAATGTAGGCATGCTGTGTCTGTTCTACAGGTATTTCAATGGAGCCTGCTCCAAGGAGCTAGCAGCATTGATTCCTGATGCACCGGTGCACGTGCGCGAAACTCGACGGACACGAACTGAACACCCGTTCACGGTTGACGTTGGCTTCATGAGAACGGGCCGTTTTTACGACTCGTTTTTGTGTAAGTCGGCTCGTATGTGGAACGAGCTACCGGCATCTGTTTTTCCTCCCTCCTATAATCCGAGCCTCTTCAAGGCCCGCATTAACAAATCCCTTCCTACAGCCCCTACCTTACTCCGCCTCACAACGCCGCCCAACCGGGTGGTGACATAGTTCCCCTGTCTGTGCACTGCACAGGCAGGGACACTCTTGTGAGGTGTCACATAAAAAAAAAAAAAAAAAAAAAAAAAAAAAAACTTTAAAAATACACGTTAGTAAAAATTCTCCCCTTGACCGGAGTTGTGACTGCCCATGCCTAGAACAAGCAATCAATATCAAATATCTAGGACTAACCTTTGACACACACCTAAACTGGAAACAACATATCTATAACATTACAAACAAAATTCACAATTCTATTTACTTTTTCAAACAAACACGTAATTTCCTTGACCCTAATCTTTTAAAATCAGTGTATTTCTCACTTACTAATAATAATACTTCTTCTACTGCCCTCGACCCCATTATTAAAGCACAAAAATTAATCATAAAAATAATTCTCAAACTTCCTCTTTCTACCAGCACTGATACTATTTTCAATACTGTCAACGTTATGGACATAAAACAGCTCTTTGCAAGATCCATCTTGATTAACTTACACCAAAACAGCAAAACACTATACAAACCAACTCAAACGATACACAATACCCGAGCCAAAAACAAAAAACTTCTTCAAACACCTTTTGCTAAAACCACCTTTGGGCAAAGACATTTTAAATACATAGCTTGCAAACTATACAATATACTACCAGACATTATTAGACGAACAGAGTCAATGACCAAATTCAAACATGTAATAAAGAAATGGATAACAAGTATTGGGCGTCCCACTATCACAAACATATGTAAACCAAATTACACGTAAAGAGTAACAACAATTCACATACAAAATAAAATAATAGATTCAATAATTTTATAATAGCCCCTTTGTAAGTAATCTATAAGTACCCGTGTACGTCTGTCTTGACACAGGTGTACCCTAGTGAGACAGATGTAGAAAAATTTATGTAATAAAACTTTATATTGATAAATAAAAAAAATAAACATAAAAAAAGATATGAGATCCCTGAGGCTTATGTGTGGTAAAACCATGTATGATCGTGTGATAAATGTTGAGTTCAAAGAATGCAAGGGTGTAATGATTAAGATTAAGAAAAATACGCTAAGGTGGTTTGGGCCTGTAAAGCGAATGAATGAAGAAAGGGATGCAAGAAGAATATATGACGCAAATTTGAATATAAAAGACGACTACTCCTGAGGAAGACATCAAGGGAACCAAATACTTGAGTGTCGAGAATCAGAATAACAGAAGAATATGTATCAGACAATGAGGCAAGAAATGTGTGTCATGAATCAGAATAACAGAAAAATATGTATCAGACAATGAGGCAAGAAATGTGTGTCATGAATCAGAATAACAGAAGAATATGTATCAGACAATGAGGCAAGAAATGTGTGTCAAGAATCAGAATAACAGAAGAATATGTATCAGACAATGAGACAAGAAATGTGTGTCAAGAATCACAATAACAGAAGAATATGTATCAGACAATGAGGCAAGAAATGTGTGTCAAGAATCAGAATAACAGAAGAATATGTATCAGACAATGAGGCAAGAAATGTGTGCCAAGACCGAGTTTTTTGGCGGTTGGTACTCTCTGCCTACCCCTGCAGAGAAACGGCGTGATGAATAATTAGGTAAACAGAAATAATGTAAATAGATCGTCTGTATGCAGCTTAAAAATAGTTTAATAATGCCATCGGAAAGCGAAACAGCTGTCGCGTGCATAGCCGGCATAACTTGTTTACAAACAAACAATCTTTTTTTTTTATTAATCTTATTCATTCCACTTGCCCGTCACAAATTCTCCATTCGTCCTCTTTATGTAGGTATTTTTGATCAATATTTAGGCTTAGCCTTTTTTTAAATTTACCTAAATACAATATTATTAACGATGTCGTAAATTTGCATCATTTACTTGTTCGGTGTACAGGAGTAGGGGTAGTTCATTGTATATTCAGTGCGGTCCTTTATAGAAGAAAGTTTTGTTTGTTTAGGTCAGAATATTTTAAGGATTTGTGTATATCTTGTTTACTGTTTATGTAGGAAGTGTTTGGGTGAAAATTTGCTTGTAGATGACCGCACTATTAGGCATTATCGTTTATGTATAATGACAGTAATACTACTATAACACTGTTTTATTGGAATAGTTGCATCTTCATTTAAGGGTGTGGTTAAACCAAGTACGGAGGGATAGAAAATTGGGATTAGGGCTAGCTAAAATGGTCGCCAGATCTGAATAGCCAGGTACTACCTGAATTTCTTCTTCTAAATCTTCATCTTCTCCTCACTAACTTCAGACTTATGATATACCTCATTAGTGAGAGCTATATTTGGGAATATTGTGAAGTTAAAGCGGAGTTTCTGATTGGTGGAATCTCGCCAAAGAGAATTTCATTATCGGCCTCCGTGGTCGAGGGGTAAGGTTTTCGACTAGCACTCTGAAGGTCGCTGGGTAATATCCTGGTGTGCCCAAGTAATTTTTTTTAACGTTTGATAGACGATTGGGAACTCTTAAAATATATATTATAGATTTTCATTAAATATTCAACCAAATCAAACTATTTTAGTTGATTATTTAAACCTAACTCTCTGTTTTGAATTTCTTTGTAAGATGAATGGCCCTCTTGCGGAGTTTGTCTATCATCAGGGTAACTATTCTTTTTTTACATTTTAGGGGCTTTCATCTTTGGAGATGCTGTGCCGAGGGTATTCACACCTCACCCGACAAACCAGGACACCCCTGCTAAATCAATTGGCGTGACCTATGGCAGAGGTGTGGGTTAACAATATATGGTTCCCGGGGCGGAGCTACCCCAAACCGTCTTCCAAATTGCATTTTTCAGAGCACAAGCATCAGGTGTTAATGATGTCCCGGTTCTACCGATATTTCAATGGAAAAAAACTTTGAGGAACTAGCGTCATTGATCCCCTCGGCACCGGTGCATAATCGGGAAACACGCCAACGCGCTCTGATCATTTGTACACGGTTGTCATTTGTCACATGAGAACGGGTCGCTTCCACGACTTGTTCTTGAGTTCAACAGCTCGGCTGTAGAACCATTTGCTGGCTTCTGTGTTTTCTACCTCTTAAAACATGGGTGTCTTCAAGACCCATTTTCACTACTTTCCCTCTTCAAAATATCCTACACACAGCATCCCAAAGACGATATATGCCCTATATATAAGTTGGAAATTTAAAAAAAAATCAAAGAAGTACCGCGGATGATTGAAATTTAATTTACAGCAAAAACGTGGTAAAATGAATGTGGAAAATTTAGCTTTTTCTTTAGTTTCGGTAAATAGGTACTGTGGAAACAGTGTCCCGTGATTTTTCACGTGTAGGTACGTGATGAAAAATTAAGTGGCCATGAATTTGAGGGCTGTTGCTAATGGCAACAAGAAACAAGGTAATTACGGGCTCAGGATTCATGACTGGTTTTCGTAAAATAGGGTATCTGTATTCTGAAAATCCTTACACCGAGGTGTGCAGTAGCGTTCATACATGGTCATATTCTTATTAAGTGTTGTTAAGAAGAAAACATTCTGAACGCCATCCACTACTTTTAATTATTGTAATACATAGTTTCACTTATAACTTATCTTTTTCAGCTCAAGGACGGGTTGTTTCGGAGAATTTGAACAATTCATCAAATTTCAACGTTCATTTACGGGTTCTGCGAAAGTCCTATTCGAATTCTGTTATTATATTATTATAGGCTAGTTGCTTGACAGAACTGAAATAAAAACAGAACTTAAAAATATTTTTCACAGAACTTGAAAATTAACTTTGAAATTTGAAGAATTGTTCAAGTTCTCCGAAACAACCCGTCCTAAGTCTTTTTTCAGTTGAAGACTTTTTCAATTTGTTCAGTTCATTTTCAGTTCAAGCTTTTCAGTACATGTTTGTACGGTATTGAAAATTATAGTGATTTGTTTTGGGGTATTATGCCGTGTTGCGCTACCTCCTTCTTTAGCCAACGTTCCGGACAGCACTGCAGCGTCCATCATCAGGGCAGATGTGTAATTTAATCTAACGATTAATATAATCTAATGATTACACATCTGCCTTGATGTTGGATACTGCGATGCTGTTCGAAACTTTGGCTAAATAAGGAGGTAGCGCAACACGGCATAACATCCCAAAAACAAATCACTATAGTATTTTTGTCCCTAAAAATCTCAAATCATACCAGTATGAATTATTTTCAGTTTTTACATTATGTCAAAAACTGATATGTTCATTAAAGTGATTTATTTTCGGGGTATTACGCCGTGTTCTATTTCACCTATTTCATTAGCCAACATTTCAGACAGCATTACAGTGTCCAAAGCGTTGGCTAAAGAAGGAGGTAGCGCAACTTAATACTTCAAAAATAAATCACTGTATTTTTTTCGGCCGTGAAAATCTTAAATCATATCTGACATTTTTGCACTTAATTCGGCATAAGATGAACTAACCACATAATCTTTTTGATAGTTGATATATACTAAAGTAGAAATAATTAGTAAAAGCATCATATTTACAGTAACTATAAAACTATCAAAAAGACTATCTAAAATGTACAGGACCCTTGAGGTAATTTTTCACAAAAACGGCGCTGTACATCATCCAACTGTTATTATTAATGAAAAATCACGAACTATAGAACTATTTGTAAACAAAAAAGCTTGTCTTTAAAAACATTAGAGAATCAAACTCCTCTCAGTGCGTCAATTATTTATTTATTGTTCACCATAAAGACTGCCTCAACCTAAACAAATCATTGTCCGAACGCAGTTCTAAAAGCACAAAAACGGGTCTTCTGGCAGTACCTCTTACTCGCATTGCCTTCAGACAGAAATCCCGCACTTTCCTCTTTCCTCAAAAAAAACTTTCCATTACGTTAAATTACTTTACCTTTTTTTAGAATTTCTTTAAGCATTTTTATATTGTTTTTAAACATTTTGTTTAATTCTTATTTTTTTTCTAATTATTTTGTCTTTATTTTTTTTTTAAAGAAAGCAAAACATTCCCGTGTTGCAAATAACCTGAAATATTTGAAAATATTCTTCTACCACCACACTAAACTGAAAATCTTGCTTGTGTCATGATGGAGGACTTAGTCAGCCGAGGAATTGAACGTACGAAGTCTGGGCGGGACCCAAACGCGATGCCAACTTAGCCACTAACCGGTCTACCTCTATTGATTTCATTTATTCAACATTATTCCTGTATTGTTTTTATTATCACATATAGTAATATGCTATTCTAATTTTTATTTAAATCATAGTCAAAATGAAGTCGTAGACTACTTGCAACAACACGGTGCAAACTAGAATAGCAAGTGACAAGATATAATAAATATTTAAGAAAAATATTATATAATGTAAATAAAAAATCCTAAAAAATGTACCTACTCAAAATTAGAAGTCCCGCCACTGTAGTATGGGCCATGTTTCGCGTTTCGCACTTGAATCTGAATCAACCGGCTCTCACTCGTCGTAGCTATAGTTTGCTTAGCAATTCCACATATCGGCAATTTCCTATCAAGCCTGTACGTCCAATATTGACGCGGGGCTTGTTTGCACAGTATGGTCCGGGGCTACAGTCTACAGGACTACAGTATGTATACGGGGCGGCGCGGCGCGGCGCGGCGTTGGAGAATCCGATATTGGGAATTGCGCCGGTCCAATGTCGATATGCACGGAAAAACTTCCTGCGAATCTGTATTGACCTATTTATTATATAAACATTGACGGATATTAAGGCGACATAAGCCTCTAGTATCGGGGGTTTGCTCGACGCTCACATTTTATCTATTTCTGGTGAACGTTTTAGTAAAATCAGTAATGTTTCTAGAGGAATCCCTACAGACGTAATTTATTTATATTTGAGATTTATTAAAACAGGACTTTACCATTAAAATATTTAGTGAAAACGGTTTTAAAATTTTATAAAACGTTTCAACTATAAAATTAGAGGTAGACACCAGATTTTATTTTTTGTAGACGATGAATAAGTAACTTCCCCAAATAAACCCCAAAATAAACCCCACGGAATGATTAATTTTCAAGGCCTGCTAGGGTAAATTCCGAATTATTGTTTTTACATCACTTTATTACTTATGTCGTTATGATTCCCTCATTATTTCAGAGATTTGATAGGGCGAATTCTACACCATATCTGTCCAATACACGGCTGCTTCCTACGTCGTTAATATTCTGGCTTTATTTTAGAGTATTGTCTCGTCTTAAGCTAAAACTAATAGTTTACCGGATATCTGAAACTCGTTCAAACATCAGGCTGCATTTTAAAAGCATTAATTGGGTTTGCATATCTCCATGCATGCTCATATTTACTGCACGCAAACTATATCAGAAACGGGCGCTCATTTACCTAGATAATAATAATAAATGTTACAAATTAAAAAAAAAAACGCACCTTGTAAAACACCAATTTTACCTATAAATTAAGGAAGCCGTCAATAATTACTCGAACTCTAATCTCAATTAAGGAAGCCGTCAATAATAACTCGAACTCTAATCTCAATTAAGGAAGCCGTCAATAATAACTCGAACTCTAATATCAATTAAGGAAGCCGTCAATAATAACTCGAACTCTAATCTCAATTAAGGAAGCCGTCAATAATAACTCGAACTCTAATCTCAATTAAGGAAGCCGTCAATAATAACTCGAACTCTAATCTCAATCTTTTCATCATAATTTAAAAAAAAATTCAGCCTGCTTATGTTTGTGCTCGCAAAACTCAAAAAGCAGTCTACCGATATCGTTGACATTTTAAATGTTTGCTTTAATAGTGCTAAAAGTATTTGAATAGTAGAAGAAGTCTGGGACGTCCGAGGAATACTTGATTCAATATCTTTGAACAGGAATGAGACACGGAGTCGAATTAAAATTGATGTATTGTAATTTTTTAATAGTAACATTGTGGTATACAGTAGTGAATGGTGAAAGAAGTTGGAGACCACTAGTCTCGATCTCTAAATAGTATAAAACAAAGTCGCCATCCCCCTCTGTCTGTTTGTGCGCTTAGTTCTAAAGTAGAGAATATACTCTGATCCACTCAGTGTACACGTCAGCTAGTTAATAATAAATTTAATTTGTTATATCAATCCCTATTTAAACTGTTTTCCCCTCCCGTTACCTTATACCGGCGGCGCCTTTGGTGGTGCTATGTGAGGCTCTTTTTAATAAAATGCAGGAAAATTAGTTCTGGGAAGGAAAAGGGTATCAGGGGTTGTTAGCAATCTTAGAATCAGTGTGTCCAGGAGTGCCGAACGAATAATCTTTCGGCGATGGGTCAAGAGCAGCTGTTAGGCAGGCGCATCCTAAACACGCCACAACTAATAAACCCGAGAACCCCTGCTAAATCATCAAACGTACCGAAACACTTGGGGACTTTTTATCCAATAAATGGTTACCCAAACCTGCCTTCCAAATTGATTGAATGAGTTTTATTTAGAGAATGATGAAATTTTGCCTATTTGACCTTCAAAACGATTGAAGGTCTCGGTATAAGTTTGATTTCGAAAATCTCTCTGTAATAAAGCTTAATTCATTTCATTCAAATTCTATAAAATATCTAATCTATATTTCCATTATTTCAACAAGTTAAGTTATGAATTTATTTTGTTTTAGGAAAAACAACGGATTATAATATTATGGTTGGTTTAAACATGTGCAGTTTGCTTGACCGAGAGACCAATATAGATCTCCTCATTATACCAATACATTGTGTTTAATAGAACTGTATAATATTTTACAATTAACAGGTATTACAATATGTATTTATTTATATAAATATTTTTTATTATTCATTTTTCATCAGTAGGGCTTTTATATAAGTACATGTGGTATAATTTTTACATGTCGCATAATTTTGAAATAAATAATAAAAATAAGATTACAATAAACAAAAACATACTCGTACGTACGTACTTGACATAAATATAAAAGAAACATTTGTTATAAAAGGAGAGATGAATCTTGGGGATAGATGAATGCGAAAATTTGCTAATTAACAGTCATTAAACTTGCTTTTCTTAAATTTGAGCATCAATTCAACAAAATTTCATGGAATGGATAAAGAGCAGTTTTTTGAAGACATGTTTTTTTTTTCTTTTTTTAATATTTATTTAATATTAACTTATTTTTTAATCTTATATCTATTTCTACTCTTCCTTTCAATTTCTTTTCTTTTTTATATATTTTGGATTCTCTGGCGCATTAATTTCACCAAATTAAAAGTAAGATTTCACGGAATGGTTGAAAAGCCTACATGCTTCATGTTTCTTTTTTTTTATTATATATTTATTTTTACACATACTTTTTTCTTTTTGCATATTTTTTAATTCCCTATTTGTATTTTTTTAGCTTATTTTTATTCTCTATTTTCTTCTAATCTCCTTTCTTTCTTTTATCTATTTTTGATTCTCTAGCTTATTAATTTCATCTAAATAAAAAGTAAAATTTCAATTTGATAAACTCACATGTCAATAATTTTTTACTATATTGCTATTTTTGAATTATCATATTTGAATATTCTTTTAGTCTATTCTCTATGTTTATATTATTTAAAATATTTATTTAGCAACTTCTTTATCAACCAAGAAAACTTTTCATATTATTTATAAAGTGCAATAACTAAGTTAAATTCAATACACTAGACTAAACGAGAATCGCATTTAATAAATCTGCCTATTTCTGACTGTCCTAAAACAGGTAATCTCCTAGTTGGACAGCCAATGATCACTGTAATATGTAATATGTCATGTTTTTTAAAAAATTAATAAATAAAAGATACATCGATCAGATAGGCTAATAGAGAGACAACCAAAGATACAGTGATCAGATAAGATAATAGAGAGACAACCAAAGATACAGTAATCAGATGATAGAGAGACAGCAAAGAAAGAGTGATCAGATAGGCTAATAGAGAGATAACTAAAGATACAGTCATCAGATAGGCTAATAGAGAGACAACCAAAGAAAGTATTATCAGTTAGGCTAATAGAGAGACAACCAAAGATACGGTGATCAGATATGCTAATAGAGAGGCAACCAAAGGTTCAAGAATAGGGTTGGAATAGGTTTATAATACAATCCACAAAATTCAACAACTTATCATTAAACATATCAATATAACCTAAGTATTGATTTCCCATAGTGCGAAACCGCTGTATCGGGGAATGTAGTTGCGCTTCTGTACACTGCGGTGGAATAGAGTACCTACTGTGTATTGTTGTTCTTGTGGGTATGTTTAGGTTAATAAGTGCAGGAGTTCGGAACAGTCTAATTTCGAGCTTAGTATTTTAAATAATAAAGTTAAATCATTTATCTGTCTTCTAATAAATGAATTATAAAATATTTTTATGAATACATTTGGAATATTTAATTTAAATTTTATGAAACGTATAAACGGGCATGTGTCTGGCGTGGTAGTTGAAAAGCATGTTAAAACCAATAACTTATATTATGAATAAAGAAAATTTAAAGCAAGCCAGTTAATAAAGGGACTTCATCTAGTTAATAATAATTTTAAATTATTTATGCATACTCTCCCGCAAATAAACCAACATAATTTTAATAAGTTTTATAACCAAGCGACCTGTTTGAGCAGAACAAATATGCTTACTTTATTTATTCTACAACATAATTTAATATGGCGTCGTAAAGGTACACTTTGCAGTTAATAACATCCAGCTCATAAATACTTAGTAACTGGACACACGGGAATTAACATGAAATATTTCTAAAATGTTAATTTCGTTATTATTTTAGACTTCATAAGTTTTCGCGCGGGGTTTCTATGCTAATGTAAAATAATATCTTTTCGGAGGTTGGGCTGTAAATCAACCCTCTGAGAAGGTTCTGTCGATCAGATTAGATCGAGAAAGAAAAGTGGAGAATCACCCTTATAAATAATGTTGTAATCTTATATTCCGGAATTTACTAAAAATATTGATTTTCACCTAAATATTATGAAAAATATAATTTTCTTTTTATACACAAAAATTCAGTAACAACAAAATAGGAATAGATTCAGGAATAACAGTATTCAAAACTCAAAAAGTAGTCATATCACCGATATCACTGAAAATTTTAAAGTTTGTTCTTATGAGTACTAGGAGTGCTTAGTGAAAGAGTGAGAGGAGTGCTTAGTGACGGAGTTGAATTAAAGATGATGTAATGTAGTTTTTTAACGGTAACATTGTGGTATATAGTAGTTAATCGTGGAAGAAGTCGGAGACACCTGAGAAAGATATAATAAATAATATCATAGCACTACGGTGTCCACTAGTACCTAAGTGATAAAAGAGCTGAATTTAAAATTAAAATGTCACGTTTTGCGTTTATTTTTGGAAGTTAAATGGAAATGAGGTTCTAAAGTTTGCTGTGATAGCCGTGCAAATTTCGCTAAGCCAGATCTCTACTTTTGTTTGTTGTGTAAAGTTCAATGGATTTTCAACATCTCGATAGCTCACGACGGATATGAAGTTCTGCCATGAAAACATTTTTTTAATTCATTCCCCTAGAACTCGCCGTTTGAAAATTGAAACGGAGCAACTTCGAAGCAGAGATAATAATTTTAAAAAATTGCTTTGAAGTTTTTAAGTATCATCTTGAAAGCAATAAAATATGTTAACTCTAGAGAAAATTATTTTAAAATTTCTTCTCTGTTCTACAAAGATAAATAATTAAATTATTAATAAACAAAAACAATTTCTAAAATACTAGAGCAGAGCCCGGGCCAAGGTTCAATTTCTAGAAGCAACCAATTTCTGTTTCAAATTTTTGTTTGATAGCCGCTAATATTGTATTCAATGATTGAAAAAATGCCATTCACAGAGTAGATGATGTTGGCTGTGAACATTGTTTTATATTTGTGTGGTCAACAGCCGTCAACGACGGGACATTTAAAAGAACCCAAAAGAGTACCAAAAGAAACATAATTTAGAATTTAAATACTACTTTCAAGGAAACAATGAAATAAGGATTCTATCCAATTATATATATCTATAAATATGAATATCAGATAATTTGAATAAAATTGTACATACCTATTGTGATTGCAGTTAAAAAAGTTCTAGTTAAATTACGAACACACATTAATGATTCAATAAATATTTTTTGGAATAACTTCATTTACTTCCTGGGTTCGAGTCCTAGATGTGACCGTATCCTTTTCTGTTTCAGATTTTTGTTTAGAAATCGCCAATATTTTCTTCAATAATTAAAGATTCAATAAATCATTGAATACTGAATTTAACGATCAATTAACCCAACGAAATCCATCATTTTTGTTCTTTCAATCATTAATAACTAGTGATTTGCATATTTTTTACATATGGAGTAATTAATAAAATGGAAACAATACCGCCTCCAAAATATTAATCTCCGTTTAAACAGTTACTTAGTCGTTAATCATTTTTATGAATTTATTTCTTCGAAACAGATTTACTTCGATGGAAAATGTGAATTGTTATTATCAAAATATGGGATTTTGAAAATGGAGGTAACTACAACTTTACTAACACACATTTAACAGGAAAATTATTTAAATAAAGTGGTTATGTCATCTTTGGTGATGCTGTGTGGAGAGTCTTTAAGAACGAGACGTAGAAGTGAACCGTTCTGATATGACAAATGTCAACCGTGTACATAATTATGTTGGGCGCGCGTTTGGTGTGTTTCCGACTATGCACTGGTGCTGATGGGATCAATGACGCTAGTTCCTCCAATTCAATACCCGGAACATTAGTAGGTACTCTAAATATAGCTCTGGTGAAAGATCACCACTCAAATTGTTTGCGTTGCTTGAAATTTCTTTAGCCGTGTTTGATGACCAGATCTGTGTAGCCTAAAAGCCCTAAGCCATCATCTTTCCCATATACATTCCTTCCTCACTTCGGCATTTCAGACTCGTAGTGCCACTGGCTTCAAACAGTTTGGGTGTTGTTGAGACTCTCCTTAAGGTACATAAATATCTCTCACGATGATATGTAAACGTGAAATAATAAACAACCTACAACTAAAATACTTTTCAAAAAAAATTACATACGACAAGGACATTCAGAGACATAGCACAATAACGTGCTACAGCGCCTTGAGGTGTTTTTGCACAAAAACGGCGCTATACAAGTCATCCAAGTATTATTATTATAATTATTAACGTGCAATGAAGTTAGGCTGCCAAAAAACGACAAAACCAATACACAAAATTGTTTACTGTATAAAGGAATGCAATATTATAATGCGTTACCGGAAACCACAAAGTCTTCATATTGGATTTTAGGAGCCATATTAATCAAAAGAAAATGTAGTAGATAATAAAAATGTCGTAATGCATATAGGTACCCAATTAAAAATAAATAAGACATTTGTAAACTTAGATGTAAAAATTCAAAATAAAATTAATAAATAAAAAAAGTTTCAAAATTTTAATAATACACGTTACCTACATATCGACGCCGGAAAGGCAAAGGGGCGTAAGCGACAATCTTTGTAAAAAATGAGTTAAACATACAATTTTGATTAGACAAAAATTCTTATCAAACTGAATGCTTAACTAATTTTTGACCAAATCGTCGCTTACGCCATTTTACCTTTCCGGCGTCGATATTTGTAATGCTAAGCGAAGTTTTCGGATAAAGGATTGTTACTAATACATATTTTCTTTTTTTTCAGATTCGTCTCTAATCGATGAACGCCCCTCAGTGTAAATAGGTGAGTAATTTGTTAATTGTCACATATGAGTATTAATTGGTTATTTCAATTTGCTATAAAATAAATTATAAATCAGCTTTATAGCAAAAGATTTTTCATGCTGATTTAATTGTTTGTACAACAAACTATTGAAACGAACACAAGAATCAAACAAATCGACTTTTTTTAAAGTAAAAAACGGTAATGTTATTTAAAACGTTTATTTATATATTATACATGAAAACTGTTTTACCTGCGGAAGTCATAACAAAAAAATGTATATTACTATATATATATATAATAATTATTATATGCGCTTAATATATATTACTCATATATATCAAGCGCGCAGTTGTAAGAGACTTACCTAACTTACTTTAACCAGTGATTCCTGAGATTATTTGGTGTAAAATATATGTGATATTTTGGTTTAAATCTAAATAAAGTATTCGACAATTACGGTCGGGTAGGGTAGTTGGGCGGTAACCCGGTTGAGTGATCAGTGAGACGATATACGAAATAATATATATTTTTTTAAATCACTGATAAAATAACAGGTACGTTTCTCAACAACCTGTATATTAAATTTTAACAAAATTCTAAATTAGTTCATTGTTAAGAAAAATAATTTCTGTTTAAAAAATTTACATCCACTGGGTAAAATACTGTGTTATATTATGAATAAGAAAATAACTGCTTAAAATGTTCTCAAACTTTGAACGGACGATCTTACGGCGTCATAAGCTTTCGAAAAGAAGAAGAAGATGGTTTGAAAGGGAAACATATAAATGAGAATATTAGTGAAAGCGCATATAGGTATATAATCATTAAAAAAAACCATTTTAATTAATAAGCGTAAACGATAATATTTAAAAAAGCATGACTTATTTTATAAATATATATATATATTTTTTTTTTTATTTAATGCCGGAAACCCGGGCGTTTATTGCAATAACATGAACAATATAACAAATATGAAAGTAACCCGCCTCACTAGAAGATTTCTGTTCTGAGGCGGGTACATATATTTGCTTACACATACATTTATACAAATTCCATCTATAGTTATATACATATATAGTTACATAAAAACAAGAATTTCATAGGAACTTTAAATTTACAAAATGGTAGCGTCTAAATCACATAATAATAACATTTCAAAAAGTAGTTTAAACAAGAGCATTAGGTATTGATGAACTAGGCATGCGTAAAACATAAGCAGTTTTAATAAGAAAGAGTAAATAAATGTAAATAACACATGTTTGTAGATAAGGAATGAGAATTAGACTAAGAAGGGATTGCTAGAAATTTGCTGATGCATGCCATTTTTTTATGTAGTAACCATGTGTTGAAATGTTTTAGTAAACTGTTTGGGTGTTTATGAGTGTTGCAGTAAGTGGTTTCTTTTAGGAAGGTGTTGAAGATGTAAGGTGCTAGGAAGGATTCGTGCTTTTTGGCAAAGGTTGAATTAATTTTTGGCACTTGAAGTTGATTCTGTGATTTTGCCCTTGTGTTATGTGGGTGAGTTACGTGGCATGGTGAGGATTTAATGCAGTTTATTTGGATGATCTTTTTAATGAATAGTTTCCTAATATCTAGTATATTATTTGTAATTAGGAGATTTTCGGTTGGATGCATATATGGTTTTTTGAACATAATCCTAATTAATGTTTTATGGGTTGTGTTGAGGGGCTTAAAAAACTTATCAGCGGCTCCCCCCCAGGCTGATAACCCGTACGTTAAAAGGCTTTGACATAGCGCAAAGTAAACATTTTTTAATTGTTTTTGTGACATGATATTTCTTATAGTTTTAAAAACAAATGATAATTTACGTATTTTCTTTATGAGAGAGTTAATGTGAAGTTCCCAGTTCAATTTATGGTCCACTGTTAAGCCTAGATACTTGATGTTGTCAGTATGTTCTATTTTTTCGCAGAGGTGGTATGAGGATTTTGAGGGAGTATATGGGTGTAGGTATAAAGGCGGAAGGGTTTTTGGTTGCCCAGTGATGGTTTTGCTAAAAGTTAGGTATTTTGTTTTGGAGATGTTTAAGGTAAGTAAGTTTTTGTCGAGCCAATTTTTTATTTCTGACATACCGGTTTCCGCATTTTTGAAGGCCTTTTCCCAACTTGGACCTTTGACTAAAATTACCGTATCATCTGCATAACTGATTATCTTATAGTCGATAGATGCCATTTTAATCTCAGTAAGTTCATTTATGTAAATGAGAAATAGAAGGGGACCAAGGACGCTACCTTGAGGGACACCATACTTGATTTCTTCCGGATCACTGTAGCAATTATTCAGTTGTACTATTTGTTTTCTGTTTTTAGTATAGCTAATGAACCAGTCGAGGGGTGGTCCGTTGATACCAATTTTTTTTAGTTTCTCGTACAGAATGTCATGAGAGATAGTATCAAAAGCCTTAGCAAGATCTAGAAAGACTCCGAAAGAAAGAATCACCTTGGATCCTTCATCTGTGTTTTTAACAATGTAATTAGTTAATTCAGAGATAGCCTGTTCCTATATAATTTAAATCTTTCCACAAATGCCTTATTTAAGAAACACTGAATTTTTGTATACCTATAACATGTTAAATAACGGAACCAGATGTGATTTTTTTTTTATTTTTTGAAGCATGCTTATCGATTTTTTTTATCGACGAAATTTCATATAATTAATTTTTCAACTCTGTATTTATATAGTAGATTATCTTAAAAAATAACGCACGTTTTTAAGAGTTTAAAAACTTAAAGTGTTCAAGGAAAGTATTTTATATTTCCGTAGTTTTTTGTGTAAGTCGGCTCGTATGTGGAACGAGCTACCGGCATCTGTTTTTCCTCCCTCCTATAATCCGAGCCTCTTCAAGGCCCGCATTAACAAATCCCTTCCTACAGCCCCTACCTTACTCCGCCTCACAACGCCGCCCAACCGGGTGGTGACATAGTTCCCCTGTCTGTGCACTGCACAGGCAGGGACACTCTTGTGAGGTGTCACATAAAAAAAAAAGAAATAAAAAAAAGAAATTCAAAATGCGTAATCTTAAACTATTTTCGAAGGTACTACAAACAACATTGAATTTAAACTTAAAGTTTTATACACCTACATATAAAGCAGGGGTGGGGAACCTTTTCGCCGTTCATGGCCAATTGGATGTTTATACCACTACCCGCACTTAGAATTTGGTGGCGTGAGGGGGGTATAGTCTGCAACTAAAACTGCACTCTAAACACTACAATGGATTCCTTTTCAAACTCCTCTGCATTGAATACATAACTGTAATTTTATATTTTAGCGAGTCCCCAGTTTGATTAGTATTACACTTTCTTATTAGTAAAATATATGAAAATAATGAAAAAATAAGAAGGAATGTTGGATCATCTATTTATTTGTGTCTAAACAGCTCTCTAAGAACGTAAGTACCTGTCAGCCATGTTATACCTCGAAAGTATACCTTTTGTTATCATCTGTTGTAACACAGTCACCCCTAACACAGCAGGTGAAAAATTATCTAAAATTAATTTTTTAACCTTTTCATACCTACTTGACATATAAAAATTAATTATATTATCTCTTCATAGGTAACGATAAAATTGGTATATTTATATAAGCAAACATTACTTGCTGTATGTAATAAAGAAAACTGTATGTTGAAAGGTACTGGTTGAAACCTGAAGTGCTCTCCCGATTTGAATCATTGTTATTACTCCATGGGGAGGTTATACAATTCAACTAAAAGATAAATTTCGCACAAAAAATAAACGCCTCCAATATGAGAAATATATTATAACGTAGTACCTATAAGTATTACGTAGATACTTACAAAGTATTTTTTATATTAACTTTTTTAGCTTTGTTAGTAAGGTGGCTAATAGGAACAAAACTTAGCGCTAACATAACAAACCTAACCTTATCTACTTTTTAGTAAGCCTGTACTTCTTGAATAATATTACTAACACCACTAATTTTGTGATGAATTTACGTTTTTAAAACAAAACGATAGACTTTAAAGGTGTACTTGTGACTTGTGACGTCAAACGTACATCGGTTTGTTGGTTAACTGTAAGGGCAATCCCACTCGGGTCGGTATGAAAATAAATAAAAAAAAAACCCAACTTAAATAAATAATGTTTAAAAAAACATGAATTTATTTGTAAACCGCAGTAGTGACCCGTGTGCGAGTACACATAGCGTAACCCGACATAAAATTGTCCACATCTGTAATGCAACCGGTTGGCCAACCCGGAAAGTAGCAGTTTATGTGCTGTCAGAACCCGCCGACCAATCACAGGGTGTTTGAGTGTCTCTAGGTTTTAATAGTTTTTAAATGAAGATTTTTTTTTATTCTACGTATATATTCAGAATTAAACGCATGTATTCAGAATCAGCGTTTGACGATCTAATAATGTAATTAATATATTTTTTATAAACCACTTTATTATTCACCAAGTTCCTTATATTATCGCCTAGGCATACAAGCAAATGTAAGTGTTAATATTTCTTTCAATTGGATTTATCTTAAGAAATATGAAATACATTCTTAAGTGTCATACATTCTGATGAATTGTTTTGGAAATAAATATGTTTTAAAATAACCCACACTTTTTGCGAGGATTTTTTTGATATAAACCTCTTCTTTTTCTTAGATGGGTTCTTCGTTACTGAGGGTCGTGATCATCACTCCAATTTCCATTTCAGCTGGCTAAAAAAATCTAATTGGACCATAAAATGTACCTACAGTAATGTTTCGTAACTTGGTTCTGGATTGAAAACACAGTTTATTTAACAAATTGTATTAGTATCGTCTTCTAAACTATATTATATACATGGTCAAATGCGTTTATAAATAAATACGACTTACCTATCTAGAAACTCTCGGGTTTCCCGATTACAGATATTTATCAACAAGTTAACTGTTCAAACTTGAAGTCCGTAGAAATAAATTGAGATAGAGCGAAACAGAAGAAAAAAAAATTCTATGCGGTGTTACCATTTAAAAATGGCTACTCTTATAGACATCTCCAATTTTAAACATTTGTTTGCTAGTGGTTTTATGAGTACCCATTTTAGTGTAATTTAAAAAAAATATATTTTTTAATATTATTTTTTTCTGACAGTATTTGAAAACCTTCTACTACCACAACATTAAGCGGAAATTGTTGTTTGTGTTGTGATGTTGTTTGTGGGACCCAAACACGATGTCAACTTAGCCACTGACCGGTCATTCAACAATGTCGTTAATACCGGTCTGTAAATAAGTATTTCCATATTTGATCGCAATAAATTTGACAACAATTAATGGATTATTCTTCTCGTAATTTGTTTTACAATACTATTGTATCGGCCTTCTCCGATTGTTCTGAGAGGTTCAAATTGCAAGGTACAGACAGTACGACCTTTCAGCGTCACGGTGTCGTCTTTTACAAACAAATCGTGTTCAGCACAAGGAGTTAACTATCAGTTACGAAGTTACGTAAACATAAAGGCATCTCAGGATAATTCTGAAGGGCAGATAAATATAAATACATATCGAATATTTTAAAAATAAAGTGGACGAAAATATCTTGTCTTTCAAGAAATCGTTTGATTTTAATTGTAGTCAAGGAACGTTTCAATTTGAAAATCGTATCTATTTTTACCGAAATAAGCAACGACGGCTGAAAACATGCTCTTAGAAAAATGTCTTACGAGTAGATTTATTTATTTTGACATACAAAGCACACTACCTTTATTACACACTTGTAATTGTAATTTAAAATACCGACCTTTATCACTGATAAAGGTCGGTATTTTAAATTTTACATAGCTAAAGTATGTACCTATTATTTATGTGCTTCCAAATCGTATGAATTTCATCTGAGATGAGAATAATTGCACACAACATTGAAACGAATTTTTTTAAAGAATTTATCAGAGAAGCTCTAAAGCAAATTTCTAGTTATAATCATAAAATTATTTGATCATAGTAACTTAATTTATTATTCTGTATATGAAATGTGTATTTAGTTCGTTTAAATTTTTGACAGATTTCGCCATTTTTAAGTTTTTCGCAGTGTTCATTCGCAAAGTAAATTTCTGATCGTCTTTCTAATTCATCAACAAAAAAATATAATTATATAATAAATAAAAATAACAATATTTGTTTTTCACAGGCAATGATACCGAGGAAAATATTTTATGAATACTTTAAGCTTCACAAATTCTACAATTATAATGTCCCTTGATTTTCCACGGGTATGCGCTGGTACTAACATACTAACTAATGCGATGTGCATTTTAAAATATGAAGATTCAGAATAAATATTATGCTGTGCTTATTACGTTGTCATATTTTCCCATTTCACTGTCTCTAAGTGCTATGGTTTCGTACATCATCATTTAACATGCAGAAATGGCACATATTTGCATATTACAGGTAAACAAGTACATTTTCGCATCCTGCTAACTTCCTACTTCCCTGTGTAGTTATGCCAAAGATATCACTTATGTGACTCAACTCTTAAATAAGCTAAATTATAACATCTAATTTAGATCCGTATTTCAAAAACTATTTGAAAATATTTGTCAAAATTTATAACTTTTCACTTGAAATAGTCTGAAAATAGATGGATCTTTGGCTATCTATTCAATCAATTTGTTATATAATTAATCAAATTATTAGAAATATTTTTTTGCCGAAATTCCTTCTTTTTTTCTTTTTTATTTAAAAGAAAGAAAAAACTTTCCCGGGTAAAGGGTAACCCGACAATATTTGAAAATCTCCTACCACCACTAGAGTAAGCGGAAAATGTTGCTTGTGTTGTGATGTAGGAGCCAGCCGAGGAATTGAACACACCAAGCCCAAACGCGATGTCAACTCAGCCACCGACCTACCTAGTCTATTTCCGCTGCCCCACACTGAAGGCAACACCAGGTACAACGGCAGGTACCGTCGTACTGCATTTTCAGAATGTATTTCTCAGACTTCCGCGTCAGACCGGAACATTAATTGACTCCACACCAAAAGACCGCTGTATCAGCTCAGTGGGGCAAAAACACATTTTTTCTTCAATGTCCAGCAGGTCTAAATTAAACTTGCAGGCTCTAAGAAGCGTCTATTTTGCTCATTTCCAATCTGTAGCAGCACACAATATGGTATAATGGATTGTAGGATGGGATGGCTGTGTTGAATTCGTTATGAATCCAATTCGTAAAGTCAAAAAACAAATTTTTAGAAATATATTTAGTTGCCAAACTAAAATAAGTAATCGATAAAATAAGGGTCTTAGATATTGTCAGTTATTTACTTAGACAAGCTTATGGGAAAAAAACACTCTGGTAGCTTCACAACACTAAGAACACACCCGCTTTTCATCAAACCAAATCAGCCAAACGATAATTCTGGTCCATCGCTCCTAAAATATGCATTGCATTGAGCACCGATGTGAGGTCAAATAATACCTTTTTATTATTCGTGTTCAACATTCAATATTTGTAAAGGGACGACGTTTTTTTAACGAATACATGAATTCCTGACACCGTGTAAAAAATCGTTCTCTTCCATAACATTTTCATCCTTTACCACTTTTTCATATCAACAAATTGACCATAAACGTGTACTCGTCTAGACTAGATAGGATGTCACCTGATATTATTATATAACTTGCGTTATACGAAATAAACTGAATAATAGTACTTTTTTAATATTTGGATTATTCTTTGTATTTGTTTTGTAATATCTTCTTTATGAGTGAGTGTAATTTGTTTTGTAATATCTTCTTTATCAGTCAGTTGAATTTGTATTGTTATATCTTCTTTATCAGTCAGTTTAATTTGTTTTGTAATAAGTTCTTTATCAGTCAGTTTAATTTTTTTTGTTATATCTTCTTTATCAGTCATTTTAATTTGTTTTGTAATATCTTCTTTGTCATATTATTTAATTTTGATTTTTATTAATAAAATATGCATTATGTTTATGTTTTCTTTAAATTTGTTTTGTTAGTGTTTTAATATTTGTAACTAGAAAATATAAAAATAAAGTTATTACATTATAATTTTAATCATCAACGACCACCATAATATGGAAATGAGCCTAGTGGTTGAGAAAATCACAAAAAATTGGGATTTATAAAATGTTCACGGAGAAAAATGAGTATTGATAATTTATTAAGAACCTATTCAAATTATTCGTAATCCGGTTTAAAATGGGATTGCAGACCCTTAACGAATGAATTGATAGATTTCTTGATAAACTTTTGGTAACATACGAATGTACTATCACGACGGCGACGTTGGACGACGTGTTCATAAAAATCTAAATATTTTCGCATTTCGTCATTATACATAATGAAGGAAAATGCAGGTGCATGAACACGTGTTCCGATATATTATAAATTTACTAAAATATATCAGGAAATGGCCTGCAATCCAATAATTTAAAGCGATTCTTAATTAATTATTATTTTTTTTGGTAAACTAACGTTTAAGACAAGATTTTTTATGCATAGCACAAAAAATCTTGTCTTAAACGTGTAATCTTGTCTTAAAAAATGTATCTTGTATCAGGAGATTTTTCAATGTGGATGAGTGTTTCAGGCGAATAATTATTGCTTGTAAAAGGATTCTTAATTAATTCGCAATACTCATTGTTCTCCGTGTAGTCGTATTAGTTCCCCCGCCGGTAGGACTATGCATACTTAAGACATATTTATAAGGTATACACTTATATGATAGAGGTGTGTACATATTATGCATATAGATATGTTTCTATGTAGCAACAGAAGTCATAACTCTTGTCTAGAGTCGGGCTGAAATAGAGATTTCGCGTGATAAATAAATTTTACCTTACTTTGACATTTTCCTGTGGAAGAGAAAAAGCGAAATTACAAAGAAATACAACATTAAATAAATCTTTTACCTCTGCGGTATTTATGGATTGAAATGTTTTTTATTATTTCTTTTTTATTCATTTCAAAAAAATGTTTACAAAGGATACATTTTTTAGTGTTATTTTACCCGCCATGCTAGGGATGCCTTATGTTATGTCGGGTGAAGTTTACATAATGTGATTAATTTATACAATTCAGATTTATAATTATTATTACTAATATTTTAAATGATAATTTCCTAAATAAAACTGAATACTAGAATGCAAAAGATGTATGAAGGGATATTGGGTGGTTAGAGTGTAAAAAGTGAGATTGTTATGATTGAAATGTATTGCAGATGTAAGGATCTATAGAGTAATTTGTGTTTTGAAGTATGGAGTTGGATTTCGGTGTTTAAGTAATCCTGGAGAAGGTTAAAGATTTTAGAAGCTAGGTAGGTGAATTTTCTATGTGCTGATGTAGGATGAGGTTGAGATACATTGTAGTGTCGTTTGGTTATATTTCTGGTGGTGTGGGTGTGTTGTAAGAGTGTTTTTTTCATTGTATTTGTACAAGAAATGAGTAAATTTTAAATGGATTTGACGTATATTTAAGACATTATACTCAATAAAAAGTAGAATTGAGGAATATCTTGTCGGTCGCTTGTTGATAACATGTATTATCGTTTTTTGTGCCTTTTGTACTAACAATAGTTTGAGCACAGCCCTCTTTTGTACTAACAATAGTTTGAGCACAGCCCTCTTTTGTACTAACAATAGTTTGAGCACAGCCCTCTTTTGTACTAACAATAGTTTGAGCACAGCCCCCTTTTGTACTAACAATAGTTTGAGCACAGCCCCCTTTTGTACTAACAATAGTTTGAGCACAGCCCTCTTTTGTACTAACAATAGTTTGAGCACAGCCCTCTTTTGTACTAACAATAGTTTGAGCACAGCCCTCTTTTGTACTAACAATAGTTTGAGCACAGCCCCCTTTTGTACTAACAATAGTTTGAACACAGCCCCCTTTTGTACTAACAATAATTTGAGCACAGCCCTTTTTTTGTAATAACAATAGTTTGAGCACAGCCCCCTTTTGAAATAACAGTAGTTTGAACACAGCCCCCCCAAATAATGATGTATGCTAATATGGATTTGCAGAGTTATTATTCATGTTATTTGTTTTCTTTTTTCCAGTTATCTTTGTTAATTTCACAAATAGAAATAAATTTTGCGGGGAAGGTGGAAAATGTTTAAGAATTGGGATTTAGCCCGTCCTACTACTTTGTTAGATCGGTTCCATGGCCAATTAGTACAATGACAATACAAAACACTTTTAAAAAGTGATATAAATTGATTAAAAGTGATGAACAAAGTGGTCTGTAAATCTAACCAAACGGAACCAATTTAACCTGTTTTTCATCACTTTTCATTAATTCAGATCACCTTCCAGGAATTTGTTGAAGTATGTTGAATTTCCCCTATCGTGAGTAGCTCGTTTTCCGTTAGGTCATTATGGTTTTGAAAAAAACAAATTATTTAATATCAACGGTACATATAAATATAACAAATATTGTAATTGAACGTCACAGTAAATTAGTATTGATATAGCCTTTTTGCAGAGTCATCTAGCCTTCTCTTCTACCTTACGTGCAGTTAAATAAATTCGCCAGTTCTGCGTTTAATCAACATAGGTAAAAGAGAGTGTTTGAAATGCTCAGTCCTTATTGATACATTTAAACAGGATTTTGGAATGAGTAGCTCTCTCTAGGGTATATGAAATTCAACGAGGTTAAGTAAGTCATGGCTGTCTATTTTACTACTATTTACAATCTCGAACATAATTTTTGAGTAGGATTAAATTCTTTGATTTGGGAGTTTTAATGAATTATTGATTCACTGCAGGTATTTTGATAAAATTTACTTGACAATTCAAGACAAAAGAATTTTTCTTTTTAAATTTGGCCACACGAACTTTTTAGACATAAAACCATGTTTGATTGTGTTTGGTAAGTACCTACGCAATGAAAAAGTGTGTAAAATCCAGATCATTCGTTGTGTTAATTCTACTTAAGCCCAACACAAAACACGGACACAAAAATATTAAAATGCATAATCGCATATAGTAGCAAAAATTAATTACGTGAGATGGAAGTACGTAGTTTCTCACGTAAACGTCATATTTGAAATTTGTTACTGCTGGCGCCCTGGTGTCTCAAATGGGAAATATTATTTGGCTTACCAAAGGATTAGCAGCCGATTTAGTCGGTTTATATGTGATCGAGGAATGTCGCACATAGTGAGGACGTGGACCGACTGACATACCGGGCCTTAGTCACACTGACCTGGGACAGTTGGAGCTCTTGTGTGGAATACATTTTTTAAGCACCTAATCTTTAGGTTTCGAAACTAAAAGTCTGGCCAATCGGGTCTTACATTTTCAACGTGAAACTATGTACACAACCATTACAAAATTCGAATTGGATGGTAGTGTTGATAATTAGTTGTATTTCTAATATACCCTAACTTATGTCGGTAGAGTGTGAGGATCTAGTTATTGGTATTTAGTTTATGTAGTTTTAAGATACTTCCATAGGTGGCATTAGTAATACCACATGACAGAGACAAAATGTCGACTGTACCCGAATGATTACGAATACAGTCAAAGCTAGCCAATTTCCAGGTCAGCAGCTCAGTGCGAGCTTCTTCCCTCGTCAGAATAATTCAGAGTCTCCCAGAGAACAGACGTATGTCCTGCTAGATGTTCATTGTATTTATCTCACGATGATAAAAAAACCCGTAATCTTTTACGAACCGAATTAATTAATTAATTAAACTCCCGATCATCAAGTGTATTTCTACCGAAGTTAAGATGGCGATATTCGATGTCAGACAAGTGTAAGTCTATACAATGTTTATTCAGTGGAAATGATGAATTCAAAATTAAAGTAGGTATTACTACTGAATAATACCTCCGAGAAATGTGCTTATTTGGCAATTATTATTCTACAAAATAACATGAAATAAAATATTTTAACGAGTTTTCCTAAACTCCAAATATAAACTTTGATATTTTTCTATTCCCATAGCAATTTGTAGAGACTTTACCAGGGATATTGACAAACTTTTTCAGCAGGTCGTTAAGCCCTAGCCCTCCCACAGGACCCTGAATCGCCTTAGGCCTACCTAATTAAATTCAACGCCTATCAAAAGCTGATAAAATAACTTTCCATAATATGAAACAAGAAATTCCCAAAGTTATTAAAAATAGACTGTATCAGAAATGATTGAAAAGGTTTTCCGAGCGATTCGGTATGAATTGATATTTAAGTTGGAAATCTTTAAGCTAGCAGATTTCCCTTATTTAATTCGAAGCGTGATGGTTTTAGCAAGTAAGGTAAATGGTACATTTTAAAGTAATTTCAGAATACCGGTTATCTAATTAAAAATAAGCACGGGTTGTTACAGTTTGTAAACGGTAAAAATGTTATAAATAATGAGAGGAATATACAATTTTCATAATGAAAACACTTCTGATAATAACATTTTGTATGAAGTTTTAGATTCCTATCCATTTTTATTAATTTAAAAAGAGTTTCTATTAAAAACTATTAAAACAAATCTTGCTCAGTTATTTGTATTAAAAATAATACTTTCTAAATTAATAATCAAATATCAAAGTTTTACGCAGACAAAACAATTTTTATAATTATTATTTCTAAGTTTGTCTGCCTTCTACATTTGATAACAAAAAAAAATAGGTAAATAGAATTAAGACAAATAATAACGACGTGGTTTAATGCATAATGGAGTGACCCGACAGTCGATCCCCCAACAGTTGGCCCGCCAACAGTTGATCCCCCGTACATTTGACCCCCCAGACAGTTGACCCCCCGAACAGTTGACCCCCTTGGACAGTAGAACACCTAAACAATTATTTCTTCTGTACGTCCTCATTGGTAAAATAAGTCCATTTTTTGGATTTGCGATGTCGCGCAAAAACCGTCCTTAGGGGTGTCAACTGTCCTGGAAATCAACTGTCGGTGAGCCAACTGTCGGGGGTTCAACTGAAGCTGCAATATCACTATCAATACATTGTGCATTAGTTTTTAACTAAGCAGTGCCGGTTATAAAAAACTATGCATGTGCAGAATTTTAGTTCGTTACTCTGTATCTACTATTTTGTCTATTACTACTCGTATATCTATTTTGTTTATGAAAGAAGAATATATTTATCATTTTAATATTTCATCTTCATTTTAAAATGATAAATATTTTGAACAATTCTAAATATTTTGAGGTCATCAGCAAAAAGTAAGATAAGATAAGATCATCATGAAATATTCTTGAAATAATAATTTAATATCTATTTTGAACAATTCAAAATATTTGGAACATGTCTAAATATTTTGAACAATTCTAAATATTTTGAGGTCATCAGCAAAAAGTAAGATAAGATAAGATCATCATGAAATAATAATTTAATATCTATTTTGAACAATTCTAAATATTTGGAACAAGTCTAAATATTTTGAGGTCATCAGCAAAAAGTAAGTTAAGATATTATTTGTCTTTAAAAAACCTTTATTTAATATATTATGCCTTGGTCCAATCAACTCTACAATATGGTATCATTAGTTGGGTATCCACATACAAAACTAACCTTACTCCAATAGAAGTGGTACAAAGGTTAATAATTAAAATAATATTAAGAAAACCTTCCGATTACCTAACGGATCGATTATTCGAAGAATTTCAAGTGCCTTCATTTAAAGATCTTTATACTAAAAATGCATTGATTCAAATCATAAAAGAAAAAGACAAGTACCAATTTCTAACTGAAAACCGTACTCGACTTAAATATATTTTTCCATGCCCAAAATTAAACTCTTCCTTTGCACAAAATTATTACACTTACCGGGCGAGAATTTTTTTCAATCGACTACCTGAAGAAATTAGAAACATTAATGATAACATCCAAATAATAAACACTGTGAAAAAATATTTTAAAGACAAACTTACAAAAAATAAAAATGTTTCCAATTGAATTAATCTTAAGAATAACTCATCTCAATTAGTTTCCTTAAGTAACATTCCATTCTTCAAATAAGTTTAAAATCATTTTATTTTTAATTACTTACATACTGTAATAAAACAATGTAAACTCTTCTTCCAGCCACAAGCTAATGCTTCTATGGAAGAGGGGTCTTGAAATATTAATCATATATTGTAACAAATAAACAAAAATGTACTTATATAATAAAAAAAATAAGATCATCATGAAATATTTTTGAAATAATAATTTAATATCTATTTTGAACAATTCTAAATATTTGGAACAAATCTAAATATTTTGAGATCATCAGCAAAAAGTAAGTTAAGATAAGATCATCAAGAAATATTTTTGAAATAATAATTTAATATCTATTTCGAACAATTCTAAATATTTTGAAACATTCTAAATATTTTGAGGTCATCAGCAAAAAGTAAGATAAGATAAGATCGTCATGAAATATTTTATTTAACAAACTTTGGTGCAATGAAAAGAGACTTTACAATATCTCCATGTGTCAAATAGTAATATTTTTTCGAAAAAACCATAAATAAATAAAAATCTAATGATCTTTAACTATGACAACGTTGATAACAATGCTCTTGAGATATTAACACAAATTAAAGACATAGGCATCACTTTTCAATCATTTTTTTTTCTTTTGTTAACCACATAACGAAAATCTCTAACTAGGGCTTACAAATATTGAGATTTATAATTAGGTTAACTAGAAATTTCAAAAACATTTAAGCGGTTTAAATTGTTATATTTGCCTATGTTAGAACTCAACTTGTCAAAATTCTCTCATTAGCTACCCACATTGCCACATTCATGTACATGATATTAAAATAATTTTTTACATTTTTACATCAAGTTTTAAAATGGGTAGGTATTCCAGCAATTTTGATGAAATATAATACATTTTTTTAATGAAATAAATATGCTTAAAATGTCGGAGATAAAGATTTTAACTGACTTGGTATTTATATTTAAAATTCCAAATGATGCATTTAGAATACTAGAAGTCGGAATTTATTTCAGTGCGGAAATTCTGGAATTAACTACCATTTGTATTTCTCATTGCCCAGAGTACTTATGGAGGGAAATATTTTTTACGGAGTCAGTGAACATCTTTAATTTATCACTTAATAAATAGAAAAGATCGTTACTGAGGCAGCTTAGTTATATATAATAAATATGTACTTTATTAATATACACCTTTCAGTATTCATATAATAAATTTATAAATAAATTAATAACCAAACATTACTGAAGCCATTTTTCGCAACGCCAACACTTCCACTGAGTCTTTATGTGTAAAAAAATAATGCCTTCTGCTTTCATATTATCACCTCACACTCTTGTAATATAAATGTCACGTCATGTAACAAAATGAATTTGAAACCACAAACATTCCTTGTAAAGCATAAAAAATGCGCACCTGGAAAAGCCTTTGATTTATAAATTAAATTCACCTGTACGTTGTGACTCAACGTTGGACAGCTATAAAACAATATTATTTCGAAGGCACAAGCAAACAGACGTAATTTGAAAGCCTTTCACGTACTTTTCTGCTAACATTAATACCTGAAAATGTCTTCTTTTTTGTTTGATGGTATTTTTTAGAGAAGCAGTGAATTGTTTTAATAATTCCGTCTACTTTGACCAGTGAGATGAAAGATGAAAAGAACTGATAAAGTGTACAAACTTTCAAAGAGAAAAAATATGAATTCATGGCGTCCCTCATCAAAAAGAATGACAAAATAAGTTTAAAAAATTTACCTTTAACAACTTACCTCAATTTATCAATAGAAAAGTTTTGGATGATTTATTATTCTTATCAAAAAATATAAAATCTCTTTATATTATTGTTCACATGAAGCAGATACTTTGTCATGTGACATTATAATTTAAAATAAAACAATAACTTAGTAAACACCACTTTTTATACGTAATGCCGACCGGGTTTTGCTACAATGGTAGCTTCTTCAGGGCTCTATTACACTGTATTTAACTTTTAAATCTAAAATTTTAACAACACATTAAGCTTATATGAGTTGCAAGAAATAATAGGGAAGATAGTGATCTTTTTCAATAAGGAACAACCCAAGTATCGAGCTTTCATTTGGGTTAATTTGATTGTTGATGACTTGGCTATTAATATTTTTGGCATTCCGTTACTCTAGTGCCTCCAAGTTATACAGTTTGACCCCTATTCCATCCCTATGCAGTAACTTGACTTCTGTGTTTTTATTAAATTTATGATCTGTTTCAATGATATGGTTTGCAAATTCGGAGAAGCAGTTACTATTTAGGCATTCCGGAATATTTCCAAGGTATTAGAAATGTATCACAAATTTCTTCTTTTTGAAGATGTCTTAAAAACAATAACATTTTAAATATTTTTTAATATTTATGGATCGGAATACTTTAATTTTAAACACATAAAAGAAAAAAAAAACAAACGTCGAAAAATTGTAGAAAATACTTAATTTGAAAAATTTTTTTTTTTTTATTTAAGGAATCTGCAGAAAAATCGTCACTTCATTTTTATCTCGTTTATGCAATAAAAAAAATATAATAATAATATAATATGTCAGAAACAACCTTTTTAAGACGGGATGCGTCTGTCTTATGTTTCAGTCAGACAAAATGCGGCGTTGCCAGTTCTTTCGGAGCGAGTTAAAAAAAAATTATTAGTCATATTTCCAAACAGAAATTGTACAGTCTTTAATCAATGAGGAACTATAACACCGTTCAACGGTTGGGAAATGTTGTTTTTATCAGTAAGTCTGTATGTGTACAAAGGTGAGAAACAAAAACGGAAGTATTCTAATGCCAAAATGATTTAAAATGTTAATCTTGATCGTCTTGAAGTCTTGGTGAGGTTAAAAATTTAATTTTGATTTGCTGAACGCCGATCATCTTCATTGCGATGACAGCATCAGATAACAAGATTCTGCTGCATTAATTTTTCTTTTATTTACTGGTACCCGTTTTGAAACCTTTTACGCCTTTATATTTATGGTTTTCAATGATGTACAAGATTTGTAAGAAATAATATATTTATGCGTGATATTTCCCCCATCCATTGTACTTAGTGTTATTGTTGTTGAAGCTGAATGCAAGGAATGAATAATGGCCAAATGTTTGCAGCATTGTAAAATGAGATAAATGTTTTATTCCTTTGTTGAACATTGTAATATAAAATATGTTATTTTCTTGTTCGTTACACTTCATTTTGTTGGCATTTATTGAATACGAAAAATGTTCGCATTTGTTGAAAATTTGATTTACTATTCATTTCAGGAAATATATGAAAAATTTTCCATTACTTTCTATTACTATTGCTTTCCATTATTTTTCAGACTTTCAAAAAGTACTGAATGTAATAAATAAATAAAATATAAATATGTGGCAAAAAAATATTATTATATTTAAAGAAAGTCCGATTTTTCTCCTTTTTTATCTAATTGTCAAATTTATGGTGGAATAGATGATTTAAATACATAAGCAAGTAAGATAATGGACTAAACATTTTGCTTTTTAGGGTAATTTACATGCCCCATCCATCATCACAAATTGCTGCTAAGAATTCCGATTCCTACTTCCATTTAAAAAAAAAAAAAAACACTCGAATTTGCAATTTTCTTCCATTATTATGCTCCATAATTCAAATAGTTTTCCATCAAGGTTACGGAGAGGTAAGAACTGGATAAATGACATCCCGGTAAGAACTAACCATACTCTTACTTCAAGACAAGAGTAAAAAAATAAGTTTTTTTCTGGTTACTCAAGTAATTAGTTCAAGCGGTGAACACAAACTTATTTTCACCCAAATTCGGCTGTTTAGGTAATATCATAATTTAACTGTTTCCCTGTTATTAGTGACGTGCTTTCAATTCATTAGGTAGGTGTATAATATCGTCATTGTTCTGAGAATAGTAGGGGAAATAAAATTATAATACCATCATAAGCATAACTCCATTTAATTTCATCACACTCTGTCTCTTAATTGCGAGAATTCTGCGACAGTTAATTAATCAAGCTATTCAGAATTGAATATGTAATGAATTGAGATATGTAAATCAACATTAAATATAGGTAGGTTCTGTTTACATTAACATAACATATCTCCATTAATCAACAGTACGAACACAATCATACTTAATGTTGAATCAATGGTTGATATACCAATAACTGCTTGATTTAGTTGTGCATAACATTATGTAAGTGTTGTATATATTAATATATTCGGCTTACACGAACCAAGACAAGATTTACCTAGATTAAAGTGTTTACAAAGTGATGTTTATTTACAAAGGTGATAAGGTAGTTGAAGTTGGTTAATATTTTTGAGTTATTCTTAATTCATAATTTTGACAACATATTAGCATCATAAATCATAATAGGGGAGAGTATGGTATATTGGACCGGTCGTTAAATTGGACCAGCGTAAAATTAACGAAACTACAAAACATATTTTGATCCTGGCAATACCGAATGATGCGCAGCTAACTTCACTGTTGACTTACCGACCGGCATCATATTCGAGAAGAATTAACAGAAGTGACAGCGACAAAACGAAATCTCTCTGTTTCGATGTAATATTTGGAAAACGTTCATACGTCTTTAACTGCAACCAAGGTAAACATTGTTTGACTATCTTTTCATATTTAACTCGGTAAATTTTATAGTTTTATGCCCGCAATAACCTGAATATCCAAATGAAAAGGTTATGTTTAATAGAAATTTTTGTTTGAAAGAAGTAAGAGTTCGATTAATTGGACTACTGTGGGTTCGGCATATCGGACCGGTCCAATTTATCCTACTCAATGCTGCTACAAGTGAAAATAAATTGTTACTGCAGTTAAATTTGTATTTATTGTAGATGGCGGATAGTAAACATTATTACAAATGGACCCAAGAAGACCTAAGGCATGCAATAGTTGCGTTTCGTAGTGAACATGTTGGTTTGAATGAGTGTGCCCGTGTATATAAAATTCCAAAAGCGACTTTAAAAAGGCATCTAGATAAGAAGAATACTGTTGCAAATGATTTAACAATTTACAAAGGACGAAAAACAGTTTTTTCACAAGAACTTGAAAATGATCTAGTTAATCATCTCCTAACACTGGAATGGTGTATGTTTGGATTAACTATAACAGACGTTCGGAAATTAGCATTTCAAATAGCAGAAAAAATGGAATTATTCATAATTTTAGCAAATCCAAACAGATGGCTGGGAAAGCATGGTTTTATGCATTCAAAAATCGCAATGGAAGAAAAATTAGTGTTCGATAGCCTGAAGCCACATCACTTGGCAGGGCCAAAGGCTTCAACAGAGAAAATGTCAAACATTTTTTCGACATGTATGAAAAAATAGTTCATGAAAATAAATTAGTGGCAACGAGGATCTTCAATGTTGATGAAAGTGGATTTTCGACTGTTCAAAAGAAGCCACAAAAAGTCATTGGTGAAAGAGGAAAAAAGAAAATAGGCTCAATTACCAGCGGAGAGAGAGGCATCAACACAACGATGGTGTCCTGTGTAAGTGCTGCTGGTCAATACGTACCCCCGATGATAATCTTCAAAAGGGGCCGTATGACTACCCTCTTGTCTGAGGGTGCTCCTGCTGGAAGTCTTGTGACGATTTCAGAAAGTCTTTACATCAATAGTGAATTATTTGTTACATGGCTTCAACATTTCATCGCCCATGTGAGACGAACAAAAGAGGAAACGGTCCTAATCTTGCTCGATGGCCATACTACTCATAGTAAAAATCTAGACGCTCTGACGATTGCTCGAGATAATGGAATTATTCTCTTTCAACTTCCCGGACACACGACTCATAGGTTGCAACCGATGGACGTAGGTTTTTTCAAAGCTATGAGTACATGCTACATGCAAGCAATAGAGAAGTGGCTTCGTACAAATATTGGCAGACCTGTCACACAATTTCAAGTCGCGCAACTGCTTAATGAAGCCTATGAAAGATCAGCCTCGGTTGGAAATGCCACAAATGGCTTCAAGGCATCTGGAATTTGGCCTGTGAATAGACACGTTTTCCAAGAACACCAGTTTGCCCCATCAGAAGCACTACTACCTCTTCAGCCCATAGAAAATTTACAAGCTCCTCAAGGAGAACTGAATAACCATCTGTCCTCCACCATCCACCAAGATTGCAACAAGAAAAGAGACAAAGCAATAGCATCAACTTCAGGTCAACAACTTGCGATTCCTATTCAAACGCTGTCTCCAATACCCAAGGCAAGCGTTTTGAAAAATGCGAAAGGTGCTCAGAAAGCTGTCATATTAACATCAAGCCCTTATAAAAATGATTTGGCAATATCTATTCAGAAACGTCTAGGAAAAAGACCAAAAATGGAGCCTATTAACAAAACCAGTAAGTGCGTAGGAATCGGAAAAAAGAAAAAGATGAAAGGTGCAAGCAGTGTATCGCTCAAATGTAAAGGCAATGTAAAGAAGACGACTAAACCCTATAAATACAACAGCAGCAGTGATTCAGATACTGAGTTAGAAATTGTGTTGGACGACTCTGATAGCCTACCATCTGAAAATGAGGAAAATGCATGCGGTATATGCAATGGAGATTATTTTGATAAGCTAGGACCAAAAGTAGACTGGGTGCAATGTGTGCGTTGTCATAAATGGCATCACGAAACCTGTGTGAGCAACCCAGATATTTGTGATAATTGCTTCAAAAAATAAAGCGTTCTCTCTTATTACAATACATTAGTTAAAATTAGTAAGGTGGGTTGGGTCAGGTTAGGCTAGATATTTTATGTTTATGTTTTAGGTAATTAAAGCGTATATTATAACAATAGAATAAGCCTAGGTCCAATTTACCAAACCCACAGGTCCAATTTAACAAACCGATCGGTTAATTTGGAACAAATGCCGAAATTAAGTAAAATATTTTTTTTATTTTTACAAGCAATAATTATTCGCCTGAAACACTCATCCACATTTAAAATCTCCTGATAAGAGATACATGACACCAACGGGACTCGAACCCGTGTCCCTTCGATTTCCGGTCGACAGTTCTGACCACTGAGCTATGGCGGCTTATCTCTTACCCGCGAAATTATTCAATATATACTAGTGTTTCATTCAACAATTACTGCTTGTTACATTTTTTCACCTGAAAACAACCATCTTTATTTTATATGAGAAAGGCATTGTAAGTGCTAACTCTCTCACTAGATAGCGTCGAGACAAATTGTCTACATTTTTAAGTGACATACTTGAACTGTCAAATATTAATTATTATTTTTTTAAAGTTTTAACTAATGTTTAAGACAAGATTTAAATAAAATAATAATTTTAAATAATAATAAAAATAATTGTTACCCTTTGTGCTATGCATAAAAAAATCTTGCCTTAAACATTAGTTTACCAAAAAAATAATAATTAAAATATTTTTAATAAAATAACTGTAACCATTTAATGTAAAATAATAAATGGTATTTGTAGTCTGATAACACACCTTTCATTTCAGTATATTTGAAGTCCTCTAATGTAACGCGATCCCAATAAATTTAATACTTTCCGAAAAGTGGTCCAATATAACAGACTCTCCCCTATTGTCTTTTTTGGGATTCCACGCAGATTTATTTATATCCCGACAATTGATCCCCAAATAGTTGATCCCCGAATAGTCGATCCCCAAATATTTGATACCCAAACAATTCATCCCTCGGAAAGTTGATCCTCAAACAGTTGATCCAGAAATAGCTTATCCCCCGCACATTTGATACACAAACAGTTGATTCCCCAAACAGTTGATCCCCAAACAGTTGATTCCCAAATAAATTGTATTTGATATCCCGAAAGTTGATCCTCCAGACATTTGATCCCTAAACAGTTAATCCCACGGTCAGTGATTCCCAAAAAGTTGATCCCCCGGACAGTTGATCCCTCAGCCAGTTGATAATTCGGACACTTGATCTATTAAAGGATTATTTATGTAGTACTTCCTACCTGGCAAACGTATACAAAGAGGATATACGGCCGTACAACAAAAGTAGATATACTTACTATCTGCAGACGTCCGCAGGATAGAATATATTAAAGAGGTAAAATTATGGCTAAATGACGCAGATATTGAAACGCTTTTACTACCAATTTATTGATCCTTTCTACAACTCACTTGCTGAAACTTTATAAACTATTGTACATAATGTTTTCTCTTTACTTTTTATAATAACTATAAACAAAAAAAAACTTTTTCTACTAATGTATATTATACTTTAGGTACTTGAAATATAGTAATCGTTTTATATTACCCACACTCAGGCAGTGCCTTAGTGGGTTTTCATTTCTTGTGTATACTATTTGGTATTATATATTATGTTATTATATACTATCAATTAATATGTATAATATATGTAAAGAAATGAAAGTAAAAAAAAAATAAAAAAAATAAAATAAATCCAAATATTTTTTTCTAACAACAATGCCATATTCCCAAAGGAGCATGCAAAGAGGAAATACCGCAAACATTGTTCCATGTTTCCATAGACTGTACTGCTACTGCATTTTGGCTCGGTGTTCCCATGTACCAGGAGAAGTGTTTTGCGACCTTAGGGATCTGTTTCTCATATTTTGTTTATCGTAGGTATACTAACCTTGCTGAAATACAATTGTTTATTATTGTTACTAAATCCATTTGTGCTTCACTGAGCATGGACATTCGTGGACTAAATGATTATTTAATGAAGTATTTTCGTTGTTTAAAAAAATAGAGCTGTGACGTATGCAGCGATAGAAAAGGAAAACGTTTTGTTTGCTCTCTCTGGTGCTCATGTTATAATATGTATTTTGACTTTGGATTTTTCGGCCTTGTGTCTTACTGCATACCCTTTCGGGGAAATGTAGAATGGGTTATTATAAAGAATTTTAAAAATTAAACAATTTTCAAAGATAAAATAGTTCTGTTAATACTTTCACGGGAGAAACAAAGCTTGAAAAGGACTTTCACTAAACTAGAATATTTACTTTGAAATTTGTTGAATTGTTCAAAGTAAACAACTCTGATTAGTTTTAATATTTGTACGTAGGAATTATAAGTACGTTATATTGTATTATTATATAATATTGGTAGTCGCCAATACTTCTCCTGGTACATGGGAACATCCAGCCGAAATGCAGTAGTAGTATAGTCTTTGGAAACATGAAACCTTGACTTCTGACGAAAATAATATTATATTATCGTTCAAAACGAAGCTACATTTATTTGTTATGAATGACTCTAGATCTCTCAGACTCCCTCCATACAGCGTTTGTTAGTACACATGTTTACACTCGGTAACATATTAATATTACACGAGCACTAGGTCTAGGGAAAATACGCTAAATAATAATAACTAAGTGATTTATATGTTTTTATCTTAGTTCCACACAGTAAGCTCTGAGAAAAAAAACTCCCCCTAGGCCTATATCATCTCTCGGGATGCTGTGAGGGTCGTTAAGGAAGGTATAATGAGTAGATCGGAATTTGGGGTCAATGTGTCCAAGAGTGACGGACGTATGAATCCATCCCTCCCAATGGGTCGAGAAAGCCCGGCTAGAATGGTCAAAAGGTGGTAAGTTAAGTTAAGTTTTAAAGTTAAGAAATACGCATAAATTATTAAAATATCCGAAACGAACACCCTAGAAACCTATTTTGTGCATGTACTACTGAAAACCCAAACTTAAATAGTTTTATCCTTTAGATATTTAAGTATAAATTAAATGTTGTTTTTTTTTAAAGAGCCCTGAATGCAATGGAACTCGACAAGTTTACCAAAATTAATGTTGTTCACCGACTGAATACAACCTCTCAAATCATAATCAATTTCTCTCAGATCAGAAAGGTACTACGCATAACGGTAAACGAACGCAACGCGAAAGCACTCCGGAGTAAGCAGTTTGCAATTTCGGAGTATCAGGTCTTAAAACTTGGAAAAAAAACTACCACATTATAAAACTGATAAAATTCTCAATAGAATTCTGAGAAACTTAAAATCTTTTCAGAAAGTTCACAACCATAAATAAATAGAGTTGAAAACCTTCTTTCAGAGCTGCCTAGATTCAACAATAAAATATTCGAACTATTGTTCAAATTTGGGACTTCTTTGCTTTTTTTCACTCTTGACAGCTCATTCTATATTTAAAGAAGTCTGAACCTTTTCACAGCCCGTAATAATAAGTTTCACGAGGTCTCGTTAAATTTTACCATAATATCAAGAGATTTCACTTTTATCTTTAAGTTGTTTTTTTTGGCTTCGTAAAGGTCCTCGATGTTATCTTTCCATGGACGTAAAAATAGTAGACATGTCATAACACAACATCTGAGTATCATTTCGACATGCTGGAGGCAAACCACATGACAATCATTTTGGCACCAGTAGGGTTCCTGCACATCTCATAAAAAGTACGATTGACCTAACGTCGAAATAACCGGACCTTGCACAGAAAAGTAAAGTTCACTAAAGTAAGGTAAAGGTTTGCATCGTTGTCTATCGTGAGACTTTTCTGCGCAGGGTCTGAATGTACGTTTCTAACTGAACCGACTAATACTATCACATGGGCTTGCATAGCGATACAAAAGCAAAGATATTCCTGGAGAATCAGGGATGTGCAATTTGCGATATGTGTTGGAATTTCCAATAACATTTAATACTGTTGCTAGCAATTCGCGCGCTATTGTAAAAATGAGTAGTAATTTGTAAGCAGATTTTATTTTCGAAGTCTCAATAATGATAGTACAATGCGAGTTGCCTGTAAACTTAAGGATTAATTTATTGACCAGTCATCAAAGTGTGATGCCTGCGCCGCTTCCCAGCTCCTCGCAAGTTGGTTTGTTTCCCTCACCCTTTCGGCATGTAGATGGTTTCTTATGTCTATGGATATTTCATATGAACATTCGCTGTAAATCCCATCCAAGAGCCAAGATTGATCTATATTTATAGATAAAATATATGGAATACGCCCATCGTCTTATAGATTCTCATTATTCATTGTATAACTAACCTAGATAAAAAAACATTGACATGTTGATTGGCACGATCAACTTATGTCTTTTAAAACATGTATTTGAAGTTTTTTATACGAATATGGATACATACATATTGGATACAACATTTTAAAGTTATTGGTTTTGTATATTTGTAATAAGCATCAACTTTGTGGCTTATCATAATTTACAATAAAAATATATAAATTTGTTTTAGACCACTTTAATTTTAATTACATTTTACCGGTCTTGGAAGCACCCTTCCTTCGCCAGGAGAATATTAAAACTCTTTTAAAAATATTTTTAATTTTATCCTGACGAAGAAAGGGTGCTTCCGAAATCTGTATTAATCAAATAATTGTACAAAAATTGTTTTAATATTTTGTTTTCATAAATTCATCATTTTGGACAAGGTTATTTCTGCACATATATTATGTTGTGCCTATCTGAAAATGGTAACCATGTTTTAACGGCGAATAATTAAAAAAATATATTAAGGCATCGCTTAAAAACACATAATTTCGTTTAGGTTCCGCATTTAAAAGATACGCATGATTTACGCTAAACGTTTTTAAAACGCTTTTTTACGACTCTCAAAAGCACAAAGCTAACGACTCCCACTGACCATCTTGTCGCTTACCTCAAAGGTACAAATCTTGAATAACAGAGACCCTGAGCTACCCTCTTCCTCCATATTGCTGGCTGCGCATTTATTTCTAAGCCTACCCTTTTGGATTGGTCCTTCACTCCGGGGTCTGGACCCTTTGGGGTGGCCTTGCGACCCCGGGTATTTTATAAGGGGGGTGTCAATAGAACGTTGAGATATTTACGTATGATTGATGGTGGACATGTACTCGGGAAAACGTCGTTATTTTTTATAAATGTTTTTATAACATTTTACTTTAAGAGAAGGGTGCCTTTGAACCTAAGGTACTTAGGTAAAAAATAGGCAATTTTTGTATATTATTAATACATAATATAGGAAGTACCTATGTATCTTTTTCGTCCAAACTATGTTGCATTTAATTTGAAAGTTCACATGACAAATCTCATTAGCTCATGACGAGAATGAAGGTAGAAACACACTGGGTTGTACAATACCTGGCCTGGGTATCAATTCTCCAATCCATTGAAGACGGCCGCTGGCAATTACGGTCGAAAGTACATACATTGTTCGAAGTTCTTATTCTTGAGTCTTTTCGAAGGTACATACTAAATATCAAAAGTCATTCCACTCGAACGGTCGAACCACTCGTTGTTCGAGTGGAATGAATCGTCGAGAATCGATGCCCAGAGAAAATGGCAATGCGTTTGTCGCTTACTTCGACTCTGTGTTTTTCTACCTTTACTTTACAAGCTTATTATTGCATTAAACTAGACAGCAAAGAAAATTGTGCAATTTTCACTACGCCACAGCTCACTGAGAGCGAATTTTCAGTGAAACATGCAAACGAATTTTTAGGGAGTGTTTGCCGAGTCTGTTTTGTGTGACGGTCAATGATCTCTGCCTACCGCTGCGGGGAAATTACATCATAGTTAGTTAGGACGGGTTATTCTACAGAATTTTAACAGTTAAAGTTCTAATTCAAGTTCACTGAAAGTTTTATTCTAGTTCTGGTATTATTTCATAATGTGCCGGTTGTTTCACAGTACTTAGATAATAAAAAAAAAACTTGAATAGGACTTTCACAGAACTTTAATATAATCATTGAAATTTAAAGAATCTGTTCAAATTCTGCGACACAACTAGTCCTAAAATTTATTGGATTCCAATGCTAAGATTTGTCAAAACATTCATTGAGTGATAACTGACAACAAATAATACGGAATATACATTCGAAAAAAGAACGAAATAAAAATTCAGTTTCTTGGTTTTGTTTTGGGGTAGCCGAAATATTAAACACCCGTTTGCTTAATTTTGAAAAAAAAACTTATTTTCAACCAAAAGGTCCATGTCATTTCAATTGCTTAAGTTTCCTTTCAAATTTGCCAAAGAAATATCCGTTGTACAAAAGAACAGACCATTCGACATTATAATAATATCTATTTTATTAAAAAAGGTCTCATAAAGTTGTTTTGCTGGTTTTATTTTATCACATTTTCGTATCCCTTTGAGTTTTGAGATTGAGATGATTGCATTGATATAAAAAAGTTTTTTTTGATATACGAAATGGCCGTTACTAGTTTCTTCCAAACCTTTTTTCTTATGACTTATATTATTACATTTTTTAATATTCACACAATATTTGTATTTTTTTTCTTTTTCAATCTTAACGATACAAATAACATGTAACATACAAAAGGTCTGTGCTTTTTTTCACTCTTGATGTATATAACAAATATTAGAAATGAAAATAATAGACACTAAAAAGAAAAGAAGAATAGAAAAAAATATATCTTATATTATTATTGAGAAATAGTATATAAATTTTACAAGGCATAATGATCTGAGGTTCTAAGATTCTTAACCCTTTCACACCCGCATTATTGTTTCCACATATATAAAATATGTGATGCTTGATAATAAATACCACAGAAAATTATTTTAAAATTTATGGTATTTTTTTTTTTTTAGAAATTATTCAATGTTAATTTGGCTCAACATTGGACGTCAGAGGGTATTTTTAAAATAGTAAGGTAAAATAAACATAAAGTAAAAGTAATACAAATAACTGTTTCATGCCAAAAATACACATTTACAATGTAGTGATAATCTCTAAGATTTGAAAAAATTAATATTTTAACTAAAATTTATTCAGAAATAAAGAAATAATCAAGGATAATAAATCTTTAAAAATTCGCAATACTAGTCGAAATTATGTCTGTCAGTACCAGTGTTAATTTGAATGAATATTGAAATTCATATACAATATTCTGGCAAATGACTGTGAACAGTGAATTGAACTGATATTATTATTATTTATTTATTTATTCACTAATTTTTAAGAAAACATTACATATTACAGTGATCTTTGGCTGTCCAAGTAGGAGATTAACCTGTTTTAGGACAGTCAGAAATAGGCAGATTTATTAAATGCGATTCATGTTTTGTCTAGTGTATTGACTTTTACTTAATTATTGCTATGTATAAATAATTTGAAAGTTTATTTGATTGATACAAGAAGTTGCTAACTATATATTTTAAATAATATAAACGTAGAGAATATGATAATTAAAAAATAGCAATATAGTAAAAAATTATTGACATGTGAGTTTATCAAATTGAAATTGTACTTTTTATTTAGATGAAATTAATAAGCTAGAGAATCAAAAATAGATAAAGGAAGAAAGGAGATTAAAAGAAAATAGAGAATTAAAATAAGCAAAAAAAAAGGGAATTAAAAATATGCAAAAAAGATAAAAGTATGTGTATATATAAATATAAAAAAATAGAAACATGTAAGCTTTTCAACCATTCCGTAAAATCTTACTTTAGATTTGGTGATATTAATGCGCCAGAGAATCAAAAATATATAAAAAAGAAAAGAAATTGAATGGAAGTGTAGAAATAGATAGAAGATTAAAAAATAAATTAATATTAAAAAACATGTCTGCCTTTTCTTCATTCCATGAAATTTTGTTTTGATTTTGTTGAATTAATGCTCTAGAGAATCAATATACATATATAAAAAAAAATTAAAAGAGAGTTGAGAAACTAAAACAAAGAAAAATAAAATAAAAGATGTAAAGAAAGGTTTTAAGCAGATTTTGAATTTACAATGGTAAACAAATAAATTTACTGCAATACACATATAAAATAAAATACAGGGTAATTCGAAAAAGAAATTTAAGAAAAGCAAGTTTAATGATTGTTAAAATTAGCATATTTTCGCATTCATCTCTCCCCAAGATCAGAAGCCAATTATTTACCAGATTTCGGAGAATGTTAGCACTTTTTGATTTCCATACATCGGGAATAAGATTAAGCAATTTAGGGCCTAAGTACGAGAATTGTCTTTGAGCTAAGGATGAAGAAGTGGTGGGAGGAACAACTGGGTTCCTCTTAGCATGTCTAGTGTCGTGATAATGGGGTACGGAAGTGAATTGGTGACGCGTTCTTTGGGTATGTAATATGATTTTCCTCATTTATAATTATAGAACACATCTTTATGCGTTAAAATATTTGTAATTCGTGTAAAAAATATTGATATTTCACCTTAAATGAAGTAATCAAGGCAGAAATTTGATTAAACAAACAACAGATATCAAAATATTTATAATTTTTGTGGCGGGAATAAGGATTTCAACCAAGCGGAAAAAATAGACGTGATAGAAAAGATTACAAGCTATGAGAAAACATAAACATGACTTTTCTAAATCGCCACCGTTACGGTAAAAAAAATAATAAAGTTCGTGTTAATTTGAATTAACACTGGGGCTGAAAAGGTTAAGACGTTATTATTGAAGTTAGTGTTAAATCCAGAAAATTAATCGATGCATTACTGCCTACCTCTACAGTGAATTGAATGTTTTTATGAAATTAATTTATAAGAAGAAGGAATTTAGTTAGTTGCCGCTCTGTTCCACTTCAGTCATCACTTTTAAATAATGTTCTCACTTGGAAACGATATGTAGACGATATTTTTTGTATCTGGACGGGAACAGAGCGGCAATAATAACTCCAGTATAATAAATAACCAAATTAATTTGTCCTATAGTCCTATTCTAGACATATTTCCAGTTAACCGCTCTGTTCTTCCTGGAATTCCCGTAATTACCCCTGCCACTTGGTCCACCCCTCCCTCAAACTTTTTGTATTTATATATCAATATTTTGTGTAGTAGATCAGTTTTAAATATTCTACTGACGAAGGAAGGGATGTTCGTTCTTCTAATATCTTTGGGATCTTCCGAAACCGGTAGAGTGAAAATAAAACTATAGTGGTCAAAAACAAATTTATGTGTTTTTATTATAATTTATTTTTAATTGTTATTCAAAAATATTTGGATTTTCAGAATTACGTGTTCCGATATCATAATAATATTTTCGTAATTTACTATTTCAGGAAACCTGTTAATTCATTCGTTATGCCTGCAGTCCTGTTTTAACCGGAATTACATTTTTCCCCGTAGAATATAAAAGTTTAGAATTCAAAGTGTATTTATTTACGGTTAAATTGAAATCAATTTATTATATAAAGTCAAGCTCGAATAATTAATCATTCTTTTTTCAAAACTCGAGCCCACTCGGATTAATCATTAATAGCAACGGAAAATGACCTTTAACCTCGCTGGTTGCCCTTGATCTGAAAGCATTGAGCAAACAGGGGGTAAATATCGAGAGCGCTGTTAGTACCCCGTTAGTGCTATTAAAAACTACCCTCGTTTTCAGATTGACTGGATATGTAACGTAATCCATTTGCTATACGAATATACATATTGATTATTATCATTGCTTGATTCGAAGGCTGTAGAGTGCAGAGGTTGTATCGCAACTATTACACGTTATGCATCCCGCTTTTGAAATACGCTTTCCCAGATTTTGTGATTTTAATTTCAATTTACTTAGAGTAATACCTACATATTTGTTTTACATTAAATCCCACGGGAGGCTTTGGGGAAAATAGATTCCCTCAAGGTTTATGTTATGTCATATAATAAATTCCGCTGGTAAAAATCAATGTTGATTGTAGATGATTTGAATAACATTATTTTAGTTGAAAAAGAAGATAATACTGATAAATCTTAATGAAAAAATTAAACAGAACAAGACACAGAAATATAAAAAAGTAATGGTCTCAACAGGAATCGTACCAGGATCTCTGTCTCAAAAGGACAACGCCTCTAACCACTCGGCCATTAGTAACAATTTATTATATGTTATTTATCGTTTTGATTTATGTTATATCTGCCTTTACGTAAGCAGACTTTGGGTGTTGAAAACTCTTATAATCAGTAAAAGGTTCTAAATATAATACTGTTTATTTACGTTACAATAACCTGTCTGGCTAGCTACAACTGTTCGTTACCCGAGGGTAGGTGAATCTGTGGGCGTGCAGATGCTTGCCTTGCCGATAATATCTATCGCTAGTACCTGCTATACATTAACGTCATCTGGCGGGCCCTGGTGTAGGCTTTATGTCTACCGCCATCTAGCGATTAACTACTCAACCTAGTTACCATACATCACAATTTATGTCTTAGTATAATATTCTTCTCTAATGATGTATTACATTGATAGGTACAACCTTCAAGGTTATCTAAAAAGTTTATTTAAATAAAATTTACATAAAATAGTTAATCAAAAGATATACACATTATTTATTCAGCCAAAAGAGGTTATTTATTTGTTTAATTAACTGTTACTCGTAATAATTTCTCATTGGATTTCAGAATTTTTCCAATGTATTTATATTTTTATATTACATTTCTTCATTTTAAACATGTCGCAAAATCAAATACCATTTTGTTGTTTTATTTGAAATATACTTAAACATTTAAAAATTGTAGTTAATTCAACATAATATGCCGGATCTCATACATCGATTACAGAATTTTGAATATTATCTTTATAATAATCAAAACATAACATTTATACAGCACAATTTCGTGTTATTTCACTTCAAGTGTACTTTACTACAACAAACTTAAAATTAGTAATTCAGCATTCAATGATCATGTTCTTTAAATTATTCCTACATTGCGCCTTACCTAATACAGATCAAATAATAAAACATAAAAATTTACAGTTAATCTTTTAACTATAATATTATTTTCATTGCAATTTGCTAATAAAATAGTTTTATATTATGTTTCAACCCTTCAGTATTTTGATCACTTTGATACAGTTTGCTATGTTTTCTGTGTATTTCAAACGCTCTAAATACATCTTATTTTTAATTTTCCGAAAAAAAAATACTGTTTTAGAAACTTGATGAAATTACCGTTTCGGTGTATGCATTTAAAATAAACATTACTATTTCTAAGTAATAAAATTTTAGTATCAAACCACATTTTTACTTAAATTTATAGTCCAATCATAGAAAAAATGAGAGAACTCGATATTTCGAAAACACGTTAGTTTTGTTTGAAAAGTTGGTAAGAAAACTGTATATTCACTTTTACCTCGTTGATATAATAAAAAAATAAGAAATAATTTTTAAAGTTAAACCGATTGTTTCGATAGCGGCGCAAAATATGAATTATTAATTTTGGCCATTTTTAGGATTTTATTAATGGATTCCATTATAAATATTTCAGACAAGCGGGAAGAATTATTATTTTTCATTCTAACGTAAAAAATTAAGTTTTTCCGTATTTTAGAAAAAAAAAACTTTTATAAAATGTGGACGTCCGGTCATATATGACCCTCAAAGGCTGGAGGGGTTAAGACCCATAAAAGACGCGGAAAGAAATCAAATTGAAATTAAAATCTCTTCAGAAAATAATAAATAAAATCTGCCTATGTTGATAAAAAGAAAATAGATTTGAAAACCTGCTATTCCATTATTATAATTTAGCCTTTTTTATGCTGTTGTTCAAATTCGGTTCAAGCTATATCACAGACCGCAACATAATATTAAATTTAAAAAATATAGAAATAATTTCTTTACAGATCACATTTCCAGGGATATTTTGTTCAGTGTCTACAACATAAAATCTGCAATAACCATTTTGTGATGTGATTTTATGAATTACTTTGAAACAGAATATATGCAGATAAGTAAAATGCAATTAACGTCAGCAGTTTAAAATTGCACTGGTGAGCCGCTCTCCAGTAACTGCGAAACGTAATAACCATGTTATAATGAAACGTACCGTAATAATAAAACGCAACAAAAGCGTGCGTTTGTTATCTGACCACAAGCGGGATTTTAAATAGGTACCGTTTTGTTCGCGGCCATTGCATTACGTCAACCAGGTAGATTTATGAAATCATAATATTATTGCTACAATTGAACCAATAATATGGCCTGTATAACTAAACAACTTGCCGTGATGCACAGAGAATAGGCCGTTTTCATACATTTTATAATTCACATATTTAGTCCCCTTTCTATAAAGTTCACTCTAATAATATAGAAAGAGTTCAGCACAAATTACTTAGATACGTAAATTTTAAGCCCAAATAAAATTCAATACATTAATTAGTGTCAGTTTGATGAATCAATTGCATCTCATAACGCTGTCTAACAGAAGAATAATTTCATCTAGTTGTGTTACACAGTCATTAACAACTTAATTGACAGTCGTGCCATCGTTGCCATTATTAAATTCCATGTACCGACTAGAACCACAAGACAAAACGTAACATTCTTCTGCAATACATACACAACCAACTATCAGACACACTCACTAACCAATATGATACATGATCTGGGCAACAAGTTTGGGGGTACTATTGACATTTTTGCGGACTCCATTTATTATAGAATTAATTGTAATTTGTACCATGCATCCTACAAATCATAATAGCATTGTTAATGTAGCTTTAGTGATTTGTCTTATATATGTAGTATTGTTCTAGTTTATATATTATTTTATGTTACTTTTACACGTGTTGTTAATATTGTTTAATATTCAGTTTATCAGTGTACTGTTATAGCATGCTTTGAAAATTTTGTGTATAATTTTCGATAGTTCACTAGGTATCTGTTCTTAAAATTCAAATCAAGCCCGGCTGGGCATATAACCAAATAAAACTAAATAAAATATAATATCATGTGGACCTATTGTAATATTTATTTATTGTTTAGGAATATTTACAGACTATTAACATGAAAAAAAAAAAATTAGATAAGCGCTGCAAAAAAATGTATATGTCAACAGTCCACTTAAAAATGTTCACATCATGAACAGTTTAAGTGTCATTGTACTGGACGGGAGTCCGCACAAGACTGTAGATTTAGGCGCCGGGTCCAAACCGTGTCTTCAACCGATGAGATGCTCCTTTACGGCCGATGATGATGATTGTAGTTGATATTGATGATAAATCTGCCTCCCGCACCCAGTGTTTGGTGAATGTTGGGTACTGGGTGTGCTGTCGTCTCTGCTCGCTTCTGGTGTTGGCGGTTTTCCAGAGGAGGGCCGGCTTGTCTTGAAGAGGTAACACCAGAAGATCTTGGAGCAGAAGACTCGGCGAGGTGAGGCAGATGTTGGGCAGGAGTCACTTGTAGATAATAAAACGCTTGGTTTCGGTGGTAAAGATGAACTAACTTTATTTTATTATTTGGCTGCTTATATTCAATAAGCATGACTCGCACCCGACATTGGGCTTTGAGTCAAAAAGTGGTGGGGGATTGTACCCGCGCCAGATATGTGTTTATAAGCCCTGGCAAAATGTCGCATATTCATTTTGCCGGCAGCTCTGGCGAAATTAGTCGCTTAAATTTGCGAGTTAGAAAAGATTTTGAAGGCTTACATGAATGACAATTACATAGTTTAAATGCATAGTAGTTATAAGAATGTGTATCTTGACAACTAGATTTTTTGTTTGTCAAGATACGACAAAAAATAAGAAATGTTTGTAAATAAATGTGTAAAAATGATCTCAAAGCGATCAAATTTGTAAAACATGTTAAGTTAGTATTTTTCCGAGGTCCCCCGTAACATAGCGCTCAGAAAGAGATAAGATTCACTATGCTACGAGGTTCCTGGATTTTTGTACACGCAAAAAAGGTAAAAAATATTGTTCATAAATGGGTTTACATATATGTGAAAAACAGCTTTTTTAATATCTCCTCAGCGGTAGTATATCGAAAATAGTGTTTATTTGACTACCGCCGAGGGGATGAACAAGTAAAATACATACATTTGCAACATTTAAAAATTGATTTTTCCTAGTAATTTTTACATAGGAAAAATGTTGGACATCGATCCACGCGGCAGGTGAGCCGGCGACGCGGTATCGATGCCGTTCGTAGACAAAGTTTTTCAAGCGGCCGGGAACAAAATGGCCAGTGGCGGGGAGTGGTGATTTTGCCAGTGGCGTGGGGTAGGGACATTTTATAAAAGTAAAACAATTTTTTATGAAATTAAATAATATGGTCAACTACGTCCGTTACAGTCATTATACACTATGTATTAACAAAAAAATTTAAACAGCAAATCGTGAGCAAAGGCAAAAAAAGAGATATCAAAAACAAAACATACAGATAAATATATGATCCAAAAAACAAAAGCAACAAAAATAAAACAGAAAATAAATAGAGTAAATAAAAAACAAACAAACATTCACAATCTATTGCTAATTTGCTTTTTAAAATAAGCGAGACTATTTGCATATATATCTATGTAGTTACACTCAATAGAATTGTACAGACGACACATTCTAGACAATGGATTGAAGTATGCAATATTGTTCTTAAATAATTCTAGATGGAATATATTCTTAATATATATTACAATGTATCTTTAAATAAGAATTTTATGTTATATTATATATTAACCAAGTATACACGGATAATTGAAAATACTAACAGTATGACAAGTCATAGTAATTTAAGAAATTTAAAGAAATTAATAGAAATGAAATAGAAAAAAATAAAAAATTAAGAATTAGAAAAAAAAAATAAAGAAAGTAGAAAAAAGTGTGAATTTTGTGTTTTATATTATCATTTTGTTGTCAGGTGAATATGCCTTTAACGTATTTTCGATTAATATTAAAAAAATGAGCCAGATTATGATAATTACTTTGCTATGCTATGTGGTTACAGCAAAATTCTATATTCGACAAGTTCCTTTGAAAATGTGTTTCCCGAAAACTGTATAAGAAAATTTTCTGTATAAGTATTTTTTAGCTTTTTGTGCATATTCTCCCAATCCGTTCTTCATAGTATATGGCCCCTATACATGGGCGTTTTGAAACCTCTTCAACAACCCTTTAAAAAAACCATTGCGGGGAGGTACCTACGTCGAGGGTTTGCTCGAGACTTTTCCGGTAGGCAAGGCTCGATCTCATTCCGCAACGTGCCCCGAAGCTACGGGAATATTTTATTAAATATGCTTAAATATACTTAGGTAGATTTTTCAAATGAAAACCTGACTCAGTAAATGATGCCAATACTTTTAATTAATGCTTTTTTTGTCAGTTTTAGCTTTTAATGTTGTGAAACAATTTGTACATAATGTCGAAATTTTAGTTTTTTATTTTTTTCTATTTTTTATTCTTTCTTTTTGTTTTCAATTCTTTAATGAGACACCTCACAAGAACGCTATTGTCTGTAAAGTGTAAAGGCAAGGGAACTATGTCGATACCCGATCGAACAGAGTTGTGAAGCGGGTTAAGGGAGGGGTAGCTCGTTCCAAATACGAAACGTCTAACACGAAAACGAAGAAACGGCCCGTTTTACGAAGTGCACTGGTGCATTGGGTATCAATGGTGCTAGCTACTAAGAGCAGGCTCCATTAAATTACCTATAAAACAGACTCAGCATGACCACATTGTGTCTGTGCATTAGACACGGCTGTCGGTATGTTAACAATGAACAGTCATTCATACGGATCGTCCTCCTTTGCACAGAATCAAGTAGGTATATCTAGAATTGCTAGGCGGCTCTCAAATTCTTTTGTTGGACGAACTTGAGATTTTTATAGGGTAAGTTTGGTGTAAACATTAAAATAATAGCACATGGAAGAAAAATATAATTTGTTAGAGAGCAGAACATCGTTAAGTTGGTGGTGATTATTTTTTCCCTTTCTGCGAAGTGAGGACTTCGAACGGTGGTTACATACGATTGTGTTTTCCCAAGTTTCCCCCTACCCTGGAGCACTTTTCTTTGAAAATATTCCAGCTTACCCCTCTTTATATCGTATTTTAATGTACTTTATAAAGAAAGGGTATAATCCCATGCTGTATTCCCAATTATATCTTATCGTACAGTACTAAAACGACAATTATTATGAAATATATAAAAATAAAGCCGTTCATGTGCTTACATTAAACTAAGTAACTGTGCTTCTAAGAATGGTAATCGATGGCCTTTCTTTTGACTCTTAGCCCATGAAGTAATGTACTTCTTACAGCAATATTGTATTATAAATAATTTTTAATTGTATATTTAACCTTTCCTTATCTACTCTGTGTATTTACTACTCATTGCTTCTAATAACTTTAATAACTCTATAAATATAATAAATTCTGGGTTCAGATTTTAGGTATTCCTATGTCATACATTTATGTACTGAATTAAAAAAAATATATTTTATATAGTTTTCAAATTCAATTAAAAATAGTTTTGAGTGTTTTGTTAAAAATCGGGAAAAAAAATACACCAATACAATCAACCGTGTGACGCTGCTACGCGAAGAGTGTGCGAGGAAATGGCACGCTATTGATGTCCCGCTTTAGTTCGCTATGCGGGAACATGAGAAATCCACACGTCCGCAGTTGTTTTTAGACCATCGATACCTACGACCGCATAGCTGTGTGTGTGAGTCCAGCGCCCATGGCTCATCCATCCAGCACCTGCAGGCAGTCGGTCACGGGCCGTCGTTAGATAAGGACTCCCCGCACGTTTGTTTAGCATCCGCCGATGGTTTTTTCATGTTTTCAGCAATTAAATTACAATGATTATCACTTTTGATATAAAATATAATAAACATAAGCGATGAACTATGAATATTCATATTTTTCCGATTTTAAATCGCTTATTTTGAGATGTGTATTGACTACACAGCACCGGAACGCGTGGATTTTTTTAGCACAGTAAGGGAAAGGTTTTAAAACCACCAGCATCCGTGATGATAAAACTTATAATTTGAAGACCGACGAGAAGAGAAAAAAATTGCAAATTATAATATAGTTGTGCAAGTGGTGAGTTTTTAGTGGCAGTTTAATAGAATTATGATTTTATACAGAACATTCTGTGGGGTATTACAGTCATTAAAATAATTAGATTAACTTATTAGTAACTTGTAATTGTAATTGTATAACTGAAGGAGCCATCTGGTCTTTGAAATAGTTTTAGTCTAATGTTTAACTGCATTAGAGTTTGGTAATTTAACCTCCATGATATTTAAAATAAACTATAATAATTTATGCGAAAAGTTTTTTAAAACAATTATTTTAATAGCTGACCAGATATAAATATAAAAATAATATTTTTTCCCATTTTCGAATACGTTTATAACCTGACATTTATCAAGGATACATGAACATTGTATTCCTAACAATGCAGATTAAACCTGCATATCTTTAGGCTGCGTATAAACAGGAAAAATCACCGCGAGCCGAACCACGAATTATGGGAAAGGTACGAAGCTACCAAGCAAGAGTTTCGGGACGTTTGTTACGCAACATAAAACGACACAATACTCTAAAATAAAGTCGGAATCTTAACGACGTAAGTGACGAAGGTATGTGTAAAAATATTCGTCTCGGCCCGGCGTATTGGACGGTACTACGGTCGAATTTTCCGTAGCATGACTGGAAAATTGATCTTTCCCCAGGGTTTGTTTTTATATCCGGAGCCGGGAAATATTTTGAAAATTTCTCAAAGCCAAATATAATGTTGATAAATATAAATGAAATAATTGACAGGCATCTACAATATCAAAGTTTTACGTTTACTAGAAATTTCATGGACAATATTGAAACTTCTAAAACCTACATAGCTCCACACACTGCACATTGCAGTGCGCCTGATTTCACTGAACTGCCATTGTAATTGGTCGATTCCTAGGGTTTAAAAAATTCTGATAAACGCATTATAAAAATCTTAGATGTTTCTAAATGAATACCCGGGAAGTTACTAATTCATCGCCGAAATCATTATGAAATCTGGTGATGACAGCTACTTTTCTGGTTGAAAAACATGCTATAAATTTTTAAAACCGTTAAAACGTAATATTTTATTTTACAATAAAACTTTAAAAAAAATTATAAGGTACTGTTTGGACTACTGATTCTTTACAGTGTGTTTTGAATTTTTGTAACAGATTTTTTAACACTATACAATCTGTTGCAAACACTATTTTCAAACAAAAGTATATACAACAAGGATATTTACAGACACCTCACAAGGACAGGCAATGAAATCGGAATTCCAAAAAAAGACAAAGCCAATACGCATAGCAGTTTATTCCACAGAGATGAAATATTGTTATGTGCTGCTCGGAACGATAAAAACTACACCAAAATTCAAAACAGATTGTAAGAACCACACTGCGGGAATTTAACCAAGATAAAATGAAATAAAACAAGGTCTGGCACAATTAATGTCATAATGTGAATGTGCCATACTTTTTGAAAATGGCGATAAATTTCATTGTGTTTTGACATTTATTCTGTAGACAGATAGATTGACAACAAATAATAGAGCAATATACACCTGACGAAAACGGAATTAGTGTTTATGCTTATTTGACAAATTTCCGGTCTGTTACATTAACGCAGGTGCTGCAAAAGTCATGTCATAATGTGATTTGACTGCCATTTTGTTAAAAATTAAAAAAATGGGCTCTCTTTTCAGGAAAGTTTATTTGAAGGTTTGAACGAGACGCTCAGCTAAATGCTTAATTGTTCGCGCACATGGTGCAGAACGGTGAGAAAAATGACAATGAATTTCATGCTGCGTTAAAACAACAGATCGGAAATTGGTCAAATAAGCAGTTACAATAATTCCGCGTTCTTCAGGTGTTAGGATACATTGTGCGCCTGTGTTGAGACTATGTCGTTTATATTGTGATTAAAATTTGTAGCATACCTGGAGTAGCTTTAAACAAAAATATAGCTTCATTGCGTACCGCTTTAACTACTGTCTGGCTTGAGTCAGGGCATGCCACTCTTCCGGGCAGAGACCAGACTCTCATCATCAGAGCTAGAGCGCTGGTTTCACAATATACCTGGAATTAAGAAGATCCTTATCCGAATTAAACAAGTGGGTCAGTCAAAGAAAAAAACATTATTTTATTAATTTTTCAATTTCCATTTTTATAATCCGTAACACAAACGTCCGGTAGGATATTGAGAGTGCCGGGGGACCCTCGATGTGGCCGTGTCCCGTCAGGTGAGCAGATGATGTCGTGTTGTTTCGTTAGTAGGCCCTGGATGAGCTTTTAAAGGTTGAAACCAAACCCCAAGATGGTAGATGGCTTTCAGGTGGTCACATATCACAAGATGCAGAGCGGCAGTGGAATTTCCAGATCCCGGTTCTAGAATGATTTTTTTATACCCCTATAAGATCGGGAAAGGTGCTGTTTACGTGAACCGACGCGACGTGACTATTGATGTCAGTTAAGTTAGCCAGGGTTAGCCAAAACACGACACGTGGTAAAAGGAACCGCCATTACTTAACAACTCGCCCAACACGAGCACGAATCTTTAATTCCATCTCTAATCTGGTTGGCAAAACGGTGCACTCGGGTGGCGGTTGTACCGTTACACCATTTAATCCGTAAAATCTGACGATTCTTTCAAGCACAATCGTCCATTCTGTCTTTGAATAAGAAGTGAGCGGAAACGGAACTCAACTCTGCGTGTTACAAGCCGGTGTTGCTTACCTTCACAAAAAAGAAACCAATTCCTATCACGAATCTCTATTCCAATTATATGATGATGGGGCAAGTTTAGAACAAGTAAAGTTAAACACTTTTATGTTTGTGTAATTACTTATTTCATAACAACTTACATTTAAAAAAAAAATTTAAATGCGTTATTTTTAACTAAAAACTAATGCTTATAAGATGAGGTTTTTTATGCATCGTACAGAGGATAACAATTGTACCCATAAAAACTGAAAATATCTAACGAGTAAAAATAAATGCCGGTGACGGTAATTGAATCCGCAGCCATCTGATTGCCGGGCAGCTGCTCTAGCCACTAAGCTAAGCCGGTTTATTCCAAACCAGCTTAACATTCAATTAGTACAACTATTTTATTCAACAATTATTGCTGATTACATATTTTCACCTGTAAACAACTTTATTTTTGTAGGAAAGGCTTTGTTAAGTGTTGAATTTCCCACTAGATGGCGTCAAAACTTATTATATCTACATTTTTTGTTGGTGAAATGTTTTGACTTAAACTTTGAGAAATATTATTATTTTTAATGACAATAAATGTTTAAAAGACAAGGTTTTTTATGCATAACACAAAGGATAACCAACTATTATAAGCAATAATTATTAACCAACTAAATAAGCTGAGAAAATAATGATAATTCCATTTGTACAGTTTATAAAATCTCCTCTCCTAGACAAAACCCATACAAATATCTGCTATATCCGTAGTGAAATCCTGGCAGAATGGTATTTGTTTAAGGCATGGAATTTTGTAATTAAGTTTGTTTGTTTCCGAGACGTAAAATACAGCGTGAAATAAACAGGTAGCCCGCTCTCACCTGCCGGGGAATTTATTGCGTACATGTAATAGATTTGTACGAGTCAAAAAGCAAAGCTAATTATTTCTCGGAAGGTTTCTTGGTTTACGTGGAATTCCACGTTGTCAACGTGGAAAATTTACGTGAAGAAATGTATGCGGAAAGGTAGAAGAAATGTGATTATAAAAGATGACAAAAATAAATGTTTTTGAAATCGACATTTCATGTGGTGGGAAATTTAATTTAACTGTAAATGAGTTGTGCGTACAAAGAGATGTAGGTTTTTTTATATTTATGTATACTATACGCCAATATGAGCTTTTACAAACATGTACATAATAATTCACTGCAACAGTAATTAAAAGATTTTTTTTTAACTATGCTGAACCCATGCAGAAGAAAAGTACTACGCTAACCTTAATTATAATTATTGCTGATATGTGTTATTATACATACTATCTACTTCATTCTCGTATTATTATTTACTTTAATTATTATAATTTATTTACTTACTTACTATTTATTATTATTATTATTTACTTACCTATCGGTAATTATTTACCTATTTTTATTTAGTTATTTTCTTTTTTCTTATAATTTATTATTAATACTATCCATGTTGTAATTGTCAGTATGGTTACCCTATGCTTGTGTCTGATAAGCCAGCACAGGTACCTTGTACTTTAGTTAACAGAAGAATATCATTGTTGCCAACTTACTATAAACGTACTGCCCAATGCTTCTTTTGTTGACATTTTTGTTTTATTTTTCGTACATTTGTTACTAAAATTTTGTTTATTTTTGTCTACTGGTCTCGAAACAACCGTGTCATTAACTTTTCCTTTTTGGATTTATATATAATGTTATTATTATATTAAGTTTACATATATGTATTTTTTTTAAATGATGTAATTGTAAAGTTGCACATCTTGATACAGGAAAGCCCTAGTGAGATGTGCAGAGTATGTTTTTTTATGTTAAAAACTGTTTTTTGAATAAATAAATAAATACACTTATTGTAAATATATTCTGTGCAATTGAACACATCTATAATCTCTGCGAAAGTGTTGTTAACTGCATGCAATTTATACAATCGGTACAAGTGAGTATCGAAATGACTCAGTCGTGATAGTATTGATGCAATTAAAAAGATTTTTTGATCGAGTCGTTCTAGTTGTTATGTTGAAGGTGATTAGACTCAATAAATCAGGGCTATCTATAATTCCATTAATAATTTAAAAAATAAAAGTCCAGTTGGAAATTAGTCTTCTATCTGAGAGTTTTAACAATTATTTTTTCATCAAGTTGTTCTAATTTATAGTTTCTATTGGTAGACCGAGTTTATAGTTAATATATCTTAGAAATTTATTTGGATTTTTTTCAATGTAATCGGAGTGGATTTTAAAGTGAGGGGACCAGGGGCCTTAGCATGAGAATCGATCGAACTTAACGATATCGTATTGCTAAGCGTATCTACCGACCATTTTATAACGACTTCCCTAGCATGAGAACACTATTGATATCTCTAACGACATCGATAAGGCAATAAATACAAATCGATATACGCTGGCAATACTGGGACGGAATTGTCTATGAATTGGATAGACGTCAGACGTCAAACGTCAGATTTCAAGCTTGATCATTGTAACCGCCTTGTTTTTTTAATATTTTACGATGTCGCAAGCAATGGTAGCTGGGTAAGTTATTTATTTATCTTTTTATGTGAAAGAATTTCCATTATTATCAAAGAGATATACTTACATTCTATTGTGTCAAAATTTTGAAGTTATTTTTACTAATATTTCAATCATACGCAGTATTTTAAGATATTCAAAATGCTGATATTATGATTTCAGGAAGAGAGTAAGGTCGACGACCAGTCAAATGGATCTGCTAACCAGCTATATGGCTGACCATTCGGAGTTCGCCGCTGGAAGGTTTGTGGGACCTCGGGGTTCGGAATTTGGCGGAACAACTGGCAGAATTGGGTCCTGCTAAGTCAGCCGAGCAGTGTAAAACAGTGAGTATTTGTACCTACCTATACAAACTGGTTGCAGCAAACTTTGCTGACCTTCTAATATAATCTATCATCGAGACACTTGATATAAGACCGTAAATCACTTTTAACCTGACATTATTTTTACATTTTACAGACATGGCGTGACATAGCTTCCCCTTCTCGCCCGAGCAAGAAGAGGAAGCTAACTGACAAGCCAGATGTGGGGGTTCGGATGGTGATGGCGCAGGAGGCTAATAACCAATCATCCAAGGAGCTTGTGGGAGCTATTCATAAATTCTCCAATATTTTTAAGGTATTTCCTATTTCTCTTCGAATCACTCCCAAATACAGCGCTACACGTGTAAGTTGCCAGATTAAAATATAAAGAAATAGCGTCAATCCATGTTTAGGCCACTGCCAACTTATAAGTGTGGCACTGTACTTTTAAATTAGAATTAAATCTTAGTAGAACAAAATAAAATGCCCAGCTTTGACTTAACTAACTAACTAACTAACCATCACGCCGTTTCCCCGCAGGGGTAGGCAGAGAGGACGGACCGCCAAACAACTCGGTCTTGGCACACACTCCTTGCCTCATTTACATTCATACATCGTCTCATACATACTCTTCTATTATTATTAGCTTTGACTTATTTCATTTATTTATTGTACTATTCCCAATGTACTATTTTTCCATTTTGCGCGGTGGAGTTTTTATTGTTCTGTTTGTTTAGATATTCTTTGTGTTAAAAAAAATTAATAAACATGTAAAATCCAGCTTGGCGAGAAATTCAAAATGAATAAATTAATTTATAATCTTCCTTTTAGTATGTCGACTACCTATTGTTATTTAAATTAAATAATGAGTTGTTATTTATCATTTCAGAGTTCAATGGATCGATTTGCTGACATTTTTGAGGTATTTCCTGTTCCTTTTTGTAATTATTTGTCAAGGCACCCCGAGACCGGGCAAGATACAGTGTCTACATAGACATGGTGCTTTTCTGGTCTCGTCTCACTGGCACTAATAACTAATTTACTATAGAAGGTAAATTAAGTTAGTAAATTAATGAATTATCATCTCTTGTTTCAGAGATACACGGCAGTGGAACGTGAAAGGGTTTGTTTACTCCAACGACAGTTGGCGAGGTATTTATTTGCTATACATCTATACTGGCTTTTAAAGACATTTAATGTACAAAACTGAACATATTAAATTAAATATTGCATTATTTAAGATGTCACTTGAGAGATTGCGAAGTATGTTCACAAAGGATGGAACACGATTATTAACAATTGTCCTTGGAGAGGCAAGCAGTCCAGCTAGGAGGTACGATGAAAGTAGAATGAATGAGATCTCTAATAAAACATTTCTAATTCTAGACAAACTCAACCATCGAAACAACCGTCAACATCATTTGCCAACTCGCCCAACTATACGTTGCAGTTGGAGTCGGAGGATGAATACGATTAGTTTTATAATTTTCAAAATAATAAGTTTTTTGTATACTTTGTGTGTTAAATTTTTATTTTTATTAACGTTTTGTATGTTCATAATTTTTATGTTTCTTGTGAAAAAGTGAAACTCAACAACAAATGTCATTTTTTTACAATTTAGATACATACAATACAATATTTTAAAGTACGTGTTGTGTAATATTGCATGCAGCACTTTGCATATACATATACTTGATTAGTAGCAGTTCTTCAAACTCTTGCAATGTCTCTGTGAGGCGTGAATTGTTTTTACAATGTAGGTACATACAATACAATGTTTTAAACTACTATTGAAGTACTTGTTGTGAAATATTGCATGCAGCGCTTTGCATATATGAATATGTACTTGATTAGTAGCAGTTCTTCAAACTCTCGCAACGTCTCTGTGAGGCGTGAATTGTTTTTACAATGTAGGTACATACAATACAATGTTTTAAACTACTATTGAAGTTCTTTTTGTAAAATATTGCATGCAGCGCTTTGCATATATGAATATGTACTTGATTAGTAGCAGTTCTTCAAACTCTTGCAATATCTCTGTGAGGCGTGAATTGTTTTTACAATGTAGGTACATACAATACAATGTTTTAAAGTACTTTTGAAGTACTTGTTGTGAAATATTGCATGCAGCGCTTTGCATATATGAATATGTACTTGATTAGTAGCAGTTCTTCAAACTCTCGCAACGTCTCTGTGAGGCGTGAATTGTTTTTACAATGTAGGTACATACAATACAATGTTTTAAACTACTATTGAAGTTCTTTTTGTGAAATATTGCATGCAGCGCTTTGCATATATGAATATGTACTTGATTAGTAGCAGTTCTTCAAACTCTCGCAACGTCTCTGTGAGGCGTGAATTGTTTTTACAATGTAGGTACATACAATACAGTGTTTTAAATTACTATTGAAGTTCTTTTTGAGAAATATTGCATGGAGCGCTTTGCATATATGTATACTTGATTAGTAGCAGTTCTTCAAACTCTTGCAATGTCTCTGTGAGGCGTGAATTGTTTTTACAATGTAGGTACATACAATACAATGTTTTAAACTACTATTGAAGTTCTTTTTGTGAAATATTGCATGCAGCGCTTTGCATATATGAATATGTACTTGATTAGTAGCAGTTCTTCAAACTCTTGCAATGTCTCTATGAGGCGTGAATTGTTTTTACAATGTAGGTACATACGATACAATGTTTGAACATGATGAAGCACTATAAGTCAGTTTCCTTGTTTAATATATTATCATTCGTGGGAGAAGTACTTTCGCACTAGTTCGTCTCTCACTCTGCGGGCTGCAACAACCCTGCTGACATCTTCAGGCTGGTGCAGCAGCTCAACCTCTCTTAACTCTACATTATCATTATAATCGTCTGTTAATCTGAAAATAGAGAAAAAATTATTAATATTTTGTACTGTTGCCTTACTTTTTTAAATGCATATAGTTCAACAAGGAAACTGACTTATAGTGCTTCATCATGTTGTATAGTATAGCACAAGTAATAATTATTTGACCAGCAGCATCGGGCTCATAATGGAGAACTCTGTCTTTCCTGAGGCAACGGAATATAGCCTTCCATGCCCCAAATAGGCGTTCTACGGAACATCTCGCCTCACAGTGCGCCTTTGTGTATCTGTATTGGGCACTCCCCTCGACTGCATTCAATATTGGTGTCATCAGATAAGGCTCGAGTGTATATCCAGAATCGCCTGATTGAAACAAAACACCCATTATAATAGGTACATATAACTACTAAATTATGATTTTTTTTTCCTTTTTTTTAAATGAGTTGTTGAAATACATACCTAGCAAGAAATATGTCCCAATTCTCTGATTGTATAGTCTGTTCATTTCAGTTTTGACTAAACTATTATTCCAAATGAATTGGTCATGGACAGTACCCGGGAAGCGTGTGTTGATGCTCAATATTTTCAACGTAGCATCGCAGACCTGTTTATCAAACATAAAAAACCTTCAATAAAATTTGAAAACAACAATCCGGCTGTTTTATTTCTGAAAAAATATTTACCACTTGAACATTCAGCGAATAAAATCCTTTGTGGTTTTTGTACTGCTCCTCGTGTCTGGAAGGGGTGTCGATGGCGATGTGGGTGCAATCGATGCATCCCAGAACATGTGGAAAGTTTAATTTTTCCCTAAAACTACTCTCTACTTGCTTGCGGGCTTCATTTGTAGCCGGAAAATGTATCCATCTTCTGTACAGATGTTCTAAAACTGCTTTCATAAACAGTTTTATGCACTTGCTAACGGTAGTTTGCCCTATCGCCAAGAAGTGATCTTGGCCTACTCCACGTTGGTAGCTCCCTGTAGCAAAGAAGCTGATGGGTGCGAGTACCTGTCAACATCATAAATAATACAACTAATTAATAAACTTCACTTTTGATCATTTTAATCACTTTATTGTGAAAAATTATCATCACCAATCGAAACAAATTTATTTATTTCACGTGGTCGTTCCAGTGGTGGATAGATTTATATTGTGTTTTTGTTTTACTAAGATATCAATAATATTTAATACTCTCACTTTAATGTATACTGGAAGTCCTAATGTATTTTTTGACACTAGAAAAGGAGTTAATTCATCAATGAGATCTCTAGCCATAATGCGAGATATTCGAAACAATTGTCTGAATTCCGTCTCTGCAAGTTCGAACGGATTCAATTGATCGCGTAAACGACGCCTTTCAATCCTACGATCTTCCCTAACCTGCCTCCTTTCATTGAACCACAAATTTTGCATAATGAACGACATTATTAAAAAAAATATGTATATCGACAGCCAACCAAAGTTTTAACTGACACTCAAGACCCCACGTTATATTCGGCGGGCTTTTAGCAACCGTCGGTCGGAAGTTATCCTATCGATACATTCTCATGCTCGCAATTTTAACGATACCGTCGCTATTTTGACCATAGACAAGGAATTTTAACAATCGTCGGTTGTTATATTTTGATCGTGCTAGCATATGTCGTTAAGTGCTCATTGATGACGTATTTTAACGATATCGTATTGCTATAGGGCTATATCGACTTCTCATGCTAAGGCCCCAGATAGTAGAATTATAATCGACTTGACTTCTAACTAAAGAAGAATACAAGTATTTTAAAGTTGATATATTTTTTAAGTCTCGGCCATTGCGGAGAATAAAGCCAAGAATTTTCAATCATTTGTTTGTTACTGTGTTGATGTGAAAAAAAAAATTAAATTGAATCGAAAATAATGCAAAAATCATTTATTTGATTGACTGAGGAGAACGAAATATTGATCATTTTATATTGATACTAGAAAGGTTGATTTCTTCTAAAATATATAATTATCTGTCTGTTAAGATACAATATGTTAAGTTTAAATTAATATATTTTTTAGTTGAAATTATCAAATACAGTAACCATATCGTTAGTAAAAAGTGAAAAAACTTTTGAACCTAAATGCGACCCTTGAAGTACACCGCTTGTAGCCATGAATAAGTATGACAGGTTAAAATTATTTGTCACTTTTTTATTAGTTAAGTAGCTCTTTATCCAATCTAATAATGTCCCTCTATTCCTAATTTGTTGTGTTTATTTATAAGAATTTTATGGTTTACTTTATCGAATGCTTTTACGAAGTGTAATCGAAATATATTGAGTCGACTTAAGTTTTATTTTCAACTTAACATGAATTGTTCGTATAGAGAGATATTTGTTAAAATGGATCTGCCCGGCTCTTGATTAGGCATAACGATGTGATTAATATGTAGGTAGGTACATAGATTCCATCAAGTATCAATATTTCAAATAATTTGGGGATTGTAGAGATAATGCAAATAGGTGGGTAATTTGTGACATCATGAATATCGCTCGTTTTAAATACATGTGTTAGATACAGTTTTTTTTTCATAGATCAGAGAAGCAGTCAGAATTCAGTGATTGATTAAATATTTGACCTACTGGCTTGGCTAATATTGATACACATTTAATTAGAAAAGCTGGATTAATTTTGTTCTTCATGCCGAGTGATTTTATTTTGATTGAATTTGGACCGATTCCGTTGGATGAAAGGGATCATTAGGGATGTCTTCTTTATAAACATTTTGAAGAAATCGGCAAACAAGTTAACAATATTACTAGTGATACTACTACTTTTCCCCTAGAAATACATTGATGCAGGTAGGCAAGGTTTATATTTTCTGGGCAATACGGGTATCTACCATATTTTGTTGGATATCACTATTCTATCAGTAATAAATGCTACTTATTAGTCCAAGTTATACTGGAATAAATAACAAGGGCGTTAATCCACCAGTTGCATTTGAATATTAACGCAGTTTGTTATGGGTAATAAATAAATATGTAGATGACGCATTAAAGCATTTGTGGAACCCTCTGGTTTTAGCTGAGATTAATCTGAATTAGCTGAAATGTGACGCACGTGCCAACGCACGTTTACCTAAAGAGCAGATTAAGCATTATGTCAGACAGTGGTGTAAAGACTGTCGGGTCAGCCTGGGCAGCTGCTTTGGAGAAACCCCCACAACGAAATATTTTACTGAACATATTTATTTTCAACATTATTACAATAGTATTCGGAAAAAAACTGAAATATCTAATTTTTTTAAACAACAAAGTTTGAATATGGTCTTGAAAGCCGAAACAGCTGTAACGATAACAAAAACAAAAAACAAAAACATACCTGCAGAACTTAATAATTATATTATTAAATTTGATTTTAATTATTTTTTTGCAAAATTAAATGGAGTTCTACAAATTAAACACAAAACTATAAATACATATTAAAAAAAATAAAAAATATCCAAGATTGCTGCTGATGTTCAGATAAGGCAGATGAAATACCACACAGCTCGCTTTTGGCATAATTAGCTTCATCGGCATCCATACCTATTTTTCATATGTTATTTCGATTTTGTATAATGGTTCCATGATAATTCGACACACTTTTAAAAAGTGATATAAAGTCATTAGATACGATGAATTTTTTTTTAACCTCTACCTAACCTGACTTTATATAACTTTTTTAAAGATGTGATGAATTATCATTGTGATGATTTATCCGGTTTCCGTTTATATATACCTATATTATATATATTTGTTTTTTTTAAAAAAAACAGCGCCATTATTTTGAGGTAAAAGAAAAACGCGCTATTGTTTCTCTATCTGCACAGACAGACTGAGCCACAGCAACTCGTGGCGGGGTACAGATATTACTAAATAAATAATGATTACTTGTTATTTACAGTAACTGAAAAGTGGTGAACTAATTTGGCTAATGTGTCAAAATTTAAATCGAGAATATCATCTAAATCTATTAATTAGTTAATTGCCCTGACTATATATTTTCTCATAACAGAATTGAACTCGAAGTGATTATTGTGAAATAATGACGAAAAACAAACACGATCATAAATGTATGACACAAGAAATTAATATATTATTGATCGGGCTGAAATTGGCGTTCCGAAAGATATTCTTGAAAATTATTTTTATTAAATGAACAATTTGAGGTTGTCAGTTGATGGCATGTTAAACGTGATTAGGGATTGATTACTACAAGTTCTTTGCGTCAGAGTATTTCATATTATTTACTTTTTCCGTCGCCATTTAATTTGGCTCCGGTCAATAATTTGCCCCGGGTCAAGAAATTTATCAAAACGCCACTGATAACAGTGATAACGCACACGTATAAATTAAAATCCTTCGCTGACCCGTAACAGCCGGCCATAGAGGTGCTTTTCATTTTAACGTTCCATTCTCTAATTTTTCATTCCAAGTGCCTACCTACGAGTAGCTGACACGGACAAAGGGCACCATAATTTTTCGTGAATTTTTTTAGGTAAAACTTTTCACATTTATCGTGAAAACTTTCATAATTAAAGCAATTTTTGAATATATGAAATATTGTTCTAGTAAAAAATATTTGGAACTGGTAAGTACCTGAACCAGTTTGAAAAATTTAATAATTAAAGTGTTAAAGCCTAAATCTAAATATATTAAAATGAATGTTTTTCTGTATGTGCCATACAAACTCAAAAACTGCTGGACCGATTTCACATAAAATTTAAAAGTTTGTTCTTATTAGTTCCAGGAGTGTTTAGAGAGTGGTTTGGATGGAAGGGGGAGTCAGAGATGCCCGAGGAAGACTTATCTCTTTATCTCTGCACTGAAATGAGATACGTAGTAGAATTAAAGTCGATATAATATTTTTTATAGGATTTCATGATACTACAGGGTTTTCCAATAAGAGGTGTTATGTTGAATAGCCCGCTATTTCGGTAGATGTTACTTTCGAAGCTGTCATTTTTTAACATTTGACAAGTAAACACTTTGCCATTAATAAAAATGAAACGATACATGCTTCAACAACGCATTGAAATTATTAAAATTCACTTGAGTGAATCAAATGCAAATCATCTTGAGTGATGAGGCCCATTTCCACCATTTCCACCGGCAAGCAAAATTGTCGCATCTGGGACTCGGAAAACCCAAGAGTTATTGTTGAAAAGCCTCTCTATCCTAAATGTGTGACTGTTTGGTGCGGTTTATGGTCCGACTGAGTCATTGGACTTTACTTTTTCGAAAATGAGACTGGAGCAACAGTTACAGTGAATGGATTGCGCTATCGAGAGATGATTAGTGATTTTTTAACTCCCAGAATTGGATGGTATTGATCTGGACAACGTCTAATTTCAACAAGACGGCGCTACGTGCCACACAAGCAACGAAACTATTGATCTTTTACGATTGGATATCAAAATAACACCTCTTATTGGAAAACCCTGTATTTGTAGTGGATGGTATAAAAAGTTAGGGACGCTCGAGGAAGACATGGCACGATCAAATAAATAAAATTCTTATGTGTGGTAAAATGTGACACATGTGATGAAGATTTATTTATTTATTCACGCCATCAATGCTTTTACATTTATAAAATGTTTAAGGTAAGCTAATCAGGAGTACAATATGTATGAAAAAAGGTGTGCAGATAGAATGTATGACGAGGAAGTGAATAGTAGAAGAGATGGAGGATGACCCAGGAAAACGCGGCACAATCAAATGAAATAAATACTTAAAAAATAAACATATTTAATTCTTTAGAATAACATTATTTACTCCTTGATAACATAGTTTTCAGGTACACTAGAACATACAACTTCAAAACTTTACTACATACTATTCCTAACCCCGAGCAACGCCGGGAACACATCTTCTAGTGATTAAATAAATAACTAATTTTGGCTTGAAGAATAAATGTAGGTACAGTATACAAAAGCGAGTAATCCTTTGGTCAAAGTTATTTGGAGAAGGAGATGGGGAGAGAAAAGTTAGGAAGATCTGGTCAATGAATATAGTTAAAGTCATTTCAATCAACGTTTCCAATCCAAAAGATCTTAATACTTCTTTTATTGTTTCTTCACAGTTGATTTATTGTGTTAACTATCTAACCATCGCGCCGTGTCACCGCCAAACGATTCAGTTTTTGCATACACTCTTCTGGTTAATGACTCTTGATTTTCATTTATTTTGAATTTCACACCCAGCTGTTTATTTTTTAACATAAAGAACATCTAATTGAGCATAACATCACAAACACAAAATACTCTAATATGCAAGATGAAAAATACTAGATTTGGAATCTTAACACACACACACATATATATGTGGGTGTGTGTGTGTGATTTATAGACTTCAGAATGGGTATTACAAGAGAATGTCTCAATTATGAATATCTACTTTGTAAACTAAATTTACTAACGTTATCCGCAAGTAGAATAGTTATTTTAATCACAAATCACTGATAGCCTGGAACTATTATATTTGATTTTTTTGCATATATATTAATCTTAATTATTAAGTAATTGTCGATTGAAGTACTTGTACATATTGAATTATTTGACGGGTTGGGAATAAGCCGTTGTAGATCAGTGGTCCAAAGCACCTGACCGGACATCAGAAGGTGAGGGTTTAATTCCCGTCGGCGGCATTTATTTTCACTTGGGAGATATTTTCAATTTTATGCATATTTCAGGCGAGTAATTAATGCATATAATAATTTGTTTGGCACCAAACAAAAAAATAATCATTCAGGCTAATTTGTTCGCTTTTGGAAACAACCCACATGGTCTCGTAGAAGTCCTTGTATCTCTCTGAATGTCACAGTGAGAAATATTATACGGTGTTAAAGAAAATACCACGCTTTATAGTCAAATCCAGAAAGTTACCAAAGAAAAATTTTAATGTTCACTTTAATGAAACCAAAGGTTCCAAACGCAATTTGAAAAATAATTCATGAATTTTCAACTAATTATTTTTGAATACATTTTTTCTAATAAAAGGCGCGCGTTTTTAAATGTTTTTTCGCTATCAGTAATTTTAGTCACAAAAAGTGAAATGAGTATTTTTAATCAATCATCACCTTTCAAAAGCAGTTTTTAGTTTTCGGATATGTTCAGAAATATTCCACTAATTTGGATTTTATTGCAAAGCCCGAACTTATGTCAAAACATGGCAGATGCTTGATGAGTTAAACAAATTATTTGTCAATGTTTGACAGTCATTAATGCTCCCTTCCGTCCTCCGTGGGCCTGACTCAAGTATTTTGTTAACTTAATCGGGACATGTCTTCTTCGAATAAATCATATTCTCCTAACTCCTTTCTTCGTTCGTTTGCTTTACATGCCCAAACCATCTTAGCGTATCTTTCTTAATCTTCTCTCACAATTTTTCTCAAAAAAGTCCCACTGGCACCTAACAGACAGTTTGACGGCCGGCATAGTCCAGTGGTAACGCATTGGACTGCCATTCCGAAGGTCGCGGGTTCGAACCCGGCGTGCGCAAATAAATTTTATTTGATTAATTTGTGTTATTTCACAATTAATTAATTAAAATAATATATAGTATATTTGCGGCACGTTCCAGAGTGGAAGATACTACCAGTATCGCCCTGGTGTAAGACCACCATTCAGAATTGAAATGTTGCTCCAAATGGCTTTAGCCGTGTTTAGTGACTAGATCTGAATAGCCAGGTACTTCCCCACCTTCCTCTTTCCCTTCCCCACTTACCTTCAGCCTCACAACATCCCCCAAGTGGGGATGCCATAGTCTCACTGGCTCCAGACGGGAGCAGTTGGGACTCTTGTGAGGTATTCACTATAAAAAAAGTTCTTTAATAGGTCCATCGTAACATAATCACTTAAGAAATGTTTTTAAATATCTACAAACTAAAACTTTATAGTAAATACATAATCATAAACTATATTATATTATTATAACTCTGTGCAGATACATTCAAGCCGGATTATATCCAAAGATAAATTCTATACCAGTGGCACTGAGGCGTACTTATGGAGTTTCTTTTCAATATTTTGCTGTGAGAATTTGAAACTCAAACTAGACCGCATGCTCAATTAAATACATATATATTTCTAATGGTGACCGGATAAATCATCACAATGATAATTCATCACATCTTTAAAAAGTTATTCAAAGTCATGGAAAGTGATGAAACACCAACCTTAAGACGGGACAATTCCCTAAAATGAAGTCGGAATCTTAACGATGCAGTGTCTACATCCCATAGAACCGTTGGAACTTCGTGAATGTTGACGATATGTTAAATTGGTGACCGGATAAATCATCACATTTTTAAAAAGTTATTCAAAGTCATGGAAAGTGATGAAACCAAAACTCTATTAACTGGGTTAAGTAGGTTAGGTTAGGTTAAAAAAAAAAATTTCATCGTTTCTTATGACTTTATATCACTTTTTAAAAGTGTGTTGAATTGTCACTGTGTTGAGTTATCATGGAACCATTTTTAATATAATGGAAACAGACAGAAAGTTTAAAAATGGCCTTAAAAGCCGAAACAGCTTTGACAATAACAAAAACCAAAAAATATTTGCAAAACTTAAAAATAATATTATTAAATTTAATTCACTTTAAATTAAAAAACAAAATTAAAGGAGTTATTCGAATTAAACACAAAACAATAAATTAATTAAAAATTCAAAACATTCTTAAAAACACATCATTCGATCGAATATGTAAGAAAACTTATTATTTTATTGATATATATTTTTTTTTTTCATCACAATTTCTCCTTTTTTTCCTTTTCTGATTTCAGTTTGAAATAATTTTGAACAGCAGAATAACAGCACCTTTAATAAGATAACATTAATTTCTCTCATTGTCACAATTGATACCCACGGTAACCGGATAAATCATCACAATGATAATTCATCACATTTTTAAAAAGTTATATAAAGTCATGGAAAGTGATGCAACAAAAACTTTATTAACTGGGTTATGTAGGTTAGGTTAGGTTTGGTTAGGTTAAAAAAAAAATTTCTCATCGTTTCTAATGACTTTATATCACTTTTTAAAAGTGTGTTGAATTGTCACTGTGTTGAGTTATCATGGAACCGATACCCACTCCATGTTTAAATGTGAACCTAGAAAATATTTTTAAAAAACACTTATTGTATATTTAAGTAGTTGCATTTTATCATAATGCTTCAATTGTTGTGTATTTTTATTTTTTTTAAATTTGGCCTTCTTTTTTATATCGTTATTTTATTGGGCAATCATATAAACAATTTCTAACACTGTAAAATAATGGAAGGTTAATATGAACAAAAAAAATTGCATTATAAATGGTGGAAACTCGCAGTACCTACAAGCAGGAAACTGGTGAACCTATATTACAAAGAGAACCCAAAAAAAGGGAACCAAAAAGATTTTTTTAAATATTCTAATTTTTCGGCTAATAAAGGGTTTAATATAATTTCAGAGCCGATAACTCCTGGATATTTTATTTTAAATTATTAAAACATATTCATTTAAAAAAAAGTAAGCCATAAAATCGACTACAAGTATGATCTATATTTTCTAGATTTACCGCTTGTGCTACGAGTTTCACCGTCTATAAATTAGCTACGAATGAGTACCATCTGAGATATTCGAATACGTAGATTGGATCACTGAACCTTTATGCTTACAAGGTTTAAATAATATTATAGTACCCAATTAACCGCTCAAAAACCCGCACATATTATGTCTAACACGATAAACCTATTACTCTCCTAGAAGATACAAATAGTTTCCTTCGAAATTTTAGCAATAAGATTTTGTTTAAAATAATGCACGAATTACGGTACAAGTTTACAAGACCCAAAACATGGAAGAAGCAACGGTACAAAGGAAATTTAGTTTGCGGTCGTTCCGTTAGCGGTTTGTTAGTAGTAGGTACTTCCAAATTATTACGCTGAAGTGTACAAGCTAAAATATAGCAATAGAACACGGTGGCACTATTGATAACCAGACCGATATTTACCGCGCAAATCGACACACGTGGGCAACACTATGAATTGAGATTTCCAATTGACAGATAAAATTATTATTTTTTTTTTTTAAAGTTTCTTTATTCTATAAAATTATTAGTTACATGCATTGAGGAATTTTTCGACCACCATGCTAGGCACATGCCCGTGTTATGGTGGTCGATTTTCTATACATTAACATAAAGATTGTGCGGGAATATAAAATAAAATAACATATTTAAAATAATGTAAATGACTATAGTAATATAAGGAAGTATGGAAGAATACAGTAGAATATAAAAATATAATAGCATAATATTAATATAATATAATAGTACAATATAATAATATATATAATAATATAATATAGTATAATAATATAGTAGTATAATAATATAATATTTTTTAGTTGTTGTAAGTGTTATTTTTAGATACATAATATATTAAAACACGTTGCTTTTCGCAATAGACAAAAGAATAATCTTTATTGTTCTTGAAATATATTTGAAATGTTACACATTGTTTCAATATAGATGACGCCACTAAACACATTTGATAATTTTGTTACCATTATTCTAATACTCCCACTTAACAAAATAAATGTGAATTTTTAAACAGAATACATAGATATTGTTTTATTTAACTTTAATTCCCAGCATGTCCATGAACTTATAATGCTTAGTTGACAAAATACCCTTGGTTAACAAGTCAGCGGGCATTTCCTGAGTTGAAATGTATTCAATATTAATTAATTTATTTTTAACTGCATCTCTATTTAATTAATTTATTTTTAAGAGCAAATAACATTCTCAGCGTAGAATGTTTTATGACAGGAGAAAAAATGTTCTCATAATCAATACCACGTCGTTGCGTAAAACCTTTAGCCACGAGTCGGGCACGATACCGCACTTTATCATTCACATCTAGTTTTTTATTTAACACCCACTTGTTTTGGACAATTAATCCATTACTTGGTATATCAACAATTTCCCACGCATCGTTATCCTCGAACGACTGAAGCTCCTCTCGCATGGCCTGTCTCCACTGATCAGCTTCTGGTCCATTCAGCGCTTCTGAGAAGTCTATTTGTTCGACATCTGGATTGGAATTGGAAATACAGATATTACCAAACCCAAAACGTTCCGGAGGTTTTCGTGTTCTCTTCTCCTGTTCTGGTAATTCTGGAATTGGTTGCAACTCACTGATTGAGATATCTGTCTCTATGTTTGTGATGCTTGTATCGTCATCATTTTCACTAGCCGGATCAGTATATACAGATGTATTTGAATTTTGGAGAGATTCATCCATTGAAGACTTCCCCACTGAATCTCTGCCATCTTCGTTTGTTGCCGGAGACTCATGCCCTTCAAATTCAACATCATCCTGTATCCATTCTGTTATGTTTTCTGCATTGATTTCCGATGATACTGTTTCTTCTTCTATCACTATTATATCTCTCTTTATAGTTATAATATTTTTTATGGGATCATATACACGATATCCCTTTACTGTTTCTGAAAATCCTACAAGAATCTGCATTTTAGCCTTCTTGTCCCATTTTAATCTTCTTTCCTTCGGTATGTGGACCATTACGGGGCTGCCAAATAGGCGTATATGACTTAAATCTGGTTTCTTTTTATACCACGCTTCATAGGGTGTTTTATTTCCCAAACTTGAAGTTACAGATCTATTTTTTAGGTATACTGCTGTATTAGCTGCTTCAGCCCAGAACTTTTTTTTAATTTCGCATTAAAAAGTAAGCATCGCGCTTTCTCTATAATAGTTCTATTAGCCCGTTCACAAACACCATTTTGTTCAGGTGTGTATGCAGTTGTCTTCTGGTGTATAATTCCTTCTCTGAGTAAGTAATTCTCCATCTCACCACTACAAAATTCACCACCATTATCTGTGCGTAATATTTTTATTTTTGTTTTCTGACTATTTTCAGTCATTGCTTTAAAATTCTTAAATATCTTGAAGACTTCATTTTTATGTTTGTGGAAGTATATGAAGGTCATACGACTGTGATCATCAATGAACAAGACAAAATACCTAGCACCACCTATGGACTTCGTTTCCATAGGACCACATACATCTGCATGTATTGTATGTAGTATTTCTGTACTTATTTTTCCAACATGATGAAATGGTAACCTCATTTGTTTACCTTCGCAACAGGTCACACATTTCGCCATTGTCATATCACTGGTACCCGGGTAGGACAATCCATCTACAATGCCGTTCTTCATTTTATTTAAATCATTACTGTTAATATGCGCTAACCGCCTGTGCCAAAGATCTGCATTTGCTACAGCAGGTGCTGCCAGTATACAATCTGCTACTTTGATATTTAGCTTGTACACTCCATTTATTGACGTTCCTGTGGCCACCAACACATTCTTAGTGTTACGTATGTAGCATTTGTTTTCACCAAAAACAACATTGTTTCCGTTCTTGATTAGTTCGCTCACTGACAACAGGTTTGTTGTTAAGCTCGGTATGCAAAGCACATCTTTAACCATGATATCGTAGTTGCAGTTAGTTATTATTTGTACATCTCCGGAACACAAAACTGGCACTTTCATATTATTCGCGACGGTTATCTCTGATAAATATGGCGTAAAATTTGCGTGTTTTATCCACTCTTTGTTGGCCGTCATGTGTGCACTTGCGCCACTGTCAATGTACCATTCGTTTTTATTGTATTCTCCGTTCAAAAAAACTACACTAAAAGCATTTGATTGTTTGTTTTTTTGTAACGCTGGACACTGGTTTCGATAATGACCCGTCTGTTTACATTTGTAACAAGTGATAGTCTTGTCACCTGTCACTTTTGAATTTTTCGATGACGTCGCGCCATTTTTAAATTTCTGCTTGAAGCTTTTATTTGCAGCAAATGCTGCGCCGCTGGAATCCACGTCATTCTTTGAAACCTCCATATCAATCAACTTAGATTTTATTAAATCGTTGGTAATCTGCATTCCTGAGTGCTCCACCGCCATAATCATTGGCATGAATTTTTCTGGCAGACCTGCGAGAAGTAACGATCCGACCCATTCTTCTGTAATTGCAAATCCTGTGCCCTTCAATCTCTGAGCTGTTTCGACCACTTGCGTGACGTAGGAAGTCATGGAATCACAATTTTCTTGTCGTAACGAGATTAAATGTCTTAGTAGAGATATTTTACGAGAAAAGCCTGAGTCATCAAATATAGACCTCAGTTTAATCCATAACTCTAAAGTTGTTTTTGTTTCTTTAATATGCACGTACAATCCAGGGTCAATAGTTAAAACTAGCTTCGCCTTGGCTCTTGCGTCATCTGATGCTTTTGACTCGAAATTTTTATCTGGCTCCGACTTGATATAGTTAGCGAGGTTGTCAAGCACCAACAGATTTTCAACCGCAAAACTCCACTGATCATAATTCTGGCGTCCTGTCAGCTTCTCAATACTTTGAAAATAGTTTACAGCCATATTTCCACGAAAAGTCAACAATTTTCGACTGTTTTATACTAAATTTACACAGTAAAAACCGAAAAATATATGGATATTTGCCCATAACCTATTAAAACACGTTGCTTTTCGCAATAGACAAAAGAATAATCTTTATTGTTCTTGAAATATATTTGAAATGTTACACATTGTTTCAATATAGATGACGCCACTAAACACATTTGATAATTTTGTTACCATTATTCTAATATAATACAATAGTATTTTGAGGAAATCTCATTTAGGTAAATTACATATGTATTAATGAACCACATTGTAAACTGTTGATTTCCCTAAAGTAAAATAGATACATAAAAAAGAATATAAAAAGGATATAGTTATAAAATCAAACATAGTACTATAGAGTAGGCAAATGAGAAAGGATTATTTTTACTATGGAAATCTATATGTGCTTGATTAAATTGGTAGGTACATTATTTTGCAGCAGTTTTGTACAAATAAATCAAAGTTAGAAAGTTAGTTTCAAGTCCGGCGAATTACACTGAACACTGGAGTCAATTATTATTGTTACGGTGGTTTAGTCAGCTGGTAGCTAAGGTGGTACAGTAGGTACATGGAACTTGTATGCCGTAGGTACAGTGGTGCCAAACAGTTTTAAGTAGTTTATTTAAAGTTTTTAAACTTTCGGCCATTAATATTATAGTAATAAATTTACAATGTCAAATTGAAATAATAATGTTTAAATACATTGGCAGTCCGTACGTATTTTTTGACACTAAAAAGGGTGTTAATTAGTTCATTTTGGTCTTTGGTCATAACTAACAAATTCTGTTTCTCATGTTTCATCGCGTCTTAAATGAATTAATTAAGTCTTTCAATTCTAAGAGCTTAGTTAGTTCACCCCCATTCATTAATATGCCAATTATTTTGGAGGCACCTTGGAGGCCGTACAAAGTAGCGGCTTTTGTCTACCGACCGCGACTGTCGGAATCATATTCTGACCGTGATCGCAGATATCGCTATCTGTATTTACTTTATCGATCGTTCTTGCTTAGAGCTCATGGTGTACGTAACCCCAAAATCACTGTAAAATAAAAATAAAAGACGAAAAGTACTACAGTGACGCACGTTGCTTTCAAAACCTTTGTCGCGAGAAGTTAAATTGACCGCTACTATTTTTTTATTTTTTTTTATTTGAATATCGCCCAACTGCTCCCAAGAGTCTGGAACCAGTGAGACTACGGCATCCCCAATCGGAGTATGTTGTGAGGCTGAAGGGAAGGTAGTGGGGAGGGGAAAGAGATGGGGAAAAGGATGGTGGGGATTACCTGATTATTCAGATCTGGTCACCAAACAAGGCTTAAGCCATTTCAAAGAAAAGTTTCAATTCTTAATTGTGGTCTTTACCATGGCGATACTGAGAATATCTTCCACTCTGGGTATCTACATAACAAAAGGAACTAATGTGCTTTGGTATTTTCAACAAATTCTTTTCATAAATAAGAAAGGAGTATAAGTAAAAGAAAAATGATAATTTTTCTTATGCGGCCATATAAACATATTATCTGATATTTATCGAGGCTTTCTGCGTTTATTCAGTAACCGTAATCCAGCGAAACCATAAGATGTTGGAGAGACCCTTAGTAAGGAAAGTAAACAGTTCAACAATCCAGGTACCTATAAAGAGAGTTCCATTTTCTGGGTAGATAAATGCCGGAAGAGATTGTGGCTCTGTGTTCATTTCAATAGAACGATGTATTTATTATGTGTACCGCGCAAAATATTTAAACTTAGAAAGCTTCGAGATGTGATAGCTTTTGAATAACTGCTTTTCTAAGGAACAAAATTTTGACTCGTCGAATAAGTATCCTGTTCGCTGAAAATATTTTCATGGAGTTCATGTGTATGTTAAGTTTTTTTTTTTTTATTTTCCATTTTTTTTATATTTTAGAAACAAACAGTACATGATTTACAGAGATGAAACAATATACAGGAATAAGATACTTCATGTTGTGTACCTATGATATGTTTCCTTGTAATGTCTGCTAAGTGGAATGTTTATTCCTTAATTACCAGGTTACGTGTGTAGTATATAGGTGTGTGTGTGTAATGTATGTGTGAGTGTTTGTGTCTGTGTGTGTGTGTCTGTATGTATGCGCATTGAACAGTTTAAATTATTGACATGATGCCATTTTTGAATTTGGGCAATGAATCTAAAAAAAGGAAATGTCAAAGTTTAGACAAATATTATTTAGAGGAAGAGTTCGGTTAATTGACGAATTAGATGTGGCATTTGTTTTATAATTAAGCGTGTGGAATAGCACTGTACGTCGTATTCGGCGTATCTGCGTGTTAATTATGCATCTTCAGATGAACTAAATGAAAAATGTACGTTTAATACTTTAGACGAAACGAAATGGTGTTTAATGGAATGGGCGTAGGAAAAAAAATAGGTAATGAAGAAAAACTCGATACCAACCACTTTTTACCACTATATCTCTGCGACAGAGCACATAATACAAACTACTTATTGACACAGATTATCGCCACAGCAAAACGAATTAGAACTTAAAACGATATTATGCACTTTAAAGATAGACAAATATGTTCAACAAGATTAAGTACACGAAAAATACCAACAACTTGCTTCCAACGTAGTCCCAATCCTTATTTTTATTCAAAACAAATGCACCCGAGTTTGCACTATTTTCTCGCCACTGTTCCATATTTCAAAAACTTTTAGAGCAACGTAATGTTTAGGGAAAGGTAAGAACCGGATAAATGACATCCCAGTAGGAACCAAGCATATTCTTATGTCAAAACCATACAGCTACAATATCATATGTTTCAATCAACACACTGTCATACTCAAAAAACGTCAATCAGTGATTGTAACCCACACATGGGTATTACAGTCCTCTGTGGTTGTAAGTTGACTGCAAGTCGTGCAACACATTCATCGGTACGAACGCCTATAGTCAAACAATTTGTAATCTTCTCCATGATATATTGGTGTATAACCGTTTCATGGAGAACATGAAAAAATAAATAAATAAATAAATAAATAATAATAAACAATTTAATTTTAGTTTATCAAACGTAATAATCATATATGGTTTGGAGTACTTACCTCCATAATAAATAATATTTATATCGATAGATTCTTCCACTATCGTCTATCTGAGTTAATTGCACAGCATAATTCAGGATTGCATTTGCAAACTACCTGGACACTGCTGCTACCCGGGTCGATTAATGGTCAATTTGTATGCAATAATTTAAATGCACGTAAAGATCATAATGCATGATCGTATCAAAATGTTTTAATTTAATCTATTAATTAGCATAGAATTATTATGGAAATTTATATTTTTAGGATATATGTAGAAGATATGGAGCGACAAAAAAGAACATTTAATATACATGCTGGAAAGATCTCAAGGCGGTTCTACCACTGTAACGACGATGCGCGATGTTAGAAAATTACTCTTTAATACATACCAAACTGTCCTGTATACATCTGAGCTGTGGAAACAATATCCAGCAGCTCAATGGGACAAGCTTAGTGTGAGCTACAACAGTGCAGACAGGGAACTTATGCAACTACGAAGGTTCTGCGGTGCCTTCACAATGTTCACTGAAGGGAGGGTGCATTACTGAGCCACTGTCTGCCAGCTTCTACAGAAGTCGACAAACGTCATCATCGTGGTTGCATCCGAGTGGCTCAGCTCTCCACTTAAAGAGCGTTGGATGCAGAAGATGCGGTGACCTCTCTGATGGACGATTCTTTGGAAGGCGGAAACTGCCACCTCGGAAACCATTTATCGGATAACCAACACCAATTCCATACGCCATCCCAAGTGGTTTGCTATGTTTGGTGGCTTAGCAGGAGTGTTAGGGTTCATGGGGTGAGGTTTTTCTAGACTTGGCGGCAGATGCGTTTGCCCACCTACTGCGTGGTGGGTCGGGTCGAGAGAGACTGACTGAGGGAGTACTTTAGACATCTTTTGTACTCGATTTATCGCCTTGCACCGTAGTGGGAGACCACATCCACCCCCAAATTACCCAACACTCATACCTTTTCCTTCCCTGAACTTCCTTTTCTTTATTTCCCTAAAAATACCCTCCACATGGCATCTTCAAAGATGACACAAGCCCTGAGATATTTTTTTTCCTCAGAGCCTTCTGTGTGGAGCTAATGTAAAAAGGGTGCCTACTCTTATTAGGTATTAAGTTTTCTCATTTTATTTTTATATTTTATTATTATTATTACTCTCTTTAACGTAATAGCAGTATATATATCATGTAATATGGCAGACTGGGATTGTTCTATCCTCCCACTCCTGCTGGATTTTCAAATTAAAATTCAGTCTATTTGAATGTTTATTACAGATCCATAAATGTTTCATGTGCACACACCAAATATCGTTGTATTAATTTAGCTTTATTCATTACAACTACTTGTTTATCTATTTTAAAAGGCTGATAAATAATGTATTCACAACTCAATCAATTGCGGTGCCGTAAAAACAATTAACTCAGGACAAAATTTTAATAAAGTTTATTCATAAGTACAATAAATGTAAGAGCTATCTTATTCTCGTCTAAATTTTCCAAAATCAGAAAGCTATTAAGTATTTTAGTTCGTCGGGCCCGAAGCCGCGAATGAGTTCATTAAACCAGTGTGAACAGTTACGACCCAGTGATACGAGACTAATCAAATTACACACACTGCTATCTTCATTCTCAAGTTCTGGAGTTCCGGACCTAACCCCGGGCGCCTGCCCAGAACACAGTGGCGTGTCTTCATTGAAGCCCCCGAGACCCGGCACCCTCAGGCTTGTGAATCATGATGATATCCTTTTCACACTTTTATGGACCTTTATCTAAGTCTAAGTCTAAGTCGTATCCTTGATAGAATAACGATTAGGTTAGCAGAACATTCGAGATACCTGGCTTCGAAATTAGAAATTCGTATTCGTTTCTTAACGCTGAGGCTATTATATAAAACACTTAAGTGTATTGGAGTCTAATTCAATCATTTATGCCCCACACGGAGTAACGTACATTTTATTCATTGAATAATTTTATAAGAAATTTTAAGGATTTTTATTTTTGCGTCTCTTACTTATTACTTATTACCCCTGGCTATACCGACCTATTTATATCCTGGACATGAACAATTACCACTCTTTGGAAAGATGTAGAGGTATTGCTCTGATTAAAGATTTTTGTCTTTTACTAAACGGTTACATATCTGACAATACGATTCTGGCTCAAATCTCGAGGACCTCTCTGTAACATCCTTTACTGTAGAGCGAGCCGCATCAATCTGTTCATGAACTCAACCGTGGAGAGAGCCAGATAATTTTTTTATTTATTTTTATTTATTTCTATATAATATTTACAGTGTTCACATAATTATTTATATTTGTACATGATATATTTCAAACTTATAACTATAATATGTTGTGTGTAAGGTAGGTTTGAGAAGGTGAAACTGTATGTGAATAATATTGTATGTTTCGTGAACACCTCACTAGGAGAACCTGCGCTGAGGTGTTTAGGTGGTTATGTATAGGTGTGACAAGTATTTATGTGTTGAAGAAGAAAGTTTTTATTTTTTATAAGTTTTAATTTTAATTTTTGTTGTTTTTTTTTTCAGTTTTTGTAAATTGAATATTCATAAGACTTTAATGGTTTTTGTAGATTGAATATTCATAATAAATATGTAAAAAAAATATATTAACATATATGTAAGTGCATATATTTGTAATGTAAGTGTGAGTATAGTTGGTAAAATCTCGAAAAACGTGTTTATTTACTATACACTTTTTATGGTTTAGTTATGTTTGGTTTGGAGTTATTATGATTTGAAAAAATAAAATATCTTGATTTTTTATCCAGGCTGTGATATGTTTTTTGTGAATGTTTGCGGCTGTATTTGCAGTTAGTAGTTGCTTCAGAGTAATGGGCATACAATTAAACAGTTTAGTAGCGTAGTATTGAAAGTGTTTTTGTCCGTGTGTGGTGTGTGTTATCGGTATGTTTAGAGTTTTATTTGTTAAGGATCTGGTTTTTAACGGGGTTTTTGGTTGAATGGAATATGGAGTTTGTGTTGTAGTTTAACATATATATTAAAAACATATCTTATATTAAAAACATATCTTTGTTAAAATGTAGTTTAACAAAGATATGTTTTTTAATGTCCAACAACGCACTTACAAGGTTTTTGGCACCGCAAAATCACTAACCCCAATCTGTAATATTATAAAAAAATCGTCAAATTGAATTGAATAAATCAATAAAAGTCTAAATTTTACAGGAGAAACGAAATACGTTTCAAGAGTGAGTTTTTCATGAGATTTTTTTTTCAGGCCAAGTAAAGGCTGATGGTTTACAATTTAGATTCTTTTCGTAACAATCCGCAAATTCGTATAGTAATCGTACCGATCTCCGAAATTGTTAAAGAGAACTTTTAAATGTGAGGGATGAACCCTTTTCCTAGCAATAATTTCTCACTATTCTATTAATTGAGTGGATTACAATATTTTTAATTAATTAAAAAAAAAAACAATATATTATTTTCAGAGAGGAGCATTAGGACTAATTTACAATTTAAGATTTAGTTAATGTAGTTATTAGTTATAATGTCTGGAAAATTTTGCGAAATATGTATATATTAATGTAATTTTTATTATTTTTGACATAGCCCATTTCTGCATAGCTTCTTGTAACGCCACTGTCCCGTGATAAGGTCCAACACCCCACATTATACAGATCGACTAGATTCCAACCGCATAACTTTCAGCATCTTCGGATTGGGTGTGAACGTGCAACGGGCAAAGTCCTGCAGGCGGTTTGCGGTTGCATTTCAAGATATGCGCTCGGTGGACGTGCGGCCGCATTAGCGCATATTAAACGGGCTTGCCCAGACTTGGGCTAATTTACTGAAACCGACCAAGATTCATTGTTTAATATGTGTGAGAAACCAGTTTATTGCACTGCGGTTACTGTGCATACTAGGTGGTTCTGTGAACAGTAGACCTAGCTTCCCAAGAAGGATGTTTCTAATTATCTCTTATTTTAAATCAAAACAGATTGCATACTTAAATACCTTCCCACTTTATTATGAACTGTACATTTTATATATCATTCTATTTCAAAAGATGAATTACACTTTTTTCAAACTTTCTTCAGGTAAGTAGATCGATATTAAAACATTTGAAAAAATATGCGACCAAGAAAGTCCAAATAAATACGACGACTTAACACTTGAAAAATTTATATTTAATGTACCAACCATTGAAACGGCCACCATCTTAAATCGGAAATTTACAGACTGACGAAATGCAAAACGGTTGATAAAGAATGGACCATGTCAAATGATTGCACTTGATTAATATACGTCACAACTTTTTTTAATATGAGCGTATTTCAACCAGATACGAGATCAGCAATAACTTTTTTAAATTTGCGTTTTCCAGAAAATAAATGAGAAAAATGAAAAAAAGCTAAAAAGATAAACATTTTCAGTGCAATGTAGAAAATAAAGTTATCAACAGTAAAAAAAAACTTGTCTTGCGAATAAATGAAAAAAAATACAAAACATCATATTTTTATTTCTCTATCGGAAAACCCATGTTTATATTTTCATATGCATTCTCTCACATCTTTCCACAATATCGGGGGTGACTTAGTACCACTACTTCTTTGCAGTTGGGAGTATTTTCAATTCCAAATAAATGAACTATTCTAATAAAGGCACAGTTCTGTCTAAAACTAGATTTAAGTTAGGTATTGCAAACTTCGTTTCAATAGGGAATTCCGATCTTGTCAATTTATTTATCAGAGCTATCTGTGACGTCAACACGGATGGAACTGGAACGTTTAGATTCATTGGCGGTATATTATTTTTTGATGATCAATAAATGCATTATATGAATGCCCAATATACCTGCCTATAGCAATTTGGGAGGCGGGTATGAGCACCTGCGCCCCGGGAACCATTCATAGGATAACATCTGCCATTGTTCACTTACCGCAAGTGGTTCGCTATGTTTGGTGAAGCAGGGGTGCCAGATCTTGGTGGCGGATGCATCTGTTCACCAGCTGAGTGGAGGGCCGGATCGGGAGAGGCAGACTCTTTCACCTCTCCAGCTGAACTTTCTCTACTTGCTTTACTTAAAAATACCCTCCACATGACATAAGCCCCGGGGAAAATCATTTTCCTCAGGACCTCCCGTTTGGAGTAAATGTAATAAAATTGTGTATGGTATTCAGAATCGATGTTATGTTCAAAATCGTAATTGGTAGTATAGGCAGCCCTAATTTACTTAACCTCAATGAATTTCATGTACTTGCGCGAGCTACTCGTTCCAAAATAATGTTTAAATGTATTAATACCAGGGTTGAACATTGAAAATAGGTACTCACTTTTACCTAAATTACATGAAGTTAGTAATAGATAAGCAGATGTGGCGGATCTATTTAACTGCAAAAAGGCTATAATATCATATATTTTCAATAAATATTTATTAAATCTAGAAAGTCTACTTAGAAGTTTTGCGTGTACCTGCATCTCTTACTTTAATATCATTCTAGAGTTTCTGATCATTTTATACTTTCTGATGTCATTGTATTTGATTTATTGTTTATGGTATATTTATACTGTTGTTATTTAATTAAATAAATAACATTTTATATCAATATGGATGAAGAAATACGAGTATTATTAAAACAATGCCGTGAAGTTCTACCATTAATTATACATCATGTCTGATCAAACAGATAGACTTTACACGAGCATAGATATCCCAGCCATATTATTTGTATAGAAGTGTGTTCGTGTTCATATATTTGAGCAATATGATGGTAGATTGATAAATCGACAAAGTCCTAACCGCTTTTGTGTCGAGTAGGTGCTCGTATGTATTGTTAATGGGACATGTCATTATACATTTAATATCGACTGCCTTGTGTGTTCAAAGGCAATTAAAATCACAAAACACGAAGTCAACGAAAATTGGATAAAGGGACGACATTATATAAATGGTAATTTCATAACAGAAAATGTTTACTTAGCAAAAGCTGTGTGTTAAAAACCAAGCTATTTTAAAATGTCTTCAAAACGTATAGTTTTTCATGTTTTTTTTAGTTCTAAACCACACCACACAAATATGTACGCAGAAATTGCAGATTAAGAAAGAGGTCCTAACCAAAGAATGAATTTTTATTGTTAAAACTTTACGTCTATGTATCAAGAACGAATTTTCTTTCTTGATTCATAGTGTTTCGTGACGCTGAACATTTTTTTCGCTCCAACCAATAAGGAAGCTAGGATTCAAATTTTACTGATTTGAATCTGCGCAGTGTTGCTTTGAGTGGAATCTAGTCGCAGTTAACAAATCACCGTACCGATAAATGAACTGATGTGTGAATTGGAATGTTATCCGGAGTTATAATTAATGCAATTTGATACGAGTGCCTGTGAATACCTCCACCATATGAGCGCTGCCAACATCCCAACCAACTCTTCCGTAAGTCACATTTGCGAATACCTACCTTTTTGGTGCAGCGAACAGAGCGTTAATTTACATAGGCACATCTATAATAAAGAATAACACAAGAAATTATGCAACGTGGGCATGTTTTGTGATTCAACGTATTACTACTAATCGGGCCTTAAATTACAAAAACATAACTGTGTTTCATCATCGTTGTGCGATTCAAATTGTATGGCAATATGCGCAGGCAAGTGTGAGAGAGATGAAACACCTGTTAAGTGAACCAAAAGATATTAAGTCAGTAGCGAACCATTCAAATATGCATGGAAGGCATTTCCAGTGTGTATTACCTGTTTAAAATTGCCAGCAATATCAAATTACAAGGATTTGTCTATCTCTGGAGGTTTCGCGAGCGGAGTTGAATTAACGAAGGTCTTAGATTTTAAAGAATTGTAACTTTAGTTGTATAATATTGTGAATAAAGACCTCATAAACTAATTAACTTCCTATTTAGTGTCAAAAAATAAAATGCGGACATCGAAAGCATATTTAGGTTAGTATTTCAATTCAACACTGCCAATTTGTTAATATTTTTACCTAACTGCATAACGTTTGAAGTTTCTTAATGTCAATTCATAGATAATACCTTCAGTGTTGCTGCACGTTACCAATACTGGTCTAGGTATCAACAGCGCGACCGTGCTTTGGAAAAATCATCGATAGTTACGCCTATGGATCCGATTTATATCGGTATATATGTTTGGTCTTTTGTATTTCCTTATTCCCCTATCCATTCCGGATAGGGGTGCATTTGGTTAAAATATGCTGGACTCTGGAACCTGTTATCTTTTAACTCAGTGTCGTGGAAAGCTGTGCTCCGAACATTAAGGACAATTTATTTTCCGGGAGAGACTCTTAAATGATGCTGTTTTGCCTGGAAACCGCCGTTTCACCGTTGTGTCCGTCGTATCATATTTTCAGAATTAAAATGCATGTGAAATAACTTTCTCTGTGCAACAGTGCGTCGATCAGCGAAATAAATTTAGCTTACATTAAACATAAACAGTCCCAACTGCTCCCAACCGTCTGGAGCCAGTTGGATTATGGCATCACCAATTGGAGTTTGTTGTGAGGTTGCAGTAGTGGGGAGGGTAAGGAGATGGGGATGAATAATGTGAAGAAATATTTGGCTATTCATGTCTAATCACCAAACACAACTAAAGCCATTTTAAGCAATATTTTGATTCTGAAAGGTGGTCTTTCACCAGGGCAATTCTGAAAGTATTTAATATACCAAGTACATATAATCTTTTGTTCTTTTAAATTATTAGCAAAATAAGTTATCTCACATGGTCACCCTACATGTTTACTACTTTATTGAAACCGGTTGTTTCAGCTTAGTAGGTACCCATTATTCGTGCAACATTATTGTTCTTTCAATATACATATCACTTTGTGTTATTTTTATTATTTTGTATAATTATTAAACTAGAAACAGGCTAGTCCTAGTGAGGTTAATAATTAAAATGCAAATAACAATACCGCATGTAAAGAAAAAATAAATAAAAATTATTTAATCGATTGGGAAATCATGCAAATTTTTATTTTTTTACACTTGTGTGCGCTCGTTTGAACCCTCGCTATGTGGATTCGTAGGCAAGGATAGTAACGACTAAACCATGGAGACCGTTAATATTATCAACGCATTATTCGTAAATTCAGGAAGTAGTTCCTGCTTCCTGAAACGTCTTTTCTTTGTTTTTTTTCGTATAGACTCAAAAACAGGACTAGACTCAGAAATTTTCAAATTTTGTTGTTATTAGTATCAGGAGTGTGTAGAAAGTGGTTTGAACGTTAGTAGAAATTGAAGACGCCCGAGGAAGACTTAACACATTATCTCTGCACTGCAATGAGATAAGTAGCCGAATAAAAGTCAATTTAATGTAGTTTTTTTTAATAGTATCATTCGGGTATACCGAAGTGAATGGTGGAAGTCCGGGACGCCCGAGGAAGACACGGCACGATCAGATGAAACAAAAAGTTAAAAAAAAAAACTTTTCCATTCTTTAGACTTTAATTATTTCCTCCGAATAGACCCAGTTTCACATTCACAACCTCAAAACTTTACTCCAATCAATTCATTACCTCGAGCAACGCCGGGTACACATCAGCTAGTCGTTTGATAAACCAATGATTAAAGAACTTTTATTTTTTTAATATTTACTCTCATATTTATTTAGTGACGAGCTTTCGGTTTATTTTATTTTCTATTTATAAATTAATCCTAGACTTGTTACTCTATGAACTCTATGAACTGGTTAAATTTACGCGAATAGTCATTTTAAAACAAAAATAAATTATTTAAAAACTTATTGCAATATATTTACGAACTGATATGATAACATATTTTGTTATCAATTAAAATAAACGTATTAAGGTTAAAGCAATTTCATTAATTTTACATAATTCAAATAACATATTTAATTTTTTATTGTTCAGAACGTGACGAAATATCTGAAGCTTTCAATTAATTTTAAATGAAATATTTATTTGATGTAAGATATAGAACTAATAACTTTACACGTACATCTACTTAAACTATGATACATTAAATGGCTGCGATGCGTTTGAAATATAAATCCTCAGTTAGGCAAGGTTCTAACTGATTTTTTTTCTTCTTAAATGACTTGTAAATGCAAAAACGTTTCTTTTGTTCATTTCTTTAATAAAAATAACTTTCAAAGTATTTGTATTTCTGTGGATACTTGTGTGACGAAGTTCTAACATCAAGTTTTTAAAGATTTCATTTATTTTTCAAGGTTCTATCATCACTTTAAAACTTTTTCAATTGCTATTTTGTTTGTATCTGACAGTTGATCGTTTTATGTTTAGAGATGTCAAAGGTTTGCAAAGATTATTTCTCAGTACAGTATTTTAATTAAATATATTTTAAAATAAAATATGTAATCATAACGTAGCTCTAACTTCGAATGACATTAGGGGAATGTAGTTAAAACCTTATGCAATGAATTATTATGCCCTAGCCGATTGCCTGTGTTACCATCTGCATGTTTAGGTATGTTCTCAAATAATGGTAAGTGTACGTCCTATTTAAATATTTTCATTATATATGTTTCCTTGTTTTAGTTTAAATTTAGGGAAAAAGTTTCATTTAAAATATGCTAAACAAAAAATGTTAAATAGATTATGAGAAAACGTTTTTGTAAACTTTATCGCCTCAGATCTTGGTAAGGCGGTGTTAGAACCTTATACAACCTAAAAACCAAAAAAAACCAAAATACCTCGGAAAAACGATCCACTTTCAAACATTTAAAAACAAATACTTGTCCAACTGAGGTGACGAAATGTTCTTGATTACATTTTAGTGCGATATCTTAATAAAATATTTAAAAGTTAATTTGCTAAAACCCGCACATAAATGTAATTAATTTCGTGTTTTTTGTTCTTCAACAAACCAACGTTTATAACGGTTACGTTTTCACCACGGACCGCGAAGGTTGTACGTTTTACATTGAAAATTCCTAGAGATGAAACAAGTTTTCATTCCAGCGAGCAGAATTCTATTAGCAACATTACCCCGTCGTCGGGCATCCGTATATGAAAATTTGCTCACGCGCGAGAAGTTCACTGCTACTTGAAATTTCACATTTATCGTCGGAATGTATTCGCTACGTGAGCTTTAAATTAGTTTTTCCTCCCAACTGTACAACCCTTACGCTCCTACGCTTCAAAGAGTTCATTCTTCCACTACACTCTACATTTTACACTATACTCAACACATTGCCACTTCGAGACACCAAAACTTCAGCAATGAACGAGCACTTGCAGTCAAACAGAAAGTAATAATTTGCAATTCGTAAAAGTGTCCATGAAAATAATGGTTTTGGTTGAAATCTTGTAAAATTCGTGATCAAAATCTATTTTTTTTTTCGTAATAACAAAGAAAAATTATTTTATAAATATTTCTTATTATTTATCAGCGATTGGTTATTAAAAATACTTATTTACAGCGTTTCTCGCTCTGTTTGATGCCTGATTGGCATTTAAAATGGACTGTATGTCTTGGAAAAGAGAAGATAAAATCAATCGTGTTTTTATAACAAGGAATACATGAAGAAAGCGAAGGAAGCCTTTACCTGGTGATGAGGTTGGTTTCTTTTGAGTGCTGCTGGTTTCTTAAAGATTCCGTTGTCACTTACAGTTTATAACTTATACAATCACCATTAGTGTCACCAACAATATTGAACTTGGGAATAAAATTCGCATTATTTAATGGACTTTTCACGAAAACGACGACAATACGAATCATAAAAAAAATGCTTTAATATGTGTGTTAAAACAAATGAATAACACTCTAGTTGATCTTCTTTCTTCAGTTCATATTATTCAATATTAAAAACGCTCATAACTCTAAATTTCAGTCATTATTTTGGCCTTCCAAACATGAAATCACGAGCATCATCCTACAAATTACCCAACAATCAACCCACACTAACATCAAGCTACTTTACAGTCAAGACACCCACAACCACAATACTCGGAATAACAATAAAGTCTGCATTCTTCTAACATACACTACAAAATATGGGAAAAAATCTCTATAACTATATTGCATACACACTCTATATATATTAAAAAATAGCCCGCATATAAAAAATTCAAAGTAATGCCTGAAAATAATATTTTTTAAATACATACAAAATCGGAAATACTTAATAACTTTCGTGTTGTGTTTTGTCTTGTTTCTTTTTCACTTTCTATTCGCTGTATTTGTAATCGAGCATAATCTATACATATTATTGTAGTAGGTACCTATTTGTAAAATCCCACCTTAGCTTTGTTCTTATGTTATATCCCTGTCCATTTCCTATTTTGTTTTTTTTTCTAGTTTATTCTACTTAACCTCAATTTTTCTTTTTTGTACTGTTTTGTCTTTGAAACTTATAATTTTGATTATTTTACTATTTTTGTATTGTTTGTTCTGTAAAACTAATAATATTGATATCATAATAACAACGTAAGATTGTTCCCATTAGCTTCCACATATGTATTGTAAGTTCCTTCCGTCCTAGAATGAGATTTCTAAATCATCGGGATTGTTCAACTAAGAAATAAAAATAATATATATATTTTTAAATCAATTTTATTAACAAACTTGATATTATGCACACTGAGGGGCACTTAACGTGTACACTGCCGAGGTGTTCTTAATTGAGTGTCGATGTAAAAATAAATTGTTGCAAATGTCACTTATTTAAAAGTAATCCACACTGTCAGACAGGGACAGGTAACATATGTTAGAGAAAAAACATATAGTTGCGTCAACAATTTTATTACAAAAATATTATGTTATGATAAGGTATACATCTAATTTTTAAATGTTGCTAGGTATTAAAACAATAAAACTGTTTTCCAACCTTCAACATTTTCGCGGAGGAGATGAATAAGTTTAAATGGTTTACGTGAAATATTTCGCCAATTCCGAGTTCTTTTGTTGTTTTTGGTCGCTGGTTGGGCATTGCTTCCGTGAAACCTTTTGACTCTTTCATTTTCCTTCTTCCGGCCCACGTTCCTCTACACGTACATTGCCATTCTTAAATATTTCAAAGCGCATCTTGTTCGTACAAAGAAAATTGCACCGTTTTGTTCGAGCGCTTCTACGTAACTAGAAAGTCTCAAGTTTTTGTGTAAAGTATTTCAACCGCTTTGCAATTCAAGTTGTTAAGTTTAACCCATCAACACACCTGATAAAGTGAGTGCTTAATTTTAAGCGAATTGTACACCTGCACACCTAGCCCTACGTAACGGCCTCTGTGATCAAGGTGTTATGCGCTCGCCTTGCACGGTGGAGGTCGCGGTTCAAATATCGTCACGCGCAAGTAAATTTTATTAAACTAATTCGTATTACTTCACGATTTATTCATTTAAAATAATATATAGTATATAGGCACGTTCCAGAGTGGAAGATACTCTCAGTATCGCTCTGGTGTAAGACCACCATTCACAATTGAAATGTAGCTTGAAATGATCTTGGCCGTGTTTGGTGACCAGATCTGAATAGCCTGGTGCTTCCCCACCTTTCTCTTACCCATCTCTTTCCCCTCATTGCCTTCAACGTCACAACATACCCAAATGGGGATGCCGTAGTCTCACTGGCTCCAGACGGTTGGGAGCAGGTGGGACTCTTGTGCGGTTTAACTTTAAAAAAAATCTATTTAACCTAGTTTTTTCCATCATTTTATGACTTTATATCACTTTTCAAGAGTGTTAAAGTGTGTTGAATTGCCACAGTCTTAAGGTGCTATTGATGTACATATTTAAAAGAAGCGAAAAAATCTGTTCTATTTTTTTACCTCCAATTGACTTCCAATGCTCTTACTAAAACTACCGAATCCGGTCTACGCGCACCGCTTTTTGCGTTCTTATAGTGGAACACGTTTCAACGAGATATTAGCACGCAATAGCGCCTCTAATTGAATAACTCGTTCTGTGGTTAACAGCTCGACTGTAGAAGGCATCTGTGTTTCCTCCCTCCTACAACATTAAACCCAGGTTCACTTCTTCTTTCCTTGAACTGACTCTCCAAACAGCATGCTCAAAGATGTAATTGGCACAGGACACGTTGGAAAGAATTTGTGCACACCGAAAATTTAAAAAAATAAAAATAAAACTTTTTAGGAACAAAATTCCGCAGTCCCCTCCAAACCCCAAAATGTACAAAGATACTGGATTCGTAGAGATGCAAATCAATTCCGTTTATATTTAGACTCTAGATTCAATTCCACAGTGTAATTTCATGTTTTTTTTTTGTTTCTTTAGCTATCTAATAAAAACAAAATTATTATCAAATTATACTATGTTTTTATCCATTAATAAATCACCACTACGTAAGCAAGATTCTCTTTGAAATTTATGATTTAGCTATAAATAACAGTAATTATTCGTCAAAAATCGTATAAATAACTCGACTACCAAACAGATTACAAAACAGCCTATATTAGTTAGGTACTCGTATTTGTCGAAACAAATAACAAAGCTCTCTTGTGTCCGTGGTTTTATATCCCGAATTATTTTTGGTCTGCGGAGGCTTCAGGGGTGTATTTTTCATCCCCCGCCGCGGTGACCGTTGCGGCTCGGGCCATTAGTCATTTCAGGCCCGGAAGTGTTCTGTCCATCCCTCGCAACCCCCTACCCTTTGAGGTCGGGGGACCCTTAGACCCCAAGGGAAGCAGATTTGATATGTTCGAATTCAAAAGGTCTTATAATATATTTATATTTTGTCTGCAACGGTGTTGTTAATTTAAAAAAAAAGAAACTCAATTTAAAAAAAACAGAATTCTTATTCTTTAATGAAGTATTTAGTATTTGTTTGGCAACAAACAAGTTTGGCTGTATACTTATTACTATGCGTGACAGCAGTTTTGCCATCCGGAGGCATTTTAAAACTGTGGCGAAACCACTTAAATACTGTATTATTTCTATATAAGTAGTACGAGTATATATCACTATATAAATATTAATAAAAATTAAATGTTAATTTCTTTCTCATCATAAGTACCCATGTGGAAATTTTGTAAATATATCGTCTTTACGTGGCTCCGCATAGTTGAAAATGCCTTCAGAAGGCGACACATCTGTCGTGCATAAAATAATTACACAGCAAAACTTTTTTATAAATTGAATAATTATATATTGAATATATAAAATTAAAAATTAAAATGGACTTCGAAAAAATTAAATTAGATAACGATAAACAAAACGGAAATGAAAAAATTAATAACATCGTTTTATTTTTTGTGTTTTAAGATATATCTAAGACAACCATAACCGGGCACACACGTCTCATTATTAAGTTCTGAACGATGAGCTCTCGCGTTAAGAAATTGGAACACTTTTTCTGTTGGGAATGTCTAGGATGCAGTAATTTTTAGGGCAATGTAATTTCCTTTCGTCATTTATGGAGCTCTGAGATCAAATATAAATTTTGGTTTCAAATAAAATTATCAAAAAATAGTCAGCGTATTGTTTGTTGTATTTATTTTAGTTCAATTAGATAAAAAAAACACTTCGAAAGAAACCTTACAGTAATGCCAGTCATCGTAAAAAAACATATTTTCACACAATTTTATAATAGGTAAAATGTCTTCAAAAATAATGACAAAGCAGTTGTAGACGCATAATATCTTTATAATATTTTAAAAAATCAATAAGAAATATGAAATCGGCTTTAAATCTAATGTCCACTCTTTTTCCAGACCATTTTGTTCGACTAAAACAGTTGTTATCTTTGTACTATAACCCATTCCATATTTTATGTGTTTTTTACTCTCATAAAGAAAACATTTCAGCCACCGTCACAAATACGGAACGTAAGCTTTTTGAATTCCACCTTGCTTCAGCTTCGTCCCCCGCGATGCGATAGGGCTAGGAGGGTTAATGGAGCGACCCCGGAATTTCCCTAAAGAGAAACTACCCCTATACACAAAAGAAACCCTGACAGGACAATTCGCCCTGCCAGACCGCTGTCGATCAGCCGGAATAATTGAACGACATGAACAAGAATCGGGAATTAAAATACTCCGATCGAGCAGAAGAAAATGGCAGAAAGTTTGGATATTTAAAAAATTTTGATATATTTTTTCAATTTATATTAAATTAACGACGCAAATGACATTTGCATATATGATAGTTATTGACAGTCATGATACAATATAGAAAGAAAAATAAAAATTTAAGATTATTATTAATTAATTTATTGGACAATTTGTATAGCGCGGCTTTTGTGAGATATCACCTCAGGGGTGCTTTACAGTTGATGCATGTATTACAAAAAATATAAATATTACAAAAGGAAGTGAAGTTAAGTTAAGTAAAATGAAGAACAGTAACAGGTGACACGAATCCTGGGTGGTGAAGAAACTGGACCAGCTGTTGCAGCGAGATAGTCCACCGCGTCCACCAACAGTGACAGCACGAGTTTCATCATCCGTCCAGGTATGTGTCTGCTGCTAATAAAGCGCTGACAAAATATCTTCATATAGATACCAGACCTTGGCAGTACCGCTGTGACGTTCGGCGAAGATAGAAGATGGAGACTCTGCAGCAAGAATCCTAGGTGGTGAAGAAACTATAAATAAAGAAAAAAAATTAAGAAGAAACAAATCATAAAACGTATTATGCAGTAACCTCGTTAAAATATGATCTCATAAAATGTCTAATTAATAGGTACAGCTTTATACTTCAATAAAAGTATATTTAAAATATCAGGTGACATAGCATAAGAGTGTCCCATTAGAGTGTAATCTATTTATAACAGAATTGTAGCCTGAAACTGTGGTATAAATATCACAATAATACACTCGAATATAAAAGTGAATCAACATTAATATTTCAGGGCTATCCAAATTTATCTACCAACAACTTCTGAGAGCTGTTCAAAACGATTTTGAAATTAATATTAACTATTTTAGTGTTTCGATGTATGTAAGAACTAAGTTACGAGTAGGTGGCTATCTACAATTAATTAACTGTCGTTGTAAATTCACTAGGTGTGTTAATGAAGAGAGTTTTTAATAAATTCAAAATTTCATTTAAAAATATATATTTAATACATACTAATGTCGCAACCTGGCTTTGCTGTGAAAAAGATTAAGAAAATAGTAGATTTCAACACCATTTTCTTGTCTATTGTAAAATATTAATTTAGTGAAATATTTATATTAAATCGAGCGATTAAACCTCACAGATCTTAATGAAAAAGACGTTGGTCATTGAAAACAATTGCCTTAATATGTAACTGAATTAACTAAGCTAATAACGTAACGTTAATAACATGAGACTTCCTGAGTTGTTCTTTGTTCATTAATCTAAAACCAACTATTTTATTATTTCCCCATCCCAAAGACTACATAGACTTGGTATAAATGCAGATCCGTTGATACGTTCATTAATTCCATACAAAAAAATTAATTCAGAAATTTCATTTTATTTCGCTAACATTATTATACTATTAATTCATTATTTTTTATGTAGATATTAAAATTTTTCTTTTACGTTGATTTTTTTTAATTACTCCAGGCAGGTAATAATATCTTTTTTATATTTGTTGTATTATGTATTGCGTTAATTCATTTTGTTCCTATCTTACTTTTATATTCTTTTGATGCTATAGGTACATGTACAATGTACATCATGATCCTATAAAAATATTATTAATATGTTAATTTTAATGCACTATGTAATGTAATTAATTTATACTTGTTTAATGTAAGAACCCGACGGGCTTAACTGAATAAATAAATTTAAAAATCTTACTAAAGAAGCTTGTCAAATTTCATGACGCAAGAGCTCACTCTTGGAGAATTCTTGGTGCTTCAGACTTCACGAAAAGATTTTCTGATGTTAGATTGTTAGATTTAGACGACGTCGTGAAGTTCATCAAGGTGGAGTTGAAAGAAAGGAATAATTAATATCAGCCTAACACAAACCATATAAAAATTAACTGTAATTTGTAACAACTTACATAATTACATACTTGGAAAAATAAAATTGTTGCAGGTACGGTTTTTATCGTTTTAAATGCAGACCAAAATAATACTAAAAATATTCTCATAAGGGATAATGTCTTTGTCAAAACATCCAACCCCAAGAGGGTTGTACCGCGTATTTGAGACATAAACGCAAACCAAAAAAAGATACTAAAACATATTATTTTGTAAAATTATTTTATATATTATTAAAAAATTGTGGGAATAGTTCACACAGTATTGAAACATGCAAAAGAAGATGATAATATAAATCTTAAGGTAATTATTTTATTTGTTTTCGTTGCGACTGGTATATGATACACATCGCCTTTTCATAAAAATAAAATGAACCAAAGAATTTGTATGTACTAGACGGCCTCCGTGATAGAGAGGTAAGGCTCTCGACTAGAAAGCTGGAGGTCCCCGGTTCAAATCCCGGCGTAGGCAAGTAAATTCTATTTGACTAATTTGTGTTATTTCAATATTTACTTATTTCACATACTATATTGAATATTTGCGTCACGTTCCAGAGTAGAAGATACTCTCAGTATCGCCCTGGTGTAAGACCACCGAACGTTGCTTGAAATGTCTTTGGTTGTCTTTGATGACCAGATCTGAATAGCTAGGTCATTTTCAAACTGCCTCTTCCCCATCTCCTTCCCCTCCTCACTACCTTCAGCCTCACAACATACCCTAATTAGAGATAATCATAATCTCACTGGTTCCAGGTGGTTGGGAACAGTTGGGCTCTTAGGCGGTTTCTGATAAAATAATAAAATCTATCAAACGCATTTTAAATGTATCATATCAGTTGTCATTTGTAATATAAATATTTCCAGAAATTTGATTAAAATAACAGCCAATATTTATGATAACATATTTTGGATTCATCGTTTTTTATTACTATTCCTCATAGTCTATTAACATTATCTCTAAGACACGCGTCAAAAAAATTCTAGCAATCATTATTTATTAGACAGGTGGCAGGCCCTTCTATATATTTGTAAACTTTTAAAACTGGGACGAATCATTTATTTGTGTTAAGGTCTATCTAATATTAAGTCTACGTTACAATATTGTCCAACGCCAAATCGAATTCAAACATTTCAACCACACTCTGTGAGTCAGCACTTTGTACGTCTATCGCTCCCGTTAAACAGTTACCGTTTCAATTTTCAACTGGCTATGAACGGAGGTCGACCATTTTCAAAAGCTGCACTGTCATAAACCTCTGGTCCGGTCATTATATATTCCAACCCTCGCATAAAGGTTCCGCTGTTTTCTTTTCAAGCCCGAGTTTTCATAAACCACTGAGATGTGAGATATTGTTTAGAGGATCGGACGGAACAATAGGGTTGGAGGGAGGCTGTGGGTCGTGCAGTTAGGGGTGGTCGTGCTCTTACGAATACGAGGGCTCTGAGAATGGATATAGGATGTAGTTAAGGATTGTAGGTTGTCGGAAATCTTAACTTTGAGTCAGTGGATTATGTTTTGTTTTGTTTCGTAATAATGCCTGCTTATCAAGATCACAACTTGAATCTATGTAGTTGTTTGAGTATTTAGTATTATTTTGGAGTAATTTTGAAAAATTTACTTACTATAATGTAGGAGTACTGTGAAGTAATTATTTCTTATTTGTAAGATCAATTAAAGCATTTTCAATCAAAATCACAACACAGCTAGATAAATATGTAATTCATTAAATTATAGGAAGTACAACGAAAACTGGATTTAGTGAAATCTAGTTTCTCCGACTTGTTTTTGGGTTCAACTCGGCTGTAGAACGATTTACTGCCGTCTGCATTTGCTTTCTTTCACAACATTCACTGCTTTCTCTCCTCAAAAAGACCCTCCCTACAACATCCTCAAAGATGACATAGGCCACGAGGAAAATTATTTTCATTGAGACCTATGTCATGTAAATATAAATAAACGTTCATGTGACTTCAATTATTTTCGGATATCCTCACAACCAAACACACGCCTCAGGGATCTTATTTCTTTTGCATTTTCTACTTTCATCCTTCTTTCCATTGCCAGGACTTACCACCTTACAGTAAGGCGACATAAGACTCTAATAATTCCGATGAATTCGTAACGATAGTAAATATATTTTATGCGAATATAAATTATTTATATTTAAAATTAATAAATACCTTATCATTAAAATCTTTTATGTAAAAAGGTTTGAAAGGGTGAATTATTAATATAAAATAATTAATATTAACGATACGAGCCTTCGAAATCAACCGAAATACTTTCAAAATAATAAAAATTAACTTCCCGCAAATATCCGCAGATGAAATTTCACAAACACTAACTGCAATAGTTGATAAATAATTTTTAGTTATTTGGTTTCCGGGAAGATCCAGGTGGACAAACTCTATATATAAACTAAAAAAAATATATACCCTTTATTTTCGACACCGTAAAAAATTCATAAAGCATGATGTATAAAAATTTTTAAAAATATGTTGAAATGTTAAAAAATATCTTTAATAAAAATCAGAAGATTTTGTACATATAAAATACATAATGTCAACGATACGAGCCTTTGAAATAAATAAAAAAAACTATCAAAATTTAAATTACTTCAAATAGAGTATCGTATAGATATTGTATAGATGATATAGTATAGACATATTGTATAGATGACTGTGTCGTCGCAGGTTGTATAAAAATGACTTTAAAATCACATCAAGATAAATATTTTCAAAGAAAAAGTATTTTCAATCATAAAAAGTGTTAATTTAAGGGTTCCATGATAACTCAACACAGTGACAATTCAACACACCCTTAAAACGTGACATAAAGTCATTAGAAACTGTGAAAAAAAAAATTTAAACCTAACCTAACCTAACCTACTTAACCCAGTTAATAAAGTTTTTGTTTCATCACTTTCCATGACTTTATATAACTTTTTAAAGATGTGATGATTCATCCGGTCACCAATCTAACATATCGTCAACATTCACGAAGTCCCAACGGTTATATGGGATGTAGACACTGCATCGTTAAGATTCCGACATTATTTTAGGGAATTGTCCCGTCTTAAGGTTGGTGTATCGGAATTTCATTGTGAACTTAAATAAAAAAATAAATATAAAAGTACGTCGGAATTATCATTACGTTTTCACGAGATCGTGTAATGTCTCCAGACCCTCTTACACAAGAAAGAAGAAAATAACTAAGTTCTCCCGGAAGGGTGATTTATTATTTATTCGACTACCGCATACCTGATGAAATATGTATTTATATTATGTAGGCCTCAAGAGGATTTTCCCTTTTCTACTAGAAAGCGTAAATCCTAAATATATCGCTGACGTACACACGTATGAGCAGAACAGGTGACAAATGGCCGGTAGAAGGCGCCGCGCCGTAAGAAGCTCGTATTTAGAATTGATGGAATACCTTAGCATTTTGGCTGCTTTCTTAAATTTTCATTTACAAACAAGAAACTCCTGAATCTACACAATAATTGAAGTTTTTCAACATTCGATTTTGTTGAATCATTTTTTTTGATTTGAGCATTCTTTTTCGAGTAAATCCATTCCAAAATTGGAATGTTTTAGGTCAAATTTGAAAAATATTACGGTAATATCAGTTGTTTAATATCTTGTGAAATGCGTCGAAGCGTAGTTCCAGTCCCAAAGCCCTTTAGTTGTCGAAAGGAATGAGTAATGTTGGTTAAAAAAATAAAAACATAAAAATAAATTAGTTTACCGCTTGTATGTATTTTTAATAATCTCATTTAAGTTTAAAATGATTGAATTAAAGTATGAAAATTTTAAGACGCACTTTGAAAACTTTAAGAGGCATTTTGAAAACTTTAAGAGGCATTTTGAAAACTTTAAGAGTCATTTTGAAAACTTTAAGAGGCATTTTGAAAACTTTAAGAGTCATTTTGAAAACTTTACGAGTCATTTAGAAAACTTCAAGAGGCATTTTGAAAACTTTAAGAGTCATTTTGAAAACTTTAAGAGGCATTTTGTAAACTTTAAGAGAAATTTTGAAAAGCCTGCCAACAATAACCAATGTAAGGCGACCTTGAGGTATTATTGTTGTAAAGTTTTGGCTTACTATGCCGTGTTACGCTTCCTACTAATTTAGCCATCGTTTTGATCAGCGTCACAGCGTCCGTCATCAGGGTAGATTGTTGTGAAGCGTGTTTATGTAATATACAGTTATTTTACATAAACACGCTTTATGTGTATATAATATTTTTTGTTAAACGATTATTGCTTACGTAGTGGCGGGCGTATTGAAATATTTATTTAACTTAAAATAGCATAGAAAAATGCACAGTGGTTACATATGTACTTATATAAAAAAATCACATAACGTGTTGCAATAAAATTAAATCGTAAGCACAGTAGGGATTTAAAATTGAAAATTAAACTTTAGAAATAACAAAAATTTTACTTTCACTTCACATAACATGTCATAATTTATTTTTGTGAATTTTAACATATCCTTCTTTCATACTTGTCGGTATTTCCTGGAAGATCTTCACCGCTCTAAGGCTCTGTACACTGTCCAGTAATGAGTTGTATGATTTTTACTTCTTTCGAAAGGGAAGTCTTATTTTTTTCTTGTAGAGTGATTTCGCTATGGATGATGTTTATTAAGTTTTCGCATCAATTCTGAACTTTGTTGACAGTTAAACATTTACAAAGGAAAACTATTAAATGCATTCGGAAACGTTTTGATACAACATTGAAACAGTCATACAAATAAAAATACAGTGTAGTACCCACATAGCGAAAAATTCCACAAAGGCATAGCTATGCTATTGGTTATTATAAAATTAATATCTTTGAAATATAAAGCATAATAAACGTATACATTTTCTTTGGAATGTAGTTATTAAAAACTAAAACGATGAATAAAATATAAACAAAAAAGAACTTAAAATGTGACATTTTCAGTGGAGTTTTAAATTAGACATAAAAATAGGGTAACTACTAACGTTTTATAATAAATATGTTTAATAACATGTGTTAATATTGTGCAATCTTTGCAAAAACAAAACAAGGGCATGAAGCATAGCACATAGCGGGTTTAAATGTGAATAAAAAAAAAAAAAAAATGCATCGCATTGCATAACCGATGCAAGTATAAATAGAGATGACTGCTGATTTGTTAGACTAAATAAGATTTGATGTGTTTTTTTATAATGTTTTGACGCAACATGGTCTCATTAAAAGTTGTAACTAGTGTGTTGTTCATTTTAGGGGCAATAAAATTATAATATAATTACACAATTTGTATTATAGGACTACTGCGGGTTAATATGGGACTAGGGGCTGGTGTTCAGTTTGAACCTTTTCCGGTGTGCACAAATATTATTTTCAAACGCGCGCCGTTTAAAATGATTTGCCATGATGATATAAAAAAAACTCCATTTGTATTGAATTGATATACCTACATCCAAACCGCCGGTAATAATATTGAATATTGTTCATCATCATTAATTTCATTCTTGAAGTAAGACTTCCACTGCTGTCAGATCGAATAAAGCGCCCAGCCGTTCAATGCCAAAGGTCCCCCTGATGTCTCCCATTAATGTGAAATAATAATCATTTTCCTATTAATTATGGCGGCGTGATAGGCCTCGTGGGCATTCATTTACGTCAGAATATTATTAATACAGACAGCCAAGGAATCTTTGACCTACTTTAAATTCAAGCCGCATTAAAATTTGACGTTGAATTGATATCACTAGTGGCTTAGCGATTGTATGTCTCGGAAGGCGCTGCGGAGTTGGTGCTCTCATTTAAATGTGTGAATTTCAAAATATATTAATTATCCATTATATGATAGTCACATTAATCATATCGAATCCGAGCAGCATCGCTTCTTAAGGGGAATTGCTTGGAGGTTGGGACAAGAGTCGATTACTCATGATGAACATGAAGTAAAATTAAACCTTTCCTTAGAAAAACGTAGGATTTAAAAATCTTTGATCTCATCTGCATTTTCCAAATTATTAACTGTTTGATTGACTCACCTACATTGTTCCGACTCATCCCTTTCAATATCCCTCTCTGCAGACTGAGAAATAATTAATTGCTTTTCCTCAATCAACACTCCACAAATTATGGATACCAGATATATGTCCAGAATGGCCAGACATGAGCCCTACATTTATCATAGATGTAATTTTTTAAATTATTGTATATTTTAACATTTCTCCTTTAACGTATTAACTTCGTGTAATATGTAATGTATTGTAATTGGACATGGTCCGGTAAAAAAAATAATAAATAATGGTTTGATGCTCGGTGCAGTGATCTAAAAAAGGCTACCACGTCTGCAATTTTCTTCTCCACTCATAGTTAATTTAATATAGATTTAAAAAAGATCCCGAAATGATAACATGTGAATCAAGGTTAGTTTAGGTTAAGTTTTAAGAATGCTTGTAGTCGGTCTCCGTGTTCGAGGGTAGCAAGCCGAAGGTCGCAGGTTGAAATCCCGGCTTGAACAAGTAAATTTTGTTTGATTAATTCACAGTTAATTAATTTTCAATAATATATTTGAATCATTTGTTCGTTGAAGTAATATACTGTAGGGCGATATTGAGAGTAACTTTCACTCGGGAACGTGCCGCAAGTATACTATATATTATTTTAAATTAATAAATTGTGAAATAACACAAATTCATCAAATAAAAAATTTTGTTGCGCACGCCAGGATTTGAAACCGCGACCTTCAAATTGCTAGTCGAGTGACCTACCCCTCAACCACGGAGTCCACCAAAATATGAAATTAGTTTTCATCTCGGTAACTAAATAGCGATCATCTTAAAGTATATTTTAGTACAACTTATATTTTTTTAAGAGCTTAAAAATTTCAAGTGTTCAAGGGAAGTATATTATGCGGGATATTAAGTTTTCGCCAGTGGCCCAGCGATAATTTCTCGTCAACCCATCTTAAAAATTATTTTAAATTAATGGGAATGGCCATGAATACAATCGTATGATTATTACAAGCTTGGCCAAAAAGTTTGTAGCTACCCCACTGGATTTAATCCAGTTATCGTTTGGTCCGTGAACTCAGCAAGTGGTTAAGAAGTTAATATAGTTGACGGATTCCATAGCGCATTGGTCTTTGAAATTTTTTTTTCATTGAAATGAAGGTGGCGGTGTCTGTTTTAAATAACAATTGCTCGCCCAGAGAATCAAGATGAGCCATTTCGAATAGTTAGTAGTAAGACGTTCAAACGCTTTTATAATAATATTCTTAAGTGTTTATTTTAGAATGTGGGGAGTTTTGTGTAAACCCACACATCCCATAAAGTATATAAAATAATAATACAATAATAAGAACAACAAAAAAACGTTAAGCGTTAGTTTGACGGGGCCAACAACTTTCTCTAATGTGCTGCGATGCTTGAGTCTGGACTCTGGCGGGATTTCGTGACAAGGATATTTTTGGCGTTTTCATTTTTGTCCTCTTTCTTAAACTTACTACACGGGCTCTCATGGGGGCCGCAAAATCTGATATTCGCCATGCTGAGCTTGTTGGAAACACTCCAGTATCTGGGAAGACCAAATATAAAACGGAAGGCGTTGTTATACTGCACGCGTAGTCGTTCCATGCTGCTCTTCTTAAAGTTAGGCCAAAGCTCATACGTGTAAGAGGATGTAAAAACGTAAGGAATAGCATTATTTGTATGCGTCGGCGTCGGTGCAAGGCCGGAATCTTCTACTGAGCAGATTCGACTTTATACTGAGGGCACGTCTTTGCCTGTGGATGTCATCGTCGTCCGTCATGTGACTGTCGATGATGTGCCCTAAATAATGTATTGTTTCTGCTACATTCAGAAACTCACCGTTCAAAAAATGCTTTAAAAAAATGCTCGGATCAGCACGTTTGTTTCTAGTACTGACAACAGAAAGAGACAATTGAATATTGTTTTGATAAAAGTTTCCCTTTCAAAGCTCCTTTCAGAGACCACCACTCTACCCAGATTCTCATCAGTCACACCTCCTTCCGATTTGTCCCTAAAAATAGAACTTTCAGTGATGAATTCTTTGTACTACGTCGCGTTTCCGATAAAACCTCTGTCACATTTTGTTGTTTTACGCCATGTACCTATATTATATCTAGAGAATTCCTAGAAACCCGTTTGTCAAACTTTACACACATTTTAATATCACTTTGATTAGTACCTACGGACATTTTTTTTAAAGAAGATAATGTTAATAAATCTAAACGAAACATGAAACAGAACAAGACACTGAAAAATAAAATAAGGTTACAGTCTAATCTTAAAATCGAACCCAGGATCTCTGTCTTACCGGGACAACGCTTCTAACCACTCGGTCATTGGGACCTAATTATTTTATGTCATTTTTGTCGATCTCGTATTGAAATTTCGGAATTAATAATAATATCCTCAACTAATTTTCCCATATTTTTTACTCTAATCTTTATGGATGGTTAAAAGATTCCGAAGAATTTATTTTTAATCTAGACTGTGTCATGGATGTTATATCCAATTTTTATTTACATGGGACACTTATTAACTTTATCTAAAATTCGTCTCTATATTCGATTTTATTGGAGTAACTTTTCTTATACACATTAATGTACCCGTTATATAATTGGATATATTTTTTTGTCTTTTCTTTAATCTTGAAATATTTCTTCATCTATATCCCTTCTCTAATATAACCCAACATTATTGCACTTAATTTACACCTTGCTTATTCAATTGTTTTAACATTAAAAAAATTACGTTTTTTTTAAATATGTTTAATTTAGGTACATTTTTAATTTCACTCGAAACTCAGCTATACCTACATTTGCATATATTGAAACTACGCACACCGCTGAACAGGTAATCCCAATTATATTTAATTAATTTGTGGAGTCTCATAAATAATATTAACAATATATAAAATTACATTTGCGGCACGTTCCAGTTTAAAAAAAATGTCACCATTTGGATTTGAAACACTAATTAAATGATAATTTCCGTTTCAAAAATTTGACTTCATTCATTCATTCATTCCTGAAAACAAACGTGAAATTCAAACAGATGTAGCTATTTAAAAAATATAGTGAAAATTTATTAGGGATGTTAGCTATTTTATTTATTTGTGGTTTAAATTAGAAAATACAGGCTATTTAAAAAATCGATTTTTCATGTTTTTGGGGGTAGTTTTTTTTTAATCCGCATCCGTTTTGAAAGCCCTCTCTTTGACTTTCAAAATTAGCCAGAAAAATATGAAGAGCAATCATTTGCCTCTTTACCCTTTATTTATTTCTACTTGCTTTTTTATTTCAAATTTCTTTGCGTTTTTCGCTGGCGAAAGCAATACACCGCTTTCACTTTCTCAACATACAAAATCTTTTACAATCCGTTTATTTTGCTAAGTTGCCCCTTGTTTATTGAAGCATAAACTTCCATATATTCCTTTGTTATAATCAATGGATTGTAATGTACCAACCCCGGCTTGGTATTAACTTACTTAGGGCTCTAAAAGAGAAAACAGTTTTTTCTTTGTTTTTCTTCAGAAAAAAGTTTCACTTTGAAAAGAACTTTCAATAATCTCACGAACTCTTTGCTTGATAGCGGTTTTTATTTTAAATTGAAAAAAAAGTTTTTATTTGTGTATCGAAGAAAGTCAATTATACACTTATTACAACTTTCAATTCGACAAAGAAGAGATAGTAAACATATTTAAAGTAAAATGTAAATTGTTAATTGTTTCAAAGAACTGTATCATTAAATATTTTAATGGTACTTTTGACTTTGTGATAATTATCTTTAATTCTTCAGAGGAAGAGGTCAAAGGTGAACATCTAGTTCAGTAAGTGAGTCTAGGTTCTCAATCGTCGCCCTGTGGACTTCATCAATCCCGCTGGGGACTGAATTCAGCGGGCTTTCTTTGACCACATTTTTATTTGATCTCCGATATTTAGTGATTTATCTCGATATTTATTTTGATTATATAACGGAATAATTAAACGATTTTAATAGTTGTTGTTAATAGCGTTAACCGAGTTTCGACGAAGGTTTCTTTTATGATAATTCAGTGGGTGGCCAAATTACTAGTTTTTTTTTAAATTTTTCTGGCTTTTACCCTACAAGAGCGAAGGTAAATATATATATTTATTAATTTTGTTGAAAAGGAAAAATTTAAAAATCATATGGAAGATTGGAGTCGAGTTCAGACTTGATGAACTGAAGAGATGAGATGTTGAATGGATGGAGACAATTTTGGATAAAGCTCGATAGAAGAAAGGATACTTGTTTAGTGATGAACGACCAAAAAATATCTGATCTGAAGTTCCCACTTCTAAACCACAGAATGTACAATCTTGGAAGCACGTGAATTTTATAAAGCTGATAAATAATTCGAAAGCTGTGAAATAAAGATAGGAAATTTCCTAACTTTATTTTTTGGAAAAATTGGGAATTGTTGAAATAACGGTTTGATGAGATAGTCTTTTGTATTGAGGCATAGCAGGCTTCCTTGGATTGACTAGCAATGTGCCAATACTATAATATTCAATATTATCAGTTTGAAGCTGAATAATATTTTTTGATGTGATCTTCTGTGCCGATCACCCAGATTACTTATTAATAAAATGCACGCGGGTACTCCGTACTATTTGGTTTTATTCAGGTAGCTATGCGTATTGATACAATGGACAGTATAAGATTTTGTTATTGAAAAGAGGACGAGTTACAACAGACACGCCATTTTATACGCTCGGTCATGCTGTCTCGCTCAGATATGCCTGTCTCTTTCATACCGACAGACATACATTCACCACGGGTACTACGGTAAAAATCGAGATTGTAGGCCTTAAAAAATTAATTAACTGGTTTCCTGATAAACTTTTAGTAAATTACGAATAAGAATACGAACACGTGTTCATGAAATTGTGAATATTTTCGCATTTTTTCACTATAAAGGTTTATCAGGAAACAGCCTTCAATCCCATTTTTAAACGGATTACCAATAATTTGAAGAGATTCTTAATAAATTAGCAATACTCATTTTCTCCGCTTCCATTAAAACCTACGACGATGTTCGCCAAGATACTTGCGAATCCCTGGGCAAGAAGGGCCTTGGTCTACATTGTTTTCTTTGATAGTTTCTGGATAGGTACGGTTTATTTCTCAAAGACCAAAACTTACAATTTGCAAAGCAGCGAAATTATCTTCTTTTTTTTTAATAAATTTAATTTAGATTAAATTTGATAATATTATTATTAAGTTCTGCAAGTGTTTTAGTTTTTTATTATTGTGAAAACACTTGCAGAACTTAATAATAATATTATCAATTTTAATCTAAATTAAATTTATTAAAAAAATTAAATGGAGTTCTACGAATTAAACACAAAAACAATAAATAAATAGCGAAATTATCCGTACATTATTTTGGTAAATCCATACAAGTGTATTGAGATATAAAATTATGTGTTACATACATATCTGATAGTGTGGCCAAGAATGTATGTCACCTTATTACGTAATATAACTAGATTCTGAATTAACTCCTGAACTCGCCGACGCAGAACGATCTCCGGAATAACAAAATACCAACTACTTCCTATCTTAGAACAAACCTGGTCAGATATTGTTCTACTGAAGTTATACAATATCTGGGCTAGCCGTTATTCTAAGGATGATGATGTTGTTCTACTACTAGAAATTGGTGAGATGGGACGTGTTAGATGGACAATGTATTTATTGCAGTTCTGTTTATTTTGTAGAACTTTATTTTATTGATGTTAATTTAAGGAGATTAAAAACGACATAGAAAACAACACAGGTCACCCTAGTGAGGAGGGCTAAGAAATACAATTTACCATACATATATTTAATATCATATTTTGTGTGTACAATGTTTAAATAGTCGCTATAATAGTAAAAAAATAAAAATTGAAATAAAAAACAGCTCACACATAAATGGCTATCGTAGTAATCTATAGCTACACATAGACGGCGTTAGCTGTCGAGAATTATAGGATAATAAATAAGGTGCCAACTTTAAGGCCGGAGTGCAGATTACTCTAACCGCCTGCTAGTCAATATATCTCAATAAAGTATTTTGTTAAAGCCGGAGTTTTCATTAAGAGTTTGAGATAACCCCGGAGACACAAAAGTTTATTTATTTTTACGTGTTAACGATGTTTTTCCTTTTTAAAACATTATTGCACAGCTGCATGCATAACTTGCCTACGTTCGCTACGTTTGGTGATTTAGCAGGGGTGCCCTGGTTCATCAGGTGAGGTGTGCTCAGGATGCCAGATCGAGAGATGCTGGTTTGGGGAGACCCTCTGACCTCTCTCGACCCATCGTTTTGCGCTCCAGTAGGAGGAATATATTTATTCATCCGACACTCCTGGAAAAACTGATCCCTAAATTCTTACCCAACCGTCATATATTTTACCTTCCCAGAACTTATTCTCCTTCTTTTCCTTAAAAAAGAACCTCCACACAGCATCCCCAAAGATGATATTGGACCCTGACTAATTTTCCTCGCGGCCTTCCGTGTTAGGTTAATGAAAAAAAAATATTTGTCTGGTTACTACGAAGAAACGCATCAGTCAGCCCAGAAACAAGGGAACTGCAGTGACTGTGTCGCCATCTGTTGAACTATATATTATCCTATGAGACTCACACGTGCTATATATTATATATTCACCAGTTGCACTAAGCAACCCTCATTCCTTCTCTCTTGCTTTCCGTGATTGGTCTTTAGTTCAGTTCTTCACGTTTCAATTCATTTTACTTATTTTCTTTAGTTAATTCATTTAAGTTATATCGAGTAATAATAATAATAAGCACACATAAGTGTAAATAAGTCATCTCATGTTATCCATAGGTAAGTCACGCAATTACATGCAAATATCACGCAACCTAAAGCTGAGATATGGGGGATTTAGTGAAGGAAGCGGCAATATTTCATGAAAACATCTGTTTATCATCTTCTTCTTGTATTATCTTTCTTGAATACAAGAAATAAAAATAGCCACTAAGTGCCCAAAAACTGAAGCTTAGGTCATTTTTACGAAATATTTTATCAATAGAACAAGGTGCCGCACCTCCGTTGTCAGCCACTTACATACAAATAAAAGTAAAAATTAATGGTATTTGGTGCCTTTTTTTAAAGAAAACATGCTCTTGAGAACAGAGCCATCTATTGGCGTGTACAGATGTTGCATTTTTGTTGGCACCTGGAAATTTATTTAGGTTATTGGCGATGGCACATAGAACATTTCCGAATATTAATTTCTATTTTTGGCACTTAGTGCCGATTTGTCGTTTTTTTAAAATAATCAACATAAGTTTCTAAGAACCACACGACTAACATGGATCCACTAAAATAATTTCTTTCCAAAATATCAATTAAAATAACTATCACCTCTCCCGATGCCATAACTTTCTGAGATATTCCCTATATTTTATTCCATAATTGGTTCACACATAATATTAAGTTACCTTTTAAATGTCTGCATGTCAAGCTAAATCATGTAATTTATCAATGCGAGCAAAATGATTACGGCTGAAATAGGATGAAATCGGTAAAGGTCAAAAATAAAAATAATTGGAAAAACTTTTAAATTGTTTTAATTAATCATTCAAATGGTAGGATTCCATGAATGAACAGAACCAAAAATAGAAATTTCGTAGAAATAAAAGCAAAATAAAATTAATAGTATCTATCTACGAATTTGGTTGGTGCTCACGCATTTTTCGGTATCTCTTTAGAAGTTTAATTAATTTGTGTGAATTACTGGTGTTTTATTAAATATTCATTGAAAGAATAACAGAAAAAACACAAAAGCTGTGAAACTTTTATGTTTAGACTACTTTAGACTGTTTATCAATAGAAATCCTTAACCATTTTCCTCACGTAATCTTTTCAAAATGTTTTCGGAGACTCAAAAAAAATCCAACCTTAAATAACATTAAAAGGTACCTGACGTAAATTTTAAAAATGAATGTTTCTTCGTGTGTATCCTTTATACCTTATATACCCTATGTACAAGCTATAAACATAAATGTCAACTTTAATAACAATCATATCGAACCTTCCCAAACTTGTTCGCTGCTGGGAATACACCTAGATGCAAATATAAAATGGAAAGAACATGCATCTAAAGTTTTTGCAAAAATCAGTAGCTTTTCTTTTGTTCTAGGGACTCTTAAAAATATCTTAAACATCGAGTCAGTAATCACCGCATACTATGGATACGTATACTCAATGATAAAATACGGAATAGTTTTTTGGGGAAACTCAGTAAACGCCAAAGATTTTTTTATCATCCAAAAGGTGCCTACGAAAAATAACAAATTTATGTAGACCAATTTAAAAAAAATCTTAAACTTCTGACAGTGACGGACATATATATAACGGAGTTATGCCTGTTAATACGATCATCTCCAGAAAAGTTCCCACAAAAAAACTCATCACATAAACACGCTACAAGGTTCACAGAAAACTTATTAATCCCAAAAGCAAACAAAATAATTTTTCAAAAAGGACCACACTACATGGCCATTAAAGTATATAACAACCTTCCACGTAGCATCAAACAAATAACCGACATACTTCAATTTAAAACAACACTAAAAACATTTCTTCTAAACAAATGTCACTACACCTTAAATGAATACCTTACATAAATTAAATACGTCTGTTTTTTTATTTTTTATTTACATGCATTTGTTAACATGTAATTGTTGGGTTATGTAATATAATGTGTATTCGTTGGGTTAGCTGGAAGAAATAGGATGTAACCTATAAGCTATACCCTTTGTACTCTTTTTGTGCAATAAATATTTTTTTGAATTTTGAATTTTGTAGTACCAGGAGTATTTAGAGAGTGGTTTGTCAGGGACGCCCGAGGGAGACTTTACGCATTTTCTCTGCATTGGTATCAGATATGGAGTCGAATTAAAGTCTATATAATGTAGTTTTTAAACAGTAAAAATGTGGATATCACGATATTACATGAAGTGAATTTTAAGAAAAGTATAAATAATTGTATATGGTGAAATGAGGCGTACGTGATGAACGAAGAAAGAGGTGTGAGAACAATGTATGACTTGGAAGTGAATGGATGAAGAAAGAGGTGTGAGAACAATGTATGACTTGGAAGTGAATGGATGAAGAAAGAGGTGTGAGAACAATGTATGACTTAGAAGTGAATGGATGAAGAAAGAGGTGTGAGAACAATGTATGACTTGGAAGTGAATGGATGAAGAAAGAGGTGTGAGAACAATGTATGACTTGGAAGTGAATGGATGAAGAAAGAGGTGTGAGAACAATGTATGACTTGGAAGTGAATGGATGAAGAAAGAGGTGTGAGAACAATGTATGACTTGGAAGTGAATGGATGAAGAAAGAGGTGTGAGAACAATGTATGACTTGGAAGTGAATGGATGAAGAAAGAGGTGTGAGAACAATGTATGACTTGGAAGTGAATGGATGAAGAAAGAGGTGTGAGAACAATGTATGACTTGGAAGTGAATGGATGAAGAAAGAGGTGTGAGAACAATGTATGACTTGGAAGTGAATGGATGAAGAAAGAGGTGTGAGAACAATGTATGACTTGGAAGTGAATGGATGAAGAAAGAGGTGTGAGAACAATGTATGACTTGGAAGTGAATGGATGAAGAAAGAGGTGTGAGAACAATGTATGACTTGGAAGTGAATGAATGAAGAAAGAGGTGTGAGAACAATGTATGACTTGGAAGTGAATGGATGAAGAAAGAGGTGTGAGAACAATGTATGACTTGGAAGTGAATGGATGAAGAAAGAGGTGTGAGAACAATGTATGACTTGGAAGTGAATGGATGAAGAAAGAGGTGTGAGAACAATGTATGACTTGGAAGTGAATGAATGAAGAAAGAGGTGTGAGAACAATATATGACTTGGAAGTGAATGAATGAAGAAAGAGGTGTGAGAACAATGTATGACTTGGAAGTGAATGGATGAAGAAAGAGGTGTGAGAACAATGTATGACTTGGAAGTGAATGAATGAAGAAAGAGGTGTGAGAACAATGTATGACTTGGAAGTGAATGGATGAAGAAAGAGGTGTGAGAACAATGTATGACTTGGAAGTGAATGAATGAAGAAAGAGGTGTGAGAACAATGTATGACTTGGAAGTGAATGAATGAAGAAAGAGGTGTGAGAACAATGTATGACTTGGAAGTGAATGGATAAAGAAAGAGGTGTGAGAACAATGTATGACTTGGAAGTGAATGAATGAAGAAAGAGGTGTGAGAACAATGTATGACTTGGAAGTGAATGGATGAAGAAAGAGGTGTGAGAACAATGTATGACTTGGAAGTGAATGGATGAAGAAAGAGGTGTGAGAACAATGTATGACTTGGAAGTGAATGAATGAAGAAGTTGAGGAAGACATGACCAAACCATTCGTAAGCAACGCCGGGTACACGTCATCTAGTTTCAAAATAAATACTACACTTGTTTATAAGTATAAAATATGAATGAGTGTACAATTATAAACAGAACATGGATTAGGGCTATCGTTTCATGTGAACATGGTATAAATACTAAATGGGGACAACGTGTACTTCATATCACATGGCGAGGGTTGTTTTATTTGAAATTTAACGTCACCCCCTAAAGCCATGTTTTACATCTTGGCCATTGTTCAGAATATTAAATGTCGTTTCATAACGAAAGGAAATATACATTGTCTTTTTTGTTCCGGCACAATGGAAGATTCTTTAGCTGTACCCTTTCAGTGGACTTTGTCATTTAATTTCATGGAGTATAAATAATAACGCCAGTCCGAAAATATTTTTGCGTGTTCCCAGTTTTAAAAGAAAATTCTCGGTTTTCAGGTTTTCTATGGAAATGAGTCTAAAACGAAAGAAGGGTTGTTAAATAATGTATGAAAGGTTAATCATTTCGCATGGGTGGGTACGACGGGTGTACAATCTAGAAGACTTGTAATATCTCATGAAACGTGGTAAAAATGAATATTTTCAAATTATACTCACTAGAAAGAAAATATATGGTATGCCAATAGTCGACGGCCTCCGCGGAAAAGTGGTTGCGATCCTTGAATACAAATCTATTGCTAATTTATTAAGAATCTCTTCCAATTATCGGTAATCCGTATAAAAACGGAATTTCAGGCCATTTCCTGATAAACTTTTCGTTAATTCCTAATATCAGAACACGTACTCATGCACCTGCATTTGCCTTGATTAGGATATATAGTGACGTAGTCCGAAAATACCAGGATTTTTATGAACACGTGTTCCGACATCATGATAATACATTAGTATTTTACTAAAATTTTATCAGGAAACAAATCGATTCATTATCTTAGGCCTGCAATCCCGTTTTTAACCGAAAAACGAATAATTTAAAAAGAGTCTTAATAAATTAGCAATATTTGGAGACAAATGAGTATTGCTAATTTATTATACAGACTAACTAATACGAGTACAACACAATGTTAATTATTGAGTAAACTACAGCGCCATGCCATGGAAACATAATTAAGGAAACAACATTGTCGTTAGAGGCAAATGCAGCTAAGGAAGGATGAAGAACTAGTGTAAATTATGCAAGAATCTGATAACTAGAGCGAATTTTTGGCTTCCACTTGTATTTTGTCTTTTTTATGTGAATACTGCGAATGTTAGATAAGTTGCAGGTGTTGCTCTCTGCGTGCCCTCGTAGCAAAGGCATTATAGTTATTTATCGACTGATAGTAGCGAAATCCAGTTTACATCGACCATTTGGCATTTTATCTGTCTGTAAAGTTGTTTGGTACGTACCTAGTGGCTTTGTTCGATAATATATTTTCTTTACCGCCAGCATTCATATGGTTCCTACTACGAGCTGTCAAAACGGAATAATACATACTTTGGTATAGATACCGGCTTGAAGAAAGTTTTAAAAAGGATTGTGTAATTCGTATTTTGTAAAAAACGATGTTACGTAAAATATTTATGGTTAAAAGTTTCGGAAGGCGGGTTTAGGTACCGCCGCCCCGGGAACCATTTATTGGATATCCAACACTAATCTGCCATAGGTCATCCCAAGTGGTTCGCAACGTTTGGTGATTTCGCAGGGGTGATCGGGTTCATCGGGTGAGTTGTGTTAAGGATGCGCCTGCCTACCATCTGCGTGGCGTGCCAGATCAGGACAGACATGCTTGGGGAGACCTTTTGACCTCTTCAACTGGTATCTCGATTCATCACCTTCCGCCGCAGTGGAAGAGATATTTTCATATGTTATATGAAAATATATGTTCGTCACTCCTGGAAACAGCTGATCACTAGATTCCTATCCAACCTTCATACATTTTACCTTCCCAGAACTTCCCAACCTTCCTTTCCTTAAAAAAGTCCTTCCACACAGCATCCCAAAAAATGGCATAGGCCTTGAGGGGTTTTTATTCCTCAGAGTAATCCTGTGTCGGGTTGATATATATATATATATATATATATATTTTTTTTTTAAATACGTTCTTTGGATGCTACGCTTCCCTTGTTTTCCAGGCTTAAAATAAATAGACTAATAATTATTATTTATTTATGCCGAACTACAAACATACTCGGCACTATTTTTTCTAGCCCTTAACACAACTTGATACTTATTGCAATTTAATGACACCGTCCCAACCTCAGAAACTGCACTGGGATCAATGCTGCTAGCTCTCCAGAGCAGACTCCATAAAAATACCCGTAGAACAGACTCCGCATGCCCACATTGTGTCTGTGCATTAGACATGGCTATCAATAGATTGTCAATCAGACAGAATCAAGTGGGTTTATCAAGTATTGTGGGGCCCCAGCCCAGAGGTCGCTTCCAAATTCATGTGTTGGGCATACTTAAGATTTGTATATGGTTATAAGCTGGTCACTATTATCTGCTAGCCTAATACAGGGTTTTCCAATAAGAGGTGTTATTTATAATAGCCCACTATTTCGGTAGATGTTTCTTTGAAGCTGTCATTTTTTAATATTTGACAAGTAAAAACTACGCCATTAATCAAAATGGAACGATACACACTTCAACAACTCATTATAATTATTAAAATTCACTTAAGTGAATCAAATGCAAATTATTTTGAGTGATGAGGTCCATTTCCACCTCGGTGGCTTCGTCAACAAGCAAAATTGTCGCATCTGGGGCTCGGAAAACCCGAGAATTATTGTTGAAAAGCCTCTTTATCCTCAACGTGTGACTGTTTGGTGCGGTTTATGGTCCAGCGGAGTCATTGGACCTTACTTGTTTGAAAATGAGGCTGGAGCAACAGTTGCGGTGAATGGATTGCACTATCGAGAGATGATTAATGATTTTTCATGGCCGAAATTAGATGGTATTGATCTGGACAACATTCATTTTCAACAAGACGGCGCTAAGTGCCACACAAGCAACGAAACCATTGATCTTTTACGATTAAATATCAAAATAACACCTCTTATTGGAAAACCCTGTACAAGACGCCCAGTTTCTTGGAATCCTGGTTTACATGGACTTCTAGAGCCATACATAGAGCCCCAATATTTGAGCTGGTCTGATATGTATCAGAAGAAGTCTTTATCGTGTCCATTAAATTGCACCAGACAGTCATTGATCTCCCTCATTTCAGAAATCAGACACGCTTGGTGTTTTGGTTTTACCCAGGCACGAACCTTCTCAAGGTTGTGGTCTACTTTTTGCCTCAAAACTACCCGAGATGTTCAGACATCATAAGTGGAAAGGAGACTGTCAAAAAGATAACCCTCGTTATAACCCTTTTTACAACATCATTTTAAGTGCGGGGGTAGATGTAAATTGTATGGGGTAGACATTAACTATTTTGTCGCTGCTAACCATATCTGTCTCTTGTTAGTGGAAAATCGTGTAATTTCGACTTACCTATAACATTTTAATAGGAGTACGTGAATCACAAAAAGCTTTATTAATTCTCCGCTCGGAAGACAATTGGACTAGTACAAAGAGACTTTACATGTTACCTATAGAAAGTTGGAGCTATTAACAATCGTTTTATCACCCGCAATAACATTAAATTTTACACTAGGAGCACATGTCATAAAACTTGTATGTGTGTACAGAGTGTCTGGTAGTTTAAGAAATGGACTTAATGTAGAAGTCAATTAAAGTACTGGTAAAAATGATAGAAATAAAGTGAGTCATTCCTTAGCATTTATTAATTTTTATTTGAAATCAAATAAATAACTTTGTATTCACCACTACTTAATCAACAAGGATCGACGTATTTAAAAGCCAATAGTTTCTATGTCAGGATAAACGTATAATGAAAATTAAAATAGATAAATAAGTAGCCAAAGATAAAATATTATCATGAGCCGTGCATTATATAAAAACGCTTTATAAAATTATCTTAAAATAGATAATTATTGCATTATGTATATTACAAACACTTTTAAAAACTAAAACATTTATGTATACACCAAAAACTTTTATACTAACACATTTTTGTAGGTAAATATCAAAGCTTTTATACTTAGATATTTATGTAGGTATAAATTAACACAACAGAATAAGAATCAATCTAATGTTTGTGAAAGCTTACAAAGATGACCAAATAACAAAAAATGAAAAAATAGGATTTGGTTTTTAATCTATGAACAATTTTAAATTTATAAAATTTCATCCAATATTAATTTATTTTTTAGTGTTGGTTTTCAAATTGTATACGAATGGATTAATCTTTCATCTATCAAATTGTTACCTCTATCCAGACATCGCTTCTTCTATCGCGATACGGGTGGATTAATCTGTCATCTATCAAATGGTTACCTCTCCCCAGACATTGCTTCTTCTGCAGCGATACGGGTGGATTAATCTGTCATCTATCGAATGGTTACCGCTCCCCAAACATCGCTTCCTCTGCAGAGATACGGGTGGATTAATCTGTTTTTGTTGAATGTGTCTTCTCCGTAAATATTTCCCCTCAAGTACAAGTCACCATGTATCAAAGAACCTACATAAAATTTAACGGCCCAGCTGTAGTAAAAAATATGCATTAATTTAGATTCAGAGCGACGATGCGACGTTTACGCAGCAATAGAAAACACCATTAATAACCCAAAAGATGCTAAACAGACAATATTACATAGGATTTTCCAGGTTTTTGGTCATCTTTATTATCGAGACTTTTGACTCACAAAGTGATATATTTTTTTGCATCATCTGTTATTATTAGGTATTTTCCAGGTATTGAAAAAATTTATTCCATTTTGAGCTAGAACATTTTAAAGCTGGAAATAATATTATTGTATTGTAACAAGTATTAGTTTCACTTGATCGTGCCATGTCTTCCGAAGGAGTCCTCAACCTCTCCAACCATTCGCTTCCAAGTCATACATTGTCCTCAAACTTCTTTCCTCGTTCACTCCATGTTAAATCATAAAATCGACATTTTTACTATCAAAACTGCATTATATCGACTATAATTATACCCATATCTCATTCCAGTGCAGATATAAGAGTTAAGTTTTCCTTGGGCATCCCCAACTTTTTATACCATTCACTTCTGTATGCCACATTGATACCTTAGAAAATCTACATTATATCGATTTCAATTTGACTTTTTATTTCATCCCCTTGCTTAAAGTCTTCCTCGGATGTTCCCGACTTCTTCCTAAACTCATACTATGCTCTAAACACTACTGGCACTGATAAAAACAAACTTTGATATTTTTAGTTTTGACACTGTTAAAAACAGTTCTGTTTTTGAAGAGAAATGCTTGTATGTTTTTGGCGTAAAGTTGAATAATTTACAAAACACAGCTTCTCCTAAAGATTTCGTACGAACTTCTTGTGATCAGTGGCGGCTGGTGCTCACAAATGTGGGTAGTGCGCTAAAAATCTTGCGCATAATATATACCTGTAATTAAAATAAATTTAATTATAAAAAAATCCTACCTAATTGTAGATTAGGTCGATTCTCCATTGTCTCTAACTGACAAAGACGTCGGTGACCCTGGAGTTGTAGTTCGGTATACATATATTGAATTAGGCGTTTTTCAATACTCAGCACTGACGAAGCATTGAGTTTTGTTGAATGTTGACCTATTGTACAGAGTTTTCCAATAAGAGTTGTTATTTTGATATTCAATCGTAAAAGATCAATGGTTTCGTTGCTTGTGTGGCACGTACCGTCTTGTTGAATGTAAACGTTGTCCAGATCAATACCATCCAATTCTGGCCATAAATAATCATTAATAATCTCTCAATAGCGCAATCCATTCAGCGTAACTGTTGCTCCAGCCTCATTTTCTAAAAAGTAAGGTCTAATGACTCCGCCGGACCATAAACCGCACCAAACAGTCACATGTTGAGGTAGAGAGGCTTTTCAACAATAACTCTTGGGTTTTCCGAGCCCTAGATGCGACAATTTCGCTTGTTGACGAAGCCTCCGAGATGGAAATGGGCCTCATCACTCAAAATGATTTGCATTTGATTCACTTAAGTGAATTTTAATAATTACAATGAGTTGTTGAAGTGTGTATCGTTCCATTTTGATTAATTGCGTAGTTTTTACTTGTCAAATATTAAAAAATGACAGCTTCAAAAGAAACATCTACCGAAATAGTGGGCTATTACAAATAACACCTCTTATTGGAAAACCCTGTATAACAGAGGGATTTAATTCTTTTCATCTTTAAATATTTCTTTTGATCTCTACCGACGTCACAGGAATTGTCCGAAATTTAACATACTCAAAAAAAGTTTCCGAAAATAGATATAAACTTGTTATATATTGACCCATCGGCATTTGTAAACAGTTTACTCCAAAGTTTAAACAACCAAAAAATGGCTATTTATAGAGGCACAAAAATCGAGTTAAGGAATTTTGTTCAGGAAACCTATCACCAATGGCTGCTGTCATGTTAGGTTAGGTTTGAACTGTGATCTGTGAACTGAAATCCTATATAAACGTGTAATAATACAATATCACACACTTCTCTACAAATCACAGATTTAATTCTTAATTATTTTGAATCCCCACCTCACTAAGCTAAACAAAAACAAAAACTGTTCTGTTTATCATACCCGCACAACCAATCTATGACTTATCTCTAAATATTATAAAATAAAGTCGCATTCCGTGTCTGTCTGTTTGTGCGCTAAGTTCTTCTTAACTACGCAACAAATTTCGATAGGGTTTTCATTTGGAGAATTTATTCCGAATATATATATAAAATATAAATCTATTATTATAAATATACACACGCATATTATATTTATAGAAAGTAGAGAAAAGACGTTTTTTTGTGATCAACTCATTGCATTAAGTTTTACATTGCCAACGCTGGCTAAACCTTAAAATAATCAACTACGAAATTACATACATTAAAAAGGTCTACAGAAAAATCCTATGTAGTATAATTATGTCTATCTCATAAGGATAAACCCCAGCAACGCCGGGTACACGTCAGCTAGTTAGCTATTAAACTCCTTTAAAAAAATACAGTTGTAGGTTTTAGTTTTTGACTTGCACTCTAGTAATACATAAAATGGGCCGAAATCTCTAACGCCGTCCTCCCTGGGTTAATAATTTTGCAAATCAATATACGTACCTACGATTTACATCGATTTATTCTACTAGATAACAATATATGAGAACATTTTCATAAAATTCTTTGAGCGATATGCGAAACGAACCACTGTGCACTGCTCTGAATATGGGTACATAACTCTCTGATTTTGTTCGGCATGCATTACATAGACACCTATTTGTATCTACGCATTATATTATGATCGAATCGAGTTTTTCGGGTTTAGTTGTGATAAGGCGACAATAAGGGGAATTTTTACATTTTTCAGAAATTCACGGAGTGCGTTCCTCTTCGCTCCTAAGAGCAAGCCGCCACTGCGTGTGATCAGCTTTTTTGTAATAATATTTTTATAAGTTTCTGCGTTTTAAAGATGATATCAAAGGCGGTGGCGTTAGCTCCTCTACCTTACTCGATTAAATTATTTTATTTTATTTGCCACATTTTTGAATTTTTTTAAATTAATCAAATTGGGTCGATATTTTGGCCCATAAAGAATCACCGATAATTTAAAAGTATAAAACAAATAAAAATAAAATACTTGTAAACATCGCCAGTCTTTGTTTGTCCGCTTTAAAATTAAGGTAGGCTTACAAATCCTTTCGGCTCATTTGTGCTGCCACGTGTTTCCGCCTAACGTGTTTATCTGTTCGATCTAGTAGCCAGAGGGTTTTAGAGCATCCTTGATCCTTCTTTACTTGTGACAGTGGCGTTACGACATACTTCCGTGCCCCCGGGCAAGTCAGTTAACTACACCCAACCCATTCATTACAAATCTCGTCCATCTTACAATATAAAAAAAGGATTCTCGGTTCTTAATGCTGCAATTAAATGTATACATGGTGTCCGGAAACTAGTGGCAAAAGCGTAAAACTGGGATTCTACTTAACTAGTTGTATAAGAGTACTTACCCGGCATAAGGACCGATTTAAATGCCCCCGTTCACAAGTGAATTATGAAGTTAGCTCACCAATTCCTCGCCTACATATTTTACAGAACGAATGTTCAAGTGATTTTGGAATTTTCTACATAACAAATTCGACGTTTAAATGATAAAAAAATAATTCTTTCATGTTAAAATACATACATATTTAATTAAAAAAATAATTTAGTTAAAAAAATAATATCACCCTGTAAGTCACCTTTATTGACAATGTTCACATGTTGACTCCTCCCACCTTTCTCCCACCCCTCCCCAAAATCACTTCTCCTACAATTAAATCTTATCACTTGTACTTGCATATTTTTAACGTTAGTTTTAAGATTGCTACAGAATTACACGGATGTTTCGAAACCGGTTAGCAAATAGGTACATAAAAATCAAGTAACAAATGTACATAGGAAATAAAACTCTTCAAAACAAAAATGTCTTGAAATTGTTACGTAGTTAATGCCCACGAAATAGAAAAGATTTTATTCAAATTTAAATAATTAAAACTTCGAACTCGATTCTCTGGAAAACGAAAGCTCAAATCAAAAAAAGTAACGTATTTGTAAAAAGCATTTACTTTGTGGCTTGTCTGCCATCATTCAATGGTATATCGTCTAGTAAAATCCCACAAACAAATTTCTCTAAATAATGGTTACTAACCACATTTAATTAATAAAATCCTGAATCAGAAAATTAAGCTCATTTTGACGAATACATTTTTACTTGGTACACCTGTAACTAATAATAAAATCATAAATCCCTTTCAATGATATAAAATCTTATGTATTTCCAATTTTTCCTCACTCAGTACAAAAAAACTTTACGTTAAACCCGCGTTTTATACTGATAATAATATAACTTTGGAAAATTCCTTAAAAATACTAAAGATAGAGATTATAAATTAAGCCAATCAAGGATTAACCAACTATGTTGTAATGATTGTCCATTGTTCTACATAAACAAGATAACTAGAAATAAAAATATTAGAATCACGGAACATTTAAGATAAAACAATAGTTTGCCAGTCATCTCATTTCCACCGATGTTACTTTTAAAAATATTCTTCACCGTAATAATAATGGTAATTAAAAAAACGAAATGAAAAAGGAAAAAAAAATAAAAACACTCGAAATCAAAAAAACCCTTAATAATAATTCTAGTATAATGAAGAACCAAATTAATCTATTTTTAGTCCCATTCTAGATATATTTCTAGTTAATCTTTCTGTTCTTCCTAGAAATCCCGTAATTACTCCTTCCACTTTGTTCACCTCTTCCTCAAACACCTATATTTATTTGTATAAATCTGTCAATGTTTTGAATCGTAGATTAATTTTCAATATTCTGCTGATAGGGTTCTTCCGAAACCGGTAGTGTAAATAAAAATAAAGTGGTTAATAACAAATTTATATATTTTTATTGCAAAAAAAGTTATACCACCAAATCAACTTCTTCGATGACAGAATACATTTTTTGAAATGGCCTTTAAAAAAGCGGGTCAATGTGTTTCATTTAATGTTTGTTTTAAACTTAATTGTTGTGATGATTTGAATACTCACATAAAATGAACGAAATGAATGTACTCCAAAAAATTTTTTTGTTTAGACTAACGACCTAAGATTTATTGACAGGCGGGCCTTGAAGTAAACACGTTCCCACGGGAAGGGAGGAGAGATCGCGGGAGTGCAAAATCACCTCAAGGGCGCTTCGGACCGAGGGTCATATTGAGAATTTACCTACTGCCGTTCTGCTATTCTTTTATAAAAAAAACTTTACGAATCAAATCGTGGCGTTGTCCCTGCGATAGGTATTGAATAGCCGACGAGCCATCCAATATAAACTCGCAGTATAAAAAAAACACCTACCTACAGAGTACCTACCAAAACACTGGCGTACCATTTAAACAGCGATCACCACCAGCCGGGAACAGGACGCAGGTACAGTCAGTCGAAGGGGAAGTTTTGCTAGCGTATGACCGCCCGAATAGAAAGCGATCGGATGCAACCAGACAGAACAAAAATGAATACTTTTCTTCTGTTATTTGACTTTCTAATTTGATACTTTTCATCTATTGTTTGACTTTCTAATTTACAAATTGGGATGCACAAAAAAAAATCTAGAGTCAAAAGAGGGAGATAGTAATCTCCGAAATAAAACTACCAACCGAACAACTTTTCTCAACAGGTCCCTTTCGAGAGGTAGGCAGCCTCATAAAATTAAATGCCAAAATCAAACCAATTGTCCGTTTATACCTACCTGAGAGCAAAGGTATTCAATAGAAGTTACCTATACCTAATACACGAGGATGCTAGTATCCCCATGAAATAATTACTGGAACCAAATATTAAAATACAGACAGTCCTCATCCTAAATTTGGCATTTCGAGTAAACCTTACATATATCTCACATGATAATTGGCTGAATGGGTAGGCACCCAACCTATCGATAGAAGCGGGCTAAATGTCGACAAGATCGTCGTGTGTCATCTATGTTATTGACATAGAAAGGGATGTAAATTCCCGACGACGAGGAAGTTACAGCGTTTTCTAGAGGTGGCATGTAACTTAGGACCTTACGTGTCACATTTTCGCGACTAGATTCGTGACAAGGGATGTCATGGTTTTCCCCTTCTACACTCAGTAAAGTAGATTTTCCTGGAGGTGCATTGAGGTTGGGGCATTTCTGAAATTGGTGAGGAAACCTGGTATTCTTTATTCTGGCGTGACGGTTGCCAATTTGGAACAAGGGGAGACCCGGCCGGTTCGGATATCCAGACACGCAGATATCGATCGCCATGTTCAAATTATCATCCATCGGTTTTGTTTGGTAAAGAGGAGGAGCCAACTTTAGCTTGAACAAATTCATTCCCGTTCCTCTCCCTTCCCTCCCAAAATATATACATGGATGGCGCCGACAACTAACTCCATAAATTTATCGTATGTTTATCACATATATAAAATCTAACACTTTATTATACTCACATTACCCTATGACAGGTAGAATCACGTAGCTAGTTGAAGAGCAGGCGACTCAGAAAAATAAGGTTTATGAAATGGCTTTAAAACACAGCGGTAATGGATTCAATTCACTCTATCTCAAAAGAACCGAGGGGTACCACACACATACAAAGATAACTAGGTTTCTATACCGAGAAACAAAAAAGCCAACACAACGTTCGGTGAAACCTTTTTATACTGAACCGTCACGTGAAATGATTACGTTCAAGATCGTAAACCACGTAGACAAACTAGGGTGCACACACTTGAAGGGGTGTGTAATAAAGAGAGGGGCAAAGGCTTGTAAAGACGGCAGGGAGGACATTCCTACCCCGGATATATACATAACCAAAGCCTTATGGAAAAGTTACCTATGGGACTTAAAGAAAATTTATAGTAGAAAGAAGAGAAGGAAAAGTTTTAAAATTGAAGATCATTACATTGTTTTAGTTTAATTAACTAATATACACCATTTTTTTGTTCACAGGTAAGTCCCCAGGGTGTCCTAGACTTCAATGGCGTTCTAGTAAGTTAACTGTCTAAATTAATTTTTTTCTCCATTTCCAAATTTTCCATCAAATATAATTATTAGGTGATTTAATACCTTTTTGATTTTAAACTTGACATGTTACTTGAAACTGTTACCTTAATTTAAATGTTTACAAAAACACTTTTTCTTTCGACAAATTACGCATTTGTTGTGAGAAAATAGCTTGTCAAACGTAATCGATTTCAAATTTGAACAATCAACATGTATTTATATTATTAAACAACAACATTTTCACAGAAATTTCATTCAATTCACGCAGTAAAATTCAATTAAAAAACAGTAAGTAGTAGATAACGATAGATATTATTTAGAATATGTCATTATTGAAAGATGACAAATATAATACTAAATATATAAAATTATACTAATACAATGGTGAATTGGTCATTATTATAGAAATTATAGAGTATATAATAGAAATTATTATTAAAAACATGATTTTAATAACACATAACAAACCGACACAGTCATTCGCGGGGAAACTGACAGTGTAAAAATTGGAACGTAGCGAATCATTTTTACTGGCAATAATTCGAAAAACGACGTGTAAAAAAAACACCGTTTAACGGTCGTGAAGTGATTTTTCTTTGGCTGTTCATGTTTTATTCACGCTGTTGTATGTTTTTTTATACTATTACATGGAAGCATTAGCTTGTGGTTGTAAGAGGGGTATACAGTAGGTACATTACTGTAGTTATTTATAAGTAATTAATCATATCGTAGGTAAATGTATTTTGAGATGTAGTAAATACATTGAGTGAGAAAGTAAAAAATAATTATACAACATGTTTTTTTAATGTGATATAAATGTGGGAAGCTAAAACGTATATAGTAGTAATATACGGTTCGAGATGGTTTCAGTAAAATATTGGTAATCGTCGTTTTGTTTTATGATTTGAAGTATTGATTTTTTACTGATCTTTTCTTTTATCTTATAGATATATAGATCTTTAAAACAAGGTACTTGAAATTCTTCGAGTAATTATAAAAACACAAGGAGGCCCATTTCATACAAAACTTACATTTGGATTTGAGACCAAAATACTTTTGCGATTTCTTTACAATCTGCAATTTTTATTTTTCATTATATTTGTACGGTAACGGTACGCAGATACTTTAATAATACACAACTGCTGACCCTGTACAAATCGCAAGTGCGCCCTACTGTCGAATTTGGCAGCCATCTCTGGTCCGGAGCCCCTAAATACCTGAAAAAAACCCTTGACTCTGTGCAAAAACGGGCGGTCCGTTTGATAGATTCCCCAATCTTAACAAACGGACTGCAATCTTTAGAGCACAGGCGTCAGGTAGGTATGCTGTCCTTGTTCTATCGGTATTATAATGGAAGATGCTCTGAGGAACTAGCGTCATTGATCCTTTCGGCACCGGTGAGTAGTCGGGATATATGCCAAACGCGCGCCCAACATAAGTACACAGTTGACATTTGTCACATGAGAACGGGTCGCTTCTACGATTCGTTCTTAAGTTCAACAGCTCGGCTGTGGAACGAACTGCCGGCCTCTGTGTTTCCTCCCTCCTACAACATGGGACTCTTCAAGACCCATGTTCACTCCTTCCTCTCCACAAAAAGACCCTCCACACAGCATCCCCAAAGATGACATAGGCCCTGAGGGAAATTATTTTCTTCAGGGCCTCCTGTGTGGATTAATATAAAAAAAAAATATATAAAAAAATACGGTAAAAAGGTAAGAATAATTTTTTTAATAATTAAATTTATCACACAAAAAAAAATTAAATTGATTAAAAAATCACGAGAAATTGAATTCTTCATTACCCTATATATATATACATCAAAATTTAAAAGGCAAATAAATTAAATAGCACATAAGCGTACTAGATATTTTTCATACCTTTTGATTAAAATCATATGTATTCAGTTAAGTAGGGTATTTTGGCCTCAAATCCAAATTTAAGTTTTGTATGAAAAAGACCTGATTTTGGATTTCACCTCCATGACAAAAGTGATTAATTTTTTTAATTTAAAAATCCTGACATTTCAAAGCTTACAGAAAAGTCAAAGTTCCAGAATATTATTATGAACTAAAAACTGTCTATCGTTGAATAATCTTTCACTGGTCTTGAATATAAAGCAATCTTAAAAACAATATTTTTCTATTATTTCTTGGAACAACCTCTAAAACCCACTATTTCCATTGAAATCACAAAAACAAAACCTATTAAGATTTTTCGAAATGTCAAGGTTCCTATCAAATTCTACGGAAAAGGATCTCACTGTAACTCGCAAAGTAATAAAAAACAATATTTGTTAAGTCTAGTTTCGGAGAAAACCATGCCTTCTTCTAGGCTATGTATTATATCAACTGAATAAATTATCCACTGGAAAACAATGAGTACAAATTATTGCTTTCGGAATAATATTATTATTATGAAATATGTTTGTATTGCATATTGAACTTTTCTTTGTATTTATTATAATATTTATTCAAATATTATTTACGTAGGTCGTTACTGTGATAAATCATCGAATAAATACAATATCATCCTATGTTCATTCTGCTGCTATGTATGTATTAATTTAATTTTCGCCATTTGTACATCCAAGCTTACATACTATGTCTAATTTATAATTAATTAGACACATACATTATTACTACCTCTTGTTTTTGTATTATTATTTTCTGTTGTTTGTTGTATTTACTACCTAATTTATAAACAAATATACACTATGTACAAATATCGTGTATTCTGAGTTTTAATTACCAATTTCTTAAATAAAGACAAATTATTATCACTATTATATTTATTATTTATTGCAATTTCTTTTGATTAGTATGGCTGCTACAATCCAGCTAGAATTATCAATTGGTGCAGACTTTGTGGTTTTCGCCAGCGCACTTTAATATTTTATTACTTTGTGTAGTAAACTATGTTATGTATTGGCTTTTTCGGTTTTTTGGTTTCCTAATTTTATTGCAGGTTCTTGTGTTACGACTGTTATAAAATTTTCTCTGAAAAGTATTTTAGAAATTGGTTGTTTATTATGTTTTGTATAAATATCATTGCTTTCAAGTTCAAAAAGGGAAAAAACTTAGTAACGTAACTTTTATTACCATCAAACATTCATAATATGCCAGATATGAATTGCGGTTATCTCGGCCAGAAGCATTATCGTTGTTATTGGCATGTTGCGCTTCCTCCTTTATAGCCTGCGTTTCGGACAGCATTACAGTGTCCATCATCAGGACATATGTGTAGATTGTAGTGAAGTGTGACTTTATGTAGGTTGAAGTGAAAATGGGGTTGCAAGCGTTAACCCTCTTGTTAATATTAAGTGAAATTAATGTGATTTTCGGCATTCAGTTTCGGTGTAATTGTCAAGTACCGAATATCAAGAACTATTAAGCTTAGCCCTGTAGTCCCTATTGATAATAACGGTGACCGGATAAATCATCAAAATGATAATTCATCACATCATCAAAAGTTATATAAAGTCATGTAAAGTGATGAAACAAAAACTTTATTAGCTGGATTAAGTAGGTTAGGTGAGGTTTAATTTTTTTTTCATCGTTTCTAATGACTTTATATCACTTTTTAAAGGCGTGTTGAATTGTCACTGTGTTGAGTTATCATGGAACCGATAATGACACAGTATTAATTTTGCATGCATAAACACACACTTTATCACAATCTACACATCTGCCCTAATGATGGAAACGCTGTCTGAAATGTTGGCTAAAGATGGACGAAGCGCAGCACGGTGCAATAACCCAAAAACAAATCACGTCTTCTCGTTGAGTGGTTTTCTTCATGTTCAGTTTCCATTACATTCAGGATACATTTTTATAACAAAATAACAATGAATCATCCTGATTTTTATAGTAACTTTTTGAAAAATGGTTCGCAACATGTTTTGTTTTCAACACAAAAAGGTGCTCCTAGTCATTTTTAGGCGATGCTTAGTGTGAAATCACTAGTTTAGATTAATCTTTACTACGAATCGGTTTACATTAAGAATACGAAAAAAATATTTTTTAAATAAATGGAAGTTTTTTCAGTCGTTTCGCTTGAGCCGAATTAAAATAAAATCATTTTTTTCTTTATTCAACATTAACGCGTAAACCAGTAAAAATAGTTAGAAATGTATAAACGTGTATAAGAAACAACTTTTAAAATTTACAATGCTATGACTGAGATTATCTGTGACAGATTTTCTTGATTAAAATTTTTCTATCTTATAAAATTATTCATAAGCTAAATAGAAACGTTTTCTTTTGCGCTAAAATCGAACTTTTCTAGACTCCGTTTGCCAAGCGATTTTTATGCCTATCATCTATATTTTGAGATCTCGCTCGATTGGTTGTACACATATATATGCATTTATTATATAATTTATTTAATATCAGTCCTCAAAATATAAATATGGAAACATATGAACTGCTTACCACGGTTTAAAGCCAATGATTAGACATAGTTTCTGCCTTTCATCCCAAATTTTTAGGTTCTATAATTTGGAACAAGCGATCGCTCTAAACGTTTTGTCAAACTTTACATAATATGCCAAAAATCGCTCGAGTGGAAAAAGATAGGATATACACACTAAGGATATAGAAATTTTTGGCTTGTGCGATCCCTTATTATTTCATGACATTATGAAACCCATTTACCTGCAACTTTTTTTTTTTTTTTTTTTTTACAGTAATACCGCACAAGAGTCCCAACTGCTCCCGTCTGGAGCCAGTGAGACTATGGCATCCCCAATTGGGGTATGTTGTGAGGCTGAGGGTATTGGGGAGGGGGGGGGGAGATGGGGAAGAGGAAGGTGGGGAAGTACCTGGCTATTCAGATCTGGTCACCAAACACGGCTAAAGCCATTTCAAGCAACGTTTCAATTCTGAATCGTGGTCTTACACCAGGGCGATACTGAGAGTATCTTCCACTCTGGAACGTGCCGCAAATATACTATATATTATTTTAAATTAATTAATTGTGAAATAACACAAATTAATCAAATAAAATTTATTTGCGCACGCCGGGTTCGAACCCGCGGCCTTCGGATCTGTAGTCAAAAGCGTATACCACTAGACCACGCCGGCCGACTAAGTGTTTGGTAATTTTTATTACCACCTCTAAAATGCTTCAAAACACATACCGGAATATTTTTGATTAACTTAACAGCTATTAAGTAAATTTTGTAAATTATTCTCAACTCGGTGTTTATTCGGGTAAACAAAATATCACTGATTACACATCAATTTTCAGCATGCTCTTGAACCACGTAGGAAACTTTACCAACAAACTTCGAGAGATGTTAACTCCGTTACAGCCGTATAAACTAACGACCGAGTTGGAATTTCCCAAATAGAACCCCCGCTCAGTTTCCCTGTTTCATCTGTTAACCTTATCATTTTGTATCATCGAATACATTGAGAGAATATCGAAGGGTAATTTGGTAAACTAATGTTTGGTAGAGGTGGGTGTCATAGTCAATAGCGGTTCGTGACTTTTGAGTGTGATAGAGTGCTTAGTTTGAAAAATTCGACATTATTGATGTTTTTTTAGTCCAAAACATTTTTTTTTTTTGAATTCAATTTTTGTATTAAAAAAAGGACACGTTTTCAGCTACAACGACACCAATAATGCCATTTTAAGTCATATTAACACATAATACACCTAAAATTCACGACTGAGATAGTACCTACTTGTTCAACGTCCCTGGGACCAATATTTTGAATTTGGAATAATTAATAATGTCATTTAATTTATTACAGTGTACGTAAATTGGAAAAAGTCTAGCGGAGACCAATAAAAAAATGGTAGTCAAAATCCAGAAATCTAAATTTACTAATCGAGATTAACCGTGCGAAATTTTAACAAGAGAAACTTAGTTTTCAAATATAGAATTAAAACAATTTTCTGATAAAAAAAAATCTTCTAATTTATCGCTTTTCTGAATTTTTAACACATCAGTTCCAATTTTAAAAATGAAAATTGAAATATTTTATTGATTATGTAATTTATCGCTTGTTTAAATTTCAATTTTATGAATGATGTTTAAATTCAAAACAAAATCGAGTTCACTTATCCAGATTTACAATCACAGCACCGAAAATAGTATCTGATATTATTAATACTCCAGCGTCTGGACGGTGTAGGCCCTGTGATTGGTCAAATTCAAATTGTGTTTAAATAAGACTTTAAAGATTAAGACACGATTTCATACTAAAATAGAATCGCCACATGTAATACGATATTTTTTCAAAAATATCGTTTCTGCTCATACAATTTTTGGATAATATCGAAGAAAATATGTTGTAGAAAGTTCATGATCCATTGGATTAATTACATTACAGTGAAAATTATCCACAATTACGTGATTACGTTTGACGTTTGACGAAAAAAGCACGCGTTCATTCAACATGGCCGATACGCACCGTGTCAATAGATAGCCGACAAAGCGCTCCTCTGGCGGTGAAAGAACGAACCGAAAGTGGCTGGCGCGAATATTTAAATATGCAAAATAAAAAGATTTCTTCTGGAAGTTTATTTAAACTTTGCAATGGCATCGTTTCTAAAACAAACATTTGATTCAACTTAATGACAATAAACAACAACTCTTTGCATATACGATTTTGAAAAATATTGATATTTAATATTATTTACGTAAATAATAATTTCGCATTATTTTGACAGAACACCGATATGATATACGCGAAAGTATAGGCACTGCCAACCCAATAAAATAACATGAAAGACAATCGGAAGATAGAAACGCTTCGTTGATTGTAAAATTAGCCAACAAATCTCTAATCTGACATGTACTTATATGTATAATAAAACAATCATTTTGCCAGGTATAAATATTTATATAATATATATTAAGGTATTATTCGGAAACGCTGGACAAAGATAATACGAAATATTCTTAAGTAAAACCTTCGGATTTACCTTAATTAATATAGAAGGAATCTGAATGCATTCGGTAATTTTTGAATTTTAGCATTTTAATTACGTGAATTAATTAATTATTAATTATTAATTAATTAATTAATTATTTTTTATTTGTTTTACGTGATTATTCACGTAAAATTAAAATTTGCTTTCGTTGTATTGGATGACAGCCGGAATAATTTCTATTGATGACATTTTCTTTTTTTGGTATTCCTGATATGAGTGTCTAGAATTTTTACCATAATTTACTCTATGCAAATATTATTTTGGTATTTTGGTTTCTTTTACAAGTAAGGAAATATTAAAAAAAAGTTATTATAGGTTAGGATAGGTTAGGTTGGGTTATGCTAGATTAGGTTAGATTAGGTTGGATTAGTATAGTTCAAGTTAGTTTATAGGTAAGGTTAGATTAAGTTGGATTATTATGGGTTAGGATAAGTCAGGTTATGTTAGGTTAGGTAACGTTAGTTTGGGTTATTATGGGTTAGGTTAGGTTGGGTTATTATAGGTTAGGTTGGATTTGTATAGGTTAGGTTAGGTTAGGATAGGTTAGGTTAGGATTGGTTCGGTTAGGTTAGGTTAGGCTAGATTGGATTATTATAGGTTAGGTTAGGATATAGATTAGGACAGCGCCCTTGAGGTGTTTTTGCACAAAAACGGCGCTATACAAGTCATCCAAGTATTATTATTATTATTATTATTATTATTATTTAGGTTGGATTATTATAGGTGAGGTAAGCTTAGGTAAGGTTAGATTATTATAGGTTAGGTTGGATTATTTTAGGTTAGGTTAGGACATAGGTTAGGTTGGATTATTATAGGTTAGGCTGGATTATTATAGGTTAGGTTAGGTTATTATAGGTGAGGTTAAATAAAATAATAGTTAAATAAATCATTTGTGCTAAGTAGGCACTATTTTGCCGGAATATTGTATTACATTATATTTTTTTAATTTACGTTTTTCAATTGTCTCAGCCGCTCATTTCAGGAATACCGACAAAAGAAAATGTTATCAACAGAAATTATTCAGGCTGTCATCCCATACAGCGAAAGCGAATTTTCATTTTACGTAATTAAAAATTAAAAAGCTAAAATTAAAATTTTCCCAAATGCTGTTCGATTCCTTTTATAGTAATTAAGGTAAATCAGAAGGTATTATTTAAAAATATTTCCTATTTTCCGTGACCAGCGATTCCGAATATTTACCTATATTAATTTACCTTTAGCCATTTAGGCAATTATTCGGGAAAGGTAAAGTTTTACCTGAACAACTGTCATTATTATTATGCCTAAACGCCTTCCTGTTCCGTTTTTTAACAATATATACTCACCATCTCTCTGTGAATGACCTAATATCTACCTATTAAATGTAACTGTTGTTAGTATCACTTAAACTGGGCGAAGCCCAACTAAGTGCCGCCCGCAGGGCCTAGCAGAAAAAAACCCGCGGAGCGGGTTTTTAACTGCTAGTGTTTGATTATTACAATGGACGCTTCATTCAAATTTATAAATCATCTCACACATACCCTTATATTATTCACACTTTTAGCGTATTCAGCATAGCCCGACTCAAGTTTTCGGTTCACTTGGTCGTGCCAAGTCTTCCCCGGGCGTCCCCGACTTCAATCATTCACATTCGCGGCAAATGTTCTCATGTCACCTCCTTTCTTCGTCCATTTATTACAAAACCATCTAAGAGTCCTTTTTTTAAAATTACTCATAACGCTTGCATTATTTGCGAATCTACATCTTTTTCTCACTATTAAATCATTGACATCAAAGGAAATTTTTGTATGTCCTTTAAGTACTGATATCATTTACTTCTCAAAGGGACTTCTGAAGAAAGATTCGTGAATAAAAAGTTGTCAATAAAATATTGTCATTAGATATGTTTGAAAAGCGATTTTTGTATATAACGATATTTTTTTATGAAAATCCTCTAAGGAAATGATTCCCGTGTAAGGTATGTTATGGTTATTAAAAATAATATGATGTAAATAATAATATAATATATCAGGCAAGGAGGAAAATGGTTTTCCCTTAGGACCTGTGTCATCTCTGGGGATGCTGTGTGAACATGGGCCTTGAAGACACTTTTGAACTCAAGAACGAGTCGTAGAAGCGACCCGTTCTCAAGTGACACATTTCAACCGTGTACAAATGTTCGTCGCGCGTTTGGCGTGTTTGGCGATTATACACCGGTGCCGAAGGGATCAATACCGGTAGAACAAGGACAGCATACCTACCGGACGGTTTCGATGGAGCTTCCGTGCCTGATCTGGTCAAGTTACACCAAGCATATCAATGAAAGGCATGTTGGGAAAAGAAACAAATTGTGTAAGTTACTTTTTTTCTAAATGTAAGTTCTACTTAAAGTGATGATATATAATTAAAGCGAATAATAATGCACGTGTAAAGAAAATCCTCAAACTAATAGTAATCTTTTAAATTACATGAAATACTCACATACCTGTTGAATGTCTGTAAATGGTGCAATTTGAAAACCCGAGAAGATATTTTCGAAAGTTTTACCTTGAAACAGTACATATTTCATAAAAGAATTTAAAGGCTTACAGTCTAAAAACCTTTTCTACCACCAGTATAGAATTTACAGATAAATCATTCACAGTATTTATTGCGGTAGTAATAAACCACAAAGTGTATATTTTTAAGAGCTGACCGTTAAGGCAATAACTACCCCATCCTACTTGTGTAATATTGTAAGGTGGAAGGAAAGTTGAGAGGATATAGAGAGATGGGAGAAATAGCAGTGAAATAGATACATACCTGACATTTCAGATCTGATATCAGTGACGGTTAGCATTTTTTGCAAATTCGACCTACCTGGAAAAAATGTGTTTTCCCAAGTAATTAAATTAAAGGACAAAATATTAATAAATTTCATCGTCTATAAATCTTTAATCTGTAATATTTTAGATTGTTTCCGTCTGGATTGTGGTTTTTTCAGTTTTTTTCGTCGTTTCCACCATAGGTTATGGAGATAAGTCTATGACTTGCTTCTAAAAGGACATAGTACAGTTTTATTTTTTTATTGAAGGAACCTATTTAAATTTTTCATTTTTTAGCAACTTTTAAGTGTCTCGTCAAAATTCTTTCTTAAAATTCGAAGGTTCTTTTAGAATTCGTAAGAAAACCCAATTTTGAGAAACGAAACAAAATATACCTAGGAAATATATAAAAAAACAGGCATTGGACCTGTTTAATTTTGAAACAGTTTAGTGAATATTTAACATCCCAATTTCTTGATCAAATTATCATTTCCTTTGTTCCTCTACTTCCTAAAAGTCTTACCTAGGAAAAAACAAGAACGAAACAAAGAAGAACTACCCAAGTGATATTCAATTATGGGTCCTCAGGTATTAATCTACTTTATATCCACGTTAGTGGTTTATTTATGATATCCACTTACTCTTCTCAGAAGAGAAGAAATTTTTATTCTTAACTACATAATATATTTATATTGCTTAGTTCTACCCAATTTTATAATGCCGAAATAGATTATCATTTTCCCAAGCATATCAATGCAAGCAATGTCTTGACACTGTTAACGAAAATCTTTGCCTTTCCCGGACAAGTGGCATACACTGACTTCAGTCATTGTTTGTCGCCCATTATTATGCAAATCACTTGCCCTTTGATATTGGTTTGCTTATAAATAACATTCACAATGATAACCATACGATACTGACGTCTGCCGTAGCCACCCTCTTATCAATTGACGTCCAATACATATCTGCCAATCAATGTGTCATTTGTTTTTATTCGTAATATGGTCGTCCATAAAAGTACACCTTATCTCGCAGCTCGGATAATTTTTTCCCGTGTAAAGGCCATTAAATCGCTTTAAATTACATCCCCAAATTCATTATTGTCGTGTTGTGAAATTAAACAGAACCAAGTTGTGAAAATATAACATTAATTGTGATTGTTTAAGGTATAAACTGTTAGTTATCCATGCGATTGAATTTTCAAGATACCACCAGAACTCAAAATAAACCAATATAATCATAAGATACGGCTTCATTTCATTTAATCTCTTCTCGTATTCCTAGTGTTTTTAAACACGATCGAATAAACTTCTTTTTTTCATTTACATACAGTCCATTTGCCATTTCCAACTGCCTTTTGCAAGAAACATCCATTGCATGCAACATTACAAAACATTACAAATTTATAAAAATAATATTCAAAATAAAGTTGCATCCTTTAAAAATAACAGAAATCTTAGACAAACGTCAATACTTCCTACTCCGAAATGTAAAAAAACAATAGGACAGTTCAACCATAAATATCTCGGAGTTAATTTTTTTAACTCATTACCAGAAAAAATTAGAATCATGAATACAAATATAAAAGAATTTAAAATCCACCTTAAAAAGTATTCTGAACACTTGAACTGAATCATATCAAATTAAAACCAATATAACAACACCCCCCATACACACAAGCCCTGCTTATTTATGGGGGTACATCAAAAACATATATTATGGAATTAATAACTGCATTATATTGTGTAATGTAAGTTTGTATCTTTTGTTATTAATAAAAAATAAAAAAATAAATAAAAATTTTATTGATATAATTTGAGATTTTCACGGTCCAAAGTATACGTGAATTTTTGGGTTATTAGCCATGTTGCGCTTCCTCTTTCTTTAGCCAACTTTTTGGAAAGCGTTACATCTTCCATTATCATTACATTGACAATGTAACCTTGTCCGAAACATTGGGAAAAGGAGAAATCGCAACACGGAATAATAACCCAAAAAAATATCATGATAAAACATTAATTATCACATAAAATGAGCACTGAGTATATAATGCAAATGATTCTCCACGCTTTCGGAGCAACGTTTCATTAATCATCTCTTATTACAGACTTTGAATCTCCCCTAGCAAAGAGGGTGAGGTTTGCAATAGCATACTCGTATGTGTGGTCACACTCTACGGTAAAGTTTGCGAATTCACAATATTAACATCCGACCTATCGCGGTGGGCGGCGGGAAAACTGAGGTATTAAGTACCCAACAAACATCTAACCAAACACTAAGGCCATTCGTACACGGAGATACTTACAAGCGACTCAAGTTTTGTGCGCGTAGCATACACGCCGCTTGTGAGTATCCACCATACTATTTTGCTAGTGTTCACACATGACGTGACTCGTCAACTACGGGTTTGACGTCGGTTTCCCGCTACGAACAGTGCTAACAGTGTCGTTTACTAGTCGTCTACTAGTCGTTTGACAGAAAAGACGTCCGAACATGTTTTCAATGTTAAAGTTGTTTTTAAAGTGGGAAAATATCCATGTTTATAAAACTATAATTTACTATATTTTTAATATATATATATAAAACTATAATTTCCTAGATTTAGCGGAGAGGGCGTGGATTGATGTTGGAAAGAAGAGTCCGAATTTGTCATCATTTTGATGTAGTTCCTTGGCGGTGACGAATGCCATACACTTAACAATAATTGTTTCGTTCTATGGATGAACCCAATATATTCTTATAGATTGTTTTTTTATGCTCAAGAAGAATATTATGGTCTTCATCGCTAGAGTCAATTAACATCATATTAATTCGACGGCTGCACTTGAAAAAAAATCAGTGCAATTCGGGTAGCGCCGTGTACGGATATCAGCATTAAAGAGTAGCCTATCGGTAGGCTACTTGTTGTTACGTCACAGTCACATGGCTGGCAAGTATCTCTGTGTGCGTAAGGCCTTATCTACAAATATACAACTAAATCAACTCGGGGACAAACAAAAGACAAACCGAATTAGTCGAAATGTTAAAAACACGAAGAAAATGCATTTAATTACTCACGTCAATACTTGGGTCAATCTACCTCTAAACTCGTAGACGACTTCTGTAAAAAGCCCATACAAATATATTTTTTTTTTCATGGAATACATCCAGTTAAATGGGAGGTATATATTTTATTTCAATTTGCTATAAGGGCATAAAAAATAAAGTAGGTAATTTTCAATTATTTCTTATATAACATTAGACATAAAATGTTATTTAATGTTACGCTGGGTATTGTGATTAATTTGTTATTTTGCCATTACGTACATGCATCGTAGACATTTTCAAACTCATCAAAATAAATGCATATAACGTATTTATTGTTGAATTTAATTATTTTTAAATTAAATTAAACCAAATTTAATAAAGTTATTCTCAAGTTCTGCAAGTTTTTTTTAATTATTGAGTACAATATTAGCGATTCTTAAACAGGAAAGTTAGAAAAAGATACCATAAAAGATAATATTGTCTTTAATATTTAAATATTACAATTTGAGTTTTTACTCAAGTTATTCCAAAAATTTATATTTTAGTTTTTGTTATGGTGACATGTTTTGGTATTCAAGGACAAATTAACAAAAAACGTAGTATTTAAGAATTCATTTTGAAAAAAATAAATTTACATTAGTACCACGCGGGTGGCTCTGTGGGAAAAAAATCCCCTCACAGCCGATGTCATCTTTGGAGATGCTGTACAAGGGGTGTTTTTAGGAAAGGAAGGGGAGGAAGTTCTGGGAAGGGAAAATTTATGAGGGGTTGGTTGGTGGGTCAGTATGTCCAGAAGTAACGGACGTATGAATCCATCCCTTCCACTGTGGTGTAAGGCGATGTTCCGAGAGAGTCCTGCTGGAAAGGTCAAAAGGTCTCCTTTAACCAGTCTCTCCCAATTCGACCTGCCACGCAAGGGCTCCCAAAATACATTAAAACGGTGAAAAAGCTGGCTTTAAAAAAATATATAACTGTATAAATAAAAGTCTTGAGAATAAAATATCACGAGTTGGTAGATATAAATTTGGAAGGAGAGTATGGGTACCGCTGCCCCGAGAACCACTTATTAGATAACCAGCACCTCTGCCATAGGTCACCCCAAGTGGTTCGCTACGTTTGGTGACTTAGCAGGGGTGCCCGGGTTCACGGAGTGAGGTTTGTCCGGGTCTTGGCGGCAGGTGCGTCTGAGACTGGTTGAAGAAGGCCTTTTGACCTCTCCAGCCAGAATCTCCCGAACCATCGCCGTGCACCGCAGTGGAAAAGATGGATTCATACGTCCGTCACTCCTGGACACAATTACACGCAGATTCCTACCCACCTCTAGTACCTTTTCCTTCTCAGGACTTTCTCTCCTTCCTCCGAGGTCTTCCGCACAGCATCCCCTAAGATAACTTAGGCCTTCAAGGAAATTACTTTTCTCAGGGCCTCCTGTGTGGAGTTAATGTAAAAAAAAATCGTTGCAGATAATTTTTATGACTAATTTTTTAACTTATCCAACATAATTTTGTTCTTGTGCTAATATTGTTATAACTTTTAGAGCAACATTTTGTATTTACTTGTGTTTAATTTATATTTTTGTATCGAGTAAATTTTTTTTTTGATTATTTTATTGTCTGGTATTTGTGGTGTCTTTGTCCGAAGCTTGTGATAACCGTCGGTGTTTTGATATTTTTTGTTATTTTTGCTAAAAAATGTAGTTTGGAATAAGTGTTGAATATTTGGTCTGTGTCAGTCATTCTATGTTTTTTAAGTATTACTATTAAGATGGTTTTCTGATAGCTGAGTTATTTGCTCCTCCCCAGACGTTGATTCCATATTCTACTATGGGTTAACAAAGTGCAAACTATAATGTTTTAATGTGTTTTAGTTTATATATGTTTCCTGTGCTTAGGAAAATGTATATTGTTTTGAGGACTTATATATCGAACAGCAATTGTTTACCATAGACGGGCTGAATAGATATGAATACATTCATTGGTTCATTCATTGGAATGGGATAGATCGGCTTGCTTCGATAGTTTTGAGCCATAGATTGTGATAGATATTGGGAAGGTTGTCCAACAGTAACTTGTTTAGCCACTACTAGATGGCGCTATCAGAAACTGCTAGAGACTATTATGCGGAAGCTATCACATGGCTGCAGGTAGCTTCGTCACACGGTCAGCGATCACTGTAATTGCTTGTCCAATGGACTGACAGATTGGGTTACTGTACGCTATATCGATCTAATTCGAGACTGGACGCTTTTGGTAGCATGACTTGATAGGTAAAACGTGACTTGACTTTTATGCGATGGTCGCACATCGGTCTTGACTGAACGTTGAGTAATAATTTAGAAATTAAAGAAAATGATAGGCCTAATCAAACTAATAAAGAAAACTATACCAGTACCTTCCAGTTTTTTTTTAAAGTTTAAATAATATCCATTATTGACGTTGTTAGATTCTGTTTAAAATCTCAACAGGATATTTGGCGAAAAGATAATAAACAGATTTTAAAACGAAAAAATAAACAAATTAATTATTTTTCACCTTTTAATATAGAGTAATACAGTGAGTTATCGGTTATACCTTGACCCGCGATATTTTTGAACAGTTAACTAATTTAAAAAAAAAAAACATATTTGAAGAGTTTGAAAATTATTTTTTTAACATATTTTTTCTATCCTCACACAACTTTATGCTTTTTGAAAAACACGAAAAAAATATAATTTTTGTTTCTACACGAAAAATATATTTCTACATTAAAATGTATTAAGAATTTCTTTAAATTATTGGTAATCCTGTTAAAAAGCGGGTTGTAGGCCCTTAACGAATGAATTTATAGGTTTCCTGATAAACTTTTTTTTAAGGGCGGAGACGGTTTACACGTAGTTCCCTTGAGCACTTAGGCCATAGGCACATTGTGCTATCTCCCATTTTACCTCAATCCTTTAACAACAACCCAGTCCCTAATAAAGTTGACCAGGGTTGTCATTGGGTATGTGGCTATGTCATCTGGTTCTACTGTATGTCTCCCCAGGTATCTGAGCCTGGTTCCCACCAGAGCAGGACATTGGCACCATAGGTGAATTGGAGTCTCTTCATCCTCTTCACATTTCCTGCATCTATTGGTGTTTTCCACTCCCAATATCTGCATGTGTCTCCTGAGATGGCAGTGTTCCGTTAGTAGTCCTACCAGTTCATAAACGTAGATAAACTTTTAGTAAAATACGAATATACTATAATTTTTTTCTGATCAAGTATTCATAAGAATCCTGGTATTTTCGCATTTCTTCATGACATCTTACAATTGAAGCAAACGCAGGTCCATTAATTAGTAGGTGTTCGGATATAATAGGAATTTGCTAAAATTTACGCTAATATAAGGACGTTCATCAGTTTATATTTAGTAACGTGAATAGTTTGAGTGTTGTGATTGGGATTTTTTAATTTATTTTCTTGGACATTTAAAAAAATGCTTTATAGCTATGGTGATAGATAACTTGAATTAAATTGCAAGATTTTCTGAACATTTTCTATTATGTCTACCTTACTTCTACTTCTCCCCCCCCCTTTCAAACACATTTTTATTCAGATAAACGATTTATGATTTAATATTGAAGAATGAAAATACCAGGTAAAGTTCTGGCTGTTCAAATTTAGCCACTTACATTATGTACCTGTTGTATCTCCGGGGTTTTTCACACTCCCAGATTAAATAACACTACGGTTTCAACAAAACATTTGGCCTTTTAATATAATAGATTTGAAATGGGCTGTGATATATTAATTAGCAGGCGGTTGGAATAATATGGAGTCCGACCTTGAAGTTCCACCCTTATTTATTGTCCTCTCAGTCTTTAAAATACTTGACAGTTAACGCCATATCTGGAAAATCTATTAGATTACTACGAGTGCCATCTAAGAGTGAGATCTTACATTAATATCAAGGATATCATATAACTCAATCTATTTCAAAATTGTGAATAATCAAGTAGATAGTAATATAGTCCATCTAATTAAGTTAAACGTCAGGCCCAAATTCATTAGAAACCTTAACATATTTTGGACCGAAATTTTTACCAATAACACTGGTTATTTTAATCCTATGTCTAGAATGTCTCGATCATACAACGATATTGCTAAAACACATGCTTGCATAGATATTTTCGTAAATAATATAACTTGTTTCATGAGATATCTCCACGATTTCTGTACCAAAAAAAAAAATAATAAAAAACAAATATTGTTTTTTGATTTTTGATGGTTTGATATTTTCTATTATATACCTAATTTAAACATATTTCAAAATTATTATGTCTTGTAATTTCTGTAATTTTTAAGCTTTGTAAAAAAAAAATAATGATTTGTTTTGATAGTGAATGTGCAAATGTGATTGCTGCAGACACATACGTCTAGGGACATTTATATTTGTATATAAATTTATTTTATACTATACAAGAATGTACTTTAAATGTCCTGTATGTATCTCAAATAAAAATAAAAATAAATCTGGATGATAGTCTCTCACCAGCGCGGTACTTAATGAATCATTTATTCTGAAATTTAAAATAAATTAATTACATCAAATTTTCCCTCGCCAATGTTTAAATTAAAATCCTTTTGAACTTACGAGAAAAATAAAACTTACCGTTTCGCCACGCAGGTCGATTGATATATTCACGTCAATTTATTTTATATGGCTCAAAATGGGGCGAAATATATTTATGGATACCCATTTCCTTGTTCGTAATGTGTTTTTAGCAAGGCCACTTCTTTGTACATTACGCACCTTTTTCGGAACATAAAATAATAATAAAATTTCCATATCTCAACCCGAAAAATTTTGTAGCATCTTAAGCTGGCTCAGGACAAAAGGGTAGATTTATAAGATTTTCATCGGTAGGCTAAATGGTAAAGACTTCATTTTGCAAACAAAAATACCCTTCCAATGCTCTACTTATGGGCTTAGTAAGTTTCAAGGGCTGACACCCTGAATCATTTAATATTCGTTTTGCATATATATCAATTTGCTTAACACTCTGTACTTAACCTTCTGTAATATTGCTTCATCATAGAAATTTAATTAAATATATCTAATGAATTGATAACTGTAGTATAAATAATTAGTCTTAGTTTCAATACCGCCCAACAGTTATCGGTGGAGTATGTAGATCAAGTTATTGTCATTTAGTTTATGTAGTTTTAAAATATTTCCGTAGCTAACAGTAGTAACGCCACATGACAGAGACAATATGTCGGCTGTACCCGATTGGTTACGAATACAGCCGATCTCCAGGTCAGCAGCTCAGTGCAAGCTCCTTCCCTAGAATAATAATAATAATAATATCTTTATTTAGGAAAGTTTACACATTACAACTATACATACATATTATGGTGTACATTGATTTGTAACTTTTAAAATTAAGGTTATTAAATTAACAAAAATGAAGAACTATTAATACAAACATAATATTGTGAAGGTAAATAGAAAATAAAAGTACAGTTGAGGTTTCTCAAATACCGCCTCACTAGGCTAGCCTGTGTTGAGGCAGAATTTTTAGTGTTAGTTCCTAATACCATTGAACATACCTATATTTGTATTAAGAAGTATTCGCTCAATGTGGTGGTAATGTGGTGACTTCAATAACTGCGAATTTGGGTGAATGCACCGGTAAAGGCCCTATTTTTATTTTTGTGAATCACATTGTTTTATATTGTCTGGAAGAATGTTGTAGAGTCTTGTCGCAAAGTATTTAAAGTTTCGTTGACCAAACGTAGTATGTGTTATCGGAATTTGTAGTAAGATTTTGTTGTTGCTTCGTGTACATCGTGTATTTGAACTTTTTACGTAGTAATTATGTATATTTGAGTATAGATGAGTTAGGATAGTTTTTGCATATAGCTGCCGAACATCAAACACATTCATAATATTAAAAATTAGATTCGAGTCTGTAATTATAGGTAGCCTTAGAATTATTTTAAAAATTGTTTTCTGAGCCTTTATGATTGGGTCTAGTGCAGATGAAGTGCCGCCTCCCCATACTATGATACCATACTCAATAATAGATTGGCAGACTGCAAAATAAATCATTTTCAGGTGTTGAAAGCCGAGAAAGTTGACCGAAAGAATGACTCGGAGACTATAAAATGGACTATGTTCCGCAAGATAATCATTCTAATTATCTCATGATCATAAATAAAGTTTTAATCTATAACGATCCACTCCCAATCATCAGGTGTATTCCTAAATAAGAAGAATATGATTAACAATACACTGGTATATTATAACAAACCTTTTACGGATATGGATATTAGTACGTGCAATAGATTAGATTGTGTTTTCGTACTTATGACGTCGTATACGATTTTATGATACAATGATTGGTGTACATAACAATAACGCTTTAGATGCGTCGTGACAGCATCTTTTAAATTTAACGATAGTAATTAAAATATTAAAAATAATCTCCTAGTCATTTAAAAATATAAATTAGAGATATTATAATTGTAAGTTTTATGAGGCTGAGTGCATTTCTAAAGTATTTGTCTCGGGGTATCGATTTTCCAATCCAGTCCACTCGCAATCGCCGTCGAAAGTACATACATTGGTAGCCGTTCTTATTCTTGAGTCTCGTCGAAGGTACATACTTTCAAATGCCAAAAGTCATTCCGCTCGAACCACGAGTGGGTCGAACCACTCTTTTGAGTCGAATGACTTTGTCGAGAATCGAGGCCCAGGATCGTTGTCGATTAAAAATTTACCATTCGAAGAAACGCATTTAGTAAACTTAAAAAAATATCAGTAATTCATATTTATATATGTTAAAAATTAAAAAAAAAAATGCAAATTTTGTGTACCATCATTTTGCATCATCTGATGTAGAGTTATTATTAAATAAAATAATGTTGGTACCTACTTTATCGCTTGGTTCCCACAATCAGTTCCAAATTTGAAAATATATAAGTTCAATGAACTTGAATATTTTGTTTCACAACCGTTTTGACAACCTAAATTAGTTTGTTTGATTACACGTAAAAAGCAGAAGTGAATCCGCTAGACGACAAACAATTAAATACATTTATGGTTCGAACGAAGTGATTATTTCAAGAAGTATATTATAACAATAGAGCTATTGGATGCGTCCAAAATAATGTACAATTATTGTTGTACTAGCGCTGACCCGTGAAAAATCACGGGATAGTTTTATTTCTCGACAAATCAGTTCCAATAAGGAGAAAAATAAGTATTGCTAATTAATTTTTTTTAAAGAAAGACAAACATTCCTGGGTTACGAATAACCTGACAATATTTGAAAATCTCCTACTACCACCACAGAAAGCGGAAAATGTTGCTTGTGTTGTGATGGAGGACTTAGCCAGCCGAGGAATTCAACACACTACGCCTGGGTGGGACCCAAGCGCGATGTCAACTCGGCCACCAACCGGACCATTATTAATTTATTTTACGAAGCTCTTGAAATTGAAAGAATTATTCCAGCTTGGAGAAACGAAAGTTGTTCAAATATCACTAGTTATGGCTAAACAAGTATTTATTTATGTTAATATCGGTTCGGCTATCTACAACGCAACCGTGCCAAGGATATCGGCATACAATCGTCGGAAGTTAAGCCTATCGATCCGATATTGTTAAATTATTAAGTTGAGCGTGCTAGGCCCCCTAATCAAAAATAAAATATTTTCACCTCTGCCCTTGAACTTCACTTATCGATCAATCATAAATAAAATGACTCCACCAGAGTCATAAAAATATTTTTCGAATGAAATGATCCAATTCCCGAAAGTAATTAATTCAGGTAGTCGTCATAAAACACCTATAATTTATTCGTCCCTTGGGGATTGTCTTTAAATGAATTCCTTTAAAGACTGGAAGGTATGAAGGAATTTTCTTAATGCTCGCTGACTTCAACTAATGACAAGACTTGCTGAAATTTATTGAGGTTTCACCCTTAAGGCTACACCCCACAGTGCACACCTGTCACGTGACGTGACAGACATCTGCAGGGAGGGAAGCGAGTACAGCCTCCCTAGGGAAGACAGAACATCCTTGCCTCAAATGAAGCCTTACAGGAAGACGGGCATATATGCATGAATATTAATATATTTTTTTAAATTAAACATTCTTTTCGTTATTGGTGAATGGGTTAAGTGAAATATTCCTGCGTAATGCGTAACTTTTAATTTTCAAATTTGGAACTGAAAATAAGTATATTTATCATACCAGACAAGCGAAAAAGTAGGTACCAAAATAATTGTATTTATTAATAATTCTTTATTACAAATGTGTATTTATTTTGTTTAAATGTTTGACACCTGCTCGTATAAAATTATAAAGTGAAGATTCGTTTCTGATGTAGTGGTTTCACTAAACTAAGTGCAGTTGACATACTGCTTCATTCGTACACACGTATTATTTTAATGGCTATCCTTCTCATAATAGGTGTTATATTTTATATTCGATTATTATTACGTGTTTTTATTATGTCATTGGATAGATGTTGTAATTTTTCACGTTCAAAATGTAAATATCTTCATTTGAAAGGCAATGTTGCCGAACCAAATATCTTTTTTGTTAATTCTTTCAGTTTCATAAATTCCAGAATATTTAAAATATCCCGAGATTTTCCACGAGTCACGCTAGTTATATTAAAATATCCAATCCTGTATTGATAACTCCACATCTGACGCAAAATGCTTCAACGATATTGACGAATTCGAAATAGATTTAACCACATATAAATACCAATTACAGGTAAAATGATCGTAATCAAATGATCATAACTCTCAAATGATCTTAATCAAATGATCGTAACTCTCAAATAATCGTAAGAAAAATGATCGTATACAAAATTATCAAATGATTGAAATTCTCAAATGATCGTAAACAAATGATTGAAACTCTCAAATGATCGTAAAGAAATGATCGAAATCAAATTATCGTAACTCTCGAATAATCCTAAGAAAAATGATCGTATACAAAATTATCAAATGATCGAAACTCTCAAATGATTAAAATTTTCAAATGATCGTAATCAAATTATCGTAACTCTCTAATGATCGTAAGCACAAATATTGAACTCAAATGGTCGTAAATATCAAATAATTGTAAACAAATGATCCTAATAAAAATATCGTAATCAAATTGTCGTAAGCACAAATATCGTATTCAAATGATCGTAACTCTCAAATGATCGTAGGCAAATAATGTGCAAATTGTTGTAAGCAAATAATAATTATTTTGTGTCTGTGTGTCATGTTAAAGAAAATACATTTGATATTATTTATGTATTTATTACACGCCATAGTAAGCTTTTACATTATAATTTACAAGCTATTTGTATCAATGTAAACACTTAAATTAAAACAACAACAAAAAATACAAACATAACGAAAAAAAATACAAAGTTGCAACAAAATACATAGGTTACAAGTTTAACCAAAAATAAAAATCCTCACATGAAAAATAGAAAATAAAGACGGGTTGTTTTGCAGTATTTGAACAATTCATCAAATTTCAATATTTATTTTTTTAAGTTTTGTGATGTTCTATTAAAGTTCTGTTATTATATCATTATTGGCCAGTTGTTTCACAAAACTGGAATGATTGAAGAACTTGAATAGATCTTTCACAGAACTTGATAATCAACTTTTGAATTTGATGAATCGTTCAAATTTTATGAAACAGTCCGTCCTAAAAAATTCGAAACTAAAAGAGAAAAGTATATATACCTACATAGATCTATTTGTGTCTAGACAAATACAAGTAATGGAATAAACAACCTTTATATTGACTAGTTTTAAGATAAAATATATCTCCGAGATCAGAATATTTATTTCCGAGACGGTGAAATCTGGAAAACGGAGAATTTTGATAAGCCAGTGACCTAGTGTTATTAAAATAAAAGAATATTAAATTTCGGCAAGATTTACGCATAATCATATATTTTGATAATGTACATTTAACGATCAAATGATAATTACGATCTTTGTACATACCATCTTTTGCAAACGATCTTTTTACTAACGATCATTTGATCTTCTCGTATAAAATAACTGAAAAAATATTGTAAACAATCGAGGTATCAATATTGTTACTTACAACAAATTTTCCAAAACGCAAATTCAATTAACGTTACTTATCTCAAGTATTTCTCCACCCACGTAATTAATTAAATTAATTTCTCCACCGTATTCATCAGTTGTTTTCATAATCTAAATTCTGAGAAAAACTGAAAAAATATATCTGAAATTCGATCCTAAGTCATTACTTTTCATTATAATGATAATTTTATGCTGGTAATTATCTAGTATCAGGCCTCGGACGAAATTTTGATTTTGTAAATAACAATACGTTATGAATACTATGGATGATTTTTTTACATTAACGCCACATAGGAGTCCATGGAAAAAAGTGCATGTGTCTTACGGGATGCTGTGTGGAGGGTCTTTTTAAGGAAAAGAAGGAGAAGAAGTTATGGGAAGGTAAAACGTATGAGGGTTGGGTATGAATCCAGAGATCCGTGTGTACAGGGGTGACGGACAAATGAATATATACCGGCAACTGAGGCGCAATGCGATGGGCCGAGAGAACAGTCCGAGAAATTAAAGGGTCTCCTCAAATCAGCATCTCCCAATCTCTAACATACCCTACTGGTTAAACCTGGGCACCCCTGCTAAATCACCAAACAAGGCGAACCACTTAGGGTGTCCTATGGAAGTAGGTTATCCAATAAATGGTCTCGGGGTCAACAATCCCGCCTCCCTAATTTATTAACTTAAAAATTAAATTCAAAGCAAAAATGTTATAGGTCATTGAGCCGGAGGTGTAGACAGACGGAGTCACAACTGAAATTATTTTTTATTTTTATTTTTAAGGTTTTATAATTATTTTTATCACAGTAAATTTAATACAAAGACCCCTTTGCTCATGCCAGGCGACCGGGTGTCCCCCTAACTAATGGGACATAGCATCCGGGGATCAGTTTGCATTGATGGGGTGTTAATGGTGAAATATCTGCAGCCCTGTAATTTATAATGGAAGGTGTTCTGTCAGATTAAGTGAACGATTTATTCCGCCATGGGGCGCTCACGAATATTACTTTTCGTCATCACGGTCCATTAAGGATGCTGTACGTAACCTATTGAGATATGATATTTTGAGTACTGGGAAAAGTTCACATTGGTATCAAAACAATACATCTGGTAGAGAGAGACGATTATTAATAAGATCAACTTAAAGTAAAATTCAATCTTTCTTCTTCCGTAAAACGTAGGAAGGACTTTGATCTCATATGTATTTTCAAAATTATTAACATATGATTGACTCATGACTTTGTTGCAACTCATCCCTTTTAATATCCCTTCCCATTAATATCCAGACTCAGATATAATGATTTGCTTTTCCTCAATCAACACTCCACATATCATGGATACCATTCATCAATCTCCAGAATGGCAATACCTTGAATATGTTGGTGTAAGCCCGAATGATTTTTGTCAGTCATTACGCAAGTAATATTTTTTATTGGTTTGGCAGAAGTTGTGAACTCCATCAAAACCTTGTTCCTGTCTTCACTTGATATTATCCTCATTGTTTTTGTGCCCAATTTGTGTCGTAGCTGTAATTTTTAATTATCCTGTATTGTAACATTTCTCCTCGTATTATCTTCCGTACTGTCCTTTAGAAAAAAAAATACTAATTAGCTAAACGTTTCCTTTTTTTTATTTATTTTGTGAACTGGAACAAAAAATTACCTTCACACATAAAGTTTTCCGTATATCGTCTCAACATTAAAAATCAATAATGGGTTCCTCTTACAGATCGACACACTTTATTTTGTAATTGGTGACTTCGCTAGGGTAGACTTTGTTGAAAACAAAAATGTTCGAGAACGCAGTAAATTGAAAGTCTTAATTTCCCAGAAAAGTGGTAACATTAGAGTCCCAATAACTGCCAACTGTTCGGAGTCAGTGGGAGTGTTGCATCCCCAATTTGGGTATCTTGTGAAGCTGAAGAGAAATAGGTAGGGGAGAGGAAGATTTGGATGTACCTGGCTATTCAGATCTAGTTACATTTATTATTTGAAAGATAGCCAAAAATTGTGGTGTTGGCTGAGAAAATTTAAATGTAAAAGTTTCTCAAATTTCATGTTGCCTTAGCACATCTTTCAAGAGGTTTTACTGCTTTAGAAAATATCAATAAGCTTGAAGAAAGTCTTCATAATGGGATAAGGGTCGCTGTGGAGTAGAGAGCAAACAATATTTTACTGTCGATTTATTTAAAATTTTCCCCACAGTAGTTGGGTCGGGTCGCTTTTCTATCCCTAGGGTATTTTTTCCACTTAGCCTTGAAGCAGCTACTTGTATTCGTATTTTTCCTGTTTCTTTAAAATCCATTGTGATATTTTTATTCCTTCGGGAGTAAAATATTCCGATAGAATCAGATATCATACGCATTCAAACCACTCTCTAAACACTTCTGGTACTAATATAGTAAACTTCAAAATTTTCAGCGATATAATTCGACTACTTATCATATAACATAAAGAACAAATATTCGCAGGTCGATTTTTTTTCATCAATTCATTCACAATTCAATAACAAAATCATATATTTTTAAAATAAATTTATATTTCTGGCATACGAATTTATTGACAATATTTTGAAAAAGGATGATAGAGGATTTATAGAGGCTAGCAAAAGGATTGAACCCACTACACATGGGTTACCCAACGCCTTTATTCACTTAGTTACCCACCAGTTTATATTTCGTTATGTATGTTTTTGGTGTTTTATTTCTTATAATGTGTTTGTCACACAAGAATACTAACTGCATGGAGCCAGTAGGCACCTCTCATTGTGATATGTGACGAAGCTGAAAAAGTGCGAAGGGTAAGGAGATCGGGGGGCGGAAGGAACGGGCTATACAAATCTTGTCACTAAACACATTTCTAGTAATTAAATTCCTGGCGATAGCGTATCTTTCAGTTTTTGATTTCAGACCAAAAATTCTCAAAATACAATTTTATGGTTTGTTTTAACCATTTTTTTTTTTATTTCAAATGCCTAGTGTTTGTAGTTGGAAGCACATTTAAAATATATCCTTAAGAAGGAAATGATTAAATTTAGTAGCTGATCAGTAATTTCAGTTCTCCGTTTCACGATAAGGTGAATAAAGTTTTATGAATATAATTTGTTCATAAATCGTGAAAGGAATTTCATCAAATAACACGTGGAGGTATCCTTTTGAAGCAATCATAAAAGGCAATTCATTGTACCATATTCCTTACAAACAAGCCTTGAGCCGTGCTGTTATTAATATTGCCAGTGGATAGGTACCTATCCTATTAATTATATTTCTTTAGTATTTTATAGACATTAAATCGCAATTTCTGTGTCCCCTATTATGAGAGTTTTTATGAAACGTAAAAAATGTGGTCACTATATAATTTCTTGGGATCTTTTTTGCTTCGAGCGTAATGTAAAAAATTCTTGGAAAAGGGGATTTTCGAAACTGTTCTCAAAATTAGGAACTTGGGTGAAAAATATTATGGCATAATATATATTCATACCAAAAATGTTCATACTGATCAACAAACGCAATTATACGTAGGATTAATAAATCTTAATTTAAAAACGATTATAACTATGAAATACTCAAACGCACTGTGATTGGTTCTAAAATATTTAATAATGACGATATGTCAAAAATGGCATATTTTAAGTTGTTATAGAAAGTGCCATCAATTCGTTGAAAATATCTTGTTGTGTATGCCATTTGCTCCGGGCTGTTGGAAGCTGCTGGGACTCTTGTGCATTATTAACATAAAAGCAAATATCTACACATTTTTGTTTGTATTAAATTTAATCTTAAAATATATGCTCCTAAAATAAACTTGATGTTTCAACTGAATGTTTCTCTCAGCATAAATATTAAAAATACAACAAGACATAAAAGTAAGTCCGAGGTAGAAATATTTATTCATATCTATTCAAAGTATAAACTTTTGCCTGACGTTTATTTTGAAATTGTTTCATTTGAAATTCTGAATATGCCTGCATAAATGAACAGCTTATTAAAAGTAAATCTATCTCTCTAATATCCAAACGAGAGAAATTTTATGAGAATAAGGTATAACTACCAGAGTTTAAAGTATGTACTTGCTCACATTACTAGGTGCATTGCTTGCATACAGCAAATTTTAAACTTTTTTTACGTTAGCTCCATATAGGAGGTCCTGAGGAACATAATAAAATTACTCTCAGGGCCTATGTCGTATTTGAGGATGCTGTGAGGAGGGTCTTATTGGGGTAGTCGTTTTTTGTGAGTTAATTACATTTCTTTAAAAAATAACCAAATCCTATTTACGGTTTTAATAGAATGAAAAATAAAACTAAGAATAATGCACCTTTAAAAAATTGTTATTTTGGGTCGAAATTTTAGTTTATTTACGTTTTTTATTTCAACGTAAATCGGTCGTTTGTAATTTGAATTTACGCCTATTAAAAAGTTTTTTTTAATAATTTCATTTTGTCATTTTTTTTAACATATTTTCACAGTACACAATTTAAAAAAAATAAATAAGCAATAACTTACAAATAATTGCCAAAGTTGCCTCTAAACAAAACTTTTAAAGTTCCATATTTAATAATTAAAAAAAATATATAATAATAATAATTGAAAAAAAATTATTTACAAAATAATGAAGCACATATCCGTACAAGATATTTGCTACACATTTTGATATAAAAAAATAATTATGTAGTTTGATTAGGAATTTCGGTCTCAAATCAAAATTAACGTTTTGTATGAAATAGGCCGCGCAGCCGTTATGACCCATAACTTTAAAATATCGGATAGATAGGCCTAACTACCGACGATTTTGTTGATAACGTAATAAGTGAGAATAGATATGAGATGGCAACACTGACGCATATCTCTATAAATTGACATTCCAAATCATCAGACGGCTATTTAAAAGTTAAAAATACTACGACAATGTCAGACTGAAATATTAACTAATGGAGTTAATTAGTTCATGAGGTCATTAGACATAACTAACTACATACTACGAATTCATTTCTACGGATGGTGTATACGATATCCTTCAGTTCTAAGAGTTAGTTTATCCCCCCCCCATTCATTAAAAAGCCAGTTATTTTGCATAACAAATGACATTATACAAAATTTTGTGCAAATTGATAGCTCATATGTCACTTAGCGGAGGCCGCGCTAAAAATAGCGGCATTTGTCTACCGACTGTCGGAATCATATTCTGACCGTGCTCGCAAATATCGCTAACTGACCACCGTTGATGTATTTAATCAATTTCGTTTTGACATAGGGCTTTATCGATCATTTGTACGACAGCCAAAGATCATCACTTTTAGTCTATGTATCCTGATATTGTAATGCTTTTCCAAAATACATAGTGTCAGAAAATATAAGACTCACGGTAGAAAAAAAAGTTCTTTAACCACCGCCACATCTGTGATCAGTATATTCAATACTCACTCTCCTTCAATCTGTCACTTTTTTCCGAAGATAATATCACTCCGTCAAACCCTGAGTAGTGCTAAGGGATATTGAAAAAGGTTATCGTATTTCTCGATAGATGTCATTTAGTCAAAAGCTTTCCTTACACCTGCTGCCATCTCTGAGTGACTCGAGAAAGCTTTTCATTCGTGTAAACAAATTTTCCAGGGTTAAACTATTTGAATTACTAAAAGGGTAAGATATTAGATACGCCTGGTTATATTACCTACTGAAAAGGTATGTATAGGAAACCCTTGTAATTTAAGGGATGGGTTGTGCGTTAGGGATATGCAAATGAAACAGTTAAAACATTCATGGGGATACTTTAAAACATGGAACATATTTTTATTGACGGTATAAAATATGGGATTTGAGAAGAAGTTTCAGAAATTTACATATATGAAATAAAAAAGCTTATGGCCGCCCTGAAAATGTACAGTTTGGTTTGAGAGAACGCTGTCCAAATGTGATATTTGACCTATTTGTTTACAAGTAACAATTTTGTGATCGATTACTACTTCAGTGAAGTAGACAGTGGTTGATGATGTTAAGGTACGCTATTTAATTAACGGTGTGAAAAATTACAAAAAAATCACGCAGATCTGGTGTATTTTATGATAATAACGCAACAGTTTATGTCTAAACACAACAATTTTTGACTAATGTTTGGTCATTCAAAAAACTGTACCTATAAGCACACTAGATTTTTAGGAATTTGATGTTTGACGAGTACAATTTACACGTTAAAAGATTACTATCAGACTCGCTGCATTTTTTCAATATTAGCGCGCTCACTCTAACATTCATATTTACATATCTTTCCTTCAAACCATCGTATTGCAGAGAATTCAGACAAGCGAAAAAGTACCTACATATCATCGGATAATATTTTTAAATGAAAATTATTTTGAATCATCAAATTTTCAAAATTGGATCCGATTTGTCAAATCTGTGTTTGTCATCTAACATAATACATATTTCGGTTATCTGTGATGTGCGCTAGTCCTGCGTGAAACACGTTTCGAAATTGAAACTGATTGTGTGAAGAATTCAGGCAAGCGGTAAAGTACCTCCCCATTGATACAATATTCTTAACAGATAATTGTTTTGACAAAAAAAAATAAAATTGGATCTGATTTGTCAAGAATTCAGTTTATCCCATGTTATCTATCATCAAACATACACATTTCGGTTGTCTGTGATGTGAAAATTGGAACTGATTGTGTGAATAATTCAGGCAATCGATAAATTACCTACAGTTTAACTTACATTGACGTAAGTACAAAAAAACTCACCAGGTACATATTCTTCTATAGAATCATCCGTATTATCCCCGACGTAAACGACATTAAAAAGTGTACTACGCTTTGTGTCAATCACTAATAGAGTACGGGATAACTGGTTGGGGGTTTGCCTTGAGCACTCACAGAGAGCGTCTCAACACAGCCCAAAAAGCAGTAATAAACACAATTCTAAAAGTTCCAGTTGGAACTCCGATAGAACAAATTTTTAAAAAATTCCAATCTCCAATGTACAAATACTTTATTCAAATAATATTTTATTTAAAATTAAAAACAATATTAAACTAAATACTCCACTGCCCAACATAAATACTCAACCAAAGCAATAAGCCAAAATTTACTTGTTGCTCCCAGTTTGAATACATCTTTTGGACAGAGAAATATGAAATTCTATGCTACAAAATTATATATTATACAATGCTCTACCAAATCAAACAAAAAAAAAATAACGGAAATGAATATATTTAAAACAGAATTAAAAAAATGGCCGAGAGAACAAAGTGAATTTCAACCTACAAACATTATGAAAACGATGTAAACTTGAAATTAAATACAAAAGTTTAAAATCAGAACAGGAGGACTGTGAAAAAAATTAAATTAATGCTTATATTATACTTGATCATCTGCTTTTCAATTGCTAACTAATAAAAAATAAAAAAAAAATACAGTGTGTGGCAAGCCTACGCACGATGGAAGTGAAACTTTTAGTATTCTTCTCTCTCTTTTTTCATTTCATTCTCTCTTTTTTTCTGTCTATTGACATATTTATAAGTAGCATGTGATAAAAAAAATTAAAAGTTATAAAAATATGGGATTCGAACCCGGGTCCTGCATAACGAGTGTCGAACGCTCTGCCTCTAGACCGCGGTTATTACGTATTCGACCAAAATATCATATAGTCAAAATATCTAAAAGTCGCAGCACGAGAGCATTTTATCACTTTAAAAAAATTATTATTAAAAAAATCACAAAAAGAAAATACAAATCGTTTATAAAAAAAAATTAAAAGTTATAAAAATATGGGATTCGAACCCGGGTCCTGCATAGTGAGTGTCGAACGCTCTGCCTCTAGACCGCGGTTATTACGTATTCGACCAAAATATCATATAGTCAAAATATCTAAAAGTATTTTATCACTTTTAAAAAAAGCATTTTATAACTTTAAAAAAAAATCACAAAATGGTAAAAAATAGTTTAAGCGGGGATCGAACCTCGGTTCTTCACGACGAGAGTTGCGCGCTCTGCCTCTAGACCGCGAAGCTGAGTTTGGAGAATGACCTAAAAAAGGTATATAATATTGGCTAGGCTCCTATAGCGAAATGATCACGGTTTTGCATGACGGTCATGAGTTGGTTTTACTCCTGTCCTCGAAATTGCATAACGCGCGTAAAGAAGTTTCAATTCAAAAATATTTTCATAGAAAATCATTTTAACAATAAGATTTTTTAAATTGGAACTGATTTGTCAAGAAATCAGGCTAGTAAATAAATATTAAAGGATGTCTCTATACAAACAGGTGACAAAAAGCTGTACATCTTTTTCTGCTTCCCTACCTATAAAAGCGTGTGGTTTTAAGCCATTGAGTTAGTATTGCGTCAACCGCTGAAGCGGACGCACGTAGCGATGAGACTGTGCCTGTGCGATCACATAATAATTTTTCGGAGTTTTATTGCAACAAGTGCGACAGTTAAATGGTGGAAAACTTTTTCGTTTTGCTTATTTTTTGCTTAACTCAGTTATTATTTTGACATTCGTATCTCTACGATTGTACAAATTTTTATTATTTGCCTTTGTAAATATTAACCTTTTACGTACTTTAGTGCCGAATCAATTTGTTAACCTTGAATAATTATCACAACATGGAGAGCAGAAGATTAGAGAATTTTCCGGCAATAATGCCAACTTCATGTGAAATAGTTCATGGATTCAAGCTCCAAAATGCTTTTCTACTAGATTTTACAAGTAAGTATTATTATTTTTTGTAAAAATTCAGAAAAAAAGGGATACGCTTTTTTATTCTTTTGTACGTCAAAAGATAGTTGATGAACTGTCTGTAAGTGACGTTGAAAATGTCAATGTTCAATGCAGAATCGTTAAGACGAGACAATTCCCAAAAAAAAGACTATAATATACGATGCCTGGCTCTGTGCATTGGACAGACCTGTGGTTGAATTTCCCATCAAATCTCTAAGATAAATTAAGAATCTTAAAGACATTAGTGATGAACTCGTGTAATAACGATGTTCGACGCGTAGCCCGGCGTAATGGTTTAACCTAGGGTTGACTTTGACCTGCTGTGCAATGAAAATCGATCTTTCCGTGGGGTTTATTTTAATTATTTGTGATGAATAAATTATTCAAATCTCAAATGTTTCTAGAGGGATTCCTCGGAAAGTTACTAATTCATCGTCTAGAATAATAAAATTTGGTGCTTAAAGCTAATTTTATAGTTTAAATATGCTTAATAAATTTTTTAAACCGCTTTATGTAAAATATTTTAATCCTAAGGTCCTGTTTTAATTAATATTAAATATTAATAACTTGAACCATAGGGATCCCTCTAAAAACATTTGAGATTTTAGTAATACGTACATCAGAAAAAATTAAAATGTGAGTTTCGAACAATCCCTTGTCATTAATGTCTTGTCGCCTTAAGCAGTTGAGTTGCTCTGTTGATAATTTTGGCGAGTTTTGATAGGTAGAAGTCCTTGCTTTAGAAATACAAAAAGTGCAGGGGATCAATGTTAGACGCATTTAACCACTTTCACTATAAGTGGATTAAGTATTGTTCCAGAGATAAGTTTAAAAAACACATATACATACACTTAACCAAAGTCAACACATCTGCCCTGATGATGGGAACTGTAAACCTGTCCAAAAGTTTGTCAAAGAAGGAATAAGCAACACGGCATAATACTCCAAAAATTAACCATCGTGATTATTTAAATATTTTCTTAAAATATTTTTCAAAGAAAATTTAATATACAATATTAAAAGTATTAATAATTTAGGTTCTGTCTGTAACTCCGGATCAGTGAACTATAAATAGAACTAGAAATTGCTTTGAATTTAATATATTATTTAAAAAATTGACTGTATATTAGAAAAAAATCGTTAATAAAGCGATACCTACCTTAAATAAAGTACCTACCTTAAATATAAAATTTGAATAGAAAATTATTTTAATTATCTTTTTAAAAATTAAAATTATAATATCTTGTGATTTTTCATGGATCTGCGCGGATTTCTAAATTAATACCAATAATGTAACTTTGTAACTCTGCTTAGAAATTAACATGACAATAACGTTGGCGATTGTCATTCTCTTTCGAACTGTTGAGAATGTTTAGATAACAGAAATCGTGCAAAAGTTCGAATGAATCAATTCGCAGAAACACTCCGAACTTTGGAAAACTTACCTTATCTTCTCTAATTATTTTTGCTTCGAATGTCTCCAGGTTGGAGTTAAATTTTAATATAGGTAAGTACTTTGATCCTTGGGCTTACACTTTAAAAGTAAGAAGTAAGGGTTAGCGCAATACAGACTGAAAATAATAAAATTGTATCAACCCCTCAGACCTCTGGCATATTTCTAAAAGACGCAGTCAGATGGTCGGATAATTCGAGTTTATTTCCGCTTTGCAAAATAATTCAAAATAACTAGAATATTTTTTAACGTAAACTAAAACCTGTTTTTGAAAGGTGATAATATAATAGATCACTAATTTTTTTGACATGTAAGTACATATTTTTCAAAATTTTAAAATAATGAATGCAAACATAAAAAAAAGTTTAAAAAATTGCTCACCCCACATTTATGATATATATAACTGTTGAAAAGGGTTCCATGATAACTCAACACAGTGACAATTCAACACACTTTTAAAAAGTGATATAAAGTTATTAGAAACGATGAAAAATTTTTTTTTAACCTAACCTACATAACCCAGTTAATAAAAGTTTTGTTTCATCACTTTCCATGACTTTATATAACTTTTTAAAGATGTGATGAATTATCATTGTGATGATTTATCCGGTTACCGTTGAAAAGAATGTGACCTACCTTATCCCGTTCTGAGGAAACTCGTACATGATTTTTTTAAAGTAAGGTTCTGTAAGCGTGTCAAAATATAATAAGGGGTAAATAAAACAGCGAAATAATAGAAGAAAAGCATAACATTTTACAAGAAAAATTTGAAGTGGAAAAACATAACATAACGTTAATCTTTGTTAGTTTGCAACATTCTATATATATTCTTCCTTCCCGTGTCCATAATCCATATTTTAATACTTATTTTGAATTAGGTTATTTCTTTAATGGTTTTTATTGCAAGAGGGGGGAGATTAAATAGTTTTATAGAGAAATATTGCTAATTTCTTTGCCCAAAAGTCATTTATGTGTAGTTTGGTGAAATATATGTTGTAATGACAATCTTTTGAATCGACTCCAGTTTATGTGTGCAAAGTTATCCTGGTTATTGAATGCATAAATTAAAATATCTTTTGAATATACTTGGGTGAGAGGCATTACATTCAAGTAATTTAAACATACTCTATAGGGGATTTTACTTCGTATAAGAATCATAGTATGTAAGACGATTTGTTTAATGCAATTCGATTTCCTATTATTTTAAAATTCCATTACCGGTGATAATCCATATGATAATACTCCATGCTTGCAGTGCCACCCTATCCGCTTTACGATAAACAAAAATGATGCGTCATCACAAAATAAGTTTCCATAAAAAATCTACCTTATATTTTGTATTTATTTGGACAGCCCTGTTTGCGTAGAATAATTAAATATTAAATATCCCGGGAATCGTTAGACTGTAACTCATTAGAATTTTTCCACTTTTCAAATGCCGTATTTTAATTCAGTAGGCAATAAAAAAACATCAAACCAGTAAAGCGAGTTTTTTCAACTCTTTTGTATTTAAAAATAAAGCATTTAAAACACTTAAACCCATATTTATACAGAAAAGCTATGTATTTATTACCCTGATTCTTGGAAACAAGAACTTTATTATAGCGAAAAAATGTTTTTTCTGAAAATTTTCTTAGTATCGGAAATTAAAGACATTTTTAAGTCAATTTGAATATTGACTTACTTTATGGTAGGAATGGAGTTCAGAGGAAAAATAAAATTTAATCGTTCAGCAATTTTTCTAGGTACCTAAGCTGTTTCTGACAGACCTTGAGAATCTATTTATTTGACCCTTGAAATTCGATGTAACTCGTCGATTCTGTTATTGGTTCAGCGTAATTTCGCAATTTCCCAATAAAAAGTGTCTGTAACATAAGGTACGGAATCGATGAACCCTACGCAAAATAGGTTATTTGCGAATCTGTTGGCTTACGAAAGACTTTTTTTCTTAGGCTCGTAATAAATTTTTCGGAAAATTGGATTTTGAAATGTAAGGGAATGATTTGGTTTAAATATCATTTTTTGGCGATATTTTTCTTACGTTTACTCCACACAGGATGCCCTTAAGAAAATAATTTCTCTCGGGCGTATGTCATCTTTGGGGATACCGTGTTGAGGGAATTTTTGAGGAGAATAATGAGTGAACATGGGTCTTGAAGAGACCAGTGTTGTAGGAGGGAGGAAACTCAGAGGCTGGCAAATCGTTCCACAGCCGAACTGATGAACTCAAGAACGAGTCGTAGAAGCCACCCGTTTTCATGTGATAAATGTCAACCGTATACATATTTTGAGCTCAATGAAGCTAGTTTCTCGGAGTATTTTCCATTTTAATACCGGTAGAACAACGACAGCATACCTACCTGACGCCTGTGTTCTAAGGAATGCAATCGGTTTGTTAAGAGAGGGGAATCTATCAAACGGACCGGCCGTTTCTGCGCAGGGTTTTTTTAGGTATTTTGGGGCCCAAGACCGGAGGTGGCTGCCAAATTCAACAGTTGTGATTTGTGCAGGGTCAGCAGTTATGTACTATTAAAGTATCTGCGGGCCCTGTACAGTACGCGCAGCTTCTGTGAGGCTAACTTGACTCTGGTTTCGATGGAGGTCCCGTACCTGAGCTGGTCACTTAGAGTTAAAGCAAGCATTTTTTTTCGCGCATTCATTGAACACGCACATAAATCATGACAATTATGCTGAAGATCCTCGTACATCAGTCGGCTAATTAAACTGTCCTGCTTCCCTGGGACACCCTGTACCCAATCCCAAGTACCTAGCATCATTGTCACCTGTCATCTTTCAGGTGTACCAGAGTCCTAAATAAATATCATCCCTCCACTCGCCCACCCTCGTCAAAACAGGACACAGTTACGGAGGACGTTTCTCGTAACGGCGGCGAGGACGTTATCACATAAACAAATACACGCACGGGGTGATTACAAGGGAGCAAATACATACGAGTACTATACTGCCTTGTTATAACGTATTAATGTAGGTCTGCCTTATAAATATATACCTTCGTTTTGTGTTATTTTATCATTGTGTAAATCTAAGTAATCTGTAGCAGCCTTGACACTGATTCGTATACGTGTTTAAGATCGAATAAATTTCACTCACTTTTAATAAAAGAGGATTTTTAATTTTATTTGATTACTGTGCGGTAATTTTTATTTTTCATGAATGTATATTTTACGATATGTTAATATAAAAGAATAGTGGAATCTTTTCTTAGTCCTCCTTAATAGGAGATCCTGTGCTGAGAGGAACTAGATTTTAGATAGAGGGATTTCAGTGACTTCTATGGTACAACTTCATGGTTTATGTAGGGTTTTTTCAATATCTTCTACGACAAAGTTTGTATCTCATTTAACTTATATCGCTAACAGGGCTATGAAAATGTTGGGTTTTTTTAAATATATTATAATACAAGATAGTAAGAATTTCCAACAATTAAAAAAATTTGCACACCATTATATTTAGATGAGACGAGATGCAAAAAAAGGTTCCCCTTTCACCATTAACTGAAATCCAATGATAGCTGATGTTTTTAATATGCCTCTATCGAAATATACATTTTTACTGACTTAACGTTTTAACAATGTTTGTATTATTGAGATCACTGCATAACAAGTTTTTGTTTTTGTTTCTTCTTTATTTCTTTTAATAACTTAGTTAAATGAGTAATCTTTTAATTTTTCCATTGTTTGCATTTGTGAAGTTAATTATAAATAATTAAACAAACCAATTTGAAAAAAATACTACTCACTTCTTTGTCAGATATTTCTTCCAAAAATTAATGTACTCAATGCAGTTATTATTTGTTTTAGTTTTGGTGTTGATCTGGCTTGTAGTCATACAGACAATCAGGGAAATTATGAAAAAAATATTCCATATGAAAAAAACTGGTTGATTGTTAAATTCACTCTGCAGGAGAAGTAACAACTTATAATCCAGCCACCAAATACATAAAAACAGAAGACTCACCAGAAATATCACTCGCATTAAGTTTAGATCCTTAATCTTCAAATTCGGCAGCGGACTGGTGATCGGCACAATAATATTTGCATTTGCAGTATGAAATTATAATCTGTCACCACCAGCTCTCAAGAGAGTGGAATTTAGAATAATAAAATAATCAACACAATGTAATTCTAAAGTACTGTCACAGTATTGTGACAAAAAATATTTTAATCCTTTTAGTCTTAAATCGACCTCTTTTGACAAACCATATAATTCGGATGAATCCATCTGATTAATGCAAAGATGACTGTAATTCATTATCACTCACCTGCAGAGCAAAATCTATACAAAACTGACCAGAGATGTCTCTTCTGTCCACTATTTTTAATTTTAAAATTTTATTTCAAACTAATTTTAAGTCGACTGCTTCTCCAAGTTTGTTGTATAACTTTACAATTAAAATATCTTCTTTGTCCAATGTACGAGTAGTATTATACTTAGGTGTAAATATTTAGCGTGTATATTTGCATTGCTCTGGTTTCATGATTATATGAGGTTTTTGTCTCTTTTTAACCAGAATTTTATTCACATATACTTTTTGTATTCTTGAAACGTCGAACTTTTCTGTTTTTGACGTCCTTACGGGGACCTTTCATACGGTCTTTAATCATAAATACCATACGTAGAGTTATCGTTATACCAGAGTTATCGTTATACATGGTGTCCGGGGGGTAAAGTGCGCTAACTTCTGGAGGTGATTCTACATGATGGAAAATTTCGGAAATTCTAGTTTTTTTTTTTTTTTTTGAAAAAATCTAACGGCATCAAGTCTGGAGACCGCGCCGGCCAAATGATAATGACTTCCACATCCAATCCAACGATCAGGGATTTGCTCGTCTAGGTAGCGAGGTCCATCCTGTTGAAACCACATTTCACGTCTTCTACGTAAATTAACTTCTTCCAAAAATGCGGGAAATTCGTTCATCAAGAATTGCAGGTAATGTCTTGAATGAAGTCTAGGTGGTTCCACATATGGTACCATTACTTATTGTTAATGATTTCTGAAAACTGAACCTGTTGGTGTGTTGATGCACCTGCCTTATGGAGCGTGGGTTTTCTTCTGCCCATTCATGCAAGTAATGCAGGTTTATCACATCAGTTCGGTTTTGAACTGGGCCTCGTCCGTTCAAATGATGCTCACAGTGAAGTTCGGGTTCTCAAGTTGCATGCGGAGTAGCTACTGACAATATGCAATCCTTGATACTGGGTCACGTAACAGAAGGCCCTACACGTCACGTTCCGATAATGGAACGGGTGCAGGTGGTATTTCTTGAAGAGATCCAAGATAAAACTTTTCTGAACATTTCATTGCAGAAACTCTACGAAGTGAAAATGTCATTCACAATTGTAGCCAAGATGATGTTTTCGTCCGCCAGTGGTAAATTAACAACAAATTTGTTTCGAGGTCTTCGAATAAGTGCATGCATAAAAATAAAAATACGAGTTTTAGGCAAAATTTTTCAAAAGATTTGGAAAACGACGTCCATATTCTTGGCGGGCGACGTTTTCGTTTCCATCATAAAGCGCGTACACATAACTAACGTCTGCCTTTTCTTTGTTGGTAAATCCAGGCATCAATTATTAATTAAATAACAAAATTACGCTAAAGAAATCACTACTTTAACAGTTAGGTAGTCTAAAACTAAATTAACACATTTTTAAAAATAAAGTATGTCTGGAGAAAGCACGTATTGAATAAAGATGTAATTATTAACAAATACACATAAGATACTATATTAACATTAACAAGTTTTGATAATAACAATAAAGTTTTTAAAGTCAAACACTGCTAGGTTTATTACATTTGGATCATTACATTGCGAATAAAATACAAGTTATTGACACAACGCACGGTATTCATTGCATTCAAGACTGATTGAGGGAACCGGGCGCGGCAGTAGGCGCGGGACGGTATGACGGCAACGACGCAAAATAATAATGCCTGACACACACGTTGAACCAATTTTACCTTTTCACATGAAAAGCGCCCCTAAAAGTTGGAATTTTTAAAAAGTTATTTATCTTTTGTACTGCCATGTAGAATCACCCCGCAAAGTTGGTGCACTTTACCCCCGGACACCCTGTATGTGATTTAATGTTCCTGAGCCCCATCCTATTATTCCAAATTTCAAATGATGTACATCGGATGCTTCAATTATGTGTGTTATGTATTTGACAGTGTCAATTTTTATTACCAAATTTAGCTCGAATGAAGCTTTCGTCAAAACAAAAATCTTTGCTATAAAACAAAGTTTCCTGTCGCGTTTTATTTCAGAAGTTCATTTTGAAAATTTAAATCTTCGCAAAGCTTGCTCTAATTAAAATGATAAAATTATAAAAAACACTTAATATCATTGTAGGAGATGACAAATAATAATAATAATAATAATAATTGGATAATTTGTAGAGCGCCGTTATTGTGAAAAATCACCTCAAGGGCGCTGTACAATTTATTTCCTAGGATCTACATTTGTTATTTAGAAAAGATACCAAAACATACTTACCTGGCAAGTCACTTCCGACATACACACTTATATTAAAAAGTTTATGCTTATAAAAGATAAAACTGCACGCAGAGGACACTATATCAAAAAACACTGGTCATCGCATGACCTTAAGTCTGCTATAGTTTTTATTTTAGTTTAACTGTATTATCTACCTCATTATACATTAAGCGTGACGTGTATCTCACGTAATTAATTATACATAATATATTTGTGTCGTGCACAATGCAGATATTCATTCAACAAATTATATATACAAGATTATACTTGTCATCTATCCTGCCAGGGAATTATTTGAATGCCCCACACCAAAACAAAGTATTTACACAATAAAGCGTACTGACGGCAGTTTTGGTCCTCTCCTGTGGTGATTTTAGTGGGACTCACACTATTGTTTGCAGTACAATTCAGTTTGTGTCAGATCACAAGGCACGTTAAAACACTTATATATATATATATACTGTCGGCGATCGACAAGCGAGATGATTACGTCGAACTATATCGCTCGTTGCTGATATAGGGCAGTTGGTAATCGAACGTTTTACAGCGATCACGTCGTTATAAAGCAAGGAGTACTTAAACAGTGTTTAGTAAAAAAAAATATTAAAAGAAACAGTTTCATTTATTTTAATTCTCAGACGACCGATTTATGTCGGAACACAAATTTTTCTTTTATTTTATATTTCATTTTATTTACATAATAGTTCGGAAAAGATTGTTTCTTTTAATAACTATCGTTATCTCCTTATTATGGCTTCAAATCAAAATTTGAGTTTTGTGTGAAGAAAACAGCGCAGCCATTACTATTGTGCTTGGAAAAAACACGACGTTGTGCAAGAAAGTGGCAAAAGTGGCTAAGTGCTACTTAGAAAACACTAATTTAAAAAAAAACAACAACATATTTAATTAATTAACATTTTACAGTTGCTATTTTATCCTCCCATACTATTACATTGATAAGGAGATTATTGGAAAAATGAGCGTTGATACTCATTTTAAATATCAATATTTTTATTTTTCAATTTCAGGACTGAATAATATTTTTATGTAAAATGACCTTAAAAAGCTTTAAAATAATTCTACTTACGTTTGATTGGGTTATATTTGATTGCCGTCGATATTCAATATTAATATTCGTACTAGACGGTTACAATAAAAATGTTAATTTTCTTCTTTGACTGTAAATATTATTTTTCACTACCTTAAATTAATATATTTAGTGATTATTTAGCAGGCCCCGCTTAGATTTCTTTCCGCAAAGATTCCTGCGGAAATATTTTAAACGAGCGATATCTTGAAATCTTCAAGTGGTCACAGCAAAGCAGAGTGCTTTAAGGTAATACGAGATTTCGCTAAATGAAAAAACCCCGCGTAAAATCTTTCATTAGAGAAACCTTAAGAAAATTGTTCAATGTTAAAAAAAAAGTTTGTTAAAGACAAAGCTTACAGATGAAGAAAAAAATTGGAGCGGAAAATGAGTCTTTATCAAATTTAATTTAGAAATGTAGTTGATGCAGTAAGATGATATGAATTGTTTCGCAAGTTCTGTATTGTCATTTATTCCTCTTTCTAATTAACCTTTTTGCTCCGAAGGGGGGTTAAGTACATCCCCCAAACAAGAGTTTTTTTCGATATCTAAGATGTTTTTTTATGTTACATACTCTTCATCGTGCTAGTCTCACGACGATTGCTACTATACTCTCATGCGGTATTTGGGCGTGGCCTATGTAGATTATATATTATGTTCTAGTCTCAAACTCTGGCATAGGGGGGAGAGTAATTTTTTTATGGAATCTTTAAGCTGATAGCTGCGTGACCACTGCAGCTCCCTATTTTACCTGGCCGCCTCTTCTGTTGTAGGCAGTAACATCATTTTCAAGTATCGCTCGGAGAGGTCGCGTCTTATTGGCCTCGCCCATACGTACAATGTGCGTACTACGTTGTGAGTACTATCTGTCTCGTGTGAGCTACTGTACGGGATGTGATGAAGAATCTTCCGAATCGACAATATTGAAGACATTTCGCAACTGGAAATCGTCTGATTGGACAAAGAACTGTTCAAATGGACAAATTATTATCCAAATAGTTAAATTTGACGATTATTTACATATTGCAATTATCCAATGGGTTAAGGAATTATCCAACTTGAAAAGTTGATTTTGCATACATTAACATGAATAATTTCTCGCTCACACACAATATGAATCCTTATCTACGAATGGATGACATCGTAGATCTTTAATGCTATGTAATATACGCGAGCCGAACTGCCGAACTGAACCTCAACTAATGGGAAAAGAATAAAATGGCGCAAAACGCATCTGGCAGTTGCTTTGTACCTTTCCCGTAATTCGTGGCTCGGTTCGCGTTTCGGTTCGCAAATGTATGCTTACCATAATACAGCATACAGCTCACAGTTTACTAATCAGTGACTCGCCCTTCCGTCATTTTCCAAATGATGTACTACCTATATGCAATGTATATAACCATCCAATTATATAATATCACAAATACACAATGTCTTTAACCACTCGAACGATCGCGCGTCAAAAAACTTTTTTCTCCGATTGCTCGCGGTTTTTTGGCGACGATTTTGAATATTTTCCGCCAACATTAAAAAAATCAAACCTCCGAATTTTAATACGGAGACATAAAACTGATTGCAGTGCTATATAGCCAATGAATACACCTATATTTTAATAATTATTCTATATTTTTAGAAATGATAGATAAATTATTAAAAAATCATAAACTTTATAAATCCGTGAAATTTGCGTTTTTGTGATTTGAAATTGCCGCCAGTGGCAGTTTTAAAAATCTTTATAGAATATTTTCTACGTTTTTATGTTCTCTATGGCCTGTTTGATAACCACAGATGCAAGAATATAATAAAAAAATAATTTTTTGCATGATAAGATCTCTTCAAAAGTTTGGTCAGAAAATAATTTTGGAAAATTTGAGTGCGTGACGCGTCAAAATTGAAATCACTGTATTATACTATATAATAAATATACCACAAAAACTGGTATAGCGTTAGGAAGATACATTAACTGTCTACAATTATTAATAAGCATAGTCGCCGTGTTGGCTTTATTTTATTCATTTGATGAATTATACAGAGAGCCTATTTCACGATGTCAAAATCATGGTGCTACTTTTTAAATAATTGTAAATTAGATCTGGAGATTTGTAACCATGTTTTTATATAACGTGCAAAACGAGGAAATAAGGCTTAAAATGAGATATATATCATAGATATAAACATTGCCAATATTTCAGGGGGATACTTTGAAAGTTGATGAAATTCACCAATATTTGACGAAAAATCACTTCTGACAGCTACCTTAAGGTCAAGCTACATAGGGTAAATTGGAATATGTAAAATGATGATAAATTTGTATATATATATCAAACCTTTTTATGACCGTAGAATGGCAAATAAAATCATAGTGATAATTTTATATCTAAACGCAAAGGTATCGAAAAAAAATGGGGGAGGGAAAATAATTGATGGAACCAATAATTGATTTATTTATTAAGCCCTAATATCCTTTTAAATCAATATTACAGTTGTATGGTTACAATGAAAGAGCAGTATATTGATTTAAACATTGTTTACACACTTTGTCATAATACAAATGTATTCAGTTTATTGGTTTATTCATAATTTAAGAAAATCAATACATAATAATATCATTGTGCCTCGCTATAGAGTGAGATTCTGAGTATCGCTCTGGTGAGGGACCACCATTCTGAATTGAACATTGCTTGAATTGGCTTAGTTATGTTTAGTGACTAGATCTGGAAAAGCATCTTTACAGAAAAATTGACAAAATATAATTAAGACATAAAAATAAAACGAGTTATTTAATGTGTACAATAAACAGGGAAAAATGAGAATACCTGTGCATTTGTTAACATGCATATTTCAATGATCAGAATTGAAATAAACATATTAAATGTCCACCGAACCTTATCATATAGAACCTTTGAGGACAACATAACATGAGACGTGAGTATGCGGAAAGAAATGATTAAGTCCAGCCATCCAGGCCATCATAATTGATGTTCAAACAAATTTAATTAAATTTATAAATTAGAATTTCATAACTAAAAAACCAAAAAAGAAAAAAATGAAATAAAAAAAACCCTCAGCAAATCTATATTGTAGTGTGATATGGCTTCATGCAATCATAGCATAATGCCACATCACACACATCACACTTTGTAAGGGTCCTTTTGAAAATGTTATTTATGTTGCACCACGCACATTTCACCTTTTTCCCGCTACGGACCACGAAGTGGTTGCCTTTCAGGATAGGTCGCAGAGTCTTTCCTTCAGCTATTAGGCCAATGGTCCGCACAGTTGTGTCAATTTGACTACGACAGAACAGCAGAAGGAGTTCATCCGCAACCTCACTCCTGAAGTTTCGGTACAAAATGCGTTTATTTTCCTTGCGGAGCTTTGAGCCGTACAATATATACGCATTCTGCACCGAAACGCTTAGTAGTCTCCTGAAAAGCTTCTTGTACCAGACCAGGTTTCGCTGTCGTTCAATGGGGAAGCCTGACAAAAGCTGATCTTTTCGGTCAACCCCCCCCCATTACCTTGTTATAGTCTAGTACGAGTTGAGGTTTGTAAGTCCAGGTACCAAACTTTTCAACTGCCCCGATTTCTTCCTTATGGTAGGTGGACAACATACTTACCAGGTTTTTGTCCAACCAAACCATTACATTGAGGTCCCCGCAGTTCGAGTATACAAGCTCACCTTCCCTCAGTTTGGTCCGGAGATGGGACTTAAATGCAGAGGGCACAAATTCTCGGTTTAACCGCAATGTGCCCATGCAGTCCATCCCATTTCTTTTGAGGCATCGTGCCAATAATGGACTATTATAAAAATTGTCCATTATTAATGTATACCCCTTGTTAAACAGAGGGCTGGCCAGGTCGTATACTATCTTTGCAGTGGCCCCAACTGGGCAGATATTGTGAGCACCCAAAAAGTTGGCCTGTGTCATGTCGTCCGTCATATCTTCCGTTATGTCTTCCGTCATATCTTCCTGGTCTGGATTTGTCGATTCAGCCTGTCTGGAAATGGTCTTCCCCGTATAAATTTGGAATTTCCAAAGATAGCCAGACTTGGACTCACAAAGCTCGTAAGACTTTATACCCGCACTGGCCGCTTTGGTTTTGATCATCTGGACGAATCCCAAACGGCCTTTGGATTCATCCAGAGAGATGTCTTGCTCGGGCAGGTATAAAGTCTCAAACTTATTTGAGAGGTGGTCCAAGACGGGCTGAATCTTTTGTAACCTTCGCACAGATAATGGTGCATCAGAAGAAAGACTTTCATTGTTGGTGAAGTGAAGGAACTTTTTAATTAGAAGAAAACGATTATAATCCATGGCTCGGCTGAAATAAGGCATGGCGGTGAGTTTTTTTTGAATAGAAGTAGTCTTTTTCAACAGGAAGGGGACTAATACCATGATACATTAAAATTGCCAAGAATACATACATTTCCTCTTTATTCGTGGGAGCCCATTTATTGGTACGCGCATGACGCTTAAATTGTTTTTTCGCAATCCATTGATCTGCATACCTGTTGGTCTCTCTCGCGATCAGTTCAACGAAATCTGCATCAAAGATTTTAAGAAAGGCATCCACAGGTTTGCCCATTTTGTCGGTATTGAAAGTTGATCCTGGCGTGCCTGTGAAAGTCTCACTTATCCCAGTAAAACGTAAGATATCTTTAGACCAATCGAAATAGTAACCTTCAGGCGGCAGAATCGAACGCATTGCCTCACTATCTACCTGGTCTTGTCTACTAAAGTCTATGGCCATAGCGGAGTTAGGTGAAACGTTGATAATATTATGATAAGGTATTGGTGGCATGCAGAAGGTATCCTCATCGCTCTCTTCGTGGTCGACGTCGCTCGTTTCGTCATCCTCGTCGCTCGATCTGTCCATATCCATTTCTGAAACAACAGAAAACCCAAATTAATTTAATGTGTCTATATTACGATAACCCACTGCCTCTGGTACGACTTATGACTCGCAATACGATGGTCGCGGGATCAAATCAAATAAATTATATTTGAATAATTAGTGTTATTTTCATATATATTATATTTGCGGCACGTTCCAGAGTGGAAGATATCCATAGTATCGCCCTGGTGTAAGACCCCATTCAGAATTGAAACGTTGCTTGAAATGGCTTTAGCCGTGTTTGGTGACCAGTTCTGAATAGCCAGGTACTTTTCCACCTCCCTCTTCCACACTCCTTCCCCTCCCCGCTACCTTCAGCCTCACAACATACCCCGATTGGTGATGCCATAGTCTCACTGGCTCCAGCTGAGGCTCTTGTGAGGTATTATCAAATACTTGAGGTGGGCAATGTCAGGAGTCAGAATAGCACAGTCAGGTAGGTATGGAATGAAGAAAAGAGTGTGTGTGCCAAGATCGAGTTGCATGGTGGTTCATCCTCTCTGCCTACCGAAATGGCGTGAAGGTAAGTTAGTTAGTTTTATAACTCACGGTTTCCAAGTACAGACTCTTCTAGTACAGCTGCCTCGTCCACGTTACTGTTTCTGCCCATGTCTGATTCTGAAATAAAAGAAAACACAAATTTACAGTAGAATTTGGATATAATGACTTTGCATTTAACGGTCTACTGTTTTAAGTGACGATAATGTAAACTCTAGTAAGGTTTCATAGCTTTTAGTAGGAAAACGTATCCGTTTAAAGTGACCAACTACGTAAAGCGACCTATTTTAATGATAATTTGTCCGGTTACAAAACCCACCTACCAATACAGCCTCGCTTTTGACTAGGAAGCTCGACACAATGAGTCCCGTGAAGCGAAAGTGTTTTTTTAATTTAAGAAAAAAAATGCTGTATTACACCGTTTAGAAGCCGGTGAATCAAATGTAATCCTCGCAAAGAAGTTCGGCATGTCTTCTTTCTCACTCTGCAATACCCGTTACAGAAAAAAAAGATGTGTAATGATGCATCCACGTCATAACAACAATACATTTTGTATGTTTGTTATGTGGAATTTTTAAGTACTATGCTTATTTCCTGCCAATATACCAACAGTGAAACTGTGCTAGGGATATCAATATAAAATATAGATAATTGATTTTATATTGAGCCACTGGTATGACATTTCAAAAAATAAACTCACCGTTCCCAAACGCCGACAATTCTTCGTAGAATGGCACGTCCACCCACAGCCCGCTGTGGTACCCGGCCTCCGGAGAGAAGAGTTCCCTACTCCGCGATGTCCCAGGTAACGGCTCGGGAGATGCTGCACGGATAGGCATAATTGGTGCATTGGGAGCCGTTGATTGGGTCTGTGCGGGAGTGGACATCCACGGTGGTGGTACGGGTCGTGGCAACGGTGAAGGCGTCCCTTGTGAAAAGGGACACGTTGTTCTCTCCGGAGATGGAATTCTGAAAACATTTACATAAATCATATAAATTGTTCTCATTCATGTGTGAAACAGTAAGTACAGTATGTAAATAAACAATAAAATTAGAACTCTGTAAAATATGCACTGAATGTGCCAAATGCACAGAGCGCTGATCTTACCAACTCTCACTGTAAGAGTGGAACGCTGTCAGGAAAAAACAATAATATTGTATCAAGCATCTAAATACGATTGCTTACTTTTGTTTAGTTTTTCTTGGAGGTGCGGTAGGGAGCAAAATGCGCGCCGCCTGCTTCTTGAATTTTCGGCTTTCCAGCTCTAGCCGGAAGGAAACAGGCAGGGCCCTAACAGCCTTTAGGGCCTTGACGCGATCCTCTCGCACCAGTAGCAAAGCAGGGTCGCTGTTTAAATAAATACAAATATATGATGAGTTCAACGGCCACAGCAAAGTACTTTCATAAAAAAACATTAAAAAATACTAACACTCCAGACGAGGCTGCAATTGCAGCTCTGCGTTGACGTCCACGTGCAGGTAGTCCGGCACCAGCTCGTACCCCACCTCTCCATCTTCCTCTGCCTCCTCTTGCAGTCAGCACCACTCTATATATTTTAAATTGAAAACACTTAATGTAAGTACTTAAATGTTTAAATTTTGTTAAATATTGCACTAATATAAAATTTGAAAATAATTATTGGGTCGTGGAGTGCTCCCTTTCCCTGGACGACAACTGTTTCTGCACAAATTTGGTAAAAGTAAACAAATTAATTAATTATACAACTAAATTACTAAATTTTTATTGTGTGACGAAGGCTTTACACCATTTTACATGTAAAAAAGAGTCAACTTTTTGACATATGACTTAAAATAATTGGTTAGCAAATATCTGTATTAATAATGAACCAATTCAAATAAAACTTATATATATCTCTTTGTTTTGAATCACTGTGATGGAATATCTATATTTCAAATGCGCGAGTGCAGTATATAAGACATTATTGTAAATCAAAAACAGATGACGTCTTCAGTTGACGTATTCTTACACAAAAACTTCAACCAAAACAATATATTAGAAACAAACTAATTAAAAACGCATTTCAAAGATAGATAAGTCAATCATGATTACACAGATATATAATTATGCGTTAAAAACCCAATAAATTAATTACTTACGGCATTTTAGGAAGAGACCAAAATTTCGTGAAATGTTCGAGAAGTTATTATTTTGTTTCTGACAGGACGCGTTAAAAACCGCGAAAACTCGTTAAATAACACTTCAAAGACAACGGATAAGTTCATAGACATAGAGAATATATTATCAGCTATTCGATAAAACAAGTAGCTGGCCATGGAAACGTTTTAAATAATTACAATAAATATTTTACGAATGGTAGAAAAATCGGTCCATTTTTGGACCGATATCAATCGCAGAAAAATAAAAATGGTCGATTTTTCGACCGAAATCGTTCCAGTGGTTAAAAGAGAGTGCACAGCCTTGAACCAAGCAAAGGCCCTGTGTCGGTTGTGGGCTCAAGTCCTGATACCGGCATCGATATGCTTTGTCCTCTTCAGCGAAGATCAGACATCGTAGATCTTAAACTGGTTACGAAAATTATAAACCAACTAATCAGTCACCGGCCTATATAAGCTTACGCACGGCCTTGAATGAGCAGATATCCAGTCAAGCCCTATGCTGAATACCTGATACTGATAGCGAAATGTATCCTCCGTTTCAGTGAGGTTGAAGAGTGCCTAGAAGAATTCCTTATCTTTCGAATACAATCAGAGAAAACGCGCCGTGTCGCTTATCCCGCGAGTGTAGTTATATTGTTTATTATTATTTTAAGATACTACTGAATAAAAGTAATTAACTAACAAATTTTGTTGTACTCATAAACTCTAATCTTAATTCACTTGTCACTGTATTCGTACATGCTAATCTCTGAAATCGCCCAACTGATTTTAATGGAATTTTGTATGGTTGGTTGGTTCCAGCTTAAAATATAGGATAGTTTTGGACGAAAAAAAATTATTTTAACTTCCCTACATGGTTGACTTAAATTCGAACTGATTTCCAATCTAAATATATAAAAAATCAGCCTGCGTATGTTTGTGTTCGTAAAACTCGAAAAGTAGTCGACCGATATCGCTGAAAATTTCAAAGATTGTTTTTATTAGTGCCAGGAGTGTTTAAAAATGTGCAAACGGTAGAAGATATCGGGGACGCCCGAGGAATACTTAACGCAATATCTCTGTATTGTAATGAGAATCGGAGTCGAATTAAAGTTGATGTAATGTAGTTTTTTTAACAGTAACAACCCAGGTATAATACCAAAGTATATAGTAGTGAATGGTAGAAGAAGTCGGAGGTACCCGAAAAAGACATTGGCAATATAAGTATTGCGGGGAACCACTTCATAAAAAAAACTCATAATTCTTATCTGCCAGTAGGTCATCAGCTCTTTTTTATGTTCAATCTTCAATTTAGTAATTTAATAGTAGAAGGCTTTACCACATATTCAGGAGTACTTTGCAAGGATCACATTTCCATAGAATTCTTTTATCACTATGAATATTCACTGATACGACAAAACGTTAATCTTCTACCCTCTGTTTTTATTCAATCGTTTGGAATTATCTAAGACCGGGAAGCGGAATGGCAAAGATTAATAAAAGAAATATGTTCCGGATAAAAAAGATTTATGGTAATGATTTTCATTTATAAATTTATTGCGCCCAAACGTTCCGGGTCCTTCGGGGTCATCTGAAAGTCGTATTTCGGTAGATTAATATATTTTGTCATTACGACCGTTTTTCATTAATATCTTTCGTAATGGTTATAATTACGCACAGATAGAGAAAAGGCTTATTTTCTTTCTCCATTGTCTATGCTTTGCACAAATGTACAAACTTTTCTGTTTAGTCAGAAACTTAGGTACTTGTTTCTTTTTGTCACAACTGTCCGGAGTAAGTGAGATTATGGCATCTCCACTGAGGATACATAAGAGCGCCCCTGTATGCACAGTAAAAAGACAAGAGAGCTATGTCGCCACCCGGTTGGGAAACTTTGTGAGGCGGTTTAAGGTAGGGGCTAGAGTAGTCTTACACAAAAATGAGTGAAAGAAGCGGCCCGTTTTCATGAAGCCAACATCAACATCATTAGAGATGGCAATCAGTCTGTTAACAATGGATTATCAATCAGACGGACCGCTGTCCTTTTCACAGAATTAAGTTGGTTTATCGAGTATTGCGGGGCTCCAGCCCAGAGGTGGCTCCCAAATTGATGGTCGAAACTCTCGACATTATAGTGGTTTAAAAAAATGTGTACTTAGACATTGACTAGGTATTTAAACAGGATGTTGATATTATTAATAAAAATGGTTTTTCGTTTATTGGTTCCTTCTTTGGTCGCCTGCAGAAATTTATGCAGATCTATATTACTTTATTGTGTACAGTCTGGAGCGGCGCTATTTTTTATAATGCGTAGCAAAAATGTTCGTATTTATGTTTGTACTACAAAAAAGTCTGAAAAGCTGTTACTTTGGATGCTTTTATTACTAATGAACATGTATTGTGATCACAATAATAATATTTCCAATGTAACCTCTCATTTTATTGCATTCGTCGTTTATGATAAAAAGCGAGACGTTACAACGGGAATGCCATAAAATAATTTTAATAAATTATACCCTAAAACAACAATAAAACATAATTTTGTGTTTGAGGCCAAAATACTCAACCAAACTGAATAATAGTATCATTGAGGAAGAAGATAATACTAATAAATCTAAACAAAACATGAAACAGAACAATACACAGAAACGGTAACAACTAGGAATCGAACGCAGGACCCTTGCCTTGCCGGGGCACCGCTCTACCACTGAGCTAATAGGACCCTATCCCCTTCGGTCACATTTAAGTGTATCATACTTCGAATAAGAACTACCAACATTGTCTTCATTTTTTCACCGCATATTTTTTTCGACAACTATCTTTATGTAAGATTCAACCCGAACTAAATGCAATCTAGACAGCGTCTTTTAGATAAACCTTATATTATTTTTTTTATTTTAATGTGCGACATCTATTGACTTTTTCGCTAGTCTAGGATGTATATTTATATTTAAAAAAATTAAATATAATAAATTTAAAAAAAATTAATTTAATTCCTCTTAACTCCTGCTGAAGTTTTCTGTAAAATCATGAAAAATTCAATTATTATTTGAAAATAATCTAAAACACAAATTTATAAAAACACTTTAATTCCGTACAAGATAATTAAGGTGAAGTTAATATCTTGAATGGATTACAAAATAATTATTCACATTATTTTGGTAATTTCAGGAATAAATTCAGAAGTTTTGTATGATAAAGTCCGTGTGGACGGTTCTCTCAACGAAAGTACGGAATTTGGTTTACCGCTTTAGAACTAATCTGTTTACCCATTCGGAGACACAATGTGATATTATAAAATGTCAAATTTACATTTTAGTTCTTCATATCACATTGATTAATTTCTCTAGCAAAATTTTAAATAAAAACACTCGGTATACCATTTTAAAGGTTACCTGTTTACATTTAAAAAGTTTAAAGTGAAATATGCTGTACCGGTATAATACCCAAGAAATTATTTATGTAAAACTTATTTAATTTTAAGAATTTTTTCGCCTCTTGTAAGTTACTGAACAAATTCAATTCTTATGGTAAAATATTTGTTTTAAATTTAAAAGAAAATATTTTTAATGAAATCATATTGAAGACAAAGATTTAGCAGAAAACAAAAAAGTCATCCTTTGACAACAATAGTTCCTAATTTTGTAGGCAGTGTTTTTTGGTAAATTTATACAATTAGTCTTCCAGCAAGACTTTACCTTAAACTTCTATTGCGGCGAAACGAAAAAATTATACGAAAAAAATGGATTTTTGGAAAGACGCAAGGGGGGTTTACGTACGGGTTGTTTCAAAGAATTTGAACAATTCATCAAATTTCAGAGTTAATTTTCAAGTTCTTAAAAGTTATAATGAAGTACTGTTATTATGTAATTGCTGGACAGCTGTTTCATATAACTGAAATATTTACAGAACTTGAAATTTTGATGAATTTTTCAAATTCTGTGAAACAACCCGTCATGTATTTGTTTTAATAATGATTCTAAAGCGTGACAGAAAGTAACAACTGCTCTCGGTATGTTAAGCCAAAAGCATAGAATAAAGAATAACACAAGAAGTGCATTGTGGGCGTGTTTTGCGTTTCGTGATCCAAATAATTGCCTCTTCGGGGCATAAATTTCCAACACAAAACGACGAGTATGTTTACGAAATTCAAATGGGATGTATATCTACGATGTCAGGCGAGTGCAAGTGAGACGGAGTGCTGGACTATTGCGCTAAATAGAACAATTGTTTGATCTTGTTGTATGATCAATCACTGTGACAGTGTGTCTAAGTTACGTTCTCCCATTACTATGCACGAAACGGTCGTAAAACTTTGCCTCTTTCTCGCAACGTAAGCTTTCGCGTGCATCATGGCGGGTAATGCATAGTGTTTGGGGGTAAAATGCGATAATTTCAGAGGGTTATTTTACATGATTTTAGTAGTTGATGATTTTTGACGACCGGCATAGTCCAGTGGTAACGCATTGGACTGCCATTCCGAAGGTCGCGGGTTCGAACCCGGCGTGCGCAAATAAATTTTATTTCATTAATTTGTGTTATTTCACAATTAATTAATTAAAATAATATATAGTATATTTGCGGCACGTTCCAGATTGGAAGATACTACCAGTATCGCCCTGGTGTAAGACCACCATTCAGAATTGAAACGTTGCTCCAAATGGCTTTAGCCGTGTTTAGTGACTAGATCTGAATAGCCAGGTACTTCCCCACCTTCCTCTTTCCATTCCCCACTTACCTTCAGCCTCACAACATCCCCCAATTGGGGATGCCATAGTCTCACTGGCTCCAGACGGGAGCAGTTGGGACTCTTGTGAGGTATTCACTATTAAAAAAAAAAAAGTTAAAAAGAAAAAAAAAATTTTAACGTGGTTTTTCGGAAAAAAAAGTAGACTTGTTTGTATGGTAAGAATAATATTCTTCTATGGAAAAATGAACATTTGAATTTCGAAAAAAGTTCTTTATTTTTTTTACTTCTACCATCATGTAGAATCACCTCCCGAAGTTAGCGCACTTTACCACCGGACACCCTGTATTACCATCAGTGCCTGTAAACACTGTTTTTCACACATATTTCATTTTCGAGTATGGATGGATTATATATTATCAATAAATACCTACAATATATAAATATGTTGTAGGTAGAAAAAAATTCACAGTGAGAGATTTTTGCTATATTTTAGAAGAGTCGTGTTTTATTAAATATTTTCACAATTTTCGCTTAATTATTATCGTTTTTTTATATGTCTTCCTTTAAAACCATCTTCTTCTTTTTTTTGAAGCCTCACTATGAAGCTTTGACGAACCTACCTAAACATCCGCTTTTTTTCGATCTCATGTTAGCTTTATACAGACATTAACTTACCAAAGAAATGTAGCATATTTTGTAACTTTATTTAAAAGCACACGTAACTTAATTAATAGTCCTAACCCCAACGATTTTTAGCGCTTATCATTCCAAGTCACCTTCTTTTCATCTCCCTCTTTGCAAGACCAACGGAAAACAGAATTCCTTCATATAAACCAACACAAATTAATTTAACTAATGGGAAATTTTATGGGAAAAATTAGTGCAACATAATATTGTGAATTTTGAATTTGAAATATGAGATCGAAAAAAAATTACGTTAAATATTTCATGGGTTCGATTCGATTCATTGAGACCGTTTCCTTTTTATTTTTCTGTGTCTTGTTCTGTTTCATGTTTCGTTTTGATTTATAAGTATTATCTTCTTCTTCAATTATTCAACTGAAATTATTACCACAATGATATTTTTTACTCGACTATATGGGACATAAAATGTAAATCCAATACACAATCGCACTCTACCTTCCCATGTACTCCCATTCTTTCATCCTAATCCTATATTCCCTTCTACCCTCCCCACCAACCCCCTTGACATATCTCCCCCTGAAAAAAACATGTATATTGTCACACTTTACTCAATACTTACTTTAGCCGTGTTTGGCAACTAGATCTGAATAGCCAGGTACTTGCCCACCTTCCTATTACCCATCTTCCTCTTCCCCATCTTCTCTCCTTCCTCACAACATAAGACTCTCATGCGGTTTTCACTTTTTTTGACTGGGTTTATTTATTATAAGATTTGCGGTTAATTTACTCAAAAATGCTAAAAATAACGTGTTATTGTGAAGTTTTTTTTTATTCTACTGAACAAGAGTCCCAACTGTACGGAGCCAGTGGTACTATTACACCCCCGATCGGGGTATGTTATGAGGTTGAAGAGAGTAGGGAAGGGAAGAACGGTGGGAATATGAAGGTTGGTAACTTTATTTTATTCTGTTTATGAATGATTAAACTCCATTATACTCTAATTTTTCTCGTGAAAAATAAGAGTATAATGTGACTCCATATACGATAATAAATAGATCCGTTATCACGAACGAACCAAAATATAATTGAAATCTCCTGATCATCCAAATGAATTGCCAAGCAGAGGAAAATAACAGTACACCACACTTAAAACGGTTAATTTAGTTAAAAATTTTGTAAAACTTACAAATGGTTATTACATTTTGGGATATAAAACACGAAAACTTCATCAATTTTGTTAAGTTCAAGTAAAACGCGTATTAATTCAGTTAACACATTGCTTTGTGAAAATATCCCAAAAAATATTTGCCGAGTTTTCCTAAAATTCATTAAAACTACGAAGTTTTTTTTTATCCACTGGGCAAAGCTGTAAATATGCAAGGAGTTTGTGAACGACATTTTATATGAAAAATTAAATCATTTTATTTAAACACATACTAAGGGTTGTGTATATGCATGCGCTTTTGACAACGATATGCTTACGAAACATTAATGAGAAAGAACTGAGGGTTCAATATCCGGCGTGTGCAAGTAAATTGTATTTGATAAATTTTGTGTTATCAATTTATCAATTTAAAAATAATATTTATAATACTTGCGACATGTCCTCAGTATATACTCTTAGTATCGACCCGGTATAAGACCACCGTTCAGAACTTACCATTCTTGAAATGGCTTCAGCCGTGTTTGGTGTCCACTTCTGAATATTCAACTCCCCAACTTCCTCTTCCCCATATCCTTCCCCCCCTCTCTACCTTCAGCATCACAACATACTTCAATTGAGAATGCCATAGTCTCACTGGCTTCGACGGTTGGGAGCAGTTGGGACATTTGTGCGGTATTCACATTAAATTAACAACAAAAACAATTTAAATCTTACTTATATCTACGTTTTGTAATGAGCGTAGAAGTTTAACAGGTGTATTATGTTTTAATATTGTAAAGAACTTAACCTTAAAGTGAGTTCGGAACTAAGACTTTATTGTAGGAAAAGTAAAAATAACAATAAACAGTTATTAAAACAATATAACTATATTCACTGGAAAGGTGACAAGGAGCGTTGTCTCCGACTATATTCGGTGGACATAAATCTTCTAGGTACACTCTTTAACCTACTAAAAGGGACGACACATCTCGCAATAAGTTATCAGGTATTGAGGCTAGGGCTTTCATATGCCATTGCCACTGCTCATTCAAGGCCGTGCGTACGCTTATATAGGCCGGCCACTGATTAGTTGGTTTATAATTTTCGTAACCAGTATGAGATCTACGATGTCCTGCGTTCGTAGATAATGATGCCGTAATACGTGTCAGCGATAAAGATCGGGAGCCCCAGTTTTGTCCCGTTACATTATTATATTGAAATTTTACTTTTTTAAATTTTCGTTGGAATGAAAGTTGAAAAATAAGTTTGAAACATGCTGCCTAAAAATAGGCCATTAGTGGATCTGTGTGAGTAAGTACTGTGTGAGACTGTTCAGAGGAATATTTTTTACGAAACTGGTTTATTTTAATCTAAATTTAACACGTAATTAATGCGTCATTTAAATACAATTTCCCAGCCACTTTCAAGAGTTTTACTCAAATTCACATTTTCTCTTACGGTTTTAAATAAAGTATTGTTAGAATAATTTTCCTCTCAAAACGCAGAGCGCAAAACAGGACTTTTTTCCTTTTATTTCATTTTCTGTTCTCACTGTTGAGTTCTGATGTTCCGAAGTAGCCATCCCAAGTTGATAGTGAAAATAACAGCGGGTATTTAGCGAGCAGTTCCGGGATAACTTTGTTGCAACTAAACATTTCTCTACCCCGGCTTGAAATTTAACCCCAACTACCTTCGATCTCCAACTAACATTTACTTGTAGTAGACTTGACGTTATTTTTTTTCCTATTTTAATTCAACATTAATTACAGATAAATTAAGTATTTAATAAATTGAATAATGAAGAAAACATTATTGACTGTATCAACTATTTCAACCGGGATCTTGTCAATAGTCAGAGTACTCAGAATAACAGACGAGTATGTGTTTATGTGTATGAATGTGAATGAAGCAAGAAGTGTGCGGAGACAGAGTTTTGTGGCAGTCTATCTTATCTGCCTACTTCTGTCTGGAAACGTTGTGATAGTCATAACTAGTTATTTTGTGAAGTGTAAGGAAGGAATGATAGATAATGAAAATGGTTTATGCAGGGTGTATACGACGCTGTACGCACCCAAACCACTTTTACCTGTGATTCTAATTTGAGTATAATTGGAGTAAAACATGCTGTTTTTCTATCCTATGATTTTATTTCAATCAAAAATAATTAAGAAACATTTTACATTACACGTTGACATTGGGCGAGCTACCTAATGCATTACTTGATACGCACTCTGTCTCGTGTCAGGAGAAAGAAAATGTATTCGCATGATATCACATCAAGATTCTAGGTTATTTTTTTCGAAATAATACTATTTTCCGTTTTTACACATCGCAAGATTTCCAAGCTGAAGTGAAACAATTTAAGCCTCTTAGGGGAATGTCGTGTTACTGGAAATAGTAGGTTAGGTTAATGAATTTTGGAAAATACCTGGGTATTTAGACCTGTTCACTTATTATGAATAAAGTCATCTACCATTTAGATAATAAATTTGGAGTATGAATTATTTTTGTTTGTATCTGGATTCAAATTTTGAGAGTATCTGGGTATTCTGGTCCGTGATTCTGAGCATGTCTTTCAGTCTGGAAATAAGGCTGCTATAGATTTATTTTAGCCCTCTGACCCAAATAATCCGACTAAATAATAAGATAGTGTGTGCTGATGTAGACATTTACGTCGGTTTCAGAAAAAATATCCTGTTTTTGCTAAAAAATATGTAAAAATAATTATTGAGCTAATTGCTATCAATTGCCAACATTTATCACTTTCACGTGAGTTTCTTTCAGGTGAGTTTTTATAATGATTAGTACCCGGTGTTGCTAGGGGTTTTCCTTGGGAGATAGAAATATTATACCTTCGCATATTTTCCTGTTGGCCTTTTGAAGATATACAATTACGTAGTGAATTATTTTGATGTATCTCATGAGGTTTAGCCAGAGTTAGCAATGTACGCACCCGAAAATATTTTTTACCACTTGATTAAAACATCGACTTCGACAAGAAATTCTATAAATGATAGTGTCTATTCTATCGAAACCCGTTCCTTAGTTTGGAAGAACTAAGCGCACAAACAGACAGACGCGAATAGCGACTTTATTTTATACTATTTAGAGATTCTGAAACCTTTGACTAAATAGTTTTTTTACCATTTTATTTGTATGAAAAATCAGTTTTTAAAACTTTGTTTTTTTTCATTTTGAGAACATCTGTAAGAATCCATTTTAAATAAATAAGGTAAAAAATGAATAAACATTATAAAGTCCGTCTGTTACCAAGTCTACTATGTTTACTACCCGTTACGTTGCATCGGATACCCCGTCACTATAGAACAGAGTGTTGTATAGGCATACCTACCCATATAGTGACCACTTCCCAAATCTCCCGACCAGTGATGGGCGTTCCCCCTACACTCGTACCCGTTTCGTCGTCCCCAGTTCCATACACACAGGATCATAATATATCCCGCGGTTAAGTCGAAACTGTTCCTCGTAACCGGTTACTGCTTCGTAGCTACTCTGCTTCCCTTTTGGTACTCGCTCCTGTATGGGGATCGTTAAATAATGAATACCCGGGAAATCGCTTCATCCGCTCTCTTGAAAGTTTCCTTTACTGCGCTGGAGTGGCCGTTTTCTAATATTCGGTGGTATTTTATCGATGAATTTACAATAGGTAGCGCGTTTTTGGTTTGCCAAATATTGTAATACTTTAGAATGCATCGGAAAAGCAATGCGATTTGAAAAAAATCTGTTATCTAAGAAATAAAACCTTTTTTTCTACTTTTAATAATATATTTTTATTTAAATTAAATTTGCATATAACACTTAATATCTATTCTCAATGAAATTTGTTAAAAACACCGTTTTAATTTAAAAAAATTTCATCATGTTCCAGAACCAAAGGATCCTTCATCAGTAAGTGACACAAAGTAAGTGGAAAATTAAGACATAAGAATAGACAAATATAAGATGTAAGATTGACAAAAATATTATAAAAAACGATAATAAAGTAGGTATCATTGTTGAAAATTATATGTAATAATAGACAATTAAGACATATAATAATAGACAAAAATATTACAAAAAGAACTGATTAATTTGGAATTATTGTTGAAAATTCTTTTATTTGGAAAATTTAATTTGTTTAAAAATCTAAAAAACAGAATTATGGAGCAACAACAAAAAATTCAAGAAAAAAATATATTGTAGATTGCCATTAAAAATACGTATTAGGTTCTTAACAATATTTAATTGACTTTTAATACTTTCTCCAAATCATGTTTATGAAATCGAATTATATATATTTATTTTTTATAATTTAAATAAAAAAAATTATCATGGAATAAGAAATGTATTATGTATTGGGAAAATAAAACTATAATTTGGAAAACACCACTTTTATTTTTATACTTAATACCGACCGGGTTTCCGCAGTATCATACTGCTCTGAAGAAGCTACAAAACGAAACAAAGCAATTAGAATAAAAATTGAAAATGATGTTTACTAAGTTACTTTTTTATTTTAAATTATAATGCCACGTAAGTGCCAAGTACTTGTGTCTTGTGAACGAAAAAAAAATTAGTAGATGGCCATTAAAATAATATATATTTTATTATTTAAAATATTTTCAGTTTTTCTAATATCTTAGAAACCATTCGATTTGTATGGAAAAGTTTTAACCCTTTATTTATGTCAAAAGTATGATTTGTTTCCAAAATGTGGTTGGAAATATATTTAACAATTATTGTACAGTTTCAAAGTCGGTTGTTTATTTAATCCGTGTCTGAAGGTTAAAAAAAGATTAACGCGAAAATTGTATCTTAATATAATTTTTAATTTATCATTTAAATATGTACATTTTTTCCATTTGCAACCATCTGACCGCCATTATCGCGAACAATATGATAAAATATTTTTTCCATAGCAAAAAATTTTATATTTTCTATTTGTCGATTATTTTTTGGAGGATATCCTCGGTTCTAGACATTTTACGGGGAGCTCGATGTTTTTACATCTATATTGAGGAAATATTTTCCTGCTGTGGGAGGGCTTATTCGACTGAAATATATCATTAATAAGCAGTTATTGTTAAACATATTTCTTACGAATTTCTTCTATGGTGTTCTCGTATTTCGATCTCAGAAAAAATAAATTATATGGGCTTTATTCCTGTAACTTTGAGGATTGAGGGGTTTCTTGAAATCTATCTTTTATATAATATTTCACAAATATATCAATACCTTCATTAAAATAGCATCACATTGTGTTATAAATATGTAATCATTTCGTATGTCTAAAAGATAAAAATATTTCTCTTTTATTCCCGTGTTTCGCTTAACATTATTTCTTTGCACTGTTTGCAATTTCCGTCGTAATCCCTTATTACCAGACCTAAGCATTTGAATCTCACAGTCTTAGTGTATTTCACTGTAGCATACGTACTTCACTTATTTTTCCATCACTTGTATGTCATACGTTCCCCTGATTGTTAAATAATGGGCGTTTTACACGATCCTTTTTTTTAACCGATTTCCATACGGAAACTATATTGGGACCCATTACAAAAATCTTTGCTTTTCACGATCCTTATTTAGATATGAAATAATATCTTGAGACTGTTCTAAATCGTAAAAAATGACACAACCATAACTGTTTCGTGATGGCCTATCTGTTCTATTGGTTGGATGTTGTTCGATGGCTTAATTTTGTTCTTCGCCAATCGCATAGCCATAATTTAAATATTAGTTTTTTTGGCATAACTTAGTGAGTAAAACCTCAAATTGTAATATTTAATTATTAAAGACAGTATTAGCGATTCCTAAAGAAAAATCTGAAACAGAAAAATCAGAAAAAGATACGGTCATATCTAGGACTCGAACCTACGACCCTTCCCTTGCCAGGGCACACCTCTATCAACTGAACTAATGGTACCATGTTTCCTTCAGTCATATTTAACTGTATCATACTTCGAATAAGAACTACCAACATTGTCTTCATTTTTCTTACCGCACATCTTTATGTGTGATCGCAAGATTCAACAGAAACTAAATGCAATCTAGACAGCGTCTTTAGATAAACATATCTTATTTTTTATTTTAATGTGCGACATGTATTGACTTTTCTGCAAGTCTAGGATGAATATTTATTTTTTGGAATAACTAAGTGAGTAAAGCCTCCGACAAGGCAAGGGTCCTAGGTTCGAGTCCTAGATTTGGCCGTAACTTTTTCTGATATTTCTGTTTCAGATTTTCGTTTAGTGATCGCTAATATTGTCTTCAATAATTAAATATAAGTATTTGAATCTGTATAAATAGTGTTCAAGTACAGTTTGCTCTGTCACAAAGTGACAGTCCGATGTGATCGCTGTACAAAGTAATCAAGTAAGTATTGCCCTATTATAACCTAGCCAGGTGTGATAGTTCAACGCATCCGCCGTAGAAAGTGCGTACTCATCTCGAGTGTCGTTCGCCAAGAGAGATTATTGTTTTAACGTGCCTGTGATCTGATATTAATATTTTATTGTAATGCGATCAACAATTTTTTTGGTCCCATAAACCCGAATCATCCGAAGTCCTGCTGCCGTGAGTACGCTTCATTGTGTATTTACTCTACGTCGGGAATCACAGGTGTTTATCAGGCAGGGAGGAGAATCAATCGCTTTTATCTGACCCGAGAGGTGTCGCAAACAACCGAGACATCTTACAATAACTTTGAACTTAATTATAGATCACGTAAAAGCATATATATATAGTGTAATTTGTTTTACCGTTGAACTGTACGAAAATCGGTACCAAAATAAAACATATCCCTTTTTCGTCCTTAATCCATATGAACAGACTACACACTATTGATAGAAACTTAATTTATACAACACTATATACTCTAATCGTAAGCGTCGTAAAATGCATATTTGTAATGTTTCATTTCAAATTGTTCATTTTGGATCCTTTGACTCGTAATCCGGTCATAGGAACTTGGTTTTACCATACACGCCTCAAGGATTTTAACGGCATCCAGGTTGCTTCCTTACTTCCTCTGCCGATTCCGTGCCTCACTGCCATACATCCGAGATGCGCCGTTATATACTGCTAGCATTGAAACCTTTGACAACTGGGCATAGTTCTGTAAGAAGCTACCAGTCCAAAAAATTTAAATATCGAATTATAGCGTTCATCGTAAGTTTTATGATATTTTTTTGCTTAAAACATCCAGGGTTCCTCCATATAAAAGTTTCAAATAATTTTGTATTGAAATTGTGACTGACCACAAAATCAGCCATTTGCATTCTGTGAAAACAGCCATTTTATCTACTTTTATTGACATATTTGAGCTTAGTTCTGCAGAAAGCAGCTAGTCTTTACCAAATCATTTAGAGAAATAAACACTTCTGTGAAGAGGTGGATTATTTGAATAACCAAACTGTAACATCTTTGATTTATCAGTATGAACTAATGATAAGTCCAACTTCTCTTTATAATATATTTAACTTATCACAATTCACAAGGAAACGCTTAAATATAAGAGACAACCTAATTTTTGTCGTTTAAAATGTGGGAGTTTTCTGCATTAAGTCCTTAAGGAGATTCCTTACCAAGTTTAAGAAAAAATAGTTATTTAACGTCCTTGCTTCTTTCTGTTTAAAGCAAATTGTGTTTGCTGAGTACAATGTAAAGCAAAAAAATCTGATAACTTATTGCTAAGAAATGGCATAACCAGGGCAAGGTCAAATCGGGGAATGCCAATGATTGAAGAATGCTTTTTTAAATGACTAATATGACATTTTTCATAAGATAATGCTACTCGTAATTTCTCTCGTCATATTCGTGAAACTTGTATCCGAGATTCAATCCAATACAATAACTGTATTTCTATGCCTTTCTTGAAAGAATTGAGTTTGTATATGAACAACGCTATGTATTCACATTCATATTGCGTATGTACGGGCGTAAGCAACTAATTCATATTAATATAAGTATAAATTGCAAAAATGTTTTTTTCCTAAAATAACAAAATTGCCGCCATCTATGAAAGAGCAGATAGTGAATTATTTTAAGTTTACCCTTATGGTTAAACGCGGCGTTCATTATTATCTACCTGTTCATAGTTAACGTTCATTTAATTATTATATTATGATATGCTTTTGCAACATATTCTTTACAAAATTAGATAAAAATGAACGATTTTTTTTGTTTGCGCCCGTACAAACGCAGTATAAATGTGAATAGATAGTTTCTTCAGTATAAAAGCTTAATTCCTTCAAGAAAGGCACAATAATACAATATTGCATCGGTGATTAAATCCATCCGCAACGCTGTTTTTTTCCAGATCGTCCCCCTCTCTCTCTCTCTCTCTCTGTTTAAGTGAAGAAATTCTTTGAATTCTCCACCCACAAAACAATGGCCGTGGTCGAACGGTAAGGCTCTCGACTGGCAAACCGAAGGTCGCGGGTTCAAATCCTGGTGCGCAAGTCAATTATATTTAATGAATTTGTTTCACATCACATTTTATTCATTTAAAATAATACATATTATACTTGCGGCACGTTCCAGAGTGGAAGATACTCTCAGTATCGCCCTGGTGTAAGCCCATCATTAAGAATTGAAACATTGCTTGAAACGGCTTTAACCACGTTTGGTGACCAAATCTAAATAGCCAGGTACTCCCCGACGTTTTTGTTCCCCGTCTCTTTCCCCGCCCCACTACCTTCAGCCTCACAACGTACCCTAATTGTAAATGACACAGTATCATTGACTCAAGACGGTTGGGAGCAGTTGGGACTCTTGTGCGGTATTTCATATAGATTATATTATTTTTCACATTCCTTTACAGCGCAAGAACTATGCCTTTGATATACTCGTAGTCTACCTTCTCAATTAACAGTTTCAAGTTAAAAAATTATTTTTTTGTACGTTGGTACTCATGCAAAACTTATTATTTCGTTTTCTGTATTTTTACCAACATGCTTTCACTTGCATTAGCTTCTTAATTTTGTTTTCCCGGAATGGTTTTAATATTTTAACCTATCATTGTGTTAATTGTTCTCCTCATTACAAAAATAAGAAAACTCAATTATCTCGGTACTGACTTACAGTTGTTACACATTGGTGACTTATCAGCGCGATCAGCAAACCGTAGTTGCATATGATGCACATTCAAGAAAGTTTCTAAATTATTATAGTCAATCTTGATTTCATATACTTTATTTAAGTATGTTAAATAATGTTAAGTATGTGTTAAAGAAGGTATCAAAAAAAAAATTCTTAGAAGATTAACAAATAAACTGAATGGAAACACTACAGAGCTCATTTATAAAACTATAGTTGCTCCACGTTTAGATTATTGCTCTACTGTGTTATATTTCGCCAATGAAGGGAATTTGAATAAACTAGATGTTATACAGAATAGAGCAAAGAGATGTATACTGGGAAAAGGCAAATACGTAAGCATTAATCAAATGAGAGAGCAGCTAAATTGGATTCCAATAAAAAAGAGACTTGTTATTTTTTGTGCATAAAGTCATGAACAACCAAATGCCAAAATATTTTAAGGATGAAATTGTTTTTAATATAGACGTTTATAATTACGAAACCAGAAATGTAAATAGAATTAGATTGCCACATATGAAGAAATCAAAATCACAGAACTGCCTAATGTACAAAGGACTAAAGATGTATGATGAAATGCCTGAAAGTCTGAAGAATGAATTTATTTAAAAAGAAATGTTATGCTTATTGTAAAAATATTTAAAGTTTCAAAATGAATTATTATCTTGTTTGTATTAGTTTATATTTGAATTTTGTATAAACTAAGTCAATAAATAATAAAAAATTGACTGCTTCACTAATTCTCCGATAATATTACGAAGATGTTATTATTATAGCGCCATTTAGTGATTCAATCACATCATTGCCGCTTAGTAGAGGACAGCACCACAGGGGAAGGAAGACGTCGTACTTCAAGTTTAGTTAATTCGTGACTTCACTGAGTTGTTCTGGGCCTGCCTGGATTGCACTAATGACATGCAAATTCCGATAGGAGAATGCACCACAAAAATCCAGAAATTTAAAATGTTAAAGGTACACGATTTTGCCCAACATTGTTGGAGTACTTAACGAAGAAATAACTCTAAAGAGGAACAATCGCAAACGCTCTGCTTTAGTGAGGATTACTAGAAACTTGCAGAATATTTTCATTTTCGCTTCATCGCATTCCAAAATTATGGTGAAAGTTAACAGCTTTTGCAAGAATTTTATCGTCCGAATGAATATTCCCTCCGGAAACTTAAGGAATTCTACCCAGTGCAATGAGGCTATCAGGAAAAAAACATTCCACAAGAACGTAACGATGCTCGCTATTAATACAAAATATACAACCATTGTTTATCGCTAACACTTGTATAACATTTCATGTACCCAATGTAAATATAAAAGGAAGTATAAAAGAGTTTTTTTTTTTTTTTTATATTAACTCCACACAGGAGGCCCTGAAGAAAATAATTTCCCTCAGGGCCTATGTCATCTTTGGGGATGCTGTGTGGAGGGTCTTTTTGTGGAGAGGAAGGAGTGAACATGGGTCTTGAAGAGTCCCATGTTGTAGGAGGGAGGAAACACAGAGGCCGGCAGTTCGTTCCACAGCCGAGCTGTTGAACTTAAGAACGAATCGTAGAAGCGACTCGTTCTCATGTGATAAATGTCAACCGTGTACAAATGTTGGGCGCGCGTTTGGCGTGTATCCCGACTACGCACCGGTGCCGAAGGGATCAATGACGCTAGTTCCTCAGAGCATCTTCCATTGTAATACCGATAGAACAAGGACAGCATACCTACCTGACGCCTGTGCTCTAAAGATTGCAGTCCGTTTGTTAAGATTGGGGAATCTATCAAACGGACCGCCCGTTTCTGCACAGAGTCAAGGGTTTTTTTCAGGTATTTAGGGGCTCCGGACCAGAGATGGCTGCCAAATTCGACAGTAGGGCGCACTTGCGATTTGTACAGGGTCAGCAGTTGTGTACTATTAAAGTATCTGCGGGCCCTGTACAGTACGCCCAGCTTCTGAGAGGCCAGCTTTACTCTGGCTTCGATGGAGCCCCCATACCTGAGCTGGTCACTTATAGTTACACCAAGCATATCAATGGAAGGCCTGTTCGGAAGATTGCTTCCGTTGAAGGAGACTAGGTTATCATTTAGATCCCTTTTAGACGTAATCAGACAGGATTGGGTCTTTGAAACATTAAATTCGACGAGATTATTTTTACCCCAGGAGGAAATACTCTCGAGATAACCGTCCATTCTCTGCTTTAAAGCCCTCCGAGCCGTTGGAGTTTGTGTGCCCTTTGGGGGCTTGTCAAACAAAAAGCTATCATGAACTGTACTGTCACACACGTACACAGGGATGCGGGAAGTCCGTAAGAAGGCAATTTGTTGACAAGTCCTCGGTGCCAGACCCGGTCAAAGGCCTTGGATATGTCTAGTGCGACCGTTTGGGTCTCACCGTGACGTTCCAGGCACCGCCCCCAAACATGCGACACATACGCGAGAAGATCACCGCACGAGCGGTTCCGCCGGAATCCGTATTGACGGTCGTTGATAATTTTGTTCTTCTCGAGGTATGTGAGCAATTTGTCGTTGATCACACGTTCCATCACTTTGGACAGAACTGATGTGATCGCTATGGGGCGGTAGTTGGCCGGGTTGGAGCGGTCACCTTTCTTGGGAATAGGGTGAATGACCGCTTTTTTCCAACCAGAGGGCACAGTGCCACACTTCAGGGACATTTTGAAGAGCTTTGTCAAAACTGGAACTATTTCCGCAGCACACCTCTGCAATACCAGGGCAGGTATTCCATCAGGTCCACTAGCTTTGTTAACATCGAGCCCCCGTATAACGTGGAGTACATCCCGATGCCGGATCCTCAGCTTTTTCATATAGAAGCCGCAGTGAGGAACCGACGGCGGAACAGCACCTCCGTCATCGAGGGTCGAGTTTTCCGCAAACATTTTCCCTAATAAGTTAGCCTTTTCGGTGGCGGTGTTTGCTAGTGAGCCGTCAGGTCTGGTAAGAGGTGGCAAACTGGGTTTGCAAAAATTCCGACCTATTGAGCCTGCAAGGGACCAGAATGCTCTGCTGCCATGCGGGCAGGCAGCCAGCTTTTTGCTGATCTGCAGGTCGTGTTCGAATTTTGACCTATTAATGATTCTCTTGCATTCCTTTGCCGATTTGTTGTATGCTGATCTGCTTTCGGGCGTTCGAGATGTGTTGTAGGCTCGGTAAGCCGCGTTTTTTCGTCGAACTGCTTCGGAGCATTGTCGACTGAACCACGGCTTTGAGCCCACACCAGTTTCTTTAGTAGTCGATTGTATGAAGCCATCCATCGCCGATTTGATGACTTCACCAATCTCCTGGGCACATCTTGAAGGGTCCGAAGTCCGAAAACAAACAGCTGACCACGGAAAAGCGTTGAAATGGGCCCGCATACCGAACCAATCTGCTGACCTATAGTGCCACACTTTTCTCCTCAGCCTCTCATTGGTTGGTCTGAGGCTAACGGGGATTGATGTCGTCACTAGGCAGTGGTCAGATGATCCCAGAGGCGCTGTGACGTCAATCTTATAACCGTGTGGCACAGTAGTTAAAAATAGGTCTAACAGATTGGAACGGTGAGTCTGGACATCAGGAACCCTTGTAGGCTCCTGAACCAGTTGCTCTAATCCGTAGCAAATGGCAAAGGATTCCGCCTGTCGGCCAGCCGAGTCCGTTGGGCCTGAGAACTTCAACCATGGTTCGTTATGAACATTGAAGTCCCCCAGAACAATAAACTCGGCCGAAGGGTAGCGGGGCAAGAGATCATCAATAGTTTCTCTCAAATGTTTGAAGAGCTCGGAAGTGTCTGATTCGCTGTGGTTCGGTGAGCGGTATAGACATGCGTAGAATCTTGCCGTACTGGCAAGATTGACGCGCACCCACATTACATCGAATCTGGAGTTTTCCAGACTCAATAATCGTACACAGTTGACGTCAGCTCGACTATAGAGGCAGACTCCTCCTTTGAGTCGGAACTTGCTTGCAAGGGTAAAGCCCGGGCAGTCCAGATAGGAGGAGTCTGGCGGCTCGGCTATCTGAGTTTCGGATAGGAAAAGAAGGTTGGGACGTTGGGACAAAAGATGGTGATGAACAGAATTTAAATTAGTATGCAGACCGCGAATGTTGGCAAAATTTACCAACAGTTTTGGCCCGCACCGGGGACGCCTGCTACTCGCCGCTGTAATGACGTTAAGTTTGTTTTTATGTATATTCATGATTTTACTTTTTTTTTTTTTTTTTTTAAATGGTAAGAAGTGAAAGGAAGGTCTGGAATGGAAAGGTATGAGGAGTGGGTAGGAATATGGGGTTCAGGCTGTCCAGGAGTGATGAGCGTTTGGTTCCAGCCCACTCACTGCGGTGCTAGGCGATAGGCTGGGAGAGTCCGGCTGGAGAGGGCATCCAATGCGCCCCAAACGCTGCTGCTGGGTCCCCTCCGGTCACGAACCGGCACAACAGCAGTGGCAGGGTTTTTTCACTCGCTGATGGGGCAGCCCACCCTTAGTCGTGAGCCTGAGGGTCGGGCCCCTGTACTATCGAGCGGCCCGGACAGCGGTAACCGGTTGTAAAGGGTCTCCCTCAACCAGCATCTCCCAACCGGCCCGCCACGCAGAAGGTGGGCCGACGCACCCGCCACCAAGACCTGGGCAAACCTTAACCCATGAACCCGGGCACCCCTGCTAAGTCACCAAACGTAGCGAACCACTTGGGGTGACCTGTGGCAGAGGTGTTGGTCATCCAATAAATGGTTCCCAGGGCGGCGGTACCCATTTCCGCCTACCAAATGAAAGAAAGAGTGAAAGAAATACAAAAATTATTCCAACTTTAAAGCAAGCGAGGTAATTTTATTGCGCATGGAGATACATAAATTATCAGTAATTTATTTATTTATATTCTATGCCCATAAGACAATGATGTAATAATACCTGATTGATCGATGCCGTCCGGGCTTTAACAAACATGTGATAAACATAATAAATTAGTGGAACAGTATCTAATCATTTACGGGGTCCAGGGGAAAAGTGCACAAATAATCTCTTAATAGTATAAAATGAAGTCGTTATCCGCGTCTGTCTGTTTGTGCGCTTAGTTCTGCTAAACTACGCAACGGATTTTGATAGGATTTTGACTATCATTTAGAAAATTTCTTCCGGAAGGTTTACATATATTATACGAAACAATATTCCGTCCGTATAATACTGTAAATGTGTAGGTAGCTGGGTACACCTTTATTAGTGTTTCAGTCTCGGTAGATAGAATTTTAATGTCAAGATCAGAGAAGGATTGATTCCCAAGTCTGAGTCGACGGAAGGAATTTAAGACTGGAAAAAACTGAATTTAATACTGAATTAAAACACTTGAAAATATTTTTCTTGAGATTTGTAGACTTTGGAGATGGTTTCTTCAGGAGAGAAGTTTCTCTTGATGGGTAGTTTTTTGAACTGACTTTGTATGGAATTCGGTTCTCTATTTATAGAACGTTTTCAAATCGAACCCTATTGGGGGAGTTTTCATCCCTTTCGTGAAGGGTGAGTTGGTTAGGTATTTTTCCTCTTTACAATTAATTTGTTTAGAGGAAAGTTATATTTTAATATTATACCTTTTACCAGGTCAGTTCAATTTACCCAAACCACCTCCTTCAGTCCCGTTTATTTATTTTATAATAAATTATACAAAGTTTCATATTGGGGTTGAAGCAAAATATCCTTGGTTTGAACATTCCCCAAGGAGTAAAAAACATATTTAGGTACAATTCTTTAAGATATTATGTTAGTAATTAATTATTTCTTGATATTGATATTTATTCTGTGGTCATATCTTCTAATGTTTTCTTGTAAATTGGATCTGATGTCATCATAGGTGGTTGCGATAATCTTCGTTATCAGTTTTTGATAAGGGCGTCAATGAAGTATGTTGAGCTGTGATTGGTTGAAAACTCGGCGGCCATCATGGAATTCCTTCCGGGTGGTATGGAGGGGGTTTCACGTAAATACTGGGTCGCCCCTTTAGGGAGGTTCATTTCGTGATTGGTGACTCGTCAATGAAGTATGTTGAGCTGTGATTGGTTGAAAACTCGGCGGCCATCATGGAATTCCTTCCGGATAGTATGGAGGGGGGGTCACGTAAATACTGGGTTGCTTTCATAGAGTGAGCCATTCCGTAGGCGGGAGGTCCCGAGTGAGGTGCTGGATGGTTATTTTCAGATGTATTTCAGATTCTGCTGTTATATTTCTATGTAATTGTCTTGATTAATCACATACAGCACATAATTTCATTAAGTAATTATGATTTGAAGATTTCCAATTGTGTCGGCGACACGGTATCGAGCGGTTTCGGGGTTTGAGTGTTTTTGTAATTTTTACGTAAATATGAATTCCTCTGAAAGATTCTTGAGGTCTGGATACGTATGATACATATATAATACTTGCATATTATATTGATATAAAGAATCGAAATGTTGATGTTTTGTAATCAACGTAAAAAAATATTTTCGGGCGCTTACATCGCTAACGCTGGATAAACCTTATGAGATACCTCAAAATAATGTACTACCGAATTGTATATCTTAAAAAGGTCTACAGAAAAGCCCGTTATTGTATATGTCTATCTCCTAAGGATAACCCCTAGCAACGCCGGGTACACGTCTGCTAGTTATTATAATAATCTATATTTCTAATTGGAACTGGCAAAGAAAGGATGAAAGTAGATTGAATGCTTTTGAAATGAGATCCCTTAGGCGTATGTGTGTTAAAACCATGTTTGATCGTGTGAGGAAGGTGGAGATCCGCAAAGGGTGCAAGGCTGATGTAAGCGTAATGAGTAAGATTAAGAAAGGGACGCTTAGATGGTTTGGGCATGTAGAGCGAATGAGCGAACATAGGAGTGTAAGGAGGATATATGATGCAAATACGAATGGTAGCGGAAGTCGGGGACGCCCGAGGAAGACATGGCACGATCGAGTGAATCAGATACTCGAGTTGGGCCATGTCAAGATTCAGAATAATAGAAGAGTATTGATGAGACGACGTATGAATGTGAATGAGGCAAGAAGTGTGTGCCAAGACCGAGTTGCTTGGCGGACCGTCCTCTCTGCTTACCCCTGCGGAACAGCATGATGGTTAATTAGTTATGATATTTCGAGTAGGCTGTTGAAGTATTTTTTCCCCAGATATATGTTATGATGTTGAGCAAAAGTAGTGTTACATTTTTGTATGGGAAATATATGTTTTTGACGTGTACGACTTTCAGTTAAAAAGCTGTGATTTTGTTTTTCTTTTATTATTTGAGTTATTATGTTTTTTTGGACAAGATCATTAAATTTTTAATTCTTCAAAATTAGGTGTGTTGGATAATCTTTTGGTTTTTTCAATATTATTTTTATAGTTAGACGTTGTACAATTTCAAAAGGTAAAATATTATTATTTCATTGGTTTATTTTTTTATTCTATTGACTTAGATACATTCACACTATTGACAAAAGGCTATACATTTCAAATTATTTGAAAATTTTCATAACGCGCAACAGAGTTTCAATTTTGAAATTATCACACATGTACGAGTACACACAAGAAAAGTATATTGTTCAACGTTTCCCTATAAAGTAGATTGCATCGCGTTGAAACCTAGAAACTATTAATTAACGCGCAAATGATTCCGCGAATTCATTATACTCCCTTGAAAATTGTTAACTTCCCACAACCAATTAGTGTACTAATTCAATGCATACAATCTACCAGTTCTACGCCTCACCGCCATACTTCGTGGTTGATTTAAAAATCCACGTTTCATCTGCAAGCTTGCCCTAATTTGACAACTTGCAAGCATTCAGCAACAATAGCGCGTGTTGCATTTACGTCCAACAGATGGCGCTGTTTTATATAATAAAAGTACATAAGAAACACACACGTGTTCAAATGCAATGTTATCAAAATTTCAAAGCAATCTTTGAAGAACTTTCGGAAATTTAAGAGAACGAATATTTTTATTTACCTATATAGATAGATAGATATATTAACGGTACAAATGAAGTTTACACCCATCATAGTTATTTACGGTGATAGTACAATATGAAAAGAAGGAAGAAAATTTATGTAAGTACCTAAACAAGAAAAAAGAATATACATTAGTATAAAGTTAGTGAAATAAATGAAAAAGAAACAAAAACAACAAAATCTGTCATGCCTGTCTCTGACCTCGTTAAAATATGCACTGCTGAAATACTTAATACAGCTTTATATTTCAACAGAGGCATATTAAAAACATCAGCTAACATAGCATACGAGTTACCAATGGTGTGAAATCTAGGTATAACAGAATTGTAGTCTGAAACCGTAGTATAATCGTTACAATAATACGTACTAGGGAACCTTGATCTAATGATAGGAACATGAAAGTAAATTAACATCAATATATCAGGGCTATCCAACTGATTATTTACGATGTTATATAAAAATATAAGATAATTTTTTTTCTTCTGTCACTTAACTTGTAAGCATGTAGGATGCGTGTATTTAACAAAAATGTAAATAATTGACTGGGCGTATCGAAGTCTTGTTTTAACTCGACCATTTGGCATATCATTTATATATGTAAATTTGTTTATTACATCCCGGTTCCGGTTCAAGATGGTGGCCGTGTTGGATACTATATTTTTATCTCACCAGTGTCCACGAGCTCACGAGCTGTCAATATTATGGTACCTGCCGGTATGAAGACAAATTGTATAATTCCTAATTTCATATTTTAAAAAAATGTTTCTCAATATATTTGTTGTATATTTACGTGGGTAGGTATTTGAGTACCTACTTACAAGTGTTATGATTTTGTGAGAAATATTTGGTTTTGTAAATTAGATACAGAATTTTGAATTAAAATGGAATTTTAATGCATCTTTTACCATCACTCTGTATATAAATAGTTGTTTCTTGCAGTAATTAAGTTGAAATGAAGCGTAATTTCTATAATCTGTGCCTATTAAAAGTGTGAAGGTTAGGTAAATATTTACTCATTGTCCTTGCGTTCTGAACGGATCTATCCATTACTATACAGCACAAATTCTTAAGATAAACTTAATATTCCCATTGAAAATAATTATTTCGGTGGTATGTCTGTGTGTATATGTGAAACTTGGGTTCAATGAACTAAAGTACTTGAATTTGCTGAACTGATTGTGGGATCAACAATTTTACAGTGACATGCAGCAGAGAATTGATAATATTAGAAAAAAAGAATTATGATTACCAAAACCCCAGGACTCCAAAAAAAAAATTTTTCACAAACATACGGTATTCCTGATACAAATATTTTCTCCTCTTCTATTAAATATACCTAATCTATTAGTAAGTCCGTACGCTTTCGAAAATGTACAACCCACGGTCAGCTTTACAGACAGCAGCCCGGGAATTTATTTGTATTCCTTTTTTAAATCTGTTCAAGGAAACGCCTAAGCAAATACTTTTCGTGTTCAGGCAACAGGGTCGAATCTATAATGCTTTGTGTCCAATACAGACTGTACCCATACAGGGTAGGTACCGATTAGTCTTGGGCCGATCGTGAACTACCCGATCGTTGTAACCCGATCACGAATCAAAAAGATTTGATAGTCAGCACCCGTGTCTCGTGCTGAATTATTGTAATACTGGTATCTCGAATCTTGTTTTTGGGACAGACGAAAAATGGAGATGGTAGATACCTAAAATCTAAAACTTGCGTTCAGACCATTTCAGTTTCAGATCAACTATATCTATTTCTGTACTGTGAGAACAAGACTCGAGACAATTTATACATATATATGATATGGTCTACCTAAAGAAATTACTAAGTAGAATGACAGCAAGATTATAAGAACCTCGGGTGTAGGAAGGTTCACAGTTCACATTAATTTTGCTCAAAAATATATTTATTCATTTTTTACCAAAACCGTCCCGCATGAAATACTATGAGCGGGTTCTTTTGGAAACTGTTGCCTTGAATTCATTATTGGAAAAATCGTCTGCCCGCGATTTTGAGCTGGTATATATGGAAAGCCTTTTATGCTAATTTTTGTCGAATAAATTTTTTTATTCTTGAAAGTTTTACTCTTTTTTGTGGCTTTGTCTTTTCAGTGTCTCATCTTTTCTAGGATACGCAAGTACGAAACTTCTAAAAAGGTTTTTTTTGAAGAAATGTTACATATGTTGGTAATTGCTTCTTTGATTTGTCTTTGTAAAGGATTATTACCACGACCAAGTTTTATCATAAAACAAATTTACGGAAAAAAATTACTACCCAAACTACCTATATTTTAACTTGGAAGTCATAACACGCGTGTACTGAGTGACCGCCTCATCCAGCCGATAGTGATACGCGAATTGACACGTATACACTTACGCGTGAGTTTAAAGACAAGGGCTCTAAAAGAGTGTTAGTAATGGTCTTATAATCGTGCATTTAATCTACCTAGCTAACGTCAAAGATCGGGTACTGGAATTTTAATGCATCTTTTACCATCTCTCTGGACATAAATAGTTGTTTCTTGCAGTAATTAAATTGACATTAAGTATAATTTCCATAATCTGTGCCTATTCAAAGTTTGGCGGTTAGGTTAATATATACCCATCGTCCTTGCGTTCTTAACGGATCTCTTCATTACTATACAGCACAAATTCTTAAGATAAACTATTCCCATTGAAAATAAGGAGTCAAAGATCGAATACTCGGGTCTCGGTAACGACGGGTACTTTTGACTTACGGCGGCTGGCGGCGGGCAGTGGATCTTTCATTTCTATCTCATTTCTTCCATGTGTAAAAATGCCCGATCAAACCGATAAATATTTAGGTAAACTTTAAAAAAATAGCCATCATATCGTAAAAATTATTGAATAAAATAGTTGCTGAAATCTAATCACGCTGAAACATTGTACTGTATTTGATTTACGATTTTCAAAAGAATTTCGCGTCAGTTCCAGATATTTCAATTGATCCTTTGAAGAAACCGGCCCTGTCAGGCACCTGTTTGCGTTAAATTTATCCTTTTGTTTCAGAGATGAAAGTGAGTGAAGTGTGGAACGGCATCTAAACAACAATACAATATCATTAATAACCTCTGACGGAGAGCCGAAGATTTCACACGTCTGATTCATGGGAATTTTCCTGTTTTATCGAATACCCGAGAGTGATTATACCGCTGCAAGTGTTAAATAGGATTTAATGGCATTTGGATAAATCCGCTTGGATAAGAAGAGCAAAGAAAATTAATTGATAGTTGACCTTCAAATAGATATTTGTAATTAACCTCTCCTTCACCAAATTTTTCGGCGTACGACACATGTTTCGGCATTGGTAATATTTCATGTATTCGGTTTCATGTTTCGTTTGTATTTATTAGCAATATCTTCTTTTTCAATAATGTATTACATTGATGGGTATAACGTACAAAATAAGTTTAAAAGAAAATGTTGTCCCTCTTTAATGGTCGTTAAAAACAATCATTCTATCCCGATCATCGAATATTTCTTCACGCCGTGCCAATCTTTTGAAAGTTTTCAAGAAGTAAAAAAGTTGTATGGGCTCAGGTGCAGAGAATATGGTGAATGCGGAATCAATTCGAAAGCCAAATCGCGTATTCTATATTCTATCCCGTATTACAACGGCTGACCCGTTGGCCTGCGTATTAAGGCAGAGGAAAATAACTTCTAGCGTTGTAAACTTGGCTGTTTTTCCTTCAATTTACCTTTAAAATGGTTAGCACTTTGGAATGATTTGCTCGGGTGATTGAAACTCCCAAACAAAAATAGTTGATCGTGATGCTACCTTTGAAATCATATATGTTTTTGCCCCAGAAAATAATCCGCATGATCTTGTACTGAATTATCCTCAACACTGGTGCAGAGTGTAATGAAAGTAATGACGAGAAGTAATGACGCCATATTACAAGCAACTAATGTGGAAATTAAAAAACCATGCAAAAATAATTAACTACAAATTTGTATGGTTTCGAAGAGACCATCTATTAACCAGGAAGACCCCGGAAGGCAAAATTTTCAATATTAAACATTGTGATGACATTAACAAACTAACATAAACACAACTCCACACGTAAATACACTTCACATCATATACTTACACAATTAATCACCAACATGGCGGATTACATGGAATATACAGACTCGGATAACCAACACTACTGTGTAAGTACAAACGATTTTAATATATGGACAAACATCACAAAAGAAAAAAATAGAATCAAAATATTACACCAAAACATTAGGTCAATTAATAAAAATTTTGATGAATTTACGATATACCTACAACAGCTTGATAATAATTTTGATATAATTGTGCTGACAGAATGCTGGTTGAACGATAAATATGTACCAAAAACAATCGAAAACTATAACACACACCACACAAAAAAAAAACAAAAATCAAAATGATGGCATAGTTATATACATCAATGATAAAATAAATACAATCGTCAAAGAAATACACATAATAGACTCCAACTGCATACACATAGCATATGATAAAGAAACATGTATTCTTGCGATGTACAGATCTCCATCCAAAAACGACATCACACATTTCCTAACTGCACTTAACAATACTTTAAAAGAAATCAACAAAAATAAAAATATCATCATCATTGGAGACCTAAACATAAACATATTACAAAACGGACACCCACAAAACATAGAATACCTAACGCTACTAGCACAGCATGGACTGGAGCCAACGATAAAGATTCCAACACGAGTCACACAAAACACAAAAACTTGTATAGATCATATAATGATCAAAACAAAACTAAAAACCAAAACCGTAGTACTTGAAAGCACTATCACAGATCACTACATGAATATGATAGCAATAGACACCGAAAACACAAAACCCAACCAAGACAAAATATTCACAAAAAAAATAATTAACTACTCAAACTTGAAAGAAAAACTCAAACAAATAGACTGAAGTACAATATACCAAATAGAGAACGTGGAGGACGCCTGGGATAAATTTAATAACATGTTAGGACAAGAAATAAATAAAAACACTATCATAAAACAAGTAAAACTCACACACAAAGCAAAAAAAATTAAACTATGGATAACACAGGGAATATTAAACTGTATTCGTAAACGAGACAAAATTCACAAACAAATTAAATATACACCCTACGACATGGAACAACTTAAATACTATAAAAGATATAGAAACATCTGCACCAAAATTATTAGAGTGGCTAAGGAATTATACTATAGCGAAAAACTTAAAAAAGAAAAAAATAACCCAAAGGAATTATGGAAAATATTAAAAGAAGTCACATACACACAAAAATACAAACAGAAAAATACTATTGAAAATCTAAATATTAACTCCAAAAAATTAGATGTCAATACAAATACAGAAACTATAGCAAATCATGTGAATAACTTCTTTGCAAATATAGGAAAAGTTTTAGCGAACCGTAAATTGCATAACACAAACACATGCCGTGTCGATCACTCAGATAAGATGTAAATAATAGTCGTTTGGATACTCCATACTATTTGGTTTATTTAGTGTTATTACTAATGTACAGTATTCGAGATGTTGTTGTTAAGAGAGGACGAGTTACAACAGACACGCCTTTTTATACGTCTCGGTCATGCTGTCTCACTCAGATATGCCTGTCTCTTTCATACCGACAGACATACGTTCACCACATCCCTCCACACTTAAATCAGCAGACAGTAACACAACATGATTATCATAATAATAATTATAAAACATACATACACATATTTAATTATTATTTTACAACATTTTCTTTTTTATTTATAACCATGTTGATTCGGAGAGTTGACTGCTGCTTATTTTGATTTCTCTGTCCTTGGTCGAAGGCGCTCCTTCCAGTTCCCCGACGTTGACGCCACGGGTTCACTGGAGGAATCTGATGATTGATGCTGCCGCCGATCGCCGCCCTTCCGCGTCCGACCGTCTTCTGGCTCCGTCCGGATTCCTGGTCGTCCTTCTCGTCCGGTCACCACCGCCACGCTTTCCCGTGTCGGGTCCCCGTACAAGCTGCCTGGATCCGTTTTTCATCCGGTTTCTCGGCTGCTGATTCCTTGAGCTCAGCGCCTTGAATCTCCTCACCAGTTCCTTGCCTTGATGCTCCTTCAATGTCCGATACTGTCCGTGAAGCTGCCCCCAAATTATTTTATTTTTTTATGCGACAATAATCCCTTCCGCGGTGCTCGGTGGGATTATAACCAAACTATGGTTCTTTCAGCTGCGCCTACTGTGGTTCTTCCTCCAGGAAGAATTTAATGGCTGATCAGCTTCCTTTTTCGGCTGCTCCAACTGTAGTTCTTCCTCCAGGAAGAATTTAATAGCTGTTCAGATTCCTTTTTCGGCTGCTCCAACTGTAGTTCTTTCAGCTGCGGCTACGGTTCTTCCTCCAGGAAGAATTTTGCGGCCGTTCAGCTTCCTTTTTCGGCTGCGCCAACTGTGGTGATCTGCCGTGTCGATCACTCAGATAAGATGTAAATAATAGTCGTTTGGATACTCCATACTATTTGGTTTATTTAGTGTTATTACTAATGTACAGTATTCGAGATGTTGTTGTTAAGAGAGGACGAGTTACAACAGACACGCCTTTTTATACGTCTCGGTCATGCTGTCTCACTCAGATATGCCTGTCTCTTTCATACCGACAGACATACGTTCACCACACTAACACAAACAAATAGATCAAATATCAATAAAAAACCGACACAACACAGATTTACAATAAAAACAACCTCGGAAGAGGAAATTGACAAAAAAATAAACACATTAAAAAACCGAATTGCTCCTGGATTAGATGAGATAACTACGGATTGCATTAAGATATTAAAAAATGAAATTTTGAAACCTATAACACACTTAATCGACCTTAGTATAACACACTCCTGCTTTCCTAGTACTCTTAAAAAAGGACTAGTTATCCCCATTTATAAATCCGGAGACAAAATGGAAATAACTAATTATAGACCAATCACTCTGTTAAACTCGCTATCAAAGATTTTCGAAAGAGTATTAAAAAACCAAATTATAAAATACCTTGAAGAAAACAAATTAATCTCGGATAACCAATATGGATTTAGAGACAAAATAGGCACAAAAGAAGCTTTGGCATGTACAGTAGATTATATACATTGCAACTTAGATCAAGGGTACAAATGCATAGCGATATATCTAGATTTAGCTAAAGCCTTTGACTCAATCTGCCACAATTCACTTTTAAAAAATTAGAAAACATGGGTATCAAAGGCAAGGAACTTCAACTATTTAAAAGTTATATGAGTAACAGAACTCAACAAGTCAAAATTAACAACCATACTAGTAAACCACTGCCGATTACATATGGAGTTCCACAAGGAAGCATACTAGGGCCCGTTCTTTTTACTATTTACATAAATGAACTTTGCAGCATGAAAATAGACGGTGAAATAGTTAGCTATGCTGATGACACAGTTTTACTTTTCAAATCTAAGGATTGGAATAATGTATATAACATAGCGAATTTGGGAATCTCGCAAGTCAAAACATGGCTAGACTCAAACATACTTACACTTAACATATCAAAGACAAAATTCACAACATACAGTATAAATAGCACGGGACAGCCAAAAAACAATACAAACACCATAAAAATACACGAATGTTTAAACACCAACATCTGCGATTGCCCTCCTCTAGAAAAAACAGAACAAATAAAGTATCTAGGAATCGTAATTGACCATAACCTTAGATGGATACCTCACATCAAACAAATCACAAATAAACTTCTCAAAACAATACACATTTTCCTTAACATAAGAAACATATATAAAATAAAACAATTGAAAACAATATATTTTGCACTCTGCCAATCAATAATAGAATATGGAATTATTGCTTGGGGAGGAGCAACAAACTCGGCTATCAATTACATAGAAACCGCACAGAAAACGATCTTAAAGGTAATACTAAAAAAACATAGACTGACCGATACAGACCAAATATTCAACAGCTGTGACGTACTAGATATACGCCAATTATACGTTAAAACACTACTAAACTACATTTTTAACAAAAAAAAAAAATTTCAACATATACAAAATAACACTAACAGACCAGTTAGACAAGCGTACAAAGAAAACATTAAAACTCCAACAGTAAATTCAACCTTTGGACAAAGACACTACCAATACCGACTACCATAATACGGGCTACCGACTACCTACCTATTTCGACTACCATAATACGGGCATGTGTCTAGTGTGGTAGTCGAAAAGCATGTAAAAACTGTACACATTAATATTTCATGAATAAAGAAAAAAAAAAAAAAAAAAAAAAAAAAAAAAAAAAAAAAAAAAAAAAATACCATGCCATAAAAGCTTTCAACAGTCTGAAAATTGAAATTAAAATTGAGGAAAATAAAAATAAATTCACACACAAAATTACAAAATGGATTAAACAACAAAAAAGACAATATTACCAAAATGTCATAGCATAAAATAAAAATAAAACCTACACGTAACACACAAAACCAACATAAACACACATCACTCACAAACACAAAAGATTATTTTCATTGTATTATTTTTTAATTTTAAATGTATTATTATGTATTTTTATTTTTAATTTTGAATTTATTATTTTCTTTTCAAATTTACTATCTTCTCTTTAAATGTAATATGTAGATTAGATTTTCATATTATAAAATGAAGGCCTCAGCACGGGCAAGCCACCCAGTGAGGCCTACATTACTGGAAAACATAAATTGTAACAAAATAATGTACCAAATAAAAAAAAAAAAAAAAAAAAAGAGTCCCCTCTCTCTTTCTTTCAATTCGGTTTCGATCCGCGCGACCGATAACTGCTCCAAATAAAATTATTTTGTGACGGCACGACCGTCGTTTTTTTCTTGTTACGAAAAAGCATAAGTTGCGCGACTCTATAGACTTTTATTAATTTATATTTGTTAATTGTATCTGTCTGAATTTTGGTCAGATCCTGACTGACGAATCGGTGCCAGCGGTGAAAACAATTTTATTCAGACCTTGAACGATGAATCGGTGCCAGCAGTGAAAACCATTTTTAGTTCTTTAAATGTACCAACATATAACATATTATTATACATACATACATAATGTAATATTATATTGGCATGATGAGTTTGTATTCCTCGAAATTATGGGTTTCTTTTTAGGTACTGATGACTTATTTAGTAATATTATCAACTGACACTGACTTAGAATTCAAATAATTTGGGTGAAAAAGTTATCCTAGAACTCAAGTTCTTTTAAATGGAAGCACTCCTCAGAAGCCTCCGGCAATACGCAGAACCTACTTATCTCTAGTACACATATCACGTTACGCAATATATTTTTAATTGTTTTTCTTTGTTAAATGGAGTTATTTTGTATTCGTCCTTGTAGTAATTCAACACTTCTAAGAATTTTTTTGTAATCAAAATGTAGATACTAGGAAGAAAATAAAAATATTTTATCCTTTCTTCACAATTATTTAATTTATCTATATTTATAGATGGTTATTTTCACCGGAAAATACACAGTATATTGTCAAGTTTCATTTTCTCTTTGTAAATTAATTCAAACACGTAACAAAACATGTCACAGGTACAATACACAATGTTTCCGCCAATACCGTGAAACTTTGAGGGATGGATCATTCTTCAAGCTTGTGAACATTTTTTTTCATTTGCGCCAAAATAATTTATGAAAATGTTCTTATTTGTGTGGTTTTCAAAGCATTCCTATAAACACGCCTACGAGGGTAGTTTGAAAAGATTCCGACCAAACAAAGAAATGGACTTTTTTTCAACTTTATTTATCCTTGTAAGTCTATATACTTCTCCAACTATGCTCCCATCTGTTTAACCAGTGCAATTAATAGTTTGTGTCTTTCTCTGCAAAATACTTGTTAACGAAGTTGGTGGCCTCTTTGTTCGACGAAAATTTCTGTCCTTCGAGCTCAAATTTTAGCTGAGGGAACAAAAAGGCCTCTTGGGGCTAGATCTGGTGAGAAAGGAGGGTGGTCAAGCAGTTCAAACAGCAATTCGTTGATTTTCGCCATGGCAACCGCTGAGGTGTGAGACGGCGCATTCTCTTGGATTTTAATAATAATAATAATAATAGAATTTTGTAACAATTTTTTTTCTTTTGCAAATTTCGTTGAACAATTTATTTTTCTTTTTCAAATTGGCCGTTTTTTCCACAATTTCCACTTTCAAGTAATGTTGCGTGGTATGCTGCTGTAATAGTTTTTGTCTTTTCGAGAAAATCGATTGAGATAACTCCTTTACTATCCCATAAAACAGCCGCCATCACTTTTCCGGCAGAAGAAACAGTCTTTATCATTGTTTGGAGCCAATTCTTCTTTCGCAGTCCACTGTTTTGACTGTGTTTTTGTTTCTGGGGTATAATGGTTTACCCAAGTTTTTAATTGTATTGTGCTTGAACTGCGCCAACAGAACTTGCAAATGTTCATCCCAACACGTTTTTGGTCCAAAGTGAGCAATCGCGGCAATAACCGGTGACACGTTCAAAGTAATTGAACCGTGGACTTTTATGTGCTTCTGAAGGAACAAGACGGATACCATCATTAATTCTGGTGGTATCCTCACCGCATTAAAATTTTCCATTCTCTTTTATATCTTTCTATTCATTTCGTCATCAAGAGCAACTCGCTGACTAGATTGCAATTCCAAGAGCTATAGAAACTTTTTTTTTATTTTTTAATATTTAAATGAATTCTTTTGGTCATTGTTGTTGAAATACTTACAATTTATTTATTATTATTATTATTTACACAAAGAAAATGTTTCTTTGTTCACCAATTTTAAAGGAAACCATAACTTCCTTTGAAATATCATTTACATAAGTTCATATTATCTTTCGGTTCTGACAACGTCTTATGACCCTTTGAATTTTATATTGGATTGGTCAAATTACACAAATAATAAATATATTTAACTGCACGTAAGGAAGTCATGGTTTAAGTAGATCGTTTTGTATTCCGTCTGTTTGTAAATTTGTTTGTGCGTTCCATTTTCGGTTTAAGACGATGGTCATTTTAATGGATCAGTAAAAATATTTTTTCAAATGTGAAATCGTCGCTTTTATTGATTTGCACTTCTTATTCGAGTTTTTATGATTTGCACCTCTTATTCGCGTTTTTATTGATTTGCACTTCTTATTCGCGTTTTTATTGATTTGCACTTCTTATTCGAGTTTTTATGATTTGCACCTCTTATTCGCGTTTTAATTGATTTGCACTTCCTGTTCGCGTTTTTATGATTTGCACTTCTTATTCGCGTTTTTATTGATTTACACTTCTTATTCGCGTTTTTATTGATTTGCACTTCTTATTCGCGTTTTTATGATTTGCACTTCTTATTCGCGTTTTTATTGATTTACACTTCTTATTCGCGTTTTTATTGATTTGCACTTCTTATTCGCGTTTTTATGATTTGCACTTCTTATTCGCGTTTTTATTGATTTGCACTTCTTATTCGCGTTTTTATTGATTTGCACTTCTTATTCGCGTTTTTATTGATTTACACTTCTTATTCGCGTTTTTATCGATTTGGACTTCTTATTCGCGTTTTTCTGATGTGCACTTCTTAGTCGCATTTTTTTCAATATTTATAAAGATTTTTTATTGAGATGATGACATTTCTTTCAACAAATTGTATAATTCCTTAATTGAAATAATAAAAAAAACATAACCTAAAATATATATGGTTTATAATTAAGTGTGAGGATGTTTGAAGAAACTATTTACAAATTTTATGATTTCAGAAGAAATTTTTGATAAGAATAAAGATTGATACGATTAAAATAAGAGAAAAATAGAAACACATTTTTTTGGATGAGAGGTAAACTGTTCACTGTTATAGGTAATTATAAATAAACTAATAATAAACGTAACAAAATAAAATTAAACAAAAATACAAGATCAAACATATTATAATGTATCAAAGTTTTGTGAAAATATTACTTCCATGAGAATATAAATACAGCAAACCCAATTTGTTAATAGAAAATAACATATATGTTTAAAGTTTTCAAGGAACCCGCGGTTTGTTGGCGAAATTCAGCGGATCATGGTAGCTTATGCAAATACCGCAATATATTGTAACGTACGAGTACAATGTTAGGAGGCTTAACTTCTAGGCCTGGCATATTCACTGAGCGGACGATTTATAAAGCTACCTCGTTATCACCACAAAGACACTTGACTTACTTCTTATAAAAGATATCATAAAGAGGTTTAGCTAAGAATTTTTACTCAGTCGTGACCTGGGTGAATTAAGCCGAAGTACGAATCACGTCACGTGTACCCCGTCATATTTCGGTCGTTTTGGCAGTTTATGTTTTAATTATTTTCCTTTTCACTTAAATACCAGTTTTTTTTTCAGAAAGTCGATTTCCTAAGTAAAATCATTTTCAAAATTTGCCTTTTTCAAATCCCGCGGAAAAGATTGAAATCTGACCGGGAACGCGTGACTTTTTTTGGTTAACATTAAGGTCAATCCCACTGGGGTCGGTATGAAATCATCAAAATCAAATATCAATATTTACTCGAATACTCGACTTGATGAAAAATATCCATCACCCATTCTTAATGCACGTGGCCGGCCAATCCGTGAGGTAGCGGTTTAAATCTTGTCGAAACCCACTGACAAATCACAGAGCATATCACAAAGATTTCATCGTTTTTAAATGACGATTTATTAATTCTTCGTGTAATAATACATCATAAAACTTATATATACAGAATCAGCGTTTGTTGATTTCTACGAGTACGTGTTTCAAAGCCATAATATTTTTCACTCAAGTTCCTTACAGTATCAACAGTTTTGTAACTCTAATATATCCCTATCCGCCCAAGGTGGTGGATAGCCCTTGGTGTCACATCGAAAGTAAGAGAGTTTGGTAGGGGTGGCTGAGCGTTAGTGGGTAGGGTGAGGAAAATGTGCTTTGTTATGGAAAGGCCGCGAATGTTTCAGATTATTTCAGAATGTGCCCGCCGACTGTGTCGGTGAGTCTGGAAGGTTCCAGAAAATTCACGAAGGTTCTTGAATACTCTAGAAGGTTCTGAAAGGAGAAAGTTCAAGAATGTTCCAGAAGGTTCCATATTGAGTGACAGTTGTTGTGCCTGTCATTTTTTTTTTATTTGGTACATTATTTTGTTACAATTTATGTTTTCCAGTAATGTAGGCCTCACTGGGTGGCTTGCCCGTGCTGAGGCCTTCATTTTATAATATGAAAATCTAATCTACATATTACATTTAAAGAGAAGATAGTAAATTTGAAAAGAAAATAATAAATTTAAAAATAAAAATAAAAATACATAATAATACATTTAAAATTAAAAAATAATACAATGAAAATAATCTTGTGTGTTTGTGAGTGATGTGTGTTTATGTTGGTTTTGTGTGTTACGTGTAGGTTTTATCTTTATTTTATGCTATGACATTTTGGTAATATTGTCTTTTTTAACACGATGTCGTCCTTTGTTTATCTTTTTTTCCTAGCATTGATATAAAGCACACGTAGGTACTGTTAAAAAATAGACGTCATGTTTAAAGTCCTAACGATATGACTAGAAACAACCTCGCCCAGCTGGTCGCAGGAGACTGATGTCGACGACCAATTTACAAAATGTCGGCAACGTGTGCCCGTATACACTCCGCACGGTATGGTGGTAGGCACCAAGATACTTGAGTCGTTGAGTATCGGATACTTGCGTAGCCTTTATGGAAGAATAATAATAATATTTTTTATGATTTGTATAGCTCCGTTTTGTGCAAAATGACTTCGAGGGCGCTGTACCAATATATAAAGGAGCGCTTAACTGTTTATTTTATTCAAATAAAGACTAAAAAAACTTAACGCATTACTCTTGTATTTAAAAAACTATATATGTTGAATATTTCTTTTGTATTTAAGATTTCGGATAAGGTTCTCGAGGTCGCGGGTTCAAATCCCATCGTGCCAAGTAAATTTTATGTGATTGATATGTGCTATTTCACTATCTAATCATTTTATTGATACATCATTTAGAGAGTAGGTACATGTGGTTTTTTGTGATATTTCACCCTCCATGCTAGGGATGACCCTGTGTTATGGCGGGTGAATTTTACAGTTTGCGGTCATAGAATCTATACATTACTATAATATAAAAAAGAAAAATCAGAAAAATGATGTATAGCTAGTTTGAGTTGCAAGAAGAGGATTTAAAAATAATATATGTTAAATTTGCGGCACGTTTCGGAGTGTAAGATTCTCTCAGTATCGCCCTGGTTAAAACCACCATTCGGTATTGAAACTTTGCTTGAAAGGGCTTTAGTCATGTTTGGTGGTCAGATCTGAATAACCAAGTACTTCCCCACATTTCTTTCAAATCTACTACCCTCCCCTACTACCTGCAACCTCACAACATACCCCGATTGGGGATGCCATAGTCTCACTGGCTCCAGACAGTTGGGACCAGTTAGGAGCCTTTTTATAGATATAACTGATTAGTCACCGCTCATTGTAGTATTTTTGTATGTTAGTAATTATATATTTACACCTATTTGCTTATTCTTTTTTTCAGTATAACGTTGTATCCTGGTGAAGAAACCGTCGGTTTTGAAAATGTTGATTATTTTGATTAAATAGTGCTGTTAACAAATATTTATAGTAACATTACTTTGGCTAGTTAACCCTTCCCACACCTCGCACGTGTGTAAGAGAAAGTGTGTACACTGAAGTACACGTACGTAATATATTCGGCGTAACTCTGACAGAGTGTTTACAGAATAGAGCCTGCTCAGGATTGCGGCGGGCCTATCTTAAGCCGTTCCACGTAACAAATTAGCGGTGACGTTCAAGTCCCTTCGTTTAACGGCGTAATTTATTGCGAGCGGTTGGGAAAGGGTTAACCCCAATTTCTGAGGAAACTGCTTATTAATATATTTTAAAGAGATGCTTGTTATAGGTAATACAGCGAATTTTGATGCGAATACAGTACTCCACACAGATGCATGGCTTGTTATTCGACTTTAGAGATGAAAATTCCAGTGAAAACGAATAATAATTAATTTATACAAAGAACACACTATTAAACTACCCAGATAGCCACGTCTTTCGTATAATATTACCCACTCAAGCAATGGGGTATTAACAAAATAAATAACATTAATGATGGAGATTTCCCGACATTCGGTTCCGGATGCGGCAGCAGAAAAACCGTACGAATAGTATTAATATGGAAACAAATAAACTGCTTATTGGGGTTAAAAGCCAATTATTCCACCTATATTTCATATTCTATCTCATATTGAGTCATATCGAGTATAACTCCACAGTTTGGTCTCCAAATTGAAGTTCATTTAAACACCATTGAAAGAATTCAAAATAAATTCTTAAGGTATGTTAATTTTTGATTAATATTCCCAAAGAATGCCTATATTACTGTATTGACACAAATACAAATACGCGTTATGTCTTTAAATCTAGATTTAAATCGAATAAATAAATGCAAGAGAAAAGAATAGCCACAACGAATTTGTGTGAATGAATGAGATGGCTAAAAATAACACCATACATTGCGTAATGAACGGAACGCATTAGAAAGAGATAGCCATTCACAGAATATGTACACGAGTGAAATGACCATATTATTATGAACGCCATTTGCGAGGTCGAATCGGTTTACTGACGTGCGAGCGTGTCCGCGGCAAGCAAGACGTCACAGGCGAGCGACGAACATGTTTGTATTGAAGTCTTGCTCAGACTGCTTGCCGCGATCATACTCGCCCGAACGTGGGCCGCTTTTACCCTCATGCTTGGCTAACAAACGTGCGAGCAGAGTAGTAGAATACGACGTACTGTCACTAGGTTGTCTTTCATACGCTTTGTGTTTCTGCGTTCGCTGTATTGCATTTATTGAAATAATACGTGATTTTTTAGGGCATGCCAATGATGAACTCCATCAGATTTGGTTTTTGTTCGGGAATGATTTATGCACATCTCAAAAGCACGGCAAAAGGAAGGCATTTTTTCACAAAAAGAGCCTAGAGCGACATGAGTGTGGCAGCCAGTGACAGCTTGTTTGACGGACAGGCTTATGTGCAATACTAAACGCAATAAATCACCAGTCGGTTCGTTGGACCCTGTTCAGTGCGACCACGCGCATTGTCTCAGTAACCTATCTTCCCTTTTAATTCATCTAAGCATAACGGTTACCTACTTTCATTTTTTAGAAGTCTTAGATTTTCCTCCACATTATGTAAATATACATTCTTTCTTCCGTCTTCTCTACCCTCTTTACCAACATACGCTCGGAATAGCTAAACCGTCTAAGCGTCCCTATTGTAATCTTGCCCATTATTTGTCCCCTAGCTTTTGCATTCCTTCCTAATATCCTCATTTCTCCCTTGGTCGCACATCGTCTATCCACTTAATGTTTTCTCCTTTTTTGTTAAGCATACCCAATTGCATTCATACGCGTAAATTCACGTTGATCTGAACGATTTCTGCTTAATTTTCTACTGAAAGAAATCCAAAGGCAGTCTTTAAAAGAAGATTATAAAAAAATGGTTTGGTTCGAACTAAAAATAATCAAAAATATTAATTTATTGTCTGTATTGCGTAACTCTGGTTAAATGAACTCATATTTGCTTTGAATTTAAGTGTATGTTTCAAAATTGGAACATTGTGTTAAGAATTCAGATAAAAGTTTAACGAAGTACCTATCTACTTATTTTTTATATTTTTAACAGATAATTATTATTAATGTCATTTTCAAAAATGCTAAAACTAATTTTTCAAGAATTCAGACTATTCCGTGATTTTTCACGGGTCTGCGCTAGTGTTATCATAAAGAAAACTATTTTTGTTTTTATATTTAAAATATTGTCATAAACTATGATAATAATATTTGGCTCATTTGTATAGCGTGTTTTTTTTCTGTAAAAAATTACCTCCAGGGCACTGTACAAATAAATTATAGACGTCTCAAGTTATTGAAAAGAAATGAACTGAATTAATTAAATTAATCGTCAATCTTTAGCGCAATAAGATGATTCATCGCTTAACATTAAATAGATTGGTTTGTTAGGCTCCCACTGACATTATCCATTGATGGGTAAATCAATAGCAATTTATCATGAGTAGAAGCAGGGAATTTATAAATAAATGATAAGCCCACAAGTATTCTAACTGCTTTCAACCATCTGGAGTATAAAGTATAAAGAGAGAAAAGAAGGAAAGGAGATGGGAAACAGGAAGGTGGGGAAATATCTGGCTATTCAGATCTGGTCACACGGCTTAAGCCATTCAAGCAACGTTTCAATTCTGAATGGTGGTCTTACACCAGAGCGATACTGAGAGTATATTCTACTCTGGAACGTGCCGCAAATATGCTAAATATTATTTCAAAAGAGTAAATCGTGAAAAAACACAAATTAATCAAATAAAATTTCTATGCGCACGCCGGGATTTGAACCCGCAACCGCTAGCTAAATATAGTCGATAGCCTCGACCGCGAAGGCCGTGGGCCAAACTGACAATGTGCTGATTTCATTATAATTCCTTAACGAAATATCTAATTTTCCTGCATAATTAAGACAAATTTGACTGATCTTTTTGTTGTGATATGTGAAGAAGATTTCTTTACCATCTGAACTAATTGTGTTAAGAATTCAGATAAGCGATGAAGATCTTCGCGTATCGTAAAGTTATAATATTTCGGTATTTTTTACGGGTCTGCTGTTAAAACTTATAATACATACAATTCCGCACGTTAAGACCATTATTTTATATTTTATTATTATTTTCCAATCACATTTCCACTCTAATTGGATAACATTCCTATACGGAACACTCGGCATCCACAGCCATAATTTTAATGTGAACATCCATTACACCGCTTTCGTTGGTCGTAAAAGCACTAAAGAACATTGATTGCTTGGTGCACACAGATTTCATATCCCTTAAAAGTCTATTAAATGGCTTTAAATCCCAACCTTCTTTTTGTTGCAATTCCCCTCCCCCTTACAAAGCTTTGCCGAAGCTCCCGTAAATTGATCGGAGCTTTAGAGTGTCCAATTTAATAGATTTTGTTTAGCAAAGATTCTTAACTTCGAGGGTGAATGGAGAATGGACAGCTTAATTCACAGGTCTGTGAAAGCTGGATTTTCATTTTGAGCGCTTTTCTTCTAATTGAAGTGAGAAATCTTTCATAAATTATATTTTTTTCGAAAAGGGGTGATAAATAAATTCGTATGTAGAACTATCTTTTTTCCACGTCAGTGTTTCGGAGTTATTATAAAAAATATGTTAAGTGATTTTTTCGTTATTTATTGATTTATTTATAAACAAAATCATAAATCAATAAATTATAAAACGGTTATTCACCAATATATTATGGAAAAAATGTGAGGTACATGTAAGGTCTTGGAGGCAGTTTTACTAATTTGTGACTTAAGTCAAACGATAATTGATGAACTCTCTGTAAATGATGTTTAAATGTTGATGTTCAATGCAGAATCAATAAGCAGTTGAGTTGCTCTGTTGATTGACGCGTTTTGCCAAGGCAGAACTTTGGCAGGCTTCACTTTTGTAGTATATAGTAAAATAAAAATAAGATATATTTATCTAAAGACACTGTCTAAATTGCATTTAGTTCGGTTTAAATCAGTGATTCCCAAAGTGGTCTATATCGACCCCCAGGGGGTCTATGACAACCTGCAAGGGGTCTACGTCAGCGAAAAAAAAAATTGGGGGTCCATGAAATGAAAATGGGGGTCCACGATAGTGGATCTCAACATACACTGATAGTACCTATTTACTTAAACTTAACTGACACTAAAGGTGAATCAATATTTTATGTTTTGAAGGATTACTTCATTGAAAAAGCAATCCCTTTATCAAATATAATGTCAGTAGCTACAGATGGAGCACCTGCCATGGTTGGACGTTATCGTGGATTTATAAGCTATTTAAAACAAAATGTGCCAGGGGTGTTAGCAATACATTGTGTCATCCATCGACAACATTTAGTTGCTAAAAATTTGAGTGTTAGATTACATGAATCTCTTCAATTAGTCATTAATGCAGTAAACCGAATCCGAAGCAACGCGTTGAATACGCGGTTATTTGCGCAGTTGTGTGAAGAAAATGACGAACACTTTCATCAATTACTCCTTCACACTGAAGTACGCTGGCTGTCGAAAGGCTTATGTTTGACAAGATTTTTTGCACTTTTTAGACTATTTTAGAATTTCTGGATACTAAAGATAAAATTTTAAAAGACAATTTAATGAAGTGGAAAACAGACATCGCCTATTTAACAGATTTGTTTACAAAATTTAATATGGTTAATTTGCAGTTACAAGGCGACAGTCTAAATTTGATTAAAACAAAGTCCATCTTATCAGCGTTTCTTGCCAGAGTTAAACTAATGAAGCAAAATATTGGACGGGGCGAATTTTCCCAGTTCCCCAATTTGTCACAGACAAACTGCCAGGAAGACGACGTTTCAATCTACGTTCAACATTTAAATGCCCTCTATTCAGATTTTGTAACTAGGTTTGAGGATGTTTTGACTATGGTAATACCACCGTGGATAATTAACCCATATGGTGACATAGAAGAAACGAATGTCATAAAACAAGAGGAACTGACTGAAATAAGTACAAACGAAGAACTTAGTTTAAGCACGGATATCAGCATTTCTGGCTGCAAAAAACATACCCGTTACTTATCCCGTATTATGGAATATAGCGAGAAAATTTTTAATTTCCTTTCCATCGTCATACCTAGTGGAAAGGGGGTTCAGCTCTGTTTCCAATCTCCTAACGAAAAAAAGAAACAGACTGGACATCATTAGCCGAGGAGACTTAAGATTAAACCTTACAAAATTGACGCCAAATGTTGATAATTTATTATTAAAGCATCAGGTTCATCCTTCCCACTAAAAACATTTACTTATTGCTTAGTTTATTTTATGTAACGTTTATTTTATATAACAGATACAAAATTTTATGAAATAAAACAAATTTTTTTGTTTAAAACCACGAATTTTTATTAATTTTAATACCGATCGGTTTCGCTTCACTCGAGCATCGTCAGTAGGGTGGTTACAAAAAATCAATGTTGGAATTTTTTGTGCTGACCCCCCTAAAAGCTGCCAATTGGCTAAAAAATGAGATTGGTGAAGTTTCAGCTCAATTGGATAAGATTAACCCGTACCTCATGAAGGTTAAAGTTTAACTTTCTATAAAAAATTTTTTTTTTATAAAATACCTAACAATATTGCAAGATTTAATTACATGTGCTGTCCAGATTTTGCTTTATTTATTTTCTCAATTGGTACATAAAAAAAGGGTGTAGTTAAAACTGTTTTCAAAGTAAATACAGCACAATCCAAATTGAAAATGATGGATTTACGAGAAAAGAATTGCAAAAAGGTATAAAAAACAAGAAGAAATAATGTTCAAAGTTTTATTATTTAAAATATACAAAAGAAAGCATTATGAAAGAAAGAAGTTATTATTATTATTATTTACATTTACAATTAATTATCAGATTAAGGTGGTAATGGCTTACATAACGTGGCTTTTGAAGTCAGGAAAAAAATTTTGACATTCCGATACAACTTGTAACAGAAACTGTCGTTGTTATTCGTCTTTTGTCAAACAGGAATTGAAGTCTTGGATTAATTTTACCCCTCTTTCAGCTGTGTCATTGACAACCTAGAAACCGTTCACTATTTTTTTTGCTTTTAAATAATTTGCATTTTCACACCATATATCAGGATCCGTATTTAAAAATTCTGTATCAATTACAAATCTTTTGAAAAAATTTAGAGTTTGATGAGAAACAAAAAAATCGATATCTTTGGAGACTGAGTTTTGCTTTCACATCCCTATCACATGTTTGTTCTTCAATTGGAATTAATTGTAGACTTTTTACAGCCATGCTTGTTTTGACACTTTTTTCTAAATTTTCATCGAAGAAAGAAAATGCGACTTGCTCAGAATTGAAGTACCACAGATGATTTATCATTTTAGACAGTGCCTTGTCTGCAAGTTTTTTTTATCGATTTCTCTATATTTTACAAGAGATTTTAAAAATTGTAGGTCTTGGTTGGGGGCCAAAGTGGGTTTGGGGGCGTTAAACCACGCTTTTACATAAATCTTTATTAAAAATAAACATTTATGTAAATCAAAAATAAATAAATGTGATAGCTTTTTTTTCAAAATTTGTTAATGTAAATTGATCCCTGAAAAGATATATTTTGATACAACAAATGGTCTTTGCCATCCATTTAGCGTGATGAATGGCACCAGGAACTTTGAAAAAAGTATCTTTTGGGGGAGTACGTCCTAACACAACTAACGAAAGTTGAATTAATTCTTTGTAATCATCCCTTGGCTGTTGGTTTTTTAATTTTTCTGTAAGAAAAATTGATATTTCATCTGAATTCCCTATTTTGTGTCTAATATTTTTATCTTCAATAGCAGTTTTGTATTTTGTCTTGTTTAGTTTCGACCACCCAGTCTGAAAGTTTTTAAAAATATTTGAGCGGGGTCCAGTAGTTGTGCCCATTTGTAAATCAAAAACTGATTTGAGAATAATTTCTAAAATATGGTGGCGACATGCTAAATAAAGAAGATTTTTCTCTAATAATTGGTCCGACAAAACGCAGGTTCCGTTGAAGCGACTAGTATTTACCGCAGTGGTATCAAACACATTGCCTGGATTTTCTCAACTGCCCCCCACTCTTCAACTGCTGAAAATACAGCTTTTGCCTGAGTAATTCCCGTACCAGTTTCAAGCTGAGGAACTCCTATCAACTGTCTTTCATCCCCACAACTAATCAAAACCGCTACCCTTTCTACATTTTCTTTACTCAAAATATCTGGAAGTAATTTTCCGTCCCAATACACAGCAGCTCCTTCTAAATCGGAATTTTTGAATCTGTGTTTGATAAACTCAGTCCTTGTCCTCAGTCCTCAGTTTTCGGAATAGCTGTCTGCAAAGTCGTATTACACTTCTACATACAATTAAATTCTGTGAGTCAAAACCTAACGCCTCTGCAGTAGCTGATATTATTCGAACTGCGTCTCAATCTGAAATACTACATCTATCTAATAATAAAGCCAATTTTTCGGTAATAATCTCTACACTTCCTCTAGCGTACTTCTTTTTCTTTATTTCTGGTTTTCCTTTCTCTGTGTCGGTAAAATTCACCTCCATCTCTTCTTGTTCCTCTTCTTCTGATGTACTGCTTGTTGAAGATTCCAGTTGTGCAATTAAATTTACATCTTCTAAAAAAAGGAAAAAACCCATTAAGCGGTAACAAGCAGAAAAGCACTCACGGAATAGGCATCAAGTCAAATAATCTCAAGAGAAAAAGGTTAGAGAAAACGTGAAAAAAGAGAGAAAAACTCTACTAACCTACTTTTTTTGTGATTTTTCCAATCTCGCCATCTCAGCTGCATGTCTTTTTTCTCTTCGTTGTTGTGGTTTTACTAAATTCACGTCAACGCCTCCCATGCAGCCAGGACGTCCTTTTTCTCTGGAGTAACAAAAAGTGCTTGTCTTCTTCAACAGTGTTTTTTAATGCATCCTGATGAGCAATGTCAAAAAGGTCATCAAGGGCTGACTTGAAAGCTTCTACTTTTGTATTTTGAGCTGTGCTTTTAGATCTGTTATCGTTTTTTTGTAGTTTTCTCCACTCTTCGTACAGTTTTTCAAGCTTTATAACACAATCTTGAAAGCGTTTTGTTGGTATCTTAGCTTTCTCCCAAAAAATTACAACTTCCTTTTTTCAACCTTCAAAGGAAGGTTGAAAAAAAAAATTGTTTTATGTTTTACTATATATTATATTATTTTATTAAATATGATGTTGTTTATTATATTGTTTAATAATGTATAATGTTCATAGGAAACAAAATTTGATCAAAAGTGATTAAATTGAGTATTTTTTTTGCAAAAAATCATTTTTTCATATTTAACCTCGATGAGGCACGGGTTAACATTATCCAATTGAGCTAAAACTTTCCAAATCTTATTTTCTAGACAAATGGCAAATTTTAGGGGGGTCAGGCCGGCATTGAGACGAAAATATTTTTTCACCTTATACCTTGTAACCACCCTAATCGTCAGGGTACAAAATTAAACTGAAAAAAAAAAAAAAATACAAAATTTTATTTTGAGTAGTTTTAATTTAAATTTAATTAATAAATGTATAAAACTGAACATGTGTTTTTACTTTAAGTTTTTAACATTAAACTTCACTACAGTTAGAAATTAAAAAAAAAACAATATCAGGTAAGTAGGGGGTCTACCAAAAACAGAAAAACATGGCAAGGGGTGTACGACACAAAAAAGTTTAGGAACCTCTGGTTTAAATCGATCATACATAAAGATATCTGACAATTAAAATGTGCGATGAGAAAAATGAAGACAATGTTGGTAGTTCTTATATTATTATCTATTATATCCTCATCAATATAAATAATCTTTAAGCCAAACGAAAGTCCATAATATTATATTACATCAGATACAGATATAATGTCATAATATCTATATATATATATATATATATATATATATATATATATATATATATATATATATTTAGATAGGTATACTATAGAATCAAAAACGATTTCACTGAAAATTTCAAAGTTATTTTAATGTTAGAAATAGTCGGGGACGACCGAATAAGCATAAGCGCATCACCTCTGTACTGGAATGAGGTAGGAAGTTGAATTAAAGTCGATAAAATGTAAATTTTCAACAGTAACGGTAAGGATTTCACAATACTAGATGAAGTGAATGTTAGAAAAAGTCGGAGACGCTCGAGGAAGAAATGACATGGTGAAATGAATCAAATACTTATGTATGGTAAAATGTGGCGCACTTGATGAATGAAGATAGGGGAGTAAGGAGAATGGGTGTAACGTGGAAGTGAATGTTAGAAGAGGTCAGACACCCCGTCGCTCTAGTTCGTTTTATGTATGGTAAAATGTGGCGTACTTGATGAATGAAGATAGGGGAGTAAGGAGAATGGGTGTAACGTGGAAGTGAATGTTAGAAGAGGTCAGACACCCCGTCGCTCTAGTTCGTTTTATGTATGGTAAAATGTGGCGTACTGGATGAATGAAGATAGGGGAGTAAGGAGAATGGGTGTAACGTGGAAGTGAATGTTAGAAGAGGTCAGACACCCCGTCGCTCTAGTTCGTTTTATGTATGGTAAAATGTGGCGTACTGGATGAATGAAGATAGGGGAGTAAGGAGAATGGGTGTAACGTGGAAGTGAATGTTAGAAGAGGTCAGACACCCCGTCGCTCTAGTTCGTTTTATGTATGGTAAAATGTGGCGTACTGGATGAATGAAGATAGGGGAGTAAGGAGAATGGGTGTAACGTGGAAGTGAATGTTAGAAGAGGTCAGACACCCCGTCGCTCTAGTTCGTTTTATGTATGGTAAAATGTGGCGTACTGGATGAATGAAGATAGGGGAGTAAGGAGAATGGGTGTAACGTGGAAGTGAATGTTAGAAGAGGTCAGACACCCCGTCGCTCTAGTTCGTTTTTATCCAACAGACCAAAACGTAAGTCGGGAGAAATATCACAACGAAATTAGCTCATTGTAAGCATACTAAAATGATTTAAAGTGATAGAAATTATTATTTATAAGTAAAATTCGTTCCAAATGTTTAAAGTTACGAAAAAACACTTTTTAATTTGGATGTAGGACAAAGTGTTGGATAAACACGCTCGGAATGTTGTTTAATTTTGGTGGACTGACAAACTGCGTCTTGAAAACACGTTAAAAATATTTTTTTTTTTTTTTTTTCAATTGTGTCGTATAAATAAATGATTTTTGAGAATAGTTGCATACTTTACTTAAATTACTCTATTATTATGATTTATAGAGATACAAAATTTTAACTCTAATACATCGTTGTGTTTTGTTTTTACTGAGTTGGTTAAAAATATGATGAGAAACTTACATTAAATGCTGTAAAAATATTTTTTTGTTTTAGTTTAGAATTTAAGACATCGGAGGCTTACGAAATGGATGCCATTGAACTGTTAACTAGACTGTTCGCAAAGTGTTTTGTATAATGTACTATGGAGCTTTGAAATATTCATTTAACGGTCTTTACATGAAACAACACGTCATATTAATTTTTTTCTAGTAAATTTCATTACGATTTGTGAAATAATTTTTTTTGTTTCAGAATAAAACTTGTGAAGAACACCGCATGATGGCGGATACCGGAAAACCTGCGCATTACCTGATACTACTAATTTTATACAGTTTCACAGGTAAGAAAATATACATTTATAACTTTATAGAGAAACCAGTTTATAAATCATCCAGGCGATGAAATTTCTAAACAAATATGATCCCTTCAATTGCATTTTCACCTTAATTCATTAATTTACAAAATAATCAAGGCGTCTAAATTTTTATTTGCGTTTTCAAACCGGGAACTTCTATACGAGGCCGTTATCTCCAAATATATATGATAACGGGTTACGTTTTTATTTCCCCGATAACGTCGTCAGAACTAGACAGCACAGGACCAACCTACCAATGATGATGCCACTGGGGAGAATGACAAAATTAGAATTATATTTCTAAGCAAGACGCAACTGATGTAATTAATGTATGTAACTGATTGATGTATTATGTTATTAATTGTCAATGGGTGTTTATGTTACTCATTGAATAAAGACTGTTAAAGTTTAGATTCCAGTTGGTACTAATAAAAAATATCTTTAACTGGGCTTCAAAAGACTGACAAAGTCGTATTTCTGCAGACTTACGCGTGAAATTCCCTTCTCGAAAAAGTAGAGTTATTTCAGACATATTATTTTTAATTGTGTGTCACCGCATGAATTCAATATGCATTCTATTCAAATACCAAAGTTTGAAGGTAATTTGATCTACTTTTTTAAAATGGTATTTGTTTTTACGCCATCTTCAAAAAGAAGAAATGTATAGCACATTTAAAATACATCGGAAATAATTCGAAATTCAGTCAGAAATTTCAAGATTATACAAAGGATAAACAACCCTCTTTGGCGGTATATACAATGTATGTATACTTTTCATATGTCACTTTTTATATTAGTAATGTTTTAACATACACGGTCGTTTATCACATGAATATTTTTTTAGTAAGTCTGTAAATAAATAACATTCATAAACGGTAAGTTCACAAAGCGTACTCATAGGTTTACAAATAAAATGTTTCTATACGCTTGTATTATTATATACTTCTAAAATAACTTATGATGTTTCGCTTTCACAAAATAATCGAACGAAATATAAACCCAAAACGTTGTTTTTGTATATTATCGGAAACAATTAACGAGCAAAGTGATTTATCGTGATTTGAAAATATTTTTTAATTTCCGCATTGAATATGATTTTAATTTTCCGTTTATTTCCTATAGCGTTTCTTTGGTTCCCAAGGTTATTACGCCTACTTCTCATCAATTATTTTTGCTGGATGTTTGACATATTTGATGGTTCGCGGACATGTTTCACTTGTTATAAATATGTGATTATCGGATTTCGATGGTGGTAAACAATGCTACTAAATACATATCTAGTATTTTAATGAAAATTATCACATATAATATAGCTACACAGTGTTGTGTGCACAATTTTAATTAAATTTGAAGCTAATTTCGGATCGTCAATGCCTCTAAGTGAAATTAACTGAAATTAACATAGTGACGTAGTTAATTTAATAATAAATGACATGAAGAGTTATTTGATTATTCAAAAGAATTTAAAACAATTACGCGTGATATTTTAAATAAACAAAATATTATAAATATATAATTTTCATGTTGCATGGCGAAATGGAAAATATATGCAATATATATGGAATATATATTATGACCAAAAAATCAACCCCTAAAAAACGAGTTTTTATTAGCTATGGGTGAATCTATTTAAAAATGTCTTTTAAAACCTTAAAAAAATTGGTTTATCTGAAGCCTTCTTTCCTAGGCACCGGAGTTAACCATGCTACCGACCTTGCCAGATGCCAATCGTGTAGGACCGACAACTATTTCATATATTAACTGCTATAATGTAGTCCGATTTCAGAGAAATGCGTATGTGTCCTCGTATGTTAACGTGATGGACACCAAAAGTTGATAGAATCAATGTCTTCGACGACAAGTCTATCCGCCGAGTTACAGCTCGATCCAATGTCGGAAATCGAGTTAATTTCCACATCCGAGATTTGGCATTCCTTATCGAAAACGTAAGAATCATTTTTTCGACAGCTGCACTTATGCAAATCGAGGATCCACAAAGTGCGGCGACGTCCATAAGGTTTTGATAAATAATAAGTTGGTTCAGCGAAATGAAAACATTTATGCATACATAATTATTGAAGACAATATTAGCAATTCTTAAACGAAAATTTGAAACCGAAAAATCAGAAAAAGATAGGGTCGCTTTTAGGACTCGAACCCAGAACCTTCGCCTTGCTGGGGCGTCGCTCTACCAACTGAGCTAATAGGACCCTATCTCCTTCGGTTATATTTAACAATATCATACTTCGAATAAGAACTACCAACATTATTTTCATTTTCTGGTCGCACATTTTATTGGCTGATTTGTTTATGTATGATCGCAAGATTGGACTCGAACTAAATCCAATCTAGACAGTGTCTTGGATAAACATATCCTATTTTCATTAATGTGCGACATTTATTGACTTTTCTGCGAGCCTGGAATTATTTTTTTATATTTGAATATTTTTAAGAATTGTTAATATTGACTTCATTACTGAAATAGTAAAATTTGAGGTTTTACTCGTTTTATCTGCTGACAAACTGCTTTGGCAGTTTACCGGGTATAAATAATAAAAAATAAATAAAAAAATTTAAATTTAAATTCGATTACTGTATAATAATGATTAGCCATTTAATAAATAAAGATTCAAAATTTTAAAATTGGAAATTAATATGTTTAAAAAAAAAAAAAAAAGTTATTTAAATTTAAAGATTTAAAATATATTATATTTTCTGCAAATAATTTATCAAATTCATGATATATATATATCAATGAAATCCAACTTTACCCTCTGTTAAACTTGTGTATCATATTTGCGACAGCAGCACATTGATGACGGTGTAGAAATCTTAAATGCAACATGGCGGTATCCATCAGGTTAATATTATTTTTCGGAATTTTAAGCGATTCCAAAAGTAATAGCTCAAATCAACCAAATAAAACGTCTATATATAGTTCATTCTCTGCATAGAAATTTTCCAATTTATGCTCACCCGTTCGCTAACTCCACAGCTTCGGTCGTAAAAACTACGTGCCGTAATTTGAAACTGCATATTTTGGTCCAAAAACTAATTTGGCTGCACTATGGCGCCATCTGTTGAACAGTATTGAAAAACTATTTCAAATAAATAAAGTTTTCGAAAATGGAAAAGCGCAAATTAATTCAGGCAATCTGGAATTGACAATGTCGACCAATTTTATGCTTGTTTTTGTGAGGGTATTTCGTATAATGACCCCATTAATATGGATGAAAATTGATTTACGACAATATAACAGGGTTCTCCACGTAAATTTAACGGAAACATATGCTTTTTGAATGATTCATTATTTATTCAATATTCAAAAACGGGATCCGATATTCACCGTTTGTATTAAATTATCTTGGTAATTATTGCTACTTCTGTTTACGGAAGGCTTAATTTGTGGTAAAAATAATCCGTTGTATTTTTAAAGTAAAAAATATTTTTTAAATTTTATATTTTATTATTTATTTTATATTAACATTTCACAAAATTTACACATAATAACATACATACGAGTATATTTATCATTTAGATACATTAATTATAGTTGAGATGCAGCCTTTTGTAAAAAAATAGTTATTCTAATCTTGAGTTCATCGAGGTTTGACTGATAAATGTCATAGGAAGGAGGTTTTATTAAATTAAATTAAGTTTGAAATGACAATTTTTTTCCTTCGTAATGATAATTTTTATTAAGCCATTTCTGCGAAAAATTACCTCGCGGACGCTGTAATCTACAAGGAACACAGAAGCTTGGAAAAGTAAATTTACTATAAAAAACGAATTATTTAATTGAATTTTTTTTATTAAAAGTTATTACACTTTGCATGTTTATAAATCAATGATGTTCCTACATAAATCTGAAAACTTTGGATCAGCAGAAAAGGGTACTGAATAAAGCGGTAAAATCCCTGGGACTTTTCAAGAATGTCGGTGACAAAAGTTGGAACCGTACATACGATATGGGTATCAAACTACAAGTCTCAATCTACACAACCAGAATAGCTCGGTGAAAAAATGATCAGTTAGCTCCTTGGCACCTTTTTTTCTCCAAATATTAATTTATAATTAGGATATTTATTTAAATAATTACACGAAGCTTTTTACTACTGTTTTAATCGTCCTCAATTGAAATGTATCTCCAAAAGGAACCAGTTCCTCAAAGAATTACATATCGACGGTTCCAGTGACAGCAAATAAACCGGTTCCAAATAATCGGGATAGGAATTTCAACCATCAGTCTCGCTTCGTAGTCATTCTTCATAGAGCCATGAACTTAGTTAGGTTAATCCTTCCTCTTGGAAAAATAAAAAAACCTGTGCTGCCTAGGTCTGGTGAAGTCATCGGCGACATAAAATGTAATACCTTCCAGAACATCAGGATTGCAAATATGTCCAAATGTGTAATTTATGTGCTACTAACACCAATGCAATTTTTCTACTAACATCTAGACGATCTAGTTCTAGCATAAAATCAGATGGATACAACAGTGGGTATTACCTATTGCTATTGACTTGCCTACCAATGGACAATGGACA